>CM022300.1:478007193-479207193 GCA_011799875.1 Thinopyrum elongatum | reverse complement strand
GGCCCACATACACCATCCGAGGACCGTTTCGGGCTTTTGATGCATGGCATATGGTTGATCCAAAAGAATTGTTTGTGATGAGCCAGAACAACAGAAACGGGCTTCGAGCCCAGAACCATCAATAAATTTTGACCTTGTTTCTCATCACATTGCAGATTACAACGCAATAAGAAATTGCAAATCTATTCACACCGATCAAACCAATATGTGTTCACACTTAGCACCGGGCTATAAAAACTACCCACTTGAAAATTACTTCACAGTTCCTCTCCTCATCGCCCACAAAACTGGTCTTTCCTGTCAAGTCGTTCCGCCATGACCGGTAGGAGGAGTTTCGGGTGGACATATAACCAGGGAGCAAAGACCAAGGCAGCGAAAGCACTAGAGAGGTCCCGCCGCTACGCGACAGCCACAGCAGAGATGTCCCGGCGCGCCGCGGAGCCCTCGAACAAGCTCTCACCGGCACGCGAGGGCTCTCAGAAGCGCACTCGCCGCGTCGGCGATTGTGACGAGTTGGCGTTGCTGAAGTCCTTGACCAGCGACGATGACATTCTCGCTGGCCTCATTAAGCAGCAGGAGCTGGTCGACGGCTTGATGAAGCTGCTCAAGATCAGCGATGCCTCGGTTGAGAAGGCGACCGGCCTCATCGAGCAACTCATGGGTGACAATGCGAAGCTCCTCAAGGCGCTCGCCGAGAAGGAGGAGGAGGCCGCCGGCTGGAAGATGCTGCATGAGCAGAGCGGTGCCTCGGGGATGACGCTGAAAGCGGTCGTCGAGGAACTGATGGGTGACTTGAGGAAGCTCCGGATCGAGCGCGAGCATGAGGTGGAGGAATCCGTGGCTCCTGTCAAGCAAAGTCGTGAGGAATTGAAGAAGGAGCTGGAGGATGTCGTCGCCCGGCGATCCATTGAGGAGTAGAGACAGTAGCGACCCAGATTGTTGTCTGCGATTTCCTTCTTCTCTTGCCCCCGTGTCTTCCAGGCTTTGCCGCATGTGGCATTTTAAATTATGCAAAATATGTAAGACAATTATTATCCGCGCCATTGTAAATTGGTCGTCGTATTATCCGTTGCCATTTTATTTGTCGTCGTATTATCCGTTGCCATTTTATTTGTCATCATATTATCCGTTGCCCTATGTGGCATTTTAAATTATCCGGAATACGAGTTGAAAACATGAACAAAGCAAATGGTAACATTAAGAGGGGCCATGGGATCACAAGCAAACACCCTTCGTCCAGGTGCTTTAATTAACCGCGTGTTAAACAGCGACTCGGCCGCCATTAATGGAGAAGTTGTGAACGAGGCGGGCGGATGGTGGATGGAGGTCAAAGAGCTCTCTTCCCGGTGAGCATGGGCGGCCTTGCTGCTCGCACGTGTCCCGTTGAGCCTGTGAGGTGGACAGGACGCACGTGTCCCGTCGAGCCTGCACGGCGGACTGCTCGCATGCATCCTGTCGAGCCTGCACGGCGGACTTCTCGCGCTCGTCCCGTCTAATCAAACAGTTGCACGCATGCCACCGAGTATGGTTAAATTTTGGCACAAAATACAAAGATGACCAATGAACGAGGATGGAAGTAGTACTATCCCATAAGAAAAGAGGGACGCGTGGCCGCACTTAAATGGTTACGGGAATACACGGTTCATATAATACAACTGTTGCGATATTAACGTGTCAGCTATTTGTTTCAAAAGGACTTCGTTGGCTATTAATGTGTGCGCCTTGTCTCAAACTGGACGATTTTTTTTACCATGCCATATATGTGCCATGTCATGAAACCATGCCAAGTTTCATGTTTTTTGGGCGAGTTTTCGATTTACTGGGATTTAAAAACCAAGATTCTCCATGTTTCAGGATGACGAGACGTTTGTAATTCATTTCCATTCCTTCAGTGAGACCTAAACATGCACCCAATGACACATGTACGATTTTCCACCCATTTTGCTTCGTTGGAGCATGTGCTTGTAGTTCAAATTTGAATTATGGACTACAATAAATGCCTAGAAAACTCAATTAATATATAAAATGGCCAAACGAACCCTGAACAGTTTCAAATTTTAGCATGACACTCCTGTTATTCTATGTTGCCTGTAGAAAACAAAATTCAAGGCGAGAAGAGGCAGCGATTATCATTTCGCCCACAAGAGGGGCATTTTCCTTACCGGAACCACGAGGGTTGCGAGAAGCTTCGGTTTGTAAGAGGCTTGTAATTTAGCTTGGCCCAAATTGGACAATTTTTTTACCACGACATATATGTGCCATGTAGTGACACCATGCCAAGTTTCATGATTTTCTGGTGAGATTTGGATTTACGGAGATTTAAAAAACCAAGATTTGCAATGTTTGAGGCCGAGCCAGGACGCCGAGATGGTTGAATTCATTCCCATTCCTTCCATGGGACCTAAACATGCACCCCAAGGACACATTTACAATTTTTTTAGCCATTTTGGTGCACTGGAGCATGTATTTATAGTTCAGATTTGAATTATGGACATTAAATGCCTAGAAAACTCAATTAATGAATAAAAAAGGCCAAACGAACCCTGAATAATTTCAAAGTTCAGTGTGAATCTCCCGTTGTTCCATGTTGCGTGTAGAAGAAAATACAAGGCTAGAAGAGTGAGCGATTATCGTTTCGCCCACAAGGGGACACGGTTCCCTATCGAAACCACGAGGGTTCTTGCAACAGGCTCCGGTTTGTAAGAGGTTTGTAATAAAGCTTGGCCCAAATTGGACAATTTTTTACCACGACATATATGTGGCATGACGTGACACCATGCCAACTTTCATGACTTTCTGGTGAGTTTTGGATTTATGGGGATTTAAAAACCAAAATTCCAAATGTTTGAGGACAAGCCAGGACGCCGGTATGGTTGTAATTCATTCCCATTCCTTGCATGGGACCTAAACATGCACCCAAGGACACATGTATGATTTTCGAGCCATTTTGGTGAACTGGAGCATGTATTTGTAGTTCAGATTTGAATTATGGACATTAAATGCCTAGGAAACTCAATTAATGTATAAAAAGGCCAAATGAACCCTAAATAATTTTAAACTTCAGCACGGATATCCTGTCATTCCATGTTGCCTGTAGAAGAAAATACAAGGCAAAAAGAGGCAGTGATTATTGTTTCGCCCACAAGGGGGACACGTTTCCCTATCGGAACCACGATGCATCTTGAGAGAAGCTACGGTTTGTAAGAGGCTTGTAATAAAACTTGCCCCAAGATGGACAAAAAAATTCCTCGACATATATGTGCCATGTCATGACACCATGCCAAATTTCACGATTTTCGGGTGAGTTTTGGATTTATGGGGATTTAAAAACCGAGATTCTCACGAAATGTTTTCAAATAGCACACGGTTCACTCATGAAAGCCGTGTGCCTACCAAACCGTGGCCGATGCCCCCCTGCTGCGCGCGCGATCTGAGTCGTGAGTTCTGATAGGGCAGAACCCAAACCCCACGGATCATACGTCTGCACCGCTGGATGCTCCCAGATTAAACGGCAATCCTCATCCCTTTCAATAGCACATGCAATTCCGGTTGTTATTTTATTTATATGGGTAAGCACTGTGCGCATGCGTCGTGCTAGCTCATGCTTCCTTCTCTACTAAGTTTTCCATATTCATGTAAACAAAAGTTTTCCATATTAATGTTGTTATATATCCAAACACGCTACCGTTTCCCGCCACTCCTCCCATCGGTTTCCCGCATCTTCTCCCATCGTTTTCCCGCTGCCAGTGTCAGTGCTCATAGAAGGCTAGGCTGCGACACACCAGCCATGTTAATATTGCACACAGTTTCTAAAAGAACAAACATGTGTGATAGTAGGGAGTAGGTCCCATAGGGTGACCAGCGTGAAACGCCTTAAAGGCAAGGAGGCAATTCCTATCAGCAAGGGGCGACTTTCCATCCGCTAGCCTAGTCGAATAGAACGCAGAAGTTAAGCGTGCTCAGGCTGGAGTAGTCTAAGGATGGGTGACCCGGTGGGAAGTTGCATATCTCAAGCTTCATTTAAACGCTATGATACGGTCATTATAGACATTTATCATCTAAATGTCTCTATAGTGACCTGTCATGACGATTATATAAACCTTGGGATCCTTGTTTTGCTAATTTGTAGACTATGTTTTTTATTGGTTATTTTTTGTTCTCAAAAATCAAAGAATGATCGACATCTGTAGGCCCACACAAATTATCCCTTTGACCCAACGCACGAGAAGGGTTTACTCTTTGCTCTGTGTGCTATGTTAGAGAAATCAAGTTTTAGCACATGCATTGGACAGCACCCGGCCCCTACCCCCCCCCCCCACCCGCCTCGAAGTTGCGTTCCCGACATCGTACGTCTTTAACCTATCCGCGGGGGTACGATGTTCAGTTTGTAATGTTACTGATGTAGTTGGTGCCCCATCAAACTTGTGCTTTCGGGATTTGAACAAATCACACACCAGACCCATGCATTTTTTTCGGGCCGCATGCAGGGTATAGGGGGCCGAGTGTTCTGATCGAGCATGTCTCCCTTGTGCGGTTTATAGACGCCGCACATATCTGTGGGCTCCCCGAGGTATATATATCATCCTTGATCGATAACAAGGGGGCCCACACAATCTATCCCCTTGACCCAACATACGAGAAGGGTTTGACCATGATGGTTTCCTATTGCTATGTGTGCCATGTTAGACCAAATAAAGTTTGAGCGCATGCGTGGACGATTTTTGCCCCCCCCCCCCCGCCTCGAAGTTGGGGAACCGACATCGTACGTATTGAACCTGACTTGGGGTCGGGTACAGTGTTCGGTTTGTAATGTAGTTGGTGCCCCATCGAAGTTGTGCATTCGGGATTCAAACACATCACACACCACCGTACCCATACATATTTTTGGGCCGCATGCAGTGTATAGGGGGTCTTCTGATCGACCACGTCTCCCTTGTGCGGTTTTTTGTGACGACACGCATATCTGTGGGCTCCTCGAGTGTATATATATCATCCCTTTGACCGATAACGAGGGGTATGTGTTGGCCATGAATGGATTCCTCCTAGTTCGTGTTAGGGCCGGTCATTGTCACATGTCGTTCAACCAAAGCTCGAGCTCATGTGTTGTCAGGATTCCCTCCCACATGCTCGGATTGCTGGGTTCAACCGACACCGTACCCTGCGTATCTCGTCCTTAACTACCTGGCTTTCATGGTTGTTGTATGTATCGAGAGGCAGGCGCCACATCTAAATTGTATATTATTCGATATTGAAAACACACATCACCCCTTCCAACGTACATCATTTTGGACCGCATGCAGGCGGTGCTGGTTTTATGGTCCCTCTCGTGCGATTTTTTATGATGGTTCAATCTATTGGCCCAAGCGGTTTATATATATATTCTATCCATTTTTTATCGACAACAACAGTTGTCATTTGACCAAGCGATAGATTCACTGGTCCGTCTTATGGTAGGTCATGGCGACATGCATGTATGACCAAAGTATCATTACGTGCATCCGCCCCGCTGACACAAAGTGGGAGGTGGGTCAAGCACCCTAGCTAGGTAGCTATGACATTATGTCATTATAGATATATCCAAGCGTGCTTTCGGGTTTGCAAGGCAGGTGCCACCAAAGTTGTGCATTGTGTATTTAAAGTTTTAAACATCACACCCTATATTCCTACATATATTTGGCCACTTCCAGGTGGTTCTTGACTTCTGGCCCCTCTCATCGATCTTCGACGACGCGCCCAACCATGGGCCCGCGTGGTCAAAGTTGTGCATTGGAATTTTGAACATCACAGACCACCCTTTTCACTCATATATATTTGGGCCACATGCTGGTGTGGCTGTCTTCTGGCCCTCTCTAACGTTTTTTTGCTGCAAAGACTTGGATGATGCTCAACAGACACGGGTGTATTGGCTTAACCATGTGCGATGCAAGTGCACTGTGAATCACCACGACTGCACAATCACGAGCAAAGGTGGAGGTACTGGCTTAACCGTGTGCGATGCTAGCGTGCTATAAAATCACCACCTGCACAAGCTAAAGGCGGGTAGTTTATTTAGATTGAATTCCTCGTCTGCGTCTGAAAATTAAGACAACTTGTGTGCGATAGACCAGCTAGCTAGAAATCTAAAAACAAACTACACACCTTGAGCGTTGCAAAAATCGGCGGTTCCGCCGCTTTTCCTTATTATCATACACGCATATTCTTATTGGACCGTGTGCGATCTTGGGTACTCCTGCCCTGCATCAATTCCTTTACCCAAATTTTAGTAGCCGTCATACATCAACTGTCGCCCCCACTCCTCCAGCACCGACCTTATAGTAAAATTGCAGTAGCCGAGGCATATGAACCGTCGCCCTCCCTCGTCCACCACCATCTCCACCCACCTTTACTAAAAATTTCAGTAGCCACGGCGTATCCTCAAACACCACCACCCCCCCCCCCCCTCCACAGTACCCCCACCCGGCCCCCTCCCTCCCTTGAACCCTAGCTCGCCGCCGCCGCCAACCCCTGTCAGTCTGCCCGTTCCTCCTAGCTTAGATAATAAAGTTCAGGTTACCCAGCGATTCCCATACCGTCGCCCCACTCCCCTGAGTTTTTAGATGAGGCCTGCGGTGTCCCTCCTCGCCAGATCCACATCCCCTGCTCCAGAATGTCGCAGCCTAAGCCCGATCGCGTATCCCGGGGAGCCCGACGAGCGTTCGGCCAAGAAGAGGTTTATCATGGCCTCTCCGGCGGACGTTGGCGAGGTGGCCACCGTTCGCCCCGACCTGTCGATCCCGGAGCAACACCTCGCCGTGGAAGCCGGCGAAGACGTAGACTACGTTGCCATGTCGAAGGCTTCACGTCAGCGGGCTAGTGTATTACTGTATCTCGAGAAAGCTGGCTATGACATCAAGCTCGTCGACAGTGACGGCTTCACACGGGCCATGTCACGGGTTAAGTGGTCCATCCCTAACCCCTCTGGTTCAACCGCCGTCGATCTCTTTGACGGCCTTGCTGCTGATCTCCTCCGCCACGCGGTCAAGGATCTGCGATCCTTGTACGCCAGCGAGCCCATTTTGTCATTTCTGAAGGACATGTTCTACGGCGGCGGCTTGGGATCCTCAATTGCCAAGTCAGATCTCATTGACCACGACCACGAGGAGGGCACCCACAAAGGTTCTTCCAAGGTGAAACAGCCCATCTGTGACATCAGAAAGCGCACCATGGGTCTATGCTCTTCCAACTGGAAGGATCCCGTCCATGACATGTGAGGCAACATCCTATCAGCAAATCTTACCTTTTCTAGCTTGCCAACCCGTACCCTTTGTTGTAGTACTTTTGCCATACGGTGTTTTAACTGTGTTGTGTTTAATTATTTCAGTTATGCAAAAATGTAATGTTCAATAGGGCTATGTGATGTTTAAGTATGAAGTGTCCACTTCAGTTTCATGAATGGCTATATTTGGTTGTTTATAGTGAGTAGATGCCTTGTTTATCTGTATTTGATTGTTAGGTTGGTTGCAGTGAGCATTTGTCCAGTTATCGAGCAGATGCCTTGTTTATCTGTATTTGGTTGTTAGGTTGGTTGCAGTGAGCATTTGTCCAGTTATCAAGCAGATGCCTTGTTTATCTGTATTTGGTTGTTAGGTTGGTTGCAGTGAGCATTTGTACAGTTTTCAAGCAGATGCCTTGTTTATCTATATTTGTTTATTAGGTTGGTTGCAGTGAGCATTTGTCCAGTTTTCAAGCATATGCCCTGTTTATCTGTATTTGCTTGTTAGGTTGGTTGCAGTGAGACTCCGTCCAGTTTTCAATGGCTATATTTGGTTGTTATACTGATCATTTATGCCTTGTTTATTTCAGTCATTCACAATGTAATGTTCATTATGTGCAAGTCGGAACTGTGCCGCTCTATTGCATCAATACCAGTTTGAACGGCTATATTTGGTTCCAGTTATGCCTGGTGTAGTTAACACATGCCCTTTATTTCAGTTTTACACATTTATCCAGTGTGATGTTTAAGCATGACCTACGTTCTATTCATTTTCAACAATACCAGTTTGAATTGCAATATTTGATGGTTTTTAATCCTATTGTAGGTAACATTCCCTTCCATTTTATATCTACTTTAACAGCATGCTGAAACCAACACATTCAAGCTATCATTTGGAGATGATGTTGTTTACCTTTGCTATATTTGTTTGATGTTAAGGTTGTTGTACTTATCATGCCTTTCCACTACTTATGCAGGACAACAACGGGAGTGGTCACCATTTTCTGCCGAGGTTAGTTTCATCCCTTGGCTTGTACTCCCCCCGTCGTTCCATAATGTAGTGCATATAGATCCAGGCCTGGACACTTGTTAGCTTCTAATATTGACTTGTTGCTTGTAGGTACATATGCCCTTGGCAAGGATCCACGCATCGACCCTTTTTGTGTATGGGGCAATGAGATATTCATGAACAAGCATCAAGTGAGGAAACTGATAAGGATTATTAGCAAAAAGATATGAACGATGGCAAGTACATTATTTGTTTACGCTCTATCCAACACAACAGTGAGTTGTAGGATGGTAACTACAAACTCTACAGCCTTCTCTTTTTATTGCCCATAATGAGTTGTTAGACAACAATGTCTGAATCTTTTTCGTTCGCAGTGGTTCCTGAAGTAGTTTACTCAAGATTACCTCGCAAAGTACATGATTGGTGGACACGCAATGAAGGTTAAAGTATTTCATCCAGACTACAATGACCATCGAGAAGTCCTAATAAAGACAGTGAAGGATGGACGGGCAGCCATCACAAGGGGTTGGCCTAGAGTCGTGCGCGCATTACGCATGGAGGAGGGCACAATATGGGCATTCCGCTTCACCTTCTCCAGCAACCAGAATGTCTTCCGCCTCTCTCTTTACAGTCTTTAGTACAACTGTGGTTCATCATTCTTTACTTGGTGCTTCTGTAGTTCTTCAGTATATGTACCTGTGCATCAAACTATGCATTAGTGGTTGAACCTATATTTGTAATAAACATGGTTCGATATGAAATAAGTGATTGCCTACTTTCAAATTCAAAATCTGTGATTTTTAAATGTAGGGATTAAATTACGGATAAATTAGGGATTACACTGCACATGGTTTGCGAAAGCAAAATGTCTGCGATAGACGTGGAGATCAGACACGTTTCTCGGATCCACTACGTGTGCAATCAATCTCTACTGCACACACAATCAGCCAAGAAAAAACGTGTGCGATTAACAACAACATCGCACATAGTTCCTTCTTATTAAATGTTTGCGAAAGTCACCTTATCACACACACTTGGAAATTATGGATTGTTTATAATGTTGTGCGCATCGCAAATGTTTGGTCATAGAAGAACGCGTCTGATAGGTCTTCATCCGACGGGGTACGACGGATGAATTGTGTGGGATGTATTCAAGCTTCGCATACAGTTTTATAGGGACAACTGTATGCGCTCTTACGTCGAATCGCATACAGTCGAGGAAAAGTAAATGTGTGTGATTGTCATCTTATCGTACATGTTCTATAATCGTGAACTATTTGTGATGGGTCGCCCATCGTAAACGTAGCACCACAGAATACCGACTGCGATAGCAATGCGAGCACAAACGAGTAGCAAGGATGGAGCGTTTTGGATGTTCGAGATATCAGAAATAGTTTTATAGGGACAACTGTATGCATCATGGCTCCCTATCCCCGATGGTTTTTGGGTTGTGTGGGAAGGACCCCCCTATCGCAGCACTAACTTGGAGACGGTTCAAAATGTCATCGCGGAAAGGGGTTAAAAACAGTTTGTATAGCACCTCGCTGTACCAGTGTACGTCCATTTTGCATCATGATTTCCTACTGTTATTTACAATGTTTTTATGCATAATAAAGCTTTATGGAGTAATTCTAATGCCTTTTCTCTCATAATATGCAAGGTTTACACAAAGAGGGACAATGCCGGCAGCTGGAATTCTGGACCTGAAAAAGCTATGTCAGAGTTACCTATTCTGCACAACTCCAAATAAGCTGAAACTTCACAGAGAATTATTTTGGAATATACAAAAAATACTGGAGCAAATAACTACCGGAGGGGGGCCACCTGGTGAGCACAATACACCAGGGCGCGCCAGGACCCCCAGGCGTGCCCTGGTGGGTTGTGCTCAGCCCAGCCCACCTCCGGTGCCCATCTTCTGGTATATAAGTCATTTTGACCTAGAAAAAATAAGGAGAAGACTTTTGGGACGGAACGCCGCCGTCTCGAGGCGGAACTTGGGCAGTGATACGTCTCCAACGTATCTATAATTTTTTATTGTTCCATGCTATTATATTATCTGTTTTGGATGTTTTATATGCATTAATATGCTATTTTATATTATTTTTGGGACTAACTTATTAACCTAGAGCCCAGTGCCAGTTTCTGTTTTTCCCTTGTTTTTGACTTTTACAGAAAAGGAATATCAAACGGAGTTCAAACGGAATAAAACTTTACGATGATTTTTCTTGGACCAGAAGACACCCAGAAGACTTGGAGAGAGGGCCAGAAGAGTCCCGAGGAAGCCACAAGCCCTCAGGGCGCCCCCCCCGGCTTGTGGGCCCCTCGGGAGTCCCCTAACCCTAGTTCCACCTCTATATATTCTCAAATATTCCCCAAACATCAGAAGTGTCCACCAAAATACTTTTCCGCCGCCGCAAGCCTCTGTTCCCGTGAGATCCCATCTTCGGGTCTTTTCCGGCACTCCGCCGGAGGGGGATTCGATCACGAAGGGCCTCTACATCAACATTGCTGCCCTTCTGATGATGCGTGAGTAGTTTACCACAGACCTACGGGTCCATAGCTAGTAGCTAGATGGCTTCTTCTCTCTCTTTGATCTTCAATACAATGTTCTCCTCGATGTTCTTGGAGTTCTATCCGATGTAATCTTCTTTTGCGGTGCGTTTGTTGAGATCCGATGAATTATGGATTTATGATCAGATTATCTATTAATATTATTTGAGTCTTCTCTGAACTCTTTTATGCATGATTAAGATATCTTTGTATTTCTCTTCGAACTATCGGTTTGGTTTGGCCAACTAGATTGGTTTTTCTTGCAATGGGAGAGGTGCTTAGTTTTGGGTTCAATCTTGTGTCCTCACCCAGTGACAGAAGGGGTAGCGAGGCACGTATTGCATTGTTGCCATCAAGGATAAAAAGATGGGATTTATATCATATTGCTTGAGTTTATCCCTCCACATCATGTCATCTTGCTTAAGGCGTTAATCCGTTCTTATGAACTTAATACTCTAGATGCATGCTGGATAGCGGTCGATGTGTGGAGTAATAGTAGTAGATGCAGGCAGGAGTCGGTCTAGTTGTCACGGACGTGATGCCTATATTCATGATCATTGCCTTAGATATCGTCATAACTATGCGCTTTTCTATCAATTGCTCAAAAGTAATTTGTTTACCCACCGTATGTTTTTCTTTCAAGAGAGAAGACTCTAGTGAAACCTATGGCCCCCGGGTCTATTTTCCATCATATATTTTCAGATCTATAAACCAAAAAACCCAAAAATACCTTGCTGCAATTTATTTATATTTACTTTAGTTTGCTCTTTTAATTATCTTTTATACCTATCTCTATTAGATCTCACTCTTGTTTGTGACCGTGAAGGGAACCCCTTTTTCGCGTTGTGCGCAAGTGTTTGTTAGTTTGTGCAGGTGCATATATTGGAGACTTGTTTGTGCCTCCTACTGGATTGATACCTTGGTTCTTAATTGAGGGAAATACTTATCTCTACTTTGCTGCATCACCCTTTCCTCTTCAAGGAAAAAATCAACACAAGCTCAAGAAGTAGCAGGCAGGAGAACTTTTGCCCTCCGGCAGAGCTTTTCCGTCAGGGGAACTTCCCTCCTGGAGGGGGAAATCGAAGCCATCGTCATCACCAAAAACCCTCTCATCTTTGGGAGGGTAATATCGATCAACATCTTCAACAACACCATCTCCTCTCAAACCCTAGTTCATCTCTTGTGTTCAATCTTTGTACCGGAACCTTAGATTGGTACTTGTGGGTGACTAGTAGTGTTGATTACATCTTGTAGTTGATTACTATATGGTTTATTTGGTGGAAGATTATATGTTCAGATCCATTATGCTATTTAATACCCCTCTGATCTTGAACATGATTATCATTTGTGAGTAGTTACTTTAGTTCTTGAGGTCACGGGAGAAATCATGTTGCAAGTAATCATGTGAACTTGATATGTGTTCGATATTTTGATGATATGTATGTTGTGATTCCCTTAGTGGAGTCATGTGAACATCGACTACATGGCACTTCACCATCTTTGGGCCTAAGGGAATGCATTTTGGAGTAGTTATTAGATGATGGGTTGCTAGAGTGACAGAAGCTTAAACCCTAGTTTATGCGCTACTTCGTAAGGGACCGATTTGGATCCAAATGTTTAATGCTATGGTTAGATTTTATCTTAATACTTTTCTCATAGTTGCGGATGCTTGCGAGGGGGTTAATCATAAGTGGGAGGTTTGTTCAAGTAAGAACAGCACCCAAGCACCGGTCCACCCACATATCAAATTATCAAAGTAGCGAACGCAAATCAAACCAACATGATGAAACTGACTAGATGAGATTCCCGTGTAGCCTCAAGAACACTTTGCTTATTATAAGAGACCGTTTTGGCCTGTCCTTTGCCACAAAAGGATTGGGCTACCTTGCTGGACTTTACTTACCATTACCGTTACTTTTCCGTTACAAATTATCTTGCTATCAAACTACATGTTATTTCAGTGCCTTGCTGAAAACCACTTGTCATTTCCTTATGCTCCTCGTTGGGTTCGACACTCTTACTTATTGAAAGGACTACGATTGATCCCCTATACTTGTGGGTCATCAGGGGGATATTTCAATCAAATCAATGGAATCATAATTATCTATAGATTCATGCATATCATTATTTTCTTCCAAAGCAGCGGGCATTCTCTCAATAAATTCTTTAACATAGGCATTATGAGCATAGTTTTCATAGCAATATTTAAGTATGTCAAAATTTTCATATTTGTAGAGAGTAATATCATATTTTTCAATCAAATAAGCAACTTCATAAGCACCCATAAAAGCAACAAATTCTTCAATTTGTTCGATATCATAGTAACTGTAAACACCTTTGGCATAAGAAGATAAGATTTTATTATCATTAAACTCACATAGGTAGGGAAGGTGTTTTTAGGGTTCTCCGAGCAACAAGTAAAATCATAAATTTCACATAGATTCCAAGCATAGCATAGCAAACAATTTATTTGATTCCATAAGTGTCCCCCTTTTTGAGACAAACGGTGACGCACAAAATGAGCATGCTCATCTAAAGATTTTCCCACAACTAAACTAGTTGGGGTTTCAGCACGAGCACATATGGATCGAAGATGATCCAAGTAAAAAACTTTAAGTGGATCCATATCAATATATTTTTAGCAAGCAAAGATGCAAGCAAATAGAAGGCACATGGCAACACAAGCAAAAGATAGCAAACGAGCAAAAAGTCATATGGAAAAAGGCAAATATTTTTGTGTTTTTCTGAAAACATTTTAGAAGTGGGGGAGAGGAAAACGATAGGAAAATGGCAAATAATGTAATGCAAGAGATGAGAGTTTATGATAGGTACTTGGTGGGCTTGATGTAGAACCTCCCCGGCAACGGCGCCAGAAATTCTTCCTGCTACTTCTTGAGCTTGCGTTGATTTTTTCCTTGAAGAGGAAAGGGTGATGCAGCAAAGTAGAGATAAGTATTTCCCTCAGGTAAGAACCAAGGTATCAATCCAGTAGGAGGCACAAGCAAGTCCCCAATAGATGCACCTGCACAAACTAACAAACACTTGCACTCAACGCGAAAAAGGGGTTGCAATCCCTTCACGGTCACGAACAAGAGTGGGATTTAATAGAGATAGGTATAAAAGATAAGTAAAAAAGTAAAATAAAGTAAATATAAATAAATTGCAGCAAGATATTTTTGTATTTTTGGTTTTATAGATCTGAAAATAATATGATAGAAAATAGACCCGGGGGCCATAGGTTTCAGTAGAGGCTTCTCTCTTGAAGAAAGCATACGGTGGGTAAACAAATTACTGTTGAGCAATTGATAGAAAAGCGCATAGTTATGACGATATCCAAGGCAATGATCATGAATATAGGCAACACGTCCGTGACAAGTAGACCGACTCCTGCCTGCATCTACTACTATTACTCCACACATCGACCGCTATCCAGCATGCATCTAGTGTATTAAGTTAACAAGAATGGAGTAATGCCTTAAGCAAGATGACATGATGTAGAGGGATAGATCCAATCAATATGGTAAAAAAATCCATCTTTTTATCCTTAATGGCAACAATACAAATATGTGCCTCGCTACCCCTACTGTCACTGGGTGAGGACACCGCAAGATTGAACCCAAAACAAAGCACCTCTCCCATTGCAAGATAGATCAATCTAGTTGGTCAAACCAAATCAATAGATCGGAGAGAAATACAAATCTCTCTTAATCATGCATAAAAGAGTTCAGAGAAGACTCAAATAATATTCATAGATGATCTGATCATAAATCCACAATTCATCGGATCTCAACAAATGCACCGCAAAAGAAGATTACATCGAATAGAACTCCAAGAACATCGAGGAGAACATTGCAATGAAGATCAAAGAGAGAGAGGAAGCCATCTAGCTACTAGCTATGGACCCGTAGGTCTATGGTAAACTACTCACACATCATCGAAAGGGCAACAAGGTTTGTCTAGAGGCCCTCCGTGATCGAATCCCCCTCCGACAGAGTGCCGAAAAAGGCCCCAAGATGGGATCTCATGAGAACAGAAGCTTGCGGCGGCGGAAAAGTATTTTTGGTGTGCCCTCTGATGTAAGAGGAATATTTGGGTATTTATAGAGCAGAGATTAGGGTTAGGAGAGCCACGAGGGGCCCACAAGCCTAGGGGGCGCGCCCCCCGGGCTTGTGGCCCCCTCGTGGGTCTTCTAGCCTCTTCTCGAAGCTTCGTGGTTGTCTTCTGGTCCAAGAAAAATCCTCAAAAAGTTTTGTTCTGTTTGGTATTGATTTTCTATAAAAGACAAAAACAGGGAAAAAACAACAACCAGCAGTGGGCACTAGGTTAATAGGTTAGTCCCAAAAAATGGTATAAAATAGCATATTAATGCATATAAAACATCCAAGATGGATAATATAATAGCATGGAACAATAAAAAATTATAGATACGTTGGAGACGTATCAAGCATCCCCAAGCTTAATTCATGCTCGTCCTCGAGTAGGTAAATGATATAAACAGATTTTTTGATGTGGAATGCTACCTAACATGTTTATCAAGTAATCTTTCTTATTGTGGCATGAATATTCAGATCCATAAGATTCAAAACAAAAATTTAATATTGACATAAAAACAATAATACTTCAAGTATACTAATAAAGCAATCATGGCTTTTCAAAATAACATGGCTAAAGAAAGTTATCCCTACAAAATCATATAGTCTTGTCATGCTCTATCTTCGTCACACAAAGTATTTATCATGCACCACCCCGATGACAAGCCAAGCAATTGTTTCATACTTCTGACGTTCTAAAGCTTTTTCAACTTTCACGCAATACATGAGCGTGAGCCATGGATATAGCACTATAGGTAGAATAGAAGGTGGTAGTAAACAAAAAGGAGAAAGAAATTCTCACACCAACTAGGCAAATTAGTAGGCTATGGAGATGCCCATCAATTGATATTGGTGCAAGTGAGTAGGGATTGCCATGCAACAGATGCACTAGAGCTATAAGTGTATGAAAGCTCAAAAGAAAACTAAGTGGGTGTGCATCCAACTTGCTCGCTCACGAAGACCTATGGCAATTTTGAGGAAGCCCATCATTCGAATATACAAGCCAAGTTCTATAATGAAAAATTCCCACTAGTAATATGTGAAAGTGAAAACATATGAGACTCTCTATATGAAGAACACAGTGCTACTTTGAAGCACAAGTGTGGAAAAAGGATAGTAACATTGTCCCTTCTCTCTTTTTCTCTCATTTTTTTCTTTTTCTTGTTTTTTTTCTTTTTTTTCTTTTTCTTTTTTTGGACTCTTTGGCCTCTTTTTTTATTTTAAGTCCGGAGTCTCATCCCAACTTGTGGGGGAATCATAGTCTCCATCATCCTTTCCTCACATGGGACAATGCTCTAATAATGATGATCATCGCACTTTTATTTACTTACAACTCAATACTATAACAAAATATGACTCTATATGAATGCCTTCAGCGGTTTACCGGGATGTGCAATGATCTAGCGTGACATGTATAAAAAATATGAACGGTGGCAAGCCACAAATACTATGCCAACTACATGATCAATCAAAGCAATATAACAATGATGGTGTGTGTCATAATAAACGGAACGGTGGAAGTTACATCGCAATATATCTCAAAATGGCTATGGAAATGCCATAATAGGTAGGTATGGTGGCTGCTTTGAGGAAGGTATATGGTGGGTTTAATGCACCGGTGAAAGTTGCGCGGTACTAGATAGGCTAGCAAAGGTGGAAGGGTGAGAGTGCGTATAATCCATGGACTCAACATTAGTCATAAAGAACTCACACACTTATTGCAAAAATTTATTAGCCCTCAAAATAAAGTACTAATACGCATGCTCCTAGGGGGATAGATTGGTAGGAAAAGACCATCGCTCGTCCCCGACCGCCACTCATAAGGAAGACAATCAAAATTAAATCATGCTCCAACTTCATCACATAACGATAGATCATACGTGCATGCTTCAGGAATCACAAACGTTAACACAAGTATTTTTACTAATCCACAATTACCAACTAGAATGACTCCAATATCACCATCTTCATATCTCAAAACAAATGCAAGGAATAAAACTTCTCATATGTTTAATGATCTTGATGAAAGTTTTTATTATATCATTCTTGGATACCCATCATATTAGGACCAAATTCATAACCTAAGCAAATTGCCATACTATTTTTAAGATTCTAAAAATAATATAAGTGAAGCATGAGAGTTCATCAATTTCTTCAAAATAAAACCACCGCCGTGCTCTAAAAAGATATAAGTGAAGCACTAGAGCAACCGCCTAGCTCAAAAGATATAAGTGAAGCACATAGAGTATTCTAGTAAATTCATGATTAATTTGTGTCGCTCTCAAAATGTGTGTACAACAAGGATTATTGTGGCAAACTAAAAGGCAAAGACTCAAATGATACAAGACGCTCCAAGCAAAACACATATCATGTGGTGAATAAAAATATAGTCTCAAGTAATTTTACCGATGGATTGAAGACAAAAGAGGGGATGCCATCCGGGACATCCCCAAGCTTAGATGCTTGGTTGTCCTTGAATATTACCTTGAGGTGCCTTGGGAATCCCTAAGCTTAGGCTCTTGCCACTCCTTATTCTGTAGTCCATCAAAACTTTACCCAAAACTTGAAAACTTAACAACACAAAACTCAACAAAAAACTCGTGAGAACCGTTAGTATGATAAAACAAAATCTCCATTTTTAGGTACTGTTGTGAACTCAATACAATTTTATATTGGTGTTATATCTACTGTATTCTAACTTCTCCATGGTTCATACCCGCCGATACTACCCATAGATTCATCAAAATAAGCAAACAACACATCGAAAACAGAATCTGTCAAAAACAGAACAGTCTGTAAAGACCCGAATATTCATCATACTTATGTACCTCCAAAAATTCTGAAAAATTAGCAAAACATAGGCAATTCATATATCAATCTTTTGTAAAAAATTCAGAGTTTTCCACGCCCCAGTGAAATTTAACAATTCTGTTACTGGACGCAAAAGTTTCTGTTTTTCAGCAAAATCAAATCAACAATATACCAAAGTATCCCAAAGGTCTTGATTGGCTCAAACACTAATTAAACACTAAAACACAATTATTACAGAGGTAATATTGTATAAACTCATAAAAACAGAAAATAAAAATATTGGGTTGTCTCCCAACAAGCACTTTTCTTTAAATACTTTTAGCTAGGCGTTGATAATTCTAATGATGCTCACATAAAAGACAAAAAAATGAAGCGCAAAGAGAGCATCATATAGCATGTGAAAAACAAGTTTAAGTCTAACATACTTCCTATGCATAGGCATTTTATAGGGAAAATATTTATCAAGACAAGCAAAAACTAGCATATGCAAAGAAGAAGAAAGAAAAAATAGCAATCTCAACATAACGAGAGGTAATTTAGTAACATGAAAATTTCTACAACCATATTTTTCTCTCTCATAATAATTACATGTAGGATCATATTCAAATTCAACAATATAGCTATCATATAAAAATTTATCTTCATGATCCACATGCATAAAAAAATTTATAATCTTCCAAGATAGTGGGATTAACATCAACTAAAATTATGACCTCTTCAAACCCACTTTAATCAAAAAATTCATAAGATTGAACACTCTCCAAATATTTGGGATTATTTTTACCTAGAGTCGACACTCTTCCGAACCCACTTTCAATATTTTCGCAGACATATTCATCATGAGGCTTAAATAAATTTTCAAGATCATAAGAAGCATTATCACCCCAATCATGATCATTGCAATAAGTAGTGGACATAGCAAAACTAGCATCCTCAAGCTTGGGGTTTTGCATATTCTTAGCACAATTGACATTATTAGAATTTATAATAACATCATTGCAATCATGCTCTTCATTCAAGGAGCTATCAAGTGCGGGTGCAATAGCAATAATTTCATGTTTAACATACGAAACTATAGCAAGTTCATCTCCATAACCATAATTAATACTGGCATCATGGCCATAAGAATAGCATGCATCATGTTCATCAAGGGAGGATATTTCAATCAAATCAACGGAATCATAATTATCTATAGATTCATGCATATCATTATTTTCTTCCAAAGCAGCGGACATTCTTTCAATAAATTCTTTAACATAGGCATTATGAGCATAGTTTTCATAGCAATATTTAAGTATGTCAAAATTTTCAGATTTTTAGAGAGCAATATCATATTTTTCAATCAAAGACGCAACTTCGTAAGCACCCTTAAAAGCTACAAATTCTTCAATTTGTTCGATACCATAGTAACTGTAAATACCTTTGGCACAAGAAGATAGGATTTCATTATCATTAAATTCACATACGTAGGGAAGGTGTTTTTTAGGGTTCTCCGAGCAACAAGTAAAATCATAAATTTCACATAGATTCCAAGCATAGCATAGCAAACAATTTATTTGATTCCATAAGAGTCCCCCTTTTTGAGACAAACGGTGACGCGCAAAATGAGCATGCTCGTCTAAAGATTTTCCCTCAACTAAACTAGTTGGAGTTTCAGCACGAGCACATATAGATCGAAGATGATCCAAGTAGAAAACTTTAAGTGGATCCATATCAATAGATTTTTAGCAAGCAAAGATGCAAGCAAATAGAAGGCACAGGGCAACACAAGCAAAAGATAGCAAACGAGGAAAAAGTCATATGGAAAAAGTCAAATAAAAAGGCAAATATTTTTATGTTTTTCTGAAAAAGTTTTAGAAGTGGGGAAGAGGAAAACGAGAGGCAAATGGCAAATAATTAATGCAAGAGATGAGAGTTTATGATAGGTACTTAGTGGGCTTGATGTAGAACCTCCCCAGCAACGGCGCCAGAAATTCTTCCTGCTACTTCTTGAGGTTGCGTTGATTTTTCCCTTCAAGAGGAAAGGGTGATGCAGCAAAGTAGAGATAAGTATTTCCCTCAGTTAAGAACCAAGGTATCAATCCAGTAGGAGGCACAAGCAAGTCCCTAATAGATGCACCTGCACAAACTAACAAACACTTGCACTCAACCCGAAAAAGGGGTTGTCAATCCCTTCACGGTCACGAACAAGAGTGAGATCTAATAAAGATAGGTATAAAAGATGAGTAAAAGAGTAAAATAAAGTAAATATAAATTAATTGCCGCAAGGTATTTTTGTATTTTTGGTTTTGTAGATCTGAAAATAATATGATAGAAAATAGACCCGGGGGACATAGGTTTCAGTAGAGGCTTCTCTCTTGAAGAAAGCATACGGTGGGTAAATAAATTACTGTTGAGCAATTGATAGAAAAGCGCATAGCTATGACGATATCCAAGGCAATGATCATGAATATAGGCATCATGTCCGTGACAAGTAGACCGACTCCTACCTGCATCTACTACTATTACTCCACAGTCCACACATCAACCGCTATCCAGCATGCATCTAGTGTATTAAGTTAACAAGAACGGAGTAACACCTTAAGCAATATGACATGATGTAGAGGGATAGATCCAATCAATATGGTAAAAACCCCATCGTTTTATCCTTAATGGCAACAATACAAATACGTGCCTCGCTACCCCTACTGTCACTGGGTGAGGACACCACAAGATTGAACCCAAAACAATGCACCTCTCCCATTGCAAGATAGATCAATCTAGTTGGCCAAACCAAATCAATAGATCAGAGGAAAATATAAAGCTATCTTAATCATGCATAAAAGAGTTCAGAGAAGATTCAAATAATATTTATAGATAATCTGATCATAAATTCACAATTCATCGGATCCCAACAAACGCACCGCAAAAGAAGATTACATCGAATAGAACTCCAAGAACATCGAGGAGAACATTGTATTGAAGATCAAAGAGAGAGAGGAAGCCATCTAGCTACTAGCTATGGACCCGTAGGTGTGTGTTAAACTACTCACACATCATCGGAAGGGCGGCAAGGTTGGTGTAGAGGCCCTCCGAGATCGAATCCCCCTCCGGCAGAGTGCCGGATAAGGCCCCAAGATGGGATCTCACGAGAACAGAAGCTTGCTGCGGCGGAAAAGTATTTTTGGTGTGCCCTCTGATGTAAGGAGAATATTTGGGTATTTATAGAGCACAGATTAGGGTTAGGAGAGCCACGGGGGGCCCACAAGCCTAGGGGGCGCCCCCTAGGGCTTGTGGCCCCCTCGTGGTTCTTCTAGCCTCTTCCCGAAGCTTCGTGGTTGTCTTCTGGTTCAAGAAAAATCCTCAAAAAGTTTCGTTCCGTTTGGTATTGATTTTCTGTAAAAGACAAAAACAAGAAAAAAAAACAGCAACTGGCACTGGGCACTAGGTTAATAGGTTAGTCCCAAAAATAATATAAAATAGCATATTAATGCATATAAAACATCCAAGATGGATAATATAATAGCATGGAACAATAAAAAAAATATAGATACGTTGGAGACGTATCAGTCATGCCAGCACACTTGCCGGCATACAAAAAAAAGGATGGCTCTCTCCGCCATAGATCACTCGTCATCGAATTTGAGCATCTCGGCCTGCATTTCGAACCAAGGCCTCTTCCTCGGCGACACCGTGCTCAAGTTCACCTTCATGATCTCCACCCCCGTCATCATGCTAGCGAGCGCCACTTCTTCTGCCTTGATCTTGGCATTGACGGCCTCGATCTCGAGCATCTTCGCTTGCTTCCGCCTCCATCTCGAGCATCTTGGCTTACTTCTCAGCATCGCGCTCAAGCCTCCTCCTTTGGAAGGTGCTGCCCATGCCGACTTGGTCTTGCATGAACTGGCCGTCCGTGCCACCATGATCAAAGGTGTCGGCCATGAAGGGGGCTTGGCCATCTTGGCTTTGGGTCTCCTCGGGATCGAAAGGAGCCGCAACTGCACCGCCTGCGAAGACAGCGTCAGCGGCCGCTGTACCACCTTCGAAGATGATGTTCTCGATGATGAAACGGTTCGCCGTCTCGTCGTCAGTGGAGGCCGGCATTCCGCCAAACATGTTGCGGGCCTCGGGATGCATGTCGACTAGGATCTCCCGTGGGCGTTTCCTCTGGCCCCCGGAGGATGATCCACCGGCCATAGGTATGGCGTTGAGGTCGAGGGCCATAGCCGTTGGCATGGACGACACCACCACGCTCACCTCGGGCGAGCATTCCCCACAGAAACGGGAGGCTTGCGGATAGGGATGAAAGCCGGGGATCGGCGGCGTGGCAGACGTGTGCGGCGACTCCGGCAGTGCCACACGAGGAAAGGCCGACGAGCCGGTGCTGGTCGTGGCCACGGCGGCGCTGATGAGCCCGTGTTGGCTTGGGTTTAATCCTAGGAAAAGCAGGGCCTGCCTCGTTGCCGCGGCGACTCTGGCATTTTTTCCTCTTCCTATGCAGCGGTGGACAGGGCGGCCGCGGCCGCGGCTTCGAGCTTGTGGTCCTTCGTGTGCCTTCGATCCTTCCTCTTGGCCAACTGCACAGCCCGTTGCTCGGCCGTCAATGGCTTCTTCTTGGGCGCTGCTGCCGTCTTGCCGGTGGCGCGGGGCTTGCCTTTGGCGGAGGCGACGGAGGTGAGGCCGGAGGCCGGCGACGTCGTCGAGGATCGGCTCGTCCTCCATGGCGAGCGGGTGGGGTTTTTTTGGAAAAAGGGGGGGAAATGGGGGTGGCTGTGCCACCGACTGGCGGGCCAGGGGGAGGAGTAGGCGGGCGCCGCGCGTGTTCACGTCGTGCCCGCGCCGACGCAAATGAGGCCCAAATTTAGGTCAGAACTGGGTCGCCCAGCGATCGAAAAACGAACGCGCATGTTTGGTCGGCGCGTTGGGACGACTCTGGTGTCTATTTTAACCCAAACGAACACGCGCGCTCCTCGATGACCAAACGCACCACACTAAAAGTCTTTCTCCATGATCAGGTTCCATGGAAATTCTCCCAAGTACTACCTAGTGTGGCGCCCTGACTGATTGGTTAATCAGTCCGTGTCAAAAGTGAACCGATTCAAGCTTGGACCGTTGATTGTTGACAAATAAAACAGATTCTTTCCCAACTTCACACGGTGTACGACGTACATATACTTATTGACAAATAAACAGATTCTTGGTGCGTGAGTTGGTGGCACCTCCACCAAAATTAGAGCATCTCCAACAGCGGCGGCAAAAAAGGCGCGCGCGGTAAACTGCAATTTTAACGCGCGCGGGATGTTTTCACGCGCTCCAGTGGATGCGGGAAATTCGGGCGCGCGGGAAATGATTGCGCACACGCGGGGAAAAGCGGGAGGTCGCGCGCTAGATTTGGTGCACCGCTTCTGGCGCGCCTATAAATTGCTGCGCCCGCCACGCGGCCTCCCATCGCTATCCACATTGCCACGCGCTCTCTCCCCGCTACCCCTGCTTCCTCGCCCCGCCACCGACGCGCCATCACAGCGCCACCATGCCGCCGCGCCGCTGGGGATCTTCGGGTTACCGCGGCGTCCGCGAGCGCCCCTCCGGCGCCTTCTACGCTGAGATTCGGTCCGGCGACGTCCGCCTCGGCCTCGGCACGTTCGAGACCGCGCACGAGGCCGCCCGCGCGTACGACGCGGCGGCGTGGCGCCTCCAGAGGCCTCACGTACAGATGAACTTTCAGGACGTCTGGACGTGCGAGCAGGCGCAGGCCGTCGCCCCTCCGCCGCGGCTAATAACTGACGCCGACCGTCAAGAACACCGTCGGCGGCAGCGCCGCCTCCTCATCGCCGAGGCGGACGAGCGAGCCATGGCGAAGTGGCGCCAGCGGCATCATTCTTCTCTAACGAAGATGAGCGGTGGGAAGACGTGTGGCTTGATACGTCGGACGACACAAGCGAGGAGGACAATGACTCGGAGTAGTTTCTAGTTGCACCGTAGTTTTTACCTAGGACTAGTGTCTTATCTATCTATGCTAGATGAACTACCTATGTATCGCTTTTTTTATCTATGTATCACTTTTTTTAATCTATGTCTTTATTTGTTTTGTGTGCATAGCGTAGTTTTTTTTTTGCAGCGTCTGCTGGAGCGGCTCGCGCGCTATAATTTGCAGCGGCCGCTGGAGCAAACGCTCTTCGCGACGCAAAAACTCACGAACAGCACGCTGCAAACATTTTTTTAGCGCGCCCCGAACGCGCGACCGTTGGAGATGCTCTTAGTCATCCTCGGGCCTGCCCAACATTTCCCCGTGTCGGTTTGGTCGTCCACGAGCAACTGTGGTTCCTGACCAAGTACTGCACCGAAACACCTTTCAAACTATATAGAGTAGACTTAGTAGTATAATTATTTTCTTTTGGAGTAGTACAATGAAAAGGAAATTTCATAAACTAATACTCCCTTCGTCGGTGAAAAATGTACATTTAGAAATTTTAGGACAAATTATGAAGTGGAGTAAAAAATGCATTGGGAAGATGCAAGCCACCATCTCTCTCCTCTTTAATTACTCAATTTTTAATGAGTTAAGTGCATGTAGAAATTAAGAAGACTATGTATAGAATGCTATTGATCTTGATTATCGTGTGATGAGAGAAAATACTTTAAAGTGCATTGGGAAGATAGAAATACACTTTTTTTTGACAAATTTTAAACTTAAACATACACTTTTCATCGGACGGAGAGAGTACAGTACTATATACAACAGTACAAGACTGCTCGCCAAAGTAGAAAATTACTTGTCGTGGGCCTTGGAGCCTGCTGCACTGCAAGCGTGCCAGTTTCATGCAGGCTTTAACTCTTGCACCACACCATGCAGCTCCATGCACGCCTTAACGCCGCCGCACAGCTGGTTTCATGCTACGGCCGTACGTTATCAACTGCATGCGTAACGCCTATCGTAACGTGTCCTGTCGCGTCGGGCGCGGTTCAAACGCCCAACGCTAACGCCTGGGAGTAACCTGGACGTCAACCGACCCGCGACTGCACCTACCCCACGAACCGGTCCGCGTGCGTTGGGCCTTTGATGGCGCGATCTGCTGCATTGCTTCCGCCCAAATTAAGTCGCCCCTCACCTAACCTGCCTTTCAATCCCTCCCTCCCTCCATCCCCGTCTCCACCCGGCCAGCCAGCGAAAGCCTACTGCCGCCGTTCGCCCGCCGCTATATATACCACCCCGCCTCCCTGCCCGCTTCTCGTACCCATTTGTCTTCGCCCTCCTCGAGTCCTGGCCTGCGGTTGGTGCTGAGATCGAGCTGTGCTTGTGCAAGTGTGTGATCGATCCTTGGTTTGCGATGGCCGGGGTGGTCGAGGAGCTGGTGAAGAAGGCCGGCGGGTGCGCGGTGATCGACGGCGGCTTCGCCACGCAGCTGGAGGCGCTCGGCGCCGACATCAACGACCCGCTCTGGAGCGCCGCCTGCCTCATCACCAAGCCGCACCAAATCACGGAGGTAACCCATTCACTCAACCGGGCGACGTGCCTCCGTGCACAATGCCTCCTCGTATTATTATCAGAAGCTCATGACCATCAAGCATATCCACGATCTGTCTCTCGTCGTGCTCGCCGCATCATCACAATATGATGCACCAGCTGATAAATTAGTAGCGTACCTAGTATCGTGTCTGACGCGGTTTGGCATGTGGCGAAGATTTGCGCTTTAAAATTGTAGTGTTAGCTACCGGTCAACTCTATCTCTACAGCTAATATGTGCAGATCAAGAGTAGAATAAATCCTGGTGATGAGCAGGACAATAACGCTGTTTTCGTTTTCTTACCTACCTTTCATATAGCAATTTAAAAAGAATTGAAGAGATCACCTACCTTTTTTGACGGGCAGAGGGTAAAGGGGAAAAGAGATCACCCACTTTTACCAAAGATTGAGAGCCCAACATTCTCTTGCTGTTCAGATTTAGGCCCAAGTACCTTCACCAAATTGACTCGACTGCTTCATCGCATGACTTTCATCGTGCGTGCACCTGAATTTGTGTTGCAAAACGTCAACTTCAGATGAATCTCGAAGCTAACTCAACTTCAGCCATTGCTTGTTGGGTACCACTGTCCCGATAGTTTCGTTTACACGTTCCACAACTTGCACGGGTGTCTGCAGGTCAATGACCATCCATCGGAAGTAATATTAAAGTACCATCATGTGCACTTGATTTTAAAACGAAAAGTGTATGAAAAATATTGAGAAAAAAGTGTCCACAAGAAAATACATAAATATTTGGCCGGTTTGAAATGTTAATTATTTTTTGCTTCGCATGACGAGCATATATTACCTAAACGTATTTGAGAGACATTTGCATGTAATGAGCTTCATATTTTTTGCTGCATGGAAGAAAGAGCGTGCCGAGGGTGTTTTTATAATTTTGCTTATCAAAATAGCGTTTTTAGGAGATTATTATCAAACAGCTTGACAGGGCGGTACCAGTGACAGATAGCAAATAATGCTTAAAATAAACCAATGGAACAACCTATAGTTAGCCCAAAAAACAAAAGCAAAAAACTGAATTAGCTTTGAGTCCAATATATGGCACATATATATGTTTTTTTAACGGAATTCCACAAGTGTGTGTGCTGTTTGCAGATGGACCAGATCCACAATAGACAATAAGAGGAATTTTTTTAACGAAAAGTTCCTCATGCATATATATATAGTTTTGGTGTGAAGAACCTAACATCTTCTTTTTTACAAGTGCAGGTCCATATGCAGTATCTTGAAGCAGGTGCCGACGTCATCATCTCCTCGTCCTACCAGGTACTATCATCATCGCTGTTATTCCACCGCTGCAAGCCTGCTATGGCTTCAAACACAGATGAATCCCACCAACGAGTAGAGAGAAATTCACCGTGCCTAACATTTTCTGCAGGCAACTACCCCAGGGTTCCTGGCCAGAGGACTGCTCCTCGAGGAGGCCGAAGGATTACTGCGAACCAGCGTCCAGCTGGCGCTGCAGGCCCGAGACGAGTTCTGGAAGTCGACGCTGAGGAAGTCGAAGTCCGTCTACAACCGCGCCCTCGTCGCCGCGTCCGTCGGGAGCTACGGGGCCTACCTCGCCGATGGATCAGAGTACAGGTAAATAACATGCCAGCGCCGTCGCAGGAACACTGTAAATTAATGAACTCTGAAACATCCCGAGAAGCACATGCGTTTTACAGTCATCGTGCAATTGGTTGTTTTGCAGTGGGTCGTACGGAGACGACGTCACGGCGGAGAAGCTCAAGGACTTCCACCGGCGCCGGCTGCAGGTCCTGGCGAGCGCAGGGCCTGACCTGATCGCTTTTGAGGCCATTCCCAACAAGATGGAAGCTAAGGTATGCTCTGTGCTGTGATCCTGATGATGAGTACTGGTTAAAAGAGGCCTGTCAAGTTCGTTTGCTGAAAGGAACGAACACATTTTGTAGGCTCTGGTTGAGCTTCTGGAGGAGGAGGACATCCAGGTCCCGTCGTGGATCTGCTTCAGCTCCGTGGACGGCAAGCATCTCTGCTCGGGGGAGAGCTTCGGGGACTGCCTCCAGATCCTCAACGCCAGCGAGAAGGTCGCCATCGTGGGGGTGAACTGCACGCCGCCTCAGTTCGTCGAGGGCATCATACGCGACTTCAAGAAGGTCTGCAGTTTCTTCCCTGTTTGTTCAGCAACTATATATCCGGTCACCGTTTTCTCCACGACACATCTGAAATCTCCAAATAATGCATGTTGCTCGTGATTCGCCCAACAGCAAACGGAAAAAGCGATCGCGGTATACCCCAACAGCGGGGAGGTCTGGGACGGGAGAGCCAAGAGGTGGCTGGTGAGTAGACGACTGACTCTGGGTGCTTCCTTCTGACACATGATGTTCGTTATTGAGTGGGTGTTTTTGTGATGCGAAATCAACGCAGCCAGTGGAGTGCTTTGGCCGCAAGAGCTTTGACGTGATGGCGAGGAGGTGGCAGGAGGCCGGCGCCAGCCTCGTGGGAGGATGCTGCCGGACGACGCCGTCGACCATCCGGGCGGTCTCCATGGCGCTCAAGAGCAGGAACGGGCAGTGATATCTTCAGAAGTTCAGAGTCGTGGTTTCCTTTGAGGGTATATTGTCCCGAGGAGGTGTAGAACGTCTGATGATGTGTACTGCTGACGTGCACCAATCGAATTTGGGCGCTGGTTATCCAGTCATCATGGATTCGGGTATAGATTGTGGTAGAGAGAAATATTACTATATCGTTTGGATCTCAGGTTCTTTACCAAAATCAGTCGATCAGGATGTTGTAAGATAGCTGCTCCAGCTATATTTTGCCCATCAGTTAGTTGTCTAAGAAGATTATGATGTACTGTAATCAGTAATCATGATTTTCACCTGATTAACCTAGCAACTATTTTATGCTTAATAAATGAAAATGACAAACCGTTGCCTCGTTTGAAAAATATCGACTATGATGCAAATATTGAAAGCACTCGCTACATACTGAAACTAGTTAACTAGTGAAGCGCTCACCACAAAGAATATTTCACCTTTGATGACTACCACCTACAAACCACCAAAGCGACAATCTGATGAACTTTTGGTTGAAGTTAGGTGTGTGGAGATGTGTCTCCGTTGGATCTGTTTGGATTTGGTTCTTGTTCGCCTTCGTTTAGGTGTTTACAGGTTCATGATGATTGCTACTCTGGTGCGCTGGCCCTACAAGGCCTTAGCACGACAACTTCCTGACTGTCTGCCCGGCTCCATAAAAATCAGGCAAAAGTTGCCATGCTTCCAAGTAATAAAGTACCACATATCCATCAGCGTCAATTAGCATACTTTTCTTTCCTCTCTCCCAAGTCCTCCCCTTGAACTCCGTCGGTGAGCCCGCGAATTCGCCTCTCCTCTGCATGCCGCTCCGGCGGCCAGTGGCGGGGAGGAGAATCCTGGTGTCTCGGCTCCCACTAGTAGATAAGAGCATCTCTAGCAGACCCCGTATAATGCCGACCCGCAAAACACGTATACAGTTCGCGGAAAAACGGCTTTGCGGGCCGGCGCGGGCGGCGGCAGAGTCAGCCCCCGCAAAACGGACCCGTAAAAAAGGATATTCGCAGAATATGCTCTTTTACGGGTCGGCTACGCGGGGTCTGCTCGGCCGCAGCCCGCGTTGACCCGCAAACCGAAAAACCCCGATAAGCGAATTTGACAGCGATTCCGACAATTGAGTTCAAATTCGCGCGCAAATAAAAGCATAGTTTTGTACGACAAACGCAAAAAGACTTCATGCAAAAGCGACGACCACGTCCATCATCATCTTGGTCGCTTTTCACCCGTCGTCATGATCTTCACTCCGCACCACCTCCATCGATGCCATCACCGCCCCCGAATCCATCGTCGGCACTTGTTCCAACTCCGGCACCGAAAGCATCGCCGAGCGCATTGAATGCATCAGCGACATTGGTTCCAAATCCCGATGAGAAAACATCGCCGGCACTGTAACATGCACCGGCCGCCGCAAGCATCCTCCTCTTCAAGATGTCTCTCCTTGCCATATCATGTCATTCTTTGGTGATGTCGTCCATGTCATTGCGGTTCAATGTCATGATCCTATTTTCTTCGGCAAGAAGCTTGGACATGGCTCTGTTCTCAGCGGCACGTGATCTTCTCTCCTCAATGGCCGCCTTGCGCAACCCCTCGTCCTGGAGCAATTGCCACTTCTCTTGCTTCTCTCGTGCCTTCTTCTCGGCCAACTCTTTCTTTGTCTCCAATGTCTTCGCTAACATCAACTCATTTGATTGCACCATGGCATCTATCTTGTCCCGCAAGCTCAATGCTTCGTGTTCCCTCTTGATCTTCTCCTTTGTCTTCTTGTCACCATCGGGCTTGTTCAAGTTTCTTGGGCCATCATCATCTTCATCTTCATCCATGTTCGTAAGTGAACCTCTCTTCGGTGGGGATTCTTTGTCAATCAACTTCCACTTGTCGCACTCTTTGAGCAAGTCCCAACAATGCTCTAGTTTAACAAATTTGCCTTCAGAAGCTTCCATGTCTTTGTATCTTTGTTGGGCAATTTTCTCCTACACAATTAAAACAAAGTCAAATGATGCAATCACTTCATATGGTACAAATGATGTGCACAACTTGAGACGTGAAAACGAACTCACATAGTCGGATTCCACGGTTCCACTTGGAGGTGCATTGCGAACTTGTTCCAAGCAAGCAGCCCAACAGCTACAAATCGGCTTGATCACGTCCCAACGACCTTGGAGTGACCGAAAGGTCCGTGGAGTCCTATTGGGATGCTTCCCCATCATGCGGAAGTATTGATCTTCAATTCTTTGCCAATACCTCTTGGCGGTTTGAGATGTACCTGTGCAAGTATCAAGAGACACCGCACTCCAAGCCTTGATCAAGATTTGATCTTCCAACATCGTGTAGTTCTTCGAGCTCACGCTTTTTTTTTTGCTTGCGCTTGCTCATACGCCCCCTCATCTACCTCCTCCACTTCGTCTTCACCACCGTGATCATCCATACCAACCTCCATTTCATTGTAATCGAAATCAGCGAACGGGGCTTGATCAATGTCGACGGCGTTGGTGTCCAACAAGTTCACAAACTCGACAGTGGCATTGTTCGAACCACCGCTACAGTGAGTGACATCAAGTCACGAGCTACCACAATGGCGAAAAGCGAAGCAAGTACAAGGGATCGAAGATGCATACCTTCTGGCCATTTCATCGAACACCTCGCCTGCGGTGGAAGCAGCGCCGTTGAATGGCATCGTCGGGGAACATCTTGCCGGGGCGGAGGGAGTGGATGAAGGCGCCGGCCTTTTCGTAGGAACCTTCTTGCGCTTCACGCCCGAAACCTTGCCCACCTTCTCCGCCAACGGCCGGGCAGATCGCGCGGCGGCGCCGCCCGGCGCGTGTGCCTTTCCGGCGGGGCCAGCCGGATTGCCGCCCTGCACGACAACGCTGCCCTGCCGCTTGCGGGCAGGCACGGTGGTGCCTTGGGCGACAGCGGGGGCGACATGACCGGCGATGAGATCCGTCAAAGGGGATTGCGCGTGCACGACCTCCACGGTGACGGGGGACGGCTGGGAGGCTTCCATGGCGGCGAAAAATGGCCGGGGAAGATGGACCGGAGCGGGTGGTGGCGGGGCAATGGCAGCCGAGGGGGGGAGGGAGCGGGAACGGTCGCGCGGAAATTTCCTCGCGCCAAATCTCGCTGCGGATAGGGGGCGAGCTCGGGTCGGCCTTCCACCCCGTGAATCTAAAGGTTGAGGGCAAACTTTTGTCGCGCCCCGCAAAATTTTTTATGGGTCGGACGCGTTTGCGGGGTCTGATCGGGCAGCATTTTCCGCGCCGACCCGTATTTTGGCGGTTATTTTGCGGGTCGCAGCATTATACGGGGTCTGCTAGAGATGCTCTAAGTAGGGTTTTATTCCTCGCAGGAGCGGTGTTTGGACGGATGGCTGCGCTTCATCTTTGATTCAGTCTTCCGGGCTTCGATCCTCCTCAAGTTCGTTCGTTGGGACGGATTAGACGAAACTCCGGCGTAGATTCCTGCCAGCTCCTTGGGGCGGCGAGGTTAGGGTTTCTCGTCGTGCGTACAGAACCACGCTATTTGGTGTCATGTTCTTCAGATCGATTCAAGGATTCAACGACGACGATGACTGCGGTTGTGAGGCGTTGGTCCTTAGGGGCATGTGCACGACGACTTCCCGACTGTCATCGACAAGGTCAGGGCAGCTCCGGTATGAGAGCGGCGACAATAGCGCGTCGGCCCGTTCTGGCGGCGGCAATGGTCGTTTGGTGGTCCATGGACCTCGATGTAACTTTTATTTGTTTGAGGTGTTTCGTACTTCCGATGAATCTTTATAATAGATATGATCCTTTTTACAAAAAAAAATTACCACATACACACACGGATATATAGTTAAAAATTTACAATGATCTCTGTCGTGGTGGGTGCACGGCAGATGCCAAAGGATGGCTAAAGAGAGGGACAGGCTCGAGGGCACCGGTGGGCTCCAGAGGCGAGGTCAGCATGAGCGAGCGCGAGACGTAAGACATACCCAGGTTCGGGGCTCTCCGGAGAGATAACACCCCTAGTCCTGCCGAGAGTGGTTTATATGTGTCAGTACAGAGTTGATCCTAGAGCTGTTTGGGGGATGAAGGAAGGCAGGCCAAGGCTCTGGCTGCTCCTTCTCCTTGAGTGTGTGTGGTGCTCTACTGGTGGGTTATCTCGTGTGTTCGCTAGACCGCATGCGTTCACCCGTGTACATGGAGGGCTCCTGGGGGGTTTTATAGGTCAACCCCCCAGGGTTACAATGGTAAAGATACAAGGGCGCGGGGCCGGGATGTCAGCGTCTGGGAAGCCGGTGCTGGGACCCGCCGGGTACCAGGATTCGCTGGGTTCTCCGGGCGCGGGCCCCGTGCGTCGGAGGGCACTGTTCTCCGTCTTATCGCACGTCACGGAGTGGTTGGGCCGGCTCAGCTACAGTGGCGCATCGCCTAGTCGCCATCAGCTTGCGTCAGCGGGACCGGGTTGCACTGTTGCCACGCCGGCCCTGGTCAGGGGAGTGGGTGGGCCACTATAGCCACGCTCCTGCCAGTCAGCGGAGTAGGTGGGCCACTGTAGCCACGCTCGTCCCCTCTACGGGGACTTGTTCCATCGTACGCCTTGGATGGGATGAGAGCTGACCCGTGGCCGGGTTGAGGGAGACGCCACGGGGGCGCTGGCTTGTTGGAGAAGCCTTGGTTTGTCGGGTTCAGCCGGCATGCGCTAGTAGGCCTGGCCGTGTCGAAGGATTTGGCCGGGTCAAAGGATGTGACCGGGTCCAAGGATGTGGCCGGGTCGAAGGACTTGGCCGGGTCAAAGGATCCGGCCAAGGACGAGCCGGATGGAGGGGCGATGCCGGCCCCGATGTTTTTGAAAAGGATCCGGGTTCCGTTGCCTGCCCGGGGTCCATCCCCCTGACAGTAGTCCCCGAAGCTGTGAAGGCTCGCCGGCTTCAAGCAGGGGGGCCTTCGCAGTTTCATCCCCTGAGAAGACGGTGGATGCTGATGAAGCTTGCGACCGCCGGGTCCGGCAATACCCACTTGTGTGCCGGCTTTCGGATGCCGGATCGCGACATCCCTGCGGGGGTGGGAAACCGAGGAGTTCGTCGAATCTTGAAGGGGAGGGACGCGATCTCTTGGGTTCGGCGCGGGTGCCGCGTGGTGCCCAGGAGCTGAAGAGGCCTGACAGGCCACGTGCGCGATGGGACATGGCAGCGGACTGGGGCCCGCCACTTTGCGCCCTCTGCCCGTGCGCTCGGATTTATTGTGGTGCCCGCGAGCGGTTGCCCTTCTCGATGCAGTTAATGTGTGCGTGGATCATGCGCACTTAATGCGGGGAAGTGGGAGGGGAGGGCGCTAGAGGCGCGCGACCGTGCCAGCGACCTGGAGAGGCATGGTACGTTGCTCGAAGCACAGCACCTGGACGAGACCTTCGCCAGTAAGTGCTTTCTTGTTGGTTTCGCCGGGCTGTGAAGCCGGCTTTGCTTTTTTGCTGCTGACTGTCTTTCTTCTTGACAGGGCACTTCCCTGAGACGCAGAGAGCGGCGGAGGAGGCCGTTTGTGTTCAGCGGTCGCCCCAGGGGGTCGTCGGCTCTAGGCTCGACCTGATCGTCGCCTGGAGCTTTCCGGAGATCATGCAGGCTGCCATGGCCCGCCTGCAGGTCTTGGGCGAGCAGATGGGGTGGGTTTCGTCAGCCGGCGTGGAGATGACGGCGGCCCTCTGGCCTGGCACCGTCGCGCCCAGCAACTTCACGCGGCTGGCACGGTGGCTAGAAGCCGGGCCGGGGCGGCTTCATGCATGGCGCGCTTCTGCCGCCTGTGCCGGAGCCAACGTGGCGCTCAGGTTCGTCATGTCCTGGTACCCGGACCTGGCGCTGGACCGGCTAGTGGCCCAACGAGCCGGTGCGGAGCCCCAGCTGCAGGCGGAGGTGGGCCGGATCACCGCCAGGGCCAACTACTTGGCCTCGTTTGCACTCCACGACAAATTCTAGGTGGAGCTGACCGACGACGGCGAGGTGGTGCCACCCGATGACTTCGGCTTGCTGCTGGACGACCCGGAAGACAGCTCTGAGGAGACGAGCGTCTACGCCGACGACGAGGACGCCGGGTTGGCTGATACCGGCACCTCGGCGAACCCGGAGGCCACCGAGGGGGAGCCGGCGGCTGCGCAACCCGGCGCGGGGAACGCCTGAAGCCATCCTACTTTAACTTTATCGCACTTTGTTAAGTAGCAGGTCCACCCACCCACTGGGGTGTTTTTTGGGTGAATGTAATGAACTCCTGGCCTTGGGCCCATATTCTTGTGATGTAAACATTTGTGCGAATGTTTGCGCTTTGGCTCTTTGTTTTCTGGGCCATTTTTCTTGCTTGGCCCTCCCTTGGGCTCTCCCCCCCCCCCCCCCCCGCCGTGAGTCGAACAGCCGGGTTCCGGTCTGTGACAAGAGGTTCGGCCCTTGGAAAAGAGCGTGCAGTACTTAGATCCTTCGAACGTTGAGCGCGAGCGAAACACCCACTGGGCCGGCTGGCGGCAGCCGGCGAAGCCAGCTAGCGAGCAGCCGGTCATGCAGCAACTTAGTGCAAATGTTCTCGCGAGTGTTTACGCCTTTGCTCTCTATCCTCTAGGCTTTTTTCTTGTTTGCTCCTTCTTTGGGCTTCCCCTCCGCAAGTCGAACAGCCGGGTTCCGGTCTGTGACAAGAGGTTTGGCCCTTGGGAAAGAGCGCGTAGTACTTAGGCCCTTCGAACGTTGAGCGCGAGCGAAACACCCACTGGGCCGGCTGGCGAGCAGCCGGTCGTGCAGCAACTTAGAGCAGCGAGGCTGGGTTGGCCAATCCGGCGGGTCCGGCTTAGCGTTTTGCTGCGTGTAGGTGCTTTGGCCCTTAGTCCTTGCCGGTCAACAGCCGAAGCCGGACTGTGATGTATGGTGAAACGAGGGGCCTCGGCACCCAAACACGCCGGGATGTGCTAAGGCGGACGGTAGGTTGTGGTCAAGCCGGCCAGCCCCTGAGCCCTCGGGTTGGGCGTGTCAACCCGGCGGTGGAGGTTTTAAGAAAAAGCGCAAGGATGTGTAGAACACAATAACTTGGTACGAAAAGGCAGCCCCCGAGTGCCGTTCGGGGGTCCTATAGTCTTTTACAGAATTACAAAAGGCAGCGATACATACGTGCATACAACTAACTGTAAAAAGGGCGGAGGAGCTCTGCATTCCAGGGCCGTCTTGTTTCTTCCCAGGCGGTGTCTCTCTTGCGTTTGTTCGTCTTGCAGGCGTCGATGAGATAGTACGTGTTGTTGTCGCACAGGGCTTTGCTGATGATGAAGGGGCCCTCCCATGGGGAGGCCAACTTGTGTTGGCCGGCTTGCTGCTGGACAAGCCGAAGGACGAGGTCTCCCTCGCGGAATGCGAGGGGCTTGATCTTTCTGCTGTGGTAGTGCCTCAGGCCTTGCTGATAGATGGCAGATCGGCTGAGGGCCAGAAGGCGCACTTCTTCGAGTAGGTTGACGCAGTCTTCGTAGGCTTCCTTGGCTTGGGCTTCCATATACATCATGACTCACGGCGAGTCGAACTCGATGTCGGTCGGGATGACGGCTTCTGCCCCGTAGACGAGGAAGAACGGGGTGAACCCGGTCGACCGGTTTGGCGTTGTGCGGAGACTCCAGAGGACAGCCGGCAGCTCGTCAAGCCAGCTGCCGGGTGAACGGATGAGGGGCTCGATGAGTCGTGGCTTGATGCCGGATAGGATGAGGCCGTTGGCCCGCTCGACCTGGCCGTTGGACTGAGGATGATCTACGGAGGCCAGGTCGAGCCGGATGCCGGAGACGGAGCAGTATTGCGCCAAAGCGCCTTTGGCGAAGTTGGTGCCGTTGTCCGTGATGATGCTGTGCGGGACGCCGTAGAATACCGCGATGTCGTTGACGAACCGGACGGCTGTTGGCCCATCCAGTTTCTTGATCGGCCGCGCCTCGATCCACTTGGTGAACTTGTCGACCGCCACGAGCAAGTGTGTCATGCCGCCTCAGGCCGTCTTGAAGGGTCCTACCATGTCGAGCCCCCAGACCGCGAAGTGCCAGGTGATCCGTATGGTTTGCAGGGCTGAAGCCAGCTGGTGGCTGCGCTTGCTGAAGCGTTGGCATCCCTCGCACTTGTGGACGAGCGACTCGGCGTCTTTGAGGGCCGTGGGCCAGTAGAAACCATGGCGAAAGGCCTTGTCCACCAGGGACCTGGAGGCAGCGTGGTGCCCGCACTCGCCCTGATGTATGTCGAGGAGGATCTCTATGCCCTTGTCCTGCTCGACGCAGCGCTGGAAAACGCCTGTCGCGCTGTGCTTGACCAGCTCGTTGTTGATGATGCTGTAGGCGGACGCCCGTCGTTGCACTTGCCGGGCCTCGGTCTCGTCCGTGGGGAGTGCTCCGCTCTCTAGGAATGCCAGGATCGGCTGGGCCCATGACGGAGCCGTCACGACGGTGAAGACGGCCACCATAACGGGTTCTGGGGCAGCAGCCCTCGAGTTGGGGATGACGGTCGCCGGGGTGAGCATGGCAGTCCCCGGGCCGGCTTCAGCAGCCCCCGGGCCGAGATCCGCAGCCCCCGGGCCGGGTTGAGCAGCCCCCGGGCCGGGTTCTGCAGTCCTCGGGCCGGGTTGAGTGGTCTCTGGGCCGGGATCTGCAGTTCCCGGGTTCGGGTTGGGGATGACGGCGGGGTCGTCCGGGATGAAGATTGACTCGGAATCCGGAGATGGCTTGACGGATGGCTTGCGCAGGTACTCGAGGGAGACGCCGGACAGTATGGCCTGCCGGGATGAGCCAATCTTGGCTAGCGTGTCGGCGGCTTCATTTTCTGCGCGCGGGGCATGGAGGAACTCGCAGCCGTCGAAGGCGCCGGAGATTTGCTGGACCAGGAAGCGGTAGCTGGCCATGTAGGCGTCCCGGGCATCCCACTCGCCGGAGCACTACTGCACCACCTGATCCGAGTCACCATAGCACAGGATGCGCCGGACGCCGAGTTCCTTAGCAAGCCGGAGGCCGTGCACAAGGGCTTCGTACTCAGCGACGTTGTTGGAGGCGGTGAAGTGGATCTGGAGTGCGTACCGCAGCCGGTCGCCCTTCGGGGAAGATAGCACGATGCCGGCTCCCAGGCCGGAACGCATCTTGGAGTCGTCAAAGTGCATGCGCCAATGCGTTGAATCTGGCGGCGGCGGCGGCAGGTACTGGGTCTCCGTCCAGTCGACGAGGAAGTCGACCAGGGCCTGGGACTTGATCATGGTGCGGGGCTCATAGAGGATGGTGTGGCTGGCTAGTTCGATGGCCCACTTGGCAACCTGACCAGAGGCATCCCGGCAGCCCATGATTTCACCGATGGGGGCCGTGCTGACCACGGTGACGACATGCTCTTGGAAGTACTGCTTCAGCTTCTTGGCGATAAAGTACACGCCGTAACACATCTTCTGGTAGTGCGGGTAGTTCTGCTTGGAGGCGGATAGCACCTCACTCAGTTAGTAGACCGGGCGCTGAACAGACTGGATCCTGCCCTTCTCTGGTCGCTTGACCACCAGCACCGTGCTGACCAACCGCGAGGTGGCGGCAATGTATAGCAACAACGGCTCCTTGTCTGCCAGCACAGCCAAGACGGGTGTGGTGGAGAGCATGCGCTTGAGATCCCGGAGAGCTTCGTCCGCTTGGTCGTTCCACTCGAACGGCGACGTCTTCTTCATCAGCTGGTACAAGGGCAGGGCCCTCTCGCCCAGCCGGCTGAGGAACCGGCTGACCGAGGCCAAGCAGCCGGTGAACTTCTGGACATCTCGCAGCCGGGTTGGCTTGCGCATGCGCTTGATGGCCTTGATCTTCTCCGGGTTCGCCCCCATGCCGCGCTCCGAGACGAGGAAACCGAGCAGCTTCCCGGCCGGCACGCCAAAAACGCACTTCTTCGGGTTGAGCTTGATCTGGTACTCGCGCAGATTGCCAAAGGTCTCCCTCAGGTCGCCAAGGAGCGTGAGGTGCTGCTTGGTCTTCACCACGATGTCGTCCACGGCCGAGTTGCATCATCAAGCATTTCTGCATGCAGCGCTGGAAGGTGGCGCCGGCATTCTTCAAGCCGAACGACATGGTGATGTAGCAATACGCCCCAAAGGGCGTGATGAAGGACGTCTTCAGGGCGTCGGCCGGGTCCAGCTTGATCTGATGATAGCCGGAGTAAGCATCCAGGAAGGACAGGAGCTCGCAGCCGGCGGTGGAGTCGATGACTTGATCAATCCGCGGGAGGGCGAAAGGATCCTTGGGGCAAGCCTTGTTCAGGCTGGTGTAGTCAATGCACATGCGCTAAGTGTTGTTCTTCTTCAGGACGAGGACCGGGTTGGCCAGCCACTCGGGATGAAACACTTCCATGATGAAGCCGGCCGCGAGCAGCCTGGCGACCTCTTCACCGATGGTTCTTCTCTTCTCTTCCGAAAAGTGATGTAGGGGTTGACGGACAGGCTTGGCGTCCTTGCGGACGTGCAGTTTGTGCTCGGCGTACTTCCTCAGAATTCCCGGCATGTCCTTTGGGGTCCATGCAAAGATATCTCGATTCTCACGGAGGAAGTCGACGAGCTCGCCTTCCTATTTGCTGTCAAGGCGAGTGCCCACGACGACGTACTTGCTGCAGCTGGGGTCTTTCGGGTTTAGTTTGACCTTCTTGGTCTCCTTGGACGGCTGGAATGAGGCCTCGCCGGCCGGCTCCTTGGCTGAAGCCGGCATGGCCGGCGTCTCATTGGCCAACGCAACGATTCGGTCGAGCTGGCGCCGCTCCTCGGCAATGACCAGCGACTCGGCCAATCTGGCGCCGGCTTGAGTGCACTCCAGGGACTTGCGGTAGTCGCCGACGATGGTGATAAGGCCCTTGGGACCCGGCAGCTTCATCTTAAGTTAGGCGTAGTGGGGGACCGCCATGAACTTGGCGAGCGCAGGCCGGCCCAGCAGCGCGTGGTACGCGCTGGACAGGTCCACCACCTCGAACCAGATCGGTTCGCGCCGGAAATGGTCGCTCATGCCAAAGAGGACGTCGAGCCGGATCCGGCCGATGGGGGAGCAGGAGAGACCTGGCACGATGCCGTGGAACACCATCCGGGTTGGCTCCAGGTCCTTGGCCTCGAGGCCGAGCTTGATCATCGTGTCGCGGTAGAGGATGTTGATGCCGCTGCCGCCATCGATGAGAACCCGCAAAAACTTGCAAGTGCGCCGGGTTGCGACGATAGTGGTGTCGAGGACGAGGGTGTAGCCACCCGGGCTCGGCATGACGGCCGGGTGGTCTTCTCGGGTCCAGCTGATCGGGCGCTCCGACCAGTGCATGTATTCCGGCACGGCCGGGACGACGGTGTTCACCTCCTGCCGAAGCAGGCGCTCGCTACGCTTGCCGTCGCCAAGGCTGGTGATGACGACGTAGCTCGCATTCTGGTTGGGGAAGACGTCGTTGCGCATCGCGCCGTTTGCCGGGGGTGGAGGAGGAGGAGGCGGAGCTGGCTGCCCCGCGCCCGGAGCCGGAGCCGGAGGCGGCGGGATGTCGCCCCTGATGATGCGTTTGGTGATGGCGCACTGCCGAAGCGTGTGCGTGGATGGCCTTGCGCCGCTGTGATGCTTGCAGGGAGCGTCGAGCATCTCTTCGAAACTCATGGCGGGTTGCCAAGCCGTCTTGGCGGGTTGCCAAGCCGTCTTGTTGGCTTGCCGGCGTTTGCCGGCTGGCTCGGCCGCGGGCGCCTGCTCGGCAGTCGCGACGAGGCGACTGTCGTAGCGCGGGGCCCGCTGGTCGGCCTTGCGCTTGTTGTTTTGCTGGTTGTTCTACTGGCGGCTAGTCTTGCCAGCCGGCTTGGGGGGTGGTACCGGCATTGCCTTGCCGGCTTCATCCAGCACCACCTGGATTTTCATGGCGGAGTCAGCGTTGGCGTACTTGTCCGCGATGACCATGAGCGCGGCCATGGTGGTTGGCTCGGAGCGCAGGAGCTTGTGCTTAAGGAGGGTGCCATCCCGGCAACCGCTCATGAAGTACTGAATGGCCTGGACCTCATGGACGCCCTCGCAGCTGTTCCGGAGCTCGGTCCAGCGTGCGAGGTACTCGCGGCCGGTTTCCGCCGCCCCCTGTACGCACATGGCGAGCTGGCTGGGACGGCCGGGACGCTTGTAGGTGCCGGTGAAGTTGCGCATGAAGGCCTACTCGAAATCGACCCACGCGTTGATGCTGCCGACCGGCAGGCTCTTCATCCACATGCGGGCCGAACCCTGGAGCATGAGCGGGGCGTAGCGCACGGCAAGGCGGCGATTGCCGCCCGCGATGCCGATGGCGGTGGTGTAGTCGATGAGCCAGTCCTCCGGCTCGACGGTGCCGTTGTACTTGGGGGTGTCGCGGGGCAGCATGAACCCTTTGTGGAAGGGCGCATCCCGGATTCGCAGGCCGAAACAAGCCGGACCGACGGCGTTGTCTTCCTCCAGCTCGAGGGAGAGGGCGAGCTGGTCGAGGCGATGGCGGGCGTCGGCGTCATCGATGGCGCGCGGGCCCAGCCGACTTGCGACGGGACCGTGAGGCGCCGGGTTGGCCGAAGCCGGGTTGCCACGCCGGCCGGACGGTGGGGGAGGATCTTGCTGGCGCCGGGCTCCGGCAGCCGGCTCGTCACCCGGGCCGTCTCCAGCCGTCGGGGCGCGGTTGCGCCGGGTTCGGTATGACCGGACTGAGCTTCGTCCGGGCACGGGTAAGACGCCGTGTTCTACCGCTCGCGCTCGGGTTCCTTGGTGCATCGCGAGGCGGACGCGGCAGGATGGTCGAGGCGGTCTTGCTGCGCGTTCGCGGCGCCGAGAAGCTCGTTCAAGCGTTGCAGGCGCTCCTGCGGCTCCTTGCCCTGCAGCTGCTCCAGGCCAACGGCGGCCGCCTCCGCTGTGCGCATGTTCTTGACCGGGGTGTCGTAGACGGCTGGGACCGCGCCGAGGGCACGGCCAATGGCGCCGCCACGGGTCCGCACCTCGGCGACCCGGCTCGGCTCGGCAGCGGTCGGAGTGAAGCCGTGTAACACCCCTGTGTAATTGCCACTGTGATCAGCTGATGATAATGCCAAGTCATGACCATTTGTAGTGCCAAGTCACTTAGATTAATAGAACAATCCAAATTCAATTCTGAAAAATCAACTCAAACTCATAAGTGAAATATGAAGTTGATCAAATACTGTTGGAAAAATGTTCATTAATTGGCAAATAATCCAGGAACAATTATAAAACCATAATCAATATTACTGGATTAGTTAAATGACTCAAACAATATGAAACAGCACTAAAACAGAATTATTTAATCCATTTATATTAAAATCAAATTCAAATGAAACCCAACTTTGCCCAAACCAATTTTTAGTGAAAGCTAACATTGCACAGTAATATTTGGGTCAACTTTCATATTTTGTAAAAGTGCAAAGTGGCCTAAACAATTACCAAACAGAAAATAAACAAAGAAACAGAAAGAAGAAAAAGAAAAAGGCCTGGACCGACTGGGCCATAGTGCACAGTGGCACACCCAGCCGGCCCAGCCTGCCACGCTACAGTCGTCGTCCTTCATCGCCGTGTCGCCCGCGCCGTGGTCGAGCGCCCGCGCGCCGGTGTGGCGCCGACACCGCGACGCCGCGGTCGTCCGCGAAGGGATAAGGCCGCGCTGGTGCGTTCCCCCTGGCCTCTCCGTCATTCTCCCCCCTCTCCTCGCTCGCTCCGTCCGTTTCCCCCCTCAGATCCGCGCGAGGCCGAGCGCCACCGTCGCCGCATTCCGTCGTTTACCGCGGCCACAGTCCCCGCCTCGTCGCCTCTCCGTGCCTGTCAGCTCCGCCGACGAACGCTGCGTCGATCAGTGCCACCGGGTGGAGCCGGGACCCTCTACACCGAGCGCGTCGACCTCGTCTTCAACCTCGGTCGCCGGCGATCCCCTTTCCTCTCCGTCAAGCTCTGCTACTCCAAAGCCGTCACAGATCTTTCTTGATCGCTCGGTGAGCTCCACCCTGTCCTCTCCCCTCTCTTCTATCGCCTCGTTGCGCTCCTAGCCTTAGATGCCACCGTGGCCGAAGCTCATCTCCGCCGGCGAGCTCGTGGCCGTAGCCATCGATGCTGTTATGCACGCCTGAGCGCCTCAATGCGTTCCTCGCGTCTCTAGGAACCCATTGCACCCGCGCACGCTCCTTCTCGAGCCCCCTAGCCCCGATTTCCTCGAACACCCGAATGCGCCGCCGCAAGTAGCTCGTCGTCGGCCTCGTTTCCGGTCATCTCCGACCATGGCTCCATCACCATTCGACGCCGCGTCGTCTTCCCGTTCGAACGCCGCCGGCCGCACCGTCTACCGTGACCCCTAGCATCGAAACCACCAACGCCCGAAGCTCACCGCCGCCACGGCTCCACGCCGGCGAGATTCCGGCCACTTCCGGCCCGGAGACCACCCGCGTTGGGTGCGGCGCAGCACGGCCGACCGAACGCAAGCCGCGGCGTGCATTTTGGCCCCTGTAGACGATTTCCAGCGAGGTCCCGAGCCTCCGTCGCGTTTTCTCGACGCCGGCGTCAAGCCGCCGGCCGCCGCTGAGCTGGCACACCTGGGGCCACCCCCAGGGTCGCTGACCAGTGGGCCCAGGGGGCCTCGTTGACTGGGTTGACCCAGTCAACGTGCTGACTGGGCAGCCCCAGCCACCGACAGGTGGGCCCCGCTGCTAATTAGTTTAAATAAAACATTCTAATAATTAAAAAAATTAATTAGATAAACTTAATGACCCACTGACATATGGGGCCCGCCCCCTAATTAATCATGTTAGTTAAATTAGTTCACTGATAAGCTAACAGAGGCTGACATGTGGGTCCCACTGGACCCACATGTCAGGTTTGACTGGTCAGCCGACCTGTTGACTTGCTGACGTCAGCATTGCCTCATGCTGATGTCATATTTACTTTTCTGGTAAATTAGATAATTCCAAAAAATCATTTAAATCTTTAAAAATTAATAACTTTTAAACCGTAGCTCGGATTGAAAAAGTTAAAACATGAAAGTTGCTCAGAACGACGAGACGAGTCTGATCGTGTCGTCTGTTTCCATGTTGGAACCTCCTACATAGGAGAACTCGTAACTCTGAGCCCGATTCCGGTAGATGAATAGTGCACACACACCGGGTAATAAATCCCACGATAATCCTAAAAATAACTAAAATGACCTAGATGCATCTTTAGGCACCCCTGCACTGCATCATAGCATAGCATGCCCCGTGTTGCATCTGTTTGCATTATGTTTACCTATTTTCTCCCCCTCTTCTCTCTCGATTAGACCCCGATGTTGACGTAGCTCCTGAGGCAGACGCCGCTCCAGAGTACGACTACGTCCTCGACGACCAGCCACTTGCCCCAGAGCTTGCAGGCAAGCACCCCCTTTTTTGAGCATTCCGATATCGCCCACTCTCTTCTCTCTTATGCTTGCATTAGAAGTTACTGCTGCTACTGTATCCTATATCTGCTGCATAGTCTGTTTACTTGTAACCTGCTGTTGATACTTACCTGTTATCCTAAACTGTTTAGAATAGGTTGGGTAGAGACCGACAGAGACCCCACTTAACCCGACTGCCCCGCTGGATGATCAAAAGACCCATGTAACAGGATTGAAGACCAGGCCCCGACACCTCACGTCACTTCCCCTTAGTTGCCGACACTACTGGGTTACTATCGAGTGCCGAGGGTGATACCTCGTCAGCACTTCTGATGATAACCTTGTAGGTTAGTTATTCGGTCGTGGTAAGCGAGGGTGATTCCTCCTACACCACCCCCGATAACGACGTCGTCGCGCAACTCCTCAAGTGTGGACCTCGAGGGTGATTCCTCCTCCGTTCACCTTGACGGTACCATTAGAGGGAATTCCATCGAGGGTGATTCCTCAGGGTTCCCCTTGGTGTCTGACACACAGATACTTTGGTTACTATGACTGAACACTGAACCATGAAACTAAAGACGGGTCGGCCCTGAGGGGTACCCGCGCGAGCTTAATTGCGAGTGATGTGGAATCGGGTGTACCTGGAGGGTACCCGAGAGTTGAACACGAGGCGTGGCCGGGCATTCTTAGCCCTTGCCGCAAGTCCTCGAGACGGGGCGATGGGGTCACATCGATCATGAGTCTCTGCTCGTTTCCGCGCGCTCCTAAACCACTAAACGGTTTGGATATTTGATCCGAGGGGCCTCTGGCCTAATAGCACTAACCATCACGTGGGCATAGTATGGGCGTTCTGCGTCGTATACTTCAGCCGGAGCTTAATGGACATCAGCAACTGAGCGGCACACGCTGGGTTGGACTGGGAACGCAACCGCACTTGTATAAGGGATTGCTAGGTCTGCTCACCAGTGGTGCACGTAATGTGCAGGAGTTCCCGGGGCGAAGGCCCAAGACCCCTGGGGGCATAGGTTAGTCCGGCGTGCTGACCTCTCTGTTAAGTATTTGGTCGGGTTGCGGCGTGTTGCTTAGCCGAGGCCGGGCATGACCCAGAAAAGTGTGTCCGGCCGGAGTTAAGCGAGCGTGGTGGGTAAGTTGGTGCACCCCTGCAGGGAAGAACTAATCTATCGATAGCCTGTCCTACGGTAACGGATACTCGGAGTTGTATCCCGATCGGTACAACTAGAACTTGAGATGAACTGGATAGTATGGCTCTAGGATTGCTTTCTCGCAGGTAGTCGAGAAAGGATCTCTGGCCGAGGTTGATGATACACTACTACTACTTTACATTGTGTAATCTGCACTCTTCTAATGCTGCAAGAACGATGAAGATGATTGAAGATGCTAGTCTTCGATAGGACTAGGCTTTCCCCTCTACTCTGGCATTTCTGCAGCCCAGTCCACATATACAGCCCCCTTTGAAAATGTTGCATATGTAGTGTAGATCCTTGCTTGCTGAGTACTTCGGATGAGTACTCACGTTTGCTTTATTTTCTTTTTCTCCCCATATCCATTTGACGCCGCCAGATGACGGAGCCCCTGAGATAGCAGCCCCCGTCGACGACTACGGTTACTACTACTACCCTCCCGGCGAGTACTACTACGAGGAGCCAACTGACGACCAGGAGTAGGATTCGGAGGGTCCTAGGCAGGAGGCCTACGCCTTTCAATCGTAGTGATTTATTTTGCCCCGCCTTTCTAAAAGGCTTATCTCTATTTCTGTAACATATCTGTACCCAGATATCTGATGCTTCCGCTGACACTTGTATGCCATCGAGCTATGTATTCGAGCCCTCGAGGCCCTGGCTTGTAATATTAAGCTTGTATGACTTTATTTATGTTTTAGAGTTGTGTTGTGATATCTTCAAGTGAGTCCTTAGGCTTGATCGTGTGCATTTGCGTGTATGATTAGTGCACGATTAAGACGGGGTCGTCACAAGCCGTACGCAGCTTCGCGCTCCCGCTGGGTGGCCTCCAGCCGGCGCTGCGTAGCAGCGAGCGTCTCGGCCCTGTCCTCGGCGTCGGTGGCGTCGATGTCGGTGGCGATGGGGACGCTGAGGTTCTGCATCGTGGCGCGCAGCAGGTCGGCCATGTTAGCGCGATCCGCTGCGGCCCTGGCGGCGGCGGCCTTCTTGCTAGATGAAGTAGAGCCGGAGCCGGTGACGAACACCTCTACCCGAGGGGGATGGGCGAGTCAGAGACGTCGAGCACCCCGCTGGGGTACTTATCGGCCGCGGGCAGGTTAGAGATGCGCAGCTCGACGAAGGAGGCGGTGAGCGCGTTGATGACATCGGCCGCCGGCACGACGGGCTCGGGGGACGCGCAACGCGCTCACCGGAATCGATGAGGGGCCCCGTCTGGAACATGTCTCCGGCCGGGACCTCGAGCTGCCCCACGGTGGGCGCCAACTGTCGTGGTGGGTGCATGGCAGATGCCAAAGGATGGCTAAAGAGAGGGACAGGCTCGAGGGCACCGGTGGGCTCTAGAGGCGAGGTCGGCATGAGCGAGCGCGGGACGCAAGACATACCCAGGTTCGGGGCTCTCCGGAGAGATAACACCCCTAGTCCTGCCGAGAGTTTTTTATATGTGTCAGTACAGAGTTGCTCCTGGAGCTGTTTGGGGGAGGAAGGAAGGCAGGTCAAGGCTCTGGCTGCTCCTTCTCCTTGAGTGTGTGTGGTGCTCTACTGGTGGGTTATCTCGTGTGTTCGCTAGACCGCATGCGTTCACCCGTGTACATGGAGGGCTCCTGGGGGGTTTTATAGGTCAACCCCCCAGGGTTACAATGGTAAAGATACAAGGGCGCGGGGCCGGGATGTCAGCGTCTGGGAAGCCGGTGCTGGGACCCGCCGGGTACCAGGATTCGCTGGGTTCTCCGGGCGCGGGCCCCATGCGTCGGAGGGCACTATTCTCCGTCTTATCGCACGTCACGGAGTGGTTGGGCCGGGTCGGCTACAGTGGCGCGTCGCCTAGTCGCCATTGGCTTGCGTCAGCGGGACCGGGTTGCACTGTTGCCACGCCGGCCCTGGTCAGCGGAGTGGGTGGGCCACTGTAGCCACGCTCCTGCCAGCCAGCGGAGTAGGTGGGCCACTGTAACCACGCTCGTCCCCTCTACGGGGACTTGTTCCGTCGTACGCCTTGGATGGGACGAGAGCTGACCCGTGGCCGGGTTGAGGGAGACGCCACGAGGGCGCTAGCTTGTTGGAGAAGCCTTGGTTTGTCGGATTCAGCCGACATGCGCTAGCAGGCCTGGCCGTGTCGAAGGATTTGGCCGGGTCGAAGGATGTGGCCGGGTCGAAGGATGTGGCCAAGGACGAGCCGGATGGAGGGGCGATGCCGGCCCCGATGTTTTTGAAAAGGATCCGGGTTCCGTTGCCTGCCCGGGGTCCATCCCCCCGACAATCTCATACATACACGAATATATAGTTAAAAATTTACCATGATTCATGCATACACGGATATATAGTTAAAAAATTACCATGATTTCATACATACACGGATATATAGTTAAAAAATTCAAAAGAGTTTCCATGTTGTAGATAATAAATTTGCCATGACTTAAAAAAATTGTCATGTGAGTGACAAAACTTTGACGTGCTATGAAATTTCCTATGGCTCACATATCCATGATTTCATACATACACGGATATATAGTTAAAAAATTCAAAAGAGTTTCCATGTTGTAGATAATAAATTTGCTATGACTCTTAAAAAAAATGTCATGTGAGTGGCAAAACTTTGACTTGCTCTGAAATTTCGTATGGCTCTTAATTTTTTATTTTTTTTGCTATTGTCTAGCAATGCAATGTGCTATGGCTCAGTAATTAAACTTGCTATGGTCCAGGAAAGTAATTTGCCACAGCTCTGAAATTAAATTAGCCATGATCTAAATTGCCATGTGTGAGAAAACAAAATTCGTGAAACAAATTTCTAAAAGTTACAAAATTTGCCATGTTACCGTGTTTTTAGGATTTTCACATACGCATATATGTAAACTGTCTTGTTTTCAGGATTTTAGATAATGGTAACCTTACAGGTAAGCTGTCGTGTTTTCAGGATTTTAGATAATGGCAACCATACAAGTAAACTGCCGTGAAAGATATATATATTTTTTTGCTCTAAAATTTGCCATGTGATCTATTCAAAATTTTCCATGTTGTACTGAACACACTTTCCTCCTAAAATTGTCATGTGGTCAGTTCAAACACATTCACAACTTACCATGTTCTACACAACACATGTTCACAAATTTGCCTTGTGACTATTACAAAAAAAAATTTGGGTGATCTATGAAACAAAACAATTCAAAAATTGTCATGTTTTACAGAACACACCTTCCCCCTAAAATTGCCGTGGGATCAGTCCATACACATTCACAACTTGTCATGTTCTACACAACACATGTTCACGAAATTTGCCATGTGACTATTACAATTTTTCTAATTGTTGCCATCATGTATGAAACAAACTTTTTCTAAATTTGACAGGTTTTACGCAGCACATTTTCATAAATTTGACATGTGACTATTACAAATTTTCTAATTTTTGCATATGTAACAAACTTTTTTGAATTTGGCATGTTGTACAAAACACACTATCCCCTTAAACTGCCATGTGATTAGTCCAAGCATTGTCACAACTTGCTGTGTCCTAAACAACACATTTTCATAAATTTGCCGTGTGACCTTTACAAAATTTCTAATTTTTGCCATGATGTATGACACAAAGTTTTCTACATTTGTCATGTTATAGAGAACACACTCACCTAAGAATTGCCATGTGATCAGTCTAAAATATTTTTCAAAACCTTGCCATGTGACTCGTTACAATTTTCCTAATTTTTCCATGACAATAAGAGGCCAATTTTTTAAATAAAAAATTGCCATGTGATCACTCCAAATATTTTTCAAATTTTTCCATATTCTAGATAACGAATCTTCATAAATTTTGCCATGTTACAACTACAATTTTTCTTGAACATTGCTATGTTGTAGTAAACAAAACGTTTTCTACATTTGTCATGTGACCAGTACAAACATTTGCCAAGTGAGACTTTTTTTGTGAAAGGGGTCAGATCTATTATAAAAGTTCATCGGAAGTACAAAACATCTCAAACATAATAGAAATTATATCGAGATTCCGAGACTACCGAACAACCACTACTGCTGCCAGAACGCGCTGATGTCGCCATTTCTCTACGAGAGCCGGCTTGACCTTGTCGATGACAGCCGGTAAGTCTTCGTGCACGTGCCCCTAAGGATCAGCGCCCTGGAGCCGCAGTCGTCGCCTTTGAACCCTTGCATAGATCTGAAGCACCCGGCACTAAATCTCGCCCCAAGGAAAGGCAGGAATATACTTCAGAGCTCCACTATGTCCGAACAGACGGACTCAAGGAGGATCGGAGACCGGAAGACAAACTTGAAGAAGAAGAGCCGCCATCCGCCCGAGCGCTGCACTTGCAAGGACTAAAAAACCCTAATCTAAACTACTAACCGGAGCGAAGGTATCGGGATTCCCCTCCCCGCCACCGTCCGCTGGAGCAACTGGCAGGGGGGCGAAACCACGGACTCACCGGTGGAGTCTGGAGGGAAGAGTTTGCCCTAGCCACCTAGGGTTAGGTGAGGAAAACTTGACAACCTATATAATACTCCCTCCATCCCATAATATAAGAGCGTTTTTGACACTACACTAGTGTCAAAAACGTTCTTATATTATGGGACAGAGGGAGTAGAGTTTATAACTAGTCATGATAAAGTGTTAACCCCCTATACAAAAAAGTTGCCACACTAAGTTAAAATGGAGCTACAATGGACTATCATGTATGGCAACTATGTTGGTAATTTGGCGTATGTATGCAACATTATTATTGCCACGTAAACCGATCAAATACACAATAGATCTACTCCAAAGTTGCCAACGAAACTTGGCCATCAAAGGGGAAATAGATGAAAACAAGGCTTTGAAACCACAAATTCCCAGCCTAAAAAATGTCACAAAAATTTGGCGTAATACCTACTCCACCTGATCCAAACTACCGTCATGAATGCACAATGATTGCCGTAAAGAATACACAAACAATGATGAACATGGCAAATGTTCCTCATCCCCTGTGTTACAATCAGTAGGATACAATCCTATGGGATTCATCTCTTTTGTTTTCGAAAAATAAAAAAGCCTTCGCTCTACCATCCTCGCCTCCCCATCTGCTCGTTCTATCGATCCGGCGAAGCAACACATGACCACACCCTGCTTTCCCCTTTGATCAAAATCAAGCGCAAACCATTGCTGAGACATAGGGTAAATTCTGTTAGGCGGCTTAAAAAATAAGTCGTCTCCTCCTAGCTTAAAAAATAAGCCGTCTCAAAATTTATTGAGACTTATAAATTAGTTATTCTATAACTAGTTTAGAAGTCTCAATAAATAAAAGTGACAGCTTTTGAAAAAAGTTGGCTTATTTTTTTAAGCTGCCAAAAGAACTGGCCAATCCCACACTAACCAATACCTGCGATGATTATCCCCCATAACTCCAGCACGAAATGAACTAAGAAAAAAGAGAGGAGGAACTTCCCCAAGGTCGCTGCCACAGCTCAGCCCCCGTGCGGCGGCGGGTCAGTTCCTCCGCGCCAGCGAACGTCACATGGTTAACACTTCCGTTTCAACAAGGATACCAAAACACTTAAAAGTAAATGTCATCATGGATAAACCATCATCTTGTTACAGCAGATACAGTTCTGTTCACTTATTCCAGGACCCATACGCTACAGCCTACAGTACACCATTTCAGTTCGATGAGACTAGCCAAGTAGCTAGCAGCCTTCTCCATTTTCCTATGACATAAGGTTATTCACATGGCGACTGCTGGCCTTACCCCATCTTTGCAGCGCCTGTTAAACGAATACTATGTCATACATACAGGTGCACATGAATACCCACAACATGTTCTTGACATATCCATGGTGAACACTACAACTTTACAACACCCACCGACAGGAAGGTTGTCTATGGACGCCACTAAGCCCATGTATACAGTGGAGATCTCATCAAGGATTCTCCAACTTGATTTCTTCTGAATTCAGCGGAACATGAGTTATGATCAATTCCCCCTCAGAATAACCATTCATTAGAAGCTTTCCAATCTTCATCCTCCAATCTGTGCTGTACTTCTCGTTCCACCTGTCATGAACCACCCGATCGCGGTAGTTCAGCAACGTCCCAAGCCCAGTGTTTGGTATCCAACCATATTCTTGCAAAACCTTCGCCTCACCTTCAGATAAATCTTCACCAACCTGAACAAAAAGATATTTAGATTACACCAATGGAAGCAGAACGAACATCATAAACATAAGATTTGCTGGAACTGGGTACAGTTAACAACTCATGGGTGATGGCGACCTTAAATTTGCTTTGATAGGTTGAAGATATACATAAGCATTTGTACACACACTGTCAGTCACCAGTTTTGCTGCACAAGACGGTGAAAGAAACAGGGAGCAAGAAAGCTTACCAACAGTGGCCTGTTTTCAATAAGAGCGGTCCTGCCACAGCTACTAAGCTTCATAGCAGTAACCATCCTTCGGATCTGCCATTCTATTGGCACTGATTGCAGAATTTCAAAGAAATAGGTTGCATAACCATATTCAGGACGCTCAAGAACTAGCCTGTGTAACAAAATTACAAAGCAGTTGCATAACCATACACTTCAGTCACCATGTTGACTAGCATACAAGGTAAGAAAACTCACCTATTATGGCTTTTAAATACAAAAATGAAGGATTGCAAATCCCTGCACCATCCCCACTCCACAGGACAATCACGGAACTGAAGATAGCGTGACTACAAGAGATAGTGCTGTATCAAGCTAAAGAAGCTTGTATCAACTGGAAAATGCACAGATTATCCAGGGAGATGGATTCATACCTGCTCAATGAGAGAAATTAAGCAAGCTAAGCAGTAAATAGCCTTTCCCCCCTTCCCATGCTTGGCTACGGACTTCAACAAGGATGTTCTTTGTGGAAACAACTGCACATTGACGAGCAGCAGTGTCATAATTACATAAAAAAAAAACCAATACCAATGCACAGCAAATACTTTTCATACATTAGATCATACCAAGATACAACTGCAGCAGCTAAGAAGGCATATACAAGAGCTGTATCCATTTACTAATTTACCAATTACATAAATTAACTCATGGAAGCATCTACCTCAATGAAGAGTACACGATGGTAAATGCGGGACTATTCAAAACAGTATATTCAAGAGATCACTTGTCCATTTGTGGAATTCTACAGTACATTTATGTTTTCAGATCTCCAAAACTTGTTTGGGACTGAAAGGCTTTGTTGTTGTATTTATGTTTTCCGATCAATATGTCCGTACAGTGCCAGCAGTATAGACTTCTTTCTCGAACTGCTTTAAGTTTAGGGTCCCACTCCCTATAAGCTGAAGAATTTCAGATGGGCACCTGGCAGCTCCTCAATGTTCTGTACTTCTGTATTTGTGAATGACAGCATTTGCTAACAGGAAGCTCTCAACATCAATGTATGCTGGATATAATTAATATGATTTCCATTTTTTCAGAGACTGAGTTTTTAAACTCAGAGAACAATTAATTCAAGATAAGAAAATTAACCTTTTTACAAAAGAAATAGCATGCAACAATTTCTTTTCTTGATTTGTTCACAGGACATTTATTAGAAAACCACATGATCTTCTGTAAGGTAAGGTGAGTAGGTATTGCAGCAGTCAATCGTTTGAAATATAGCAATTTGGCTTTTGCTACCGCCCCTCAGCAAAGTGACTTTGCAGTTCAAAAAGTGCTCTCCTTTTGCTAAATTATGTATCATAAGTAAAAATATTTTATATACTATGTTTTACTGAAGTGCTATTTTCTTTTCAAGAAAAGAAGCATCAGTTCGTTTTATACTAAGTAGCACTCTAGAACAGCTTACTTTTGTAATCACATTTTCAAGGTCTTGAAAGTCACTTTCTGTGCAGTCTGGAAGCATTTCATCATCTTCTACAACGTCATAAAGTTTAATCTCTTTGACCACTATTCCTTTGTCCAGAAGAATCTACAGCCAGGAAAGGACACACAAAGAATCACAAAGCTGACATTATTGCTTTTAGATAGAATTATGTATGTAGCGGAAAGGTACCTGTAGAAGTCCTGGAGCATCTTCTTCAAGAGCTGTTTCAATCGAATCCCTGCACACACAGTTTCTGTAAGCATAATTTCAAAGAAAGCATTAACGTACAAACAAATAGACCATGCAGTCCAAACAATTAGACCATGCAACATACGTCGCAGTTTTCTTCTTCCTCTTTTGCCTAGAAGGGTAAGGAATACCCTCATCATTTTTGTAACCATCTTCTTCAAGCACCTTTTCACTTGAATCCCTGTGAATGTCATTTTTATAAGCATAAATATGAAATACTGTGTGAACATTAAAATTTACCTCTTTTTCCTTTGACGAGAACAAGGTGCAAGGCCCCCATTGCAGTTTAGAGTTCTGGTATGAGGCTTTTTCACAATAGGCTCCATACTACTGATAAAGCTGTTCTCACATAAGCCAGGCAACTCATACCCACTTAGTTCACTTTTTACTCCTAAAGATGGTAGTGAGTCCTCAGCATCTTTTGGCACACATTCCAGAATAGAACCAGAGACCTTCAGGCCATCTTTGTTTGAGTGGTGAAATTTCACAGAAGGAGATTCAGAAGGATAAATCGCATAACCGTCCAATGCAGGCTCCGTTTTTACATCAACCAAATAGGTCCCAGAATTTCTCGGTGCCAGCTGAACGTTTTCATCTCCACAAGCCGGTGTTTGACTTAATAAGAGCTCAGCACTAGAATTAAAAACCTTGTCATTTACGGGACCTTCAGTATCCTCAACTGGAATTTCCTTGCCATTCACAGAACATTCCCTGTAGGCTGTTCCTTCATGATTTCTGTAACCAACATTGCAAAACAGAACATTAATCAACGTAACATGGACAAAGTCATAGACAGCTAAAAAAGATCCATACATTTCCTCACTCTCACTTTTGGGAACTGGCCCACTTGTTTCAGCATCCATTTGCATGGATGAATTTCCCATATCATTCAAAGCACACTTTTCAGCAGATACCCTAGCAGAGCAAGAACGCATGTCTGCTAGAAGGATTCGGTAGCGCTCTTGCAGAGACATGTGATCCAGCTCGGTTTCAGCCTGATCATTAATTTGGTTTTCATGATTAACATCTGCGGTATCCAAAACATGTTTGAGGGAACATGGTTTGTCCTGATCAGGATACATCTCAACCAGCATCTGTTCCCGATTGTTTCCATTGCCTGGAAAGGAAAGCACTGTCACAATCTTTTGAACGGAAAGTACATTTAAAATAAGAAAACTACAAAGGAGGATCAAAACCTTCAACAAAATTACTTTCAGTAGCCATATTAACAGAAAGTTTTTCCAATTGTGCGTCCTCTTTTTCTTCTCTGGAATCATCATCAGTCACAGAATTATCCTGCACATATACCCCATAAGAATTAACCATCTATTTACAAATGACAACCTACAAAACCAAGCATTGTAAGCTTTAGAAAGTAGGAAGCCTGATGATTTCTAAAAGTTAACAAGAAATGGTAATAAATACATAAGAGTTGCTCTTACCACAGTCAGATAAACTACAACGAATTTTTTAAGGGTAGTAATGAAACTTTAACTACACTGAAAAGTTAAGACACAAAGCATTAAACATGACAAAGGAATGCAGAACAGGAAATAATAACTAGTGCAACAACAATCAAATTGATGCCAAAACAAAATATAGGAGAAAGAGCAGGTATTGATACAAAAAGCTCCAAAGTCCAAATACAATATCATTACTTCTCTAAGTAGTGCTGGAGCAACATTACTTTGAAAAGGTTGATCTTCCAATTTCAAGTAGGATAATAAGGTTCAAATAAAGTAAACATAAAACAACAAGAGAACATTTCAAAAGAACAAGACAATGGCCAAAGGGTCAAAATTATGTCATTCTGTTTAAAAAAACAAAAAATCCTGCAATATGGCCCGAAAATGAAGCCTAACAGGCAGTTTAGTGAGAACAGGTTATCAGTGAACAAATGCAACATAAAGATCTGTCCCGCCCTAGCTGGCTAAGCCAGGGATAGAATGGGAAGATATACCTTGTGGTCTTTCTTCAAAAAAGAATGATACAAGTTTTTAGCATCTCAGTAAAAGAATGAGGAGATATGTCGTGTTTATGTCCTTATAGGTGAAAGTATCTTCGCAACAACGTTTACATGATAATAAAGTCAAAAAAAAGCAAGAGAATAATATCAAAAGTAACATCTAAATTGATCGGCATAGCATTACCCTGCATGGAGAATTGTCGGGATAATAAATAGCATGTATCATAGTTATCTGATCCGCGGTTCGTTCGGTTCACAATTCGAATTCACTGCATCCTATGTGACAGGTTTGATGGGGAGTACATCTTCGATCCGCAAATTGGAGATCCGGTTCGCGAACTTGCTATCTTGGATTTGGAAAAGGCTACTATAAGATTCGCATGCAAATGGCCACAGAAGATCCTAGCTCCGGTTAGCATACTTGCTATCTTGGATTCAGAAAAGGCTACTACGATTCGCATGCAAATGGCCACAGAAGATCCTAGATCGATACTAAATGAAAAATAGAAAAGAATGTAGGTTGGCCCAGCACAAACAGGCCCACAAGGCCATGACCTGCACCAGTAGTTCCTAATAGCCTCCTCTAACTTAAGCCAGCGCCGCCGCCTCCATGTGATTCGGCGTATCCTGCTCGTTCTCCCTGCTAGCTCCCATCTACCGGAAGTCGCCGCTGCTCTCTCCTGTAATCCCCTCCTACTCAATCCTGTAGATCGAGAGTAGCATGTCCTCCGCCGTGCATCCGCGGAGAGCAGGAGGGGCTGCTGTAGCATGACAACGACAGACCGGCCGCCGGATCTTGGCCACTGCCAGTCCACCGTCTGCTGCGCCGGCCACCGGGTCTAGGCTGCCATCTAGTCCCCGCTGTCGTTCGACAAATCAGGCAGTGATTTCCAATCGAACCGAGCGAATTCGAACTCTGATCTAGATCCGAGTTCAAGGCCTCTCCCGGCGAATCTGGTAACTATGGTATCTATTTACTGGTAGCTTCGAAAAATAACTATGCATATGATTATGATGTGAACAGTCAAATACTGAAACCCACCATTAATTGCTTGTTGAGCACAATCATAAATAGCAACTCATTTCTTCTTTTTAACTTCTTCTTCTAAGCCTTTTGTCCCAAACAAGTTGGGGTAGGCTAGATATGAAACCCTTTCACGAGGACTTCCCCAGGAGGTCACCCATCCTAGTACTACTCTCGCCCAAATGGGTTTCATACCCAAAGGACTGGCTAGTTTTTACGTTGGCTCGCCAAGCCTATCACAACCCTTATATATGAAACCCTTTCACGAGGACTTCCCAGGAAGTCACCCATCCTAGTACTACTCTCGCTCAAATGGGTTTCATACCCATGGGACTGGCTAGTTTTTACGTTGGCTCGCCAAGCCTATCACAACCCTCCTCCTTTACCCGGGCTTGGGACCGGCTATGCCTAAAAGACAATTCATGGTGCCACTTTCACCAACTTGAAAGGGGAACTTTTCAGTTTCCGGTGCATGATGAGACTGTCTAACCAAAATACTGGATGAAAATGGTATAGATAATAACGGTCACCCCTTCACGAGAAAATCTAACTGTGATGTACTAATGGAAGTAAGAACAAATAGTACCTGTGCAGATTGAACAGGAGCTTTTGAAGCCCATTCACAATGACATTTCTGCGACTTGTAGAATATCTTTGAAAGAACTAGTTCGCCTTCATTCTCCACCGTGTTTTTGATATGATATCGGTGTAGTTCCCAGCCAGTTCTCTGAGGGTTGTTCTTGAATGCGTACAAGGCAAATATTTCCTTGCAACCTTGTAGACCCCCATCCAAAATTATTGATCTGGAGGGGCCACTTTTTTGCCAGCTGATATCTTTGTCATTCTCATTGTTGTGCAGGTTTACTTTTTTGTGAAAGAAGTACAATGCATGTCCACCTTGCCTCATACCTGTAGGATTGCAGCCAAATGTACAATTGCTAGTTAGTGACAAAACAAGCAAACAAGAGATGTAAATATATCAGTGTGGATTTTTGGGACACGGCGGCAAGCGAGAATGAAATCGAGTTTGTCTCCCAGTGCATGCAGATTCCTACTTAATATAGCTGCTTAGTGAATACGACACGGAGCCAATTATTTCGCAAATAAGTGATACCCGGGCAAACAGTATAATACGTACATTGACGGTCTGCATTAAGTGGAATCTGAATAAAGATCGATGGACAGATGGTAATCTCACTACCAATCCTGTACAAATTTTCCGGATTAACTGGATTGCATCTCCCTACCAATCCAGACCGTAGATACAAAGTTTCTGGATTAACTGGTTTGTGTACGCTTAGCATTAATGGACACATCGACTGTCTGCATTAACTGGATTGCATCTCTCTCTACCAATCATGTACAAATTTTCTGGAATTTCTAGCAGCGAAGATGGACAGATGGTAATCCGTCTGGATCATGGAGTTGAGCCTTGCGCCCAGTTCCTGGATTTAGTTGTTTTCGGTGCTGATGCTACTCGGTTAGACACTGTGGGAGGTGACAGAGGAGGATTCGTCGGAGGGTGATCTATACAAAGCATGGCAGTGGCGACTGAGCAGCAACGTGTACGATTTGCATTGATAGTGCATGCACTGACAATATTTAGTATGCGCAATGTCGATGGGGTCTTCATTACGTCTGGCTAATGAGAGTAATAAGTGAGAGGGGAAATCATGAGGTACAAAAAGTTCTATGTACTAATTAATAGTTGTCCAGACTTTTGGTACACAAATTCTGTCTCTGGCAGTGTGTGCATAATTAAAACTAATAACTCGCTATGTATAATTAAAGCTAATAACTCGATGCTGATTAAGTAGAAATAAACTACATAGAGGAGGGAGATATAATCGATTGTCTTTTACATAGTTTTCCTCTTAATCGATCGATGGATTCTTGATTAGGGTAGTGGCCATCTTCAGTGGAGATGGATGAGGAAAATGCAAATGAGGAAGAGGTTGAACCAACTGGGAGAGAAATATAGTGTAGCAGGATATCAGAGAGATCAGAGCTGGAATTTTGGAACTGGGAGCGTTGTTTAGTCATTGCTTGATCAAAAGATCACATGGCCAAACCTTTGGCCGTCACTGTGCTCTACTGATTCATCACAGGCACTAATCTGCTGGCATGCTTTTGCTGCGAGGAGAGCAATGAAGGCGGTCCTGTTCAGCATTGTCCCTATTCGATGTTATACATACCGTAAACATGAAATGCCCGACAAAATTGACATATCCCCCTAACAACAATCAAATGATCCTACACCACATTATACACACATTATGATTAGATCTCAGATACCATGGAGGAGCCAATGAACTATTGTGCATATGCATACAGCAGCACATGAGCACGAGGGTAAACAAGAGGAGGAGGAAGGGGAGGGGAGAAGAATGACTGAATGAGAGAGGGGGAGCTGCGAGGTGGAGGTGGAGGTAATAAATCCCTGGTGCATGAATCTGTTGAACAGCTGCTAAGCTTAAATGAGAGTGTGTCGCCAGTGGGTAAATGAGGTGGGTCTGTGTCATTATTGCGCTGTGGAATACAACCTTAATACACCATCGTTCCATTTCTCTCTGAGTTTATACGTGAATCGTTGTATGAATAAAGCACGAACCTTAGAAGATTGAACGGTGAGGATATGGACCTTGCCTGGCACCATGTCCCAAGGTGTATTTTCGGTAAATACGTCCCATAAAGAGTAAACATACCTGGCATATCTCGAGGATGGGTACAGCCAAATCTTGCACCTTCATCACCAGATTTAATAAATTCACTGATGAATGGATGACGATGAGCCAGGCCATTCCCCATTTCTGCAGCCAGATGCCATAGAAGATCACTGTCGCTCGGATTAAATTGCACACCCCTTGGTAACCCTGGCCAACTCTGCAATATGACAAGCACGATTCAAAAGTCAATAAGTAATTTAACATGTTGCTAAGCAGCTCCACTACCATTGCTTTGTAGGAAAGATCTTGGCACATTTAAAGGTTACAAGAGCAGATCATTGAATGGCTCAACTTGGTAATGAATAGTATGGTACCAATTTCAGCAAGTGCGCACGTAGAACAAAGTTCTCTTCATTATCAGGTGATAAAAGAAGGTTCATAGGCATAGTAAAAGCAATTGCATGAAAATGGGTTGCTAGATAAGCAGGGCACGACAATGTGGGTGCAGTATCAGGATACATGACATATTTGCTCCCTCCCTACTTCAAAAAAAAAAACTCCATCTTAAAGAGTTTGTAACCGTGAAGGTGGTAATGCCCTGACAGGCATGGATTACGACACGGATGGAGTAATCTTTATGGCTAAAAATGTGGACGGAATTAGGTCCACAGATGATGCAGGGTTGCAAAAATTGGGGAAAGCCCGTGCTGACCACAATTGTCCACTTGCCAAACTTCAAAAGAAAATTTCCTTTCGAGATAAGCGAATTCATGGGCACTGGCACATCCACGAAAGAAAGGGTTAAGAAGAAATGCTGTTCTAAAGGCTAAACCCATCCCCGAGGCCCAGGAAAATGGAATCTGCAAAGATTGCAACTTCCAATAACCACGCATACAAAACGTTGAAGAACCGCACCTGCTGGGCCGCTCCACCGGTACCCTCCGGGGCGGGGGTAGCCTCGCACCTGCAAACCAGACAGGGATCACGACACGAAAAATCTCGCACGACAGAAGGGCAAGAACGAGGCGCGCACGTACCTGCCAGGCGCCGGAGGCGAGGGTTCCACCCGCGGCGCCGGTGAAGGCCGAAGAGGGCGGCCACGGCGCGGGGCGGGGGGGAGGTGGTCGGAGTCGGAGTCGGAGTCGGAGTCGGGGTCGGGGCCGAGGAGGGGAGGAAGAGAGTCGATGTCGAAGGCCATTGTCGGATTAGGGTTAGAGCGGGAGAAAGGAGGGAGATTTAGGCGAGGAGAGTTGTGATACTGCGAGTAGATCGAGTTTTGGCGATAGGATCGTGGAGGGAGGGCTCACTCTAACTCAATCCCACCCAACAACAACAAGCCTTCGCCCGGGCACCCAAAGTTGGGCTAGCCAGGCCTCTGGTTAAATCTAGGGTTATGTCCATTTGACGCTGATCTAATAGATGGTTTTGCTTTTCTCCATTTTGGCCCGTGATCAGATTACACGTGGGCTGCTATCGGCTTTCATGACCCCCTCCATCTTTACTAAAAAAAATGTACCCCCTCCATCCGATCGTCATAAAAAAAATGTACTCCCTTCATCTGGTTTTGTTGTAAAACGAAGATTTGCAGCTTAAAAAACAAAAAACAAAAACTGCAGAAGGTTCATATGAAGAGAGGCCTGAAACAAGGCAAAAATTATTCAATGGGTTTTGCTGGTAGTATTTTGGGGTACGTTTGGATCTATGAAGAGAGCACATATATCCCATGGGTGCGCTCATGCATGTGTGTTACGCACACGTAGCAACTCCCACCGGAAGTTCAAGGGTACGGCAAAGACTATCCTAGACTTACCATGCAAAGTTTGTCGTTTGATACCGTTGAAAAATATGAAAAACCCTAGCTTTTAGTGGTGATTTTGCCGGTCACTGCAAGGAAAGGCTTACCAACTCCCCGCAAAAACAAAGGTTTACCGATGGAGGCAAGTCAAAGTGGCTCTCTCAAGCGGGCAAGCATGAAGAAATCATGCGATTTCATCATGCAAACTGCTCGCTAATGCAAGCAAGGTGTATAGTTGTTCACGTGTCTTTCTAGTTTTTTTTTTATTTTAAAATATCACAACCAACTGAGTAGAACGTGCTCCGAAGTCTTACAACCAAACAATGAACCATGCTCTAGTGGGCTACAGCTCAACCTGGTTGAATGAGCTTAGCCTAGCAAACTTAGGATAGCTACAAATCCAAACGGTCCCTTAGACTACATGTCTTTAGTTAGCGAGTCAACGAATGAGTTTTCTCGTTCCCTTCTCCTCCTCTTCCTCCTCCGCGGCAGCACTCCCTGCTAGGGAGATTAGAATAGAGTTTAGCAGTAGGGCTTGCCAAAAAAAACTCAAGGGGAGGAGGTCTCAGTGGCGCTTTGCAACTGCCTGCAACAGTTGGCATTAATCATTAATGGTTCATGGCTTCATGCAACTGTCCATGTTGTTCCCTAGCCGCGTTGTTTGTGATCCTCTCACCTAACGGTACCGCGCGCGTGGGGGGGCGGGGGTAATCCAGTTACTCCATGGCTAATGACGTCCACTTTCCATGGTTGGAAAATGGAAATTAATACCCAAGAGACTGGACATGTTAAACTTCTCCTCATGCTCGCGCTTCTATCCACCATATCCTACTTGGATGCCTCGTCATAGTTTGCCACATGATTTTTGCTAAACTTGCCATGCTTAGTGCTGAAATTCTTAGCCACATTTTAGCTTGCCTAAGAGAGTGTTGCCATTTTTAAAAGTTTTTGGCATACATGGTGTTTTTGTCGAAAACAATCTTGTCTAGCATGTGGTTAGAATCGAACACTCACCCGACTTTGCGAAACATGCCTGATTTGAGGTGTGACAATGTATGGAAATCGTTGCTAGGAATCAAACAACCCCTCAAATTCTCACTCAGGCGAGACCCGCCACGGTGGTTCACATACAAATTGTATATCAATGACACTCCTAGGAGCATGTTAGCATGAGCAAGGAAGGGAATTTTTAAGTTTATAGTTAATGTTTATATTCTTTGCTATAACTGCTATGGTTCTTGAATATGCGTTTCAGAGAAAAACTCATTAGCACGTGTAGAAGCATAAACGGTAAAATCAGATTCCTATTCTTGCCTCTAGGATTAGCTCAAGTGTTTAATTTGATTCTATTTTCCTAATCATGGGCATATGCCAGTTACATTTGAGAGCACGATGTTGGTAGAACACTCGAGTTAAATTGACCCAAGTTGTTTGTTATACTTAGAGATCATATTGTCCGAAGTCCATAGTTCATAATGCAGGAGTTAACGTATGTATGATTCCTTAGACCATGAGAGTATGGACTTACTCCATACCGGACATTGCACTTTGGGGTTGTTCCAAACGTCATCCGTAATAGAGTGATCATAACGGCAACTTACAGGTTCATCGGAAACGTATGACGACAAACTAGATAGCTCGAGACTAGGATTTGCTTTGTCGATGACGGAGAGATATTCTTAGGGCCCTCTTGGTGTGATGGCTCATCGTCTGGCCATACAAAGCGTGAATTGGTCACAGGGATGCTGGAACACGAGAATGAGAAAAGAGAATGAAACCGATACCGAGGAAAGACCGGTATAGTGAGCATGTGTTGCTCTTACGGGGATACCAATATATCTCGCCTCGAGTTTTGTAACATATCACAAAGCAAAAGGAATAACATATGATAACCAATGGTTCACTCGAATATCATTCGTGTAAATATAGGGATCAATGTGGATGTCCACGGTTTCGCTGTTGATCATTGAACGAAAGGTGTTTTCGTTCATGTATATATTTACCGAACCTGCAGGGTCACACACTTAAGGGATTATGATCTGTTGAGTTTTGTAGGAGTTAAGGAATATGAAAAAACATTACCGGAAAAGTTTTGGGAATAAAATAATTTGTTTCGAGAGAAACTGAAAGCGTTTCAGGGTTACTGGAGTAATACCGGTTAATGATATATAGGCTGAAAATGTTTTTGGGGACCTAATATAAATAATAGAGGGCTCGGATAGTCTCCTCCTTTAACATACTCTGTGATCATGTGTACCTACAGGGTCGAAGATTGAGAAAGAGACAAGAGACAACTATGATGAAATTTTATTTCACACATACATGACGTTTATTCAAAGTCATTCTATCGATCCCTCATACGAACACATCGGTTTGCAAGGCTATGTCTCAACCCATTTCTTTACTGAATTACTCACACATGGCAATCGGATCAAATAAAGAAATCATTGGAAAAGACATAAAGATAAATGTTTTATTGATAATATGTCTTACAATGGTTGCCAGATGCGATACACGGTTACAAGTATGGCTAACCTGGAGATGGATTAGTGTGGTGATGGTGATGGTGGTGGCTATAGAGGTGAGATGGGAAATGGCGGCGGCAAGGGTTGGAAAATAGCTTCAGGTGCGGAGATGGAGGTTTTCGGTGATGCTCCTTTGCGATTCTCGTGCTGGCCCTTTTATAGAAGTGGTAGGATTGGATGTAAACGGCACCGCTGGCACCTGGTACGAACGTGGGCGCTCATACAATACGTCGTCTTCTGCTCTGTCTGTACTTATGAGCCTTCCATTTAATTCCTCTTTCTTCATTTTGCTTCTTTCCTTGTAACTGATGATTTTTATTCATGTATGGCATCTTTTCATGTGGAAATGAAATAAAGAGAGGATTTGGCAATGTCTTACATTCATTATTTATTAGTGGCAATAATGGAGGGAATATCTCAGATTTTATAAGATATACCAGATTAAACAACGGTGTGACGAGCGTAAAAATTACACTCATCACATAATTGAACTAAACATCCATTACATAAGTAACTAAACATCGCATTGCACATCTCAATGCATAATTATATAAATTAGGAAATCATCATCGATCATATACCACTTCATCTTGACTTTCGGGCATGATTGCCACTGTTGTTGTTGTTGCGCGATCCCCCGGTGACAACAATCCGCATGTACATGTCATAGCTTGTTTAGGAATCCTTGGCCGCATAGGTGAGGTGATCTAAGTCCAGTCAGATCTAGTTAACATTCAAGCAAAATCCCTGTCAGACTCTCGTTTGTTGGTTGGGATGGGATCTTTGGAGAGGATGGAAAGCCTTGAAAGTCCTCTGAGATCGAGTTCCAAACAAGCTTGTTCTTGATGTCTTCCTTCCTATTAGCGTGGAAGGGGTCATGATGGCCGCGACGAGGTCAGCCAGGGAGTCCTGGTTCTTCCCATTGTCGATGATCTTTTATTACTTGTAGACCTCGACGACATTCGGGTAGGAGATGTCTATAGTAAGGAGTCCATTTGCATCATTGGCGGTGTCTACCATAGTGAATACGTAATCAGGGCTATTGACAAACCTTGCGAAACTTTGACAAGGACTCGTGACCCAGTAGTAGTGGTAAATAAGGACGTGTTGGTGCATGCATAACTAGGCAACAAAGACCTTCTGATCCTGCAACGGCATGTTTCACGGACGCGACAATGTGACGACGAGCATGGTTGTTTTGATGACGGTGTGATGGCATGGTTCGACGACCACAGTGATGCGGTGATGACGATCCCACTGCTCCGGTGATATTGCGATGGCATGCTTTGAAGGATATGATAGCGGCGTCAAGGACGCTATATCCAAAGCAACCTTGACTACATGAGCTTTCTAGTACCAAATCAAACCAACACCCACGATCAGGTCTAGAAGATGTTGTTCTAGGATCCACGTTTGGCGCTTTCCATATGCTTTCTCTTTGAGATTATTTGTACCATCACATGTGTAGCTACCTGGAAAAAGCACTATGTGTGAAGTATGGGTGTAAGAAGGACCGTCAAAAAATAGATAAATCATGGGGACACTACTATAGGTCATGAACTCATGAAAGGTGGGCTACCTTCACATGGAGGACACAAAGGCACTATCCGTCACACGATCCCAAGGAATAAGATGGTGCCGGACGTGAATGACGGATGCAAGAAATCATCCAACTATTTTAAAAAGTTTTTCTTCTTTATATCTGTTGGCTGAATTCTAGACCTGCGCGCCAATTCTAAATAATCCATGGTCTTCTCTATAAAATGTGCAACGCTATTTTATTAGGGGGTCGCCATTGATCAACTAAAATGTTCAAAGGAATACAGTTTGGGTCATGAGGTATGGTAAGCCACAAGTGTCGACCCTGAGCAAGCAAGAGAGAGAATTTAGCAAGGATGTGCGCTTCTTGATTTGAAGCTCAGCCTTTAAACAAAACATCGCAGCTGGCAAAACTGATTTCTCTCTCACAATCTCCTTAATGACTATGGCATGTGCTCCCCTACTTCCATATTTGATGTCTTCCACAGCTGGCTTACGATCACATGCAATAACGATTCTTTGCAGCAGTAGATCCTCAACGAGAGCGATTGCTTCACGACAGGTAACATTGCAGGACGAGTCAACAGAATCTCTACACACCGCAGCGGCAACACCAGTGTTATCTTGACAGGAGCCACCCCATCAACATTTATCTTTGCTTGGTCAGAAGGAGGGGCTTCCAAGTAGTGGATTGCATCACTGGTTGAATATTTCGAAGAGGCCTGTCAGTTCTTGTTATCTCCTTAATGGATTCCAGTTCAGAAATAGATCTCACAACAAAAAAATGTGTCAACAATGGGCTTATGGAATGCGTCCTCATGCGTAGCTTTCCGTCTCACTGTCCAAACTACCTAGACGGTTACTACCAACTTCACGAAATCAGCATGAGATAGAATGTTTTGCGTTCTAAAAAGCCAATGCATAGCATTTCTTTCTTGTGTCTTCACTAGTTGTTCAGCTAGTTCTCCATCATCCAATGCCCAGACACACCTTTCCATGGTGCATTCAAGCAATGAATGCCTCCAGGAGTCAATGTTCCGCACAAGATGCATCAATCTTGATCAGTCGCATGTCTATGGCGGCGTACATCCTCTGGCGGGAGGGAGTGTTTAGCTAATCTCCACAGAAAAGTTTTGATTTTTTGGGTATCTTTATGTTCCACAGGGATGTCCAACACTTCTCATCATCCTCCCCAAGCTCCTCTTTCATTAAGCCAGTCTTCTCTTCTATTCCTCGTGTAAATCAACATATGATACACATATCTGAGAGAGAGAATGATGCGGAGCATACTATGGATATCACCATGTCAAGAGTCCATTTGGCAAGTGACACATGCGACATCTACTTCACATACATGCATAAAGGTGACTAATTTCCTTTACATGTGTTCACTTGACCCCTTCGAGGATGGTATACTAATTGACACTCCTCTCATATGCATGCGTATGTGTTATCGAAGCTTCACGAATGACGAGGAGGAGTGCAAGCGCAAAGGGACGACTGCACCATCCGCGAAGGAAGCTTGGAAGCGGAGACGAAGATGGTGTTGTTGAAGTTACAGCGGCCAGACATTCGGGTCAAGGCCGGACATTCGGCGCCTACGCAGACAAGAAGGGTAGCACCAAATGGCGACCGAAGAGCATTAGCGGCCGGACATCCGGCGACTGCCTGAGCATCCAATTCCACATCGACCACCCAGACATCCAGACAGTCCCCGAAAATCCTGCGAAAAGAGTCCAGAAGCAGGACCCCCGCTCGGCCGGACATCCGGCCCCATACCGGACATCCGGCGCCTCACGTGGACATCCGACACCTGTGTGTGCGCCATGTCGGGCCCGAGGCCCATGTATCTCTCTCTCACTTACCATTTCGTGGACTAGCCTATAAATAATCCTCTCCTCCTCATTTATAGGGATGGCTAAGAATATATCTCATATCATAGAGCTTACCTCATGTACCCCCATGTGGGATTCCTCTTAGGAGTAGATCCATGAGTGGAATCAAGGACTCCTAGTGAGAAGAACCATCTACGGTTGCCAAGGCCCCCTTGAGCAAATATTCGTCCATGTAATTCAAGACCCATCACTCCTAGAGATTTGGATGAACTACCTTATATCTTTATTTTCCTTGTTATTCTTGGATATTGATGCACCTCTTCTATTGGTTGTGATTTGATGAGTAATTGGTGTGGATCTTGTCCAATAGAGTGTTTTTCCCTTTGATTTCTCCATGTTTCCCCCTCGTTTTCTTCATGTTCCTCCTCAAATCCACCTCTAATTCATGAACATCGGGACAAAATCACTGACTAGGGTTTCACCCTACATCATCTTGGTTCAGAGCCACGTTGCCACGAAATTGGAGCCCTACCCCCCTCACACACACACACTTTCTTGCCCTTAGTTCGAATTTTTCTCCCCAATTTTGAAAATTTCCCCAAAAGAGACTGTTAGGGCATATTTATCTCTCAGTGGTTTTGGTGATTGATGACAATGTTTTTGCGGACTAATCGTGTGCATTGAGCATTTCAGATATTCCTTCATATGGCACGAGACAATTTCTTCCCCTCAGTGTTTAAAGAGAACACGGTGTATTTTCCTTCGTTTCATTTTTCGGTGGACTTGAGTCGTAGTATATACCATAGTATCAAGAGGGGGTCCGTATCGGAAAGGTTCGGGTGGAATCAACACGTACACATCTCCTTTGCACCCTCGGTTCTTTCCCGCTTCCTTGGAGTGTCCTCCGTTATGCCTGGGAGTGGCTCAGGATGGAGCCAGCGGTAGTACCGCGGCTTGCAGCGGTAGTACCGCCTGTAGAGGCAGACGGTAGTACCGCTCCAGTACCGCTCGTACTACCGCCTCGATTCGGGACTCGAGTTTCTCGTGTCGGGTTCAGTGGTAGTCCAGCGGTGGTCCCACTGGCATACTACCGCTGACCCCAACTGGTCCCATTTGAGCAGCGGCAGTAGGAGCGGTAGTACCGCGCCTACCACCGCTCCTACTACCGCTCGAGGATTTCTTCCTTCTGTCTCTCCCCTGTGCTCTTGTAAGCCTCTGTGCGCTGACCCCCACGGTAGTACCGCCGGGGCAAGCGGCAGTGCCGCTGTAGCTAGCGGTAGTACCGCACGATGCGGGCTGAGCACGGGAATAACGGTTGGATCGTTTCCCCCACTATATAAAGGAGGTCTTCTTCTCCAAGAAGACTACTTCTTCCTCCCCCAAACTCCATTGTTGCTCCAAAGCTCATTTTCGCCTGATGTCTCTCCCTAGCCAATCAAACTTGTTGATTTTCTAGGGACTGGTTGAGAAGGCCCCGATCTACACTTCCACCAAGAGAAATTTGATTCTCCCCACTATTCCCTTGCGGATCTTGTTACTCTTGGGTGTCTGAGCACCCTAGATGGTTGAGGTCACCTCGGAGCCATATTCCATTGTGGTGAAGCTTCGTGGTGTTGTTGGGAGCCTCCAATTAAGTTGTGGAGATTGCCCCAACCTCGTTTGTAAAGGTCTGGTTGCCGCCTTCAAGGGCACCACTAGTGGAATCACGGCATCTCGCATTGTGTGAGGGCGTGAGGAGAATACGGTGGCCCTAGTGCCTTCTTGGGGAGCATTGTGCCTCCACACCGGTCCAACGGAGATGCACTTCCCCTCAAAGGGAAGGAACTTCGGTAACACATCCTCGTCTTCACCGGCTCCACTTGTGGTTATTTCTTACCTTTACTTGTGCAAGCTTTACTTGTGTTTCATATCTTGCTTGCTTGTGTTGCTTGTGTTGTGTGCATCATATAGATTGCTCACCTAGTCACATATCTAGCCAACCTATTTGTTGTAAACCCTAATTTGTTAAGAAAAGTTAAAAATTGGTTAGTTGCCTATTCACCCCCACCCCTCTAGCCAACCATATCGATCCTTTCAATTGGTATCAGAGCCTTGTCTCTTTATTAAGGGTTTCACCGCCCGAAGAGTATGGTTGACGCCGAGGAGGAAGTGCCCGAGGCCGTGGAATTGACTTCGATCACACGAGACGACTTAAATGAAGCCATGGTTTCACTTAAGACGTCTATGACGACCGAAGTCAAGTCCATGCTTAAAGAAATGCTTGAGGGGTTGAAAACTACTCCCGGTCCTTTGCTTGTGGTTAATCCCACCGCATTGGAGTCGGAGGCCAATTCCGGCAAGGAAGCGGCTAAAGGTATTCAAACTTCTTCCCCTCACAACAAGAATGGGACGGGAACCTTTGCCTCGGTTCCCCCTCCCTCGGTCTATGGAGGACCGGTCCCTACACCGCGCATTAACCATCTTGGTCCTCCTCCTAAGCTTGTAAAGGGTGATTTTGCTAATTGGGTTTTTCGTATCAAGTCTCATTTGAATCACAGCTCAACAAACCTTTGGAGAATCATTGAGCAAGGCTTCTACCCACATGATCCAAACAATCTCACCCAAGAGAAGAAGTGGACAATCAATACAATCACTCCGCCCTGTTCATCCTTCAAGACGATGTTCCTCCCAAAGATCTATCTCACCTACGCCCCTTCACTCGAGCAAAGGATTGTTGGGAACACATCATATCTTTTGTACAAGGGGAGCTCAAGCATCCAACGGGCCAACTTTGGAGTGGTCCTTGATGAGGCCGATGAATTCGTGATGCTAGAAGATGAGGATCTGCGTGATCTCTACCGAAGGGTGACAACTCTTGCGGTTGCTCTTCAAGACCATGGGAGCAAGGATACAGATGACAATTGGATCAAGCGCAAGTTTCTCAAGGCCATCATGCCATTCAACAAGGCCATGTCCTCCGTGATTCGTCAAAGGCCGGATTTCCATACCTTAACCTCAAGTGAAGTGTTGGATGAGTTTATTGCCATGAACATCATGAACAAGACCGCTGACAATGCTCTTGCTCATGTCCGGTCAAAGAAAAGCTCACCCACTCTTGCCTTGAAGGTCAAGGCCATTCCGGAAGAAGAAGAGGAGGAGGAAGAGGAGAGTTGCCCCGAAGACACCAAATATGCTTACCATGAGCACATGGCTCTTGCGTCAAGGCAATTTTGGGGCAACAAGAGGAACTCAAGGCCCAACTTCACCAAGAACAACTCAAGTGGCTCAAAGAACAAGCAACGAGTGAGGACTTGCTACAATTGCGGCAATGTGAGTCACTTTGTGGCGCAGTGTCCTTATGAGAAGAGGGAAGACAATGGTGGCAAACTCATTCGCAAAGACAAAGCCAAGTCTTTCCCAAGCAAGAACAACTTCTCCAAGAAGATACCTCCAAAGGGCTTGGTGGCACATGAAGAGTACGCCTCCGATGATGATGATGATGAAGATACAAGTGGTGAAGGAATGGCAACAACAGTCGTGGCCATTGCCACCTCTTCCCCCTCCAAGGTGTCTCTCTTCGGTGCCCCCGATGAGAACCTCATCGCCAAGTGCCTAATGGCCAAAGGTATCAATAAGGTAACCCCCAACATCAAAACCACCATCACTACTACTCCTTCATTGTTAGATTGTGTGGATGATAGTGAGGTGGAGAAAGTTGGTGAGAATGGGTTTGACAAATTCTTGAGTAAGCTCAAGGGTAAATCCAAGAAGCACTTTATTTCTCTCTTGGAACAACTTGGTGAGGCCAATGATATCATTGAGTCGCATGAGGATACAATCTCCAAGTTGGAAGGGCATAGTCGTGACTATGCCGATGAGATTGCGGATCTTTCCATTGATCTAGAGGAAGAGTGTGGTCTTTGTTTGACTCTTGAGGAGTCATATAACGTCGATCATGCTAAATTACAAAAAGATCTTGATCATGCTATTGTTCTTACTCGTGTGGTTAAATCTGAGAAAGTTGCACTTGGGGTTGGCCATGATAGACTCAAGGAAGAGTTTGACACACTTGACAAGGCCCACAAGGTCTTGAAGGGTGTTCATGCCTCTCTCGAGGAGTCTCATGATCAACTCCAAGTGAAGCTAACCAAGGAGATTTCCACGTGTCCTCCTTTCATTCTAATTGATAATGCCCATGCTACTAACCCCTGTTGTGAGCATGTGTATCTTGTGGAAGAAAATGCCAAGTTGAAAGAGCAACTCGAGAAGGGTCTTGTGACATGCATACAAGGCGAGAAGAACCTAAATGACCTTTTGAGTAATCAAAAGGAAGTTGTGGGAAAGGAAGGACTTGGGTTTGTACCCAAGTCAAAGAAGAAGAAGAAGAAGAAGAACAAGACCAAGCAACCTCTCCCGCTTAAGGAAGCCTTTGTCAAGGCGGGTGAGGGTACTCATGAGAAGAAGAAGAACAAGGAATTGGGTGGTAATGCCATGAAGGGCAAAACCGCCCCGACCAACAAAGCCAGCGACTTTAACCCCTCTTATGTTTTGTGTCGTGCTAGTGATGGACATGTTTATGCCAAATTTGTTGGTTCTTCTTATGAGTGCATTGAATGGTCTATTTGGGTTCCTAAGACCCTTGTTACTAACATCAAAGGACCCATTCAAAAATGGGTACCTAAATCCAAGCATTGATCTCTTGTAGGAGTTTGCTTCCGGTGGGGTGTCATGGTTGCTTGATAGTGGAGCAACAAATCATATTACCGGGAGCAAGGACTTGGTGGTGGACGTTCATCCTATTCCATCCATGCCCACTCATGTCCAATTTGAAAATGTTTCAACTTCTAAGGTATTGGGTCTTGGCAAGGTGGTCATCTCTCAAGATTTATCTATTGAGAAGGTCATGCTTTTCGAGTCCCTTGCATACAATTTACTTTCCGTTCGTCAACTTGCACTCATGGGTTTTGCAACATTCTTTGATCTTGATACCGTGGCCCTTTTGTGAGCAAGACTCTTAAAGTAGCCTTTGTTGGGCATGTTGAGAACAGTCTCTATGTGGTTAAGTTTTCGGAGCGACCCACTAAGACCGCGACGTGCCTAATGGCTAAAGTTGATGTGGGATGGCTTTGGCATCGCCGACTAGCCCATGTCAATATGAGATCTTTGCAAAGTCTCCTCAAAGGGGATCACGTCCGTGGTCTAACAAATGTGAGTTTTGCCAAAGATCATGCTTGCAGTGCTTGTATTGAAGGAAAGTTACATGAGACGGCTCACCGACCAACGACTATCATCTACTCGAAGAGGCCCTTGGAGCTCCTTCACATGGATCTCTTTGGTCCTCCATCCTTTGATAGTCTTGGTGGAAGAAAGTATTTCTTGGTTATTGTGGATATACTTCTTCAAGAGGAAGAGTGAGACCCAACAAACCGTCATCAACTTTGCTAATGAAGCTCAACGTCAACATGAAGCAAATATATTGATGATCAGAAGTGACAACGGCATCGAGTTCAAGAACTACACCTTGGATGAGTTTCTTAGTGACGAGGGGATCAAGCACCAACATGCCGCACCCTATACCCCTCAACAAAATGGTGTGGCGGAGAGGAAGAACTAGACGTTGATGGATGCGGCAAGGACCATGATGGCGGAATTCAAATCTCCGTATAACTTTTGGGCCGAAGCCATCAACACTGCATGTCATGCATCCAATCAGCTCTACCTCCGCAAAGGCTTGAACAAGACTCCATATGAGATACTTACCAGTAACAAGCCCAACCTCGAGTACTTTTTGGTGTTCGGTTATAAGTGTTTCATTCTCAAGAAAGGTGTTCGTTTATCTAAATTTGAACCTAGAGCTCAAGAGGGCATATTTGTTGGTTATGCTATACAAACTCTCATGCTTACCATGTCCTCAACAAGTCCACCAGACTCATTGACGAGATGTGTAACGTGGAGTTTGATGAAAATAATGGCTCCCAAGTGGAGCAAAGTGGTCTTTGTGATGTAGGTGATGAAATTCCTCCTCAAGCCATAAGAAGAATGGGGATTGGTCAAATACTCCCCATTGAGGAACCCCTTGTGGCCGAAGGAGAAGGACAATGCTCTACTCAAGTGGAGCCATCACCAACACTAGACCCACACGCTTCCGAAGAACAAAGTGAAGACCCTCAACCAAGTGAACAAGATCAAGGGCAAGCTCAAGATGGCGCTCAAGATGAACAAGATGATGATCCTCAAATGCCTATTGAGGAACTTTTGGAGCGCCGTGCCGCCAAGGTGGCTTTCAAGCTTGAGCGTCAACAACATGTCCTAGAGAACATGCTTGGAAGCTTGAGAAAAGGGGTAACTACTCGTAAACAATTGTCAAACTTTTGTGAGCATCACGCGTTTGTTTCATGTGTTGAACCCCAAAAGGTACATGAGGCGCTTGATGATAAGGATTGGCTTGAAGCCATGCATGATGAACTCAACAACTTCGAGCGCAACCAAGTTTGGGAATTAGTGCCAAGGCCAACGGAGGAACACAATGTCATTGGGACCAAATGGATCTTCAAGAACAAGCAAGATGCGAACGGTGTGGTTGTTCGAAACAAGGCAAGATTGGTGGCACAAGGCTACTCCCAAGTCGAGGGTATCGACTACGGTGAAACCTTTGCCCCCGTTGCACGTCTTGAATCTATTCGCATGTTGCTTGCATATGCATCTCATCATGATTTTAAGTTGCAACAAATGGTTGTGAAGAGTGCATTTCTTAATGGTCCTTTGAATGAGTTGGTATATGTCAAACAACCTCCGGGATTCGAGGATCCCAAGCTCCCCAATCATGCATACAAACTCAAAAAGGCACTCTATGGCCTTAAACAAGCCCCACATGCGTGGTATGAGCACCTTACCAAGTTGTTGCAAGATCGTGGGTTTGAAATTGGGAGAATTGATCCCACTATTTTTACTAAGAGGGTCAAAGGGGATTTGTTCATATGCCAACTATATGTTGATGATATTATATTTGGTTCTCCTAACAAATCTTTCAATGATGAGTTTGCCGCACTAATGACCGAGAAGTTTGAGATGTCTATGATGGGAGAGTTGAAGTTCTTTCTTGGGTTCGAAGTCAAGCAAAGGAGAGAAGGAATGTTCATCAACCAAGCCAAGTATACCCAAGACATGCTCAAGAGATTCAAGCTAGATGGTGTCAAGCCGGTCAAGTTTCCCATGCCCACCAAATGCAAGCTTGACAGTGATCCCAATGGTAAAGCGGTGGATCAAAAGGTATACCGCTCCATGATTGGATCCTTGCTTTACCTTTGTGCATCTAGACCGGATATCATGTTGAGTGTGGGAATTTGTGCACGGTTTCAAGCCGCACCTAAGGAAAGCCACTATGTGGCGGTCAAGCGAATCTTTCGATATTTGGCTCATACCCCAAATTTTGGCCTATGGTACCCCAAAGGAGCAAGCTTTGATCTCATGGGCTATTCGAACTCGGATTGGGCAGGAGATTGTGTGGAGAGGAAGTCAACTTTCGGAGGATGCCAATTCCTTGGCCGCTCTTTGGTGAGTTGGTCTTCGAAGAAGCAAAATTATGTGTCTCTCTCCTCCACCGAGGCCGAGTATGTAGCTGCCGCAAGTTGTTGTGCACAATTGCTATGGATGAGGCAAACTTTAAAGGATTACGGTGTCACTTGTGACAAAGTGCCTCTTCTATGTGACAATGAAAGTGCTATCAAGATTCTCACAATCCGGTGCAACATAGCAAGACGAAGCACATTGAGATTTGTCATCATTTCATTCGGGACCACATCAAGCGTGGAGATATTGAGATCATCTACATCAACACTCAAGAGCAACTAGCGGATATTTTCACCAAGCCTCTAGATGAATCAAGATTTCGCGAGTTAAGGCATGAGCTAAATATCATTGATTCGAGCAATGTGGCTTGAATCTAGGCACACCCCACCGCACTCATCATTCTATCTTGTTCTAGATGTAGGCATGGACATAGGGGGAGTGTTGTTCTCTCAATGAACTCTTCCTCCCCCCATTATGCATAGATTGATCAAGTCTTTCACATTAGCCATTTTTTGTGGTACTTGTGCTTCAAAGATGAGTTTTGGTCATGGGCCCAAGGTTAAAATCTTTGCGGTGCCATACCAATTGACTCAAACATAGGTGGCTTCGGTCACTGCCCTCTCCTTGAGAGGTGTTTGGCTTTCTTTGGTCTTATCTAGTCATGTAGGACTTTGTTTGTGCTTTGAGTCACTCCAAGTTTGCTTCTCGTGTTTGTTTGTCTTTTGCACTTGGAGTAGCTCCCTTCGTTTGCCGGCGTTTCGTGTCTCCAACCCAAGCCATCCCATCCCTTTGCTCTCAAATAATTGCATAAGCCCTTCCTTTCCTTGTTCTTGTTTGTTGTCGCCTGCACGGCACTACCGCTGGGACTGGGCGGTACTACCGCTTTTAAGCGGTACTACCACCAGCTCCCGCGGTACTGCCGCTCGGAGCGGTACTACCAGGCCCTCTGCCGCCGTGTAGTACCGGGGCAGGGTGTGGGGGTTATGAGTTGGGCAGGGGGAGTTCCAACTCCCCATACCCATTCATCTCTCTCTCCCACTCCTTTTCCTCTCACAGGCGATGAACAAGCAACGGAGGGCCACCGCCGGGCCGCCGTTTCCGTGCCGTCTTCCCTGATTCCGTCCGGTGGGATCGTGCCCCACCCTCTCCTCTTACCATGGATGCCAGTGATGGCAATGTTGGGTATCAAGTCCGTCGCAAGAACCCCGAGCATCCTGGAGGGTCCAAGCGCTATCGCACCTCTAAGGAGGCTGGCGCATCTTCTAGTGCTCAACCATTGCAGCCCAAGCAGACTACCAAGCAAGTTGCTAGCAAGCCAAAGCCGAAGGTCAAGTCCGTGTCAGAGATGTCTGCTAAGGAGTTTTGTGTGGCTCGTCGCCGCAATCCATATACCCAACCTCAAGATCCTTCTCTTATCAACCGTCCCTTCTGGAGCAAGCAGCGGCGCTCTATCTATTTTGATGTGCTCAAAGCAAAGAAGAACCTATTTGTGAGTGTCAGGTCCATTGACATTCCTTATTTGGAGAAGGACCGTGCCTACTTTGGAGAGGCTCTTGATATGTGTGCTCAGCTGAATATCCTCAAGGTCATGGAGTTCAAGAAGGATTTTGATGCTGACATTATGGCTCAGTTTTATGCCACTGTTCACCTAGGAACTGATGAAGATAGGACTATGACGTGGATGACAAATGGCAAACTTCTCTCAGTCAAATGGAAGGCTTTCATGGAACTATTGGGATATGAGGATTATGGGCTTGACAACTCGGTTGGCTTTCGCCCCCACAAGGAGACCACTTCTACTCACAAGTCTGCGCTTTGGCCCTATAGTACGATCAAGATTTCTCCTGTCATGAAGAAGAAGACATATGAGTTGTTTCCTTTTCTGGACATTCTTCATCGCATCTTCAGGCACACTCTTTTCCCTCGGATTGGGAGCTTGGATCAGGTTCATTCCTACCTAGTGGATATGTTACTCTTCTGTCAGCATGAGAAGGAGGCAAGCATAGGAGAGTCTTTGGATGTTTCTCATGTCATGTGGTCGGAGCTCCTCTCTGCCATCACTGAGCGCAAGTGTCTCATCTATGGCCCCTTCCTGATGTTGCTTATTGATAAGGCATGGGCGTACACCTATCCTAATGACAGGTTTATGACCGGTGACTTGGTCTCTCATGAGGTTGTTCGACTGAGACAGAAGGAGAACTGGGGCACTCCCGTTCCATATGCAGAGACTCCTTTGGGAGACGATGAGGCTGAGGCTGATGAGGATGACGAGCCGGATTATGAGCCCTCTAGAGTGGAGCCATCTTGGGCAAAGAAGCTCAAGTTGAAGATGAAGAAGTTGTTCTGTATGGAGGCTCATGGATAGTATATGGCGCATGTGTCAGAGAAGAAATCACGCAGTCGTCACAAGATTCTTTTGCGTCAGCTCGGAGCAGAGGTTGTCAGTGGGTCAGAGGGCAAGATCACTGACGAGGAGGAGTGAATCTCTCAGCACTATCCCTGGACGGATTCAGAGACCGATCAGCCTGCTGGTGCTGCCGATGATGGAGGCGCGAGCGACCACATGGAGCTGTGATGATGGGGATCTCCGACATTGCTATCACCCGTGACCGTTGTAGCACTCTTTGCCCTTTGTGGTGTCTCGATGCCAAAGGGGGAGAGAGTTTAGGGGATTTGCCGAGTTGCGAGTGCGTCTGATTTGATGTGTCATTCTCTCTCGTGAACTCTTTTATCATTCGTTTGCTTTGGTTTGGTTTATGCTTGTGAGACCTGGATATCCTGTCATATGGTGTGAGACATATGCTATCTTATCATTATCCTTATGTCGTCTACTATCTTGTTAGTATGTGAGTTTTATGCTTATCTTATGTCCTATTCTTATGCTCACATGCTACTCCTTGCATCCTAACTTCTTCTCTTATACCTTATAGATGCAAGTGTTACCGGTCTATAAAATATAGGGGAAGTGTTGATCCTAGTGTGTGTGCTTTGAATTCCAAAAGCACTCTTAATTAAGTGCACACATCTAGGGGGAGCCCGTCTGTATTTTGTAGATTCTAGGGTTTGCTTATTCTCTTATTATATCTCTGTGCAAATCTCGTATTGTCATCAATCCACCAAAAAGGGGAGATTGTTAGGGCATATTTCTCTCTCAGTGGTTTGGTGATTGATGACAATGTTTTTGCGGACTAATCGTGTGCATTGAGCATTTCAGATATTCCTTCATATGGCATGAGACGATTTCTTCCCCTCAGTGTTTAAAGAGAAGATGGTGTATTTTCTTTCGTTTCATTTTCGGTGGACTTGAGTCGTAGGATATACCGTACTATCAAGAGGGGGTCTGTATCGGAAAGGTTCGGGTGGAATCAACACGTACACATCTCCTTTGCACCCTCTATTCTTTCCCGCTTCCTTGGAGTATCCTCTGTTATGCTTGGGAGTGGCTCAGGATGGAGCCAGCGGTACTACCGCGGCTGGCAGCAGTAGTACCGCCTGTAGAGGTAGGCGGTAGTACCGCTCGTACTACCGCCTCGATTCGGGACTCGAGTTTCTCGTGCCGGGTTCAATGGTAGTCTAGCGGTGGTCCCACTGGCATACTATCGCTGACCCCAACCGGTCCCATTTGAGCAGCGGCAGTAGCAGCGGCAGTAGGAGCGGTAGTACCGCTTATAAGCGGTACCGCTCCTACTACCGCTCGTGGATTTCTTCCTTCCGTCTCTTCCCTGTGCTCTCGTAAGCCTCTGTGCGCTGACCCCAGCGGTAGTACTGCTGGGCCAAGCGGTAGTGCCGCTGCAGCTAGCGGTAGTACCGCGCGATGCGGGCTGAGCATGGGAATAACGGTTGGATCGTTTCCCCCACTATATAAAGGAGGTCTTCTTCTCCAAGAAGACTACCTCTTCCTCCCCCAAACTCCATTGTTGCTCCAAAGCTCATTTCCGCCCGATCTCTCTCCCTAGCCAATCAAACTTGTTGATTTTCTAGGGATTAGTTGAGAAGGCCCCGATCTACAGTTCCACCAAGAGAAATTTGATTCCCCCCACTAATCCCTTGCGGATCTTGTTACTCTTGGGTGTTTGAGCACCCTAGACGGTTGAGGTCACCTCGGAGCCATATTCCATTGTGGTGAAGCTTCGTGGTGTTGTTGGGAGCCTCCAATTAAGTTGTGGAGATTGCCCAACCTTGTTTGTAAAGGTCCGGTCGCCGCCTTCAAGGGCACCACTAGTGGAATCACGACATCTCGCATTGTGTGAGGGCGTGAGGAGAATATAGTGGCCCTAGTGGCTTCTTGGGGAGCATTGTGCCTCCACACCGCTCCAACGGAGACGTACTTCCCCTCAAAGGGAAGGAACTTCGGTAACACATCCTCGTCTTCACCGGCTCCACTTGTGGTTATTTCTTACCTTTACTTGTGCAAGCTTTACTTGTGTTTCATATCTTGCTTGCCTGTGTTGCTTGTGTTGTGTGCATCATATAGGTTGCTCACCTAGTCGCATATCTAGCCAACCTATTTGTTGTAAACCCTAATTTGTTAAGAAAAGTTAAAAATTGGTTAGTTGCCTATTCACCCCCCTCTAGTCAACCATATCGATCCTTTCAGAGACCCCCAATTTTTTTCCTTGCATTTTGTTGTTCTTGTGAGTTTTCGTTGACTTTGATCCATGGATCTAGTTTTTGGCAAGCAGACCTACCGCCTGGTGTTCCCTAGCCCTAACTTTTCCTCCCCCTCCCTTAAATTTTGCCTTTGGAATCATCTAATTCCGCCCAAAATTGAGTTTTCGAGGTCCAAATCGAGATCTGGAGTTCGTCGGACCGGACATCCGGCCACTAGAGCATCAAAATGGACTCGGTACTGGACACAGTGCCCCAAAAATCTGGCCAAGCCCCAGACATCCGGCCCCTGTAGGTTTCAGCCTCCCGTGCTTCATCGTTTTTCCTATAACTTTCACATCCGGAGTCTGATTTCGACGTTCTTTAGCTCATTTGGACAAGAATATATGTGATGTACCCCCCACATGGTTCAATCAAGTTGATGATGTTGACCACGAGTTGGTCTTTACCACCTCACCTACACCACATGAGTGGAAGGGAAAATGTAACATAGGTGAAGGTGATGAGCTTGTCCACTAGTGGACATTGATTGCTCGCATGATGTTGATCTCCCTATGACTTCCTCATGTAATGATTTATTGCCCATTTATGACGAGTTTGATGATTCTCATGTAGATTCTATTAGTTGTGATGCCATGTTGCATAGGATACCTTGTGAGAATTCTTTCGGTCACATCATGTTCGACAATCCTCTTGACTTGTCATATGCTATGCATGAGATCAAGCATATGGCATATTTGCAATCTCATCGTAGTAACTATGCACTTCCCATTAAAATAAACTCAATTTGCACATATGGCATAGGTGACAAGCCCATGGTCAATGTCATTTACTTTTCTTGTGATGATATTGATATGCTCCATTTGCATTGCTACTTGTGAGCTGCATTGGGATTTTGCCCCAAAGAGGAGGGAAGATATAGTACAGTAGAGATAAGTATTTCCCTCAGTGAGAACCAAGGTTTAGCACCAATAGGATAATCATGCAAAGCTCGTGAACAACACATGCACACACAAAAGCAAATACTAGCAAACGTGGGTAAGAGGGTTGCCAATCCCCTTGAACTCATTAATTGCAAGGATCAAATCTCGTAGTCACTACAAAAAAAAGACACATCCGTGACATTTTGGCCCAAACAAAAACTTTTTTTGCCATGCTTATGACACTTCTATGACGATAATTGTGACAAAACCACGTATCATCATAGATGTGGTGGGCTCCTACTTCTATGACAAAAAATCATGACAGAAAATGGGATTTTCGTCCTGGGCGGGCCGGGGACGCACCTGCATGACATTCTTTGGGCCGTCCATGACGGAAAAAATCATGGTAGAAGCAAGGGCGAGGAAAATTTCGAGGAGTTCCCAGTTACGGTGGGTGGTCAGGGCCGAGCGATGCACGGAGGTTTGCACGTTTCTCTCGTACATGTACGCGCGTGTGTGTGAGGCGTTGGGCTCTAACTGAACCCGAGCGAGGCGTTCGCTTACTGAACCCAAGCGATTGCACTAGCTACGCGTTACTGAACCCGAGCGATCGATCCCTTGCTGTTAACTAAACCTGATTGAGCGATTCCTTCGCTACTGCTGCTAACTGAAGCCGATCAAACCTGCTGCCTCTTGATGAACAGTGACCATTGTTGGGGGTTGGATGAACAGTTCCCAGTGGGGGTTGGATGAACAGGACCCCGTGGTAGTAGAGGTCGTTGCCGCTGGATGAACAGGACCCCGATCGAGGAGGTGGGGGTGGATGAACAGTAGCCGGTGGAGGGACCCCGTGGAGGGCTGGTTGAATAGGACCCCGTGGAGGGCTGGTTGAACAGGACCCCGTGGAGGGCTGGTTGAACAGTAGCCGGTGGAGGCTAGATGAACAGGACCCCGTGGAGGGCTGGTTGAACAGTAGCCGGTGGAGGCTGGATGAATAGGACCCCCGTCGATGAACAGTAGCTGGTGGAGACAGGAGGAAGTCGACGGTGGATGAACAGTAGCAGGTGGAGGCTGGAGGAAGTCGACGGTGGATGAACAGTGGCCCGTGGAGTCTCATTTTGCGGTACGCCACACCCCTCCCGATGAACAGGACCCCGTTTCGACCGTAGGCGCTCCAACACAAGTCCGTTTCCTCCGTTTTGTGGTACGCCACACCCCTCCCGATCAACAGCACCCCGTTTTGACCGTAGGAGCTCGAACACAAGTCCGTTTCCTCTGTTCTGCGGTATGCCAGACCCCGTTTTGACCGTAGGAGCTCGAACACAAGCCCGTTTCATCTGTTTTGTGGTACGCCAGACCCCGTTTCGGCTGTTCCGTCCAAGCCGGTTGGCTCCCGATGAACACGACGCATTTTGTTGCCTCCCGATGAACACGACGCACTTTCTCCGTTTCGACCCAGCCGGTTGGCTTTCGATGAACAGGATGCCGTTGCTGCCGTTCGTTGCCTCTCCATGTACACGAGCCCTGGCCATACGTATGCGCGAGTAGGCGTTCTAGACCGCGCCCGTATGTACGTATGTGGCCGTATTTTTTGGCATCTGGTTGTACGTACGTGTACACGGTTTAGACTGGACTGCCTGAACTGCTACGTCGGGGGCTCTACTACTACACGTGCCGCTGCTTGCTCGGCCACGGTTCATCGTTGCAGAGAGACCGATCGACCAGTATGTACGTATACGTTCGCAACCAGACAGACAAGGCTACGTACGCTTCGATCGGGTGGGTCCCAGCTGTCAAGGAGGATAAGGACGCACTTCCTTGTGTGCGAAGATATAGCTAGTGGGTCCCAGCTGTCAGGGGGAAAATCATTTTTTTTCGCGCCTAATATGGAGGCACTTCCTTGCGTCTGAAGATATAGGTGGTGGGTTCCAGCTGTCAGGGGGAAACGTTTGTTTCGCAAAATACAGAGGCCCTTCCGGTGGGTCCATGCTTTCAGGTGGAGGAATCATTATTTTGCGCGTAATAAGGAGGCACTTCCTTGCTGCGGCCGTGGACCCAGCTGTCAGCCTCTCCATGTACAGTCCTCTTCAGATGTAAGTCGTTCATTGACCATGTTGACCACGCCGCGGTAAGAGCACCAAGGTGGTGGACGACGGCGAGGCCTAGGAAGGGAATGACCTAGAGCCGGGGAAGACTCGGCAGTTGTTTCCCACGCGGAGGGGAGTACGAGGGTTTACTGGTTGGGATGCAGTGTGAGGCTGCCGTCGTTGGAGAATAACAGGAGGTCTGGGTGAGTACAGAGATGGCTAGGCCAGCGATGGGAGTAGGGTGGGGCAATGAGGCCTGTGCAGCAGCAGAGCCGGCCACGGGAGGCAGGAGTAGGTGGCACGACCGGCGCTGGTTTGGGCGGCTGGAGCAAGAAGACCAGAGGTTGAAGAAGCACTACGGCCGTTGGATGGACATCGTACGGTCACTGGAGCTAGAATCGTTCATATTGACTAAGTTGACAAAGCCCTCCGTCCGCATCAACTTAGTAGGCCCACAAGTCAGCCTCCAACTATGGTGGGTCCCAGCTAGCAGGGGGAGTATTCATTTTTGTGTGCGTAATAAGGAGGCACTTCCTTGCGTGCGAAGATATAGGTGGTGGGTCCCAGCTGTCAGCGGGAGGAACATTTTTTTCGTGAAATACAGAGGCCCTTCCGGTGGGTCCCTGCTGTCAGGTGAGGGAATCATTATTTTGCGCGTAATAAGGAGGCACTTCCTTGCGTGCGGCCATGGACCCAGCTGTCAGCCTCTCCACGTACAGTCCTCTTCCGATGGATGTCGTTCGTTGACCACGTTGACCACGCCGCGCCGAGAGCACCAGGGTGGTGGACGACGGCGAGGCCTAGGAAGGGAACGACACGGAGCCAGGGAAGACTCAGCAGTTGTTTCCCATGCGGAGGGGAATACGAGGGTTTGCTGGTTTGTCTACCGTCGCCAGAGAATAACAGCGGGTGTGGGTGAGTAGAGGGATGGCCAGGCCAGCGATGGGAGTAGGGTGGGGCGGTGAGGCGTGCGCGGCAGCACAGCCGTCGGCGCTGGTTTGAACGGATGGAGCAGGAAGAGCAAAGATTGAAGAAGCATGACGGCCATTGAATGGACATCCAACAGTAACTGCTCTCGTGTGTTGACTAAGTTGACAAGGCATTGCCTGCGCGTCAACCTTTTTTTTAGGAAAACGTACGCGTCAACCTAGTAGGCCCACAAGTCAGCCTCAAATATGTGGAAAACAGCATACAACCCATCTGCCATTAATGCTAATAAATGTACAGCCCATTGGCTAATTCTTAAGGATTTTTTTGAAGCCCATAATCTTTTTGTTACCATTACAACCCATATTCTGGCCACGGTTAAAAATTCAACCAATTTCATATTTCGGTTCGGTCTGAACTGTTTTTAATCCCGAAATTTCGAATCACGTTCAAACTAATTTAAAAATAATAATTTTATATCAATTTAAAATCCAACATAATTTTCTTCGCAAAAAAACAATTAAATTCGAAATGTCAAAATCTTAAAAAAAGATATTTGAAACTAATTGCCGGTTGGCTGCGTTTTTAAAATTTACATCCCATTTCTTACTACTTCATTTTCTGGGCAAGCGAATACATCGCTCTCGCCTTGAAAGATTTGCAGCCTAGCAGGGCTGAGAAAGCAAGTAGGCCTTCGTTGGGTATTTCTTTAGAAAAGGTAGAACTGGGCTAGCCATTTTCAGAAAGAAAAAAACACAACTGGGCTCATGATGTGGTGAACATAAAATAAAACTCTGGCTAGACGGGCCACAGCCCCCGCACAGGCCCGTTGTTACCATGATCCGTCTCTAAAACTAGTAAATATAACAACTGCTTGTTCCTAAAAAAAGTAAATAACAACTGTGCGACCTACTGGGTCCCTGGTGTCAGCCACTCGTTGTGTAATTCTCTCGTTTATTGACTACGTTGACAATGGCGTGGGCCCCAGATCTCCAACCATTAGGAGGAACCATTTTTTTGGGCTTGTAATAACAAGGCATTTGCTTGCGTACTGCCATGACCCTAGTGGGTCCCTACTGCCATCCTCTCCACGTACAGTCATCTCCTTATTCCTCTCGGTTGTTCACCACATTGACAATGCCAGACGGAGGCGCACCGCGCACAGCGAGCGAACCAAGGCGGAGGACTATGGCGAGGCCTCGGACAGAACGAACAGGAGCCGTGAAAGATGCGCCAGTCTAGTCTTAGGTGGAGGGGAGTACGAGGGTTGACTGGTTCGGGTGCGTGTTGGGGCTGACGTCGCTGGAGAATAACAGGACGTGTGGGGGAATAGAGGGATGGAGTGGCCAATGTTTGAGGGTACGGTAGGGCGGCGGAGGCGCAGCCAGCCGTGGGAGGCGGGAGCAGGCGGAACTGATGGGGTGGTTTGGTTTGGGCGGCTAGAGGAAGAAGACAAGAGATAGAAGATACACGACAGATGTTGGATGTCAATCCAACGGCTGGTAGGCAGAATCGTTTGTTGACTAGTAAGTCGACACCACCTTGGATAGGCTTTTTCCTCGTGGGTCCCAAATGTCAGAATCCAAATCTATCATGGCCATGCAGCCTTTCTTACGAAAATTTACAACCCATTTGGTGTGCTAGTTCAAAATAAGTTTGTGGGTGCTGGTGGGGGCTAATCACTTGGGTTCTGTAATGCATAGTGAGCTCAAGCAGCCGGCGAGAGTGATGTTATTTCCCTTGGTTGGGATTTGTTACAATATTTCTCTCTTTAATACAGGAAATGGCAAGCCATTTGCCTTGTTTCAAAGAAAATATGATAGTCACAGCCGAGTTGAAACCCAGATTACAAACTATACAAAAGCACGAGGGTTAATTGTTCATCAGGTTTAGACAAAACCCAGATTGAAAAGGGCAACAACATCTAACTCCAGCACTGTTTTCGGTAGTCACAGTCAAATGGATCGGTCAGGTCCATAGAATGAACATCCTGGGTCATAAAATTTACTGGATTATGACCACAAGATGTTGTAAACAGAAGCCCGGCACATTCAGAAGCCCTTTTGTCCACCTGAAACTCCTTTTTTTGCTCTTCGACATACCCATCCGTCAAAACCATGCTGCTAATAAACTTAAGCCTGATGGACAATAGTAACCTCGCATTCAGCAGGAAGAATGTGACAAATCTAGTGTTTGCATGGTTGGCTACATATCGTTCCAGCGTTATTGTCTTCAATCGAATGTCATGAGAAGTGAGAAAATCCCGGTGCTTACGAATCCATCGATTGGTTATAACTTTCTTACCCCGTCCTGTTGCCTAAATAGACATGAAGATTGAAAACAGTTAAGGTTTAAAAAAAGAGTGTCGAAAGAGCAACAACTGAACGGTTAATTCTAGTACACTATATGCGGGCTTCCAATGTCCGTGAAATTATCACCTTTATATACAACTTCTCCAGACATGGAAAGCATTGCAGCAAGCCAATAATCTTGTTCAGATCAAAACTATTCATATGGATATATAAGATCTTGACAGAATCCAGCACCATTGATAGGCTATCCATGGACAAACTCTTCATTGAGCATAGAACATAATATTAGTACAAAATGTGTAGTCCAAGATGATATAGAACTTATGCACAGAAATTTAAAATGCGGCTTATGTTTACAAGTGTAGATGATAATGTACAGTACCTGAAGAACTATGGAGCCAAACACCATCTTGAAATGAGCACACAGATCATGTATTACACCCAAGGTCTCCAGTTTACGCGCAGAGACGACAATTATTTGCGATGGTGAATAACTAGAATCAAGGATCAACCTTTGAAGTGAAGGGGCATCTTCGATGATGAGCTGCCTTCTGTCAAAAGAAATTCCAATTCTTACAAGGTTAGGCAACTTTATTTGGAGACAATCGATTCTAACTGTGAAAACAAGCACCAAGCACTCCAGGGCAGGGCAACTGGAGTGGATGATGCTGTGCAATGAGGCCTCCGACATACGAACCCGCACAAGTGAAAGTTTTTTGAGAAATGGGAGTCGAAGGTTTAGTACTAGATTGTCTGGTAGGGAGCACAGTGCAAAGGTGGCGGTGTGGAGAGAGGAGGAAAACCGCGAGATGGACATCGGTGCTGAGGGCACAAGTACATGGCGTTCGGTATCAATGTGATTTTCGGGGGAATAGTAGAACTCAAGCAGCTGTAGTTCTATGAATTCAGGGGATTTTAGCCAGGCGTCCACCATGCAGGGCATGCTATGGATGCTCAGGTAGCATGTTGGGATGCAGAGGCTTTGAACGGATCCCTGGTGGGAGGAGATGATGGCTCTAGGGAGTTCAAAATCATTAAAGAGAGATAGCTGACGACAGTCGAGATTAAGGGGCGCGGCACGCCATAGAGGGCGCCACCGAGTTGAGAGGACTTGGGTGCGGCAACAATCCTTGGTGGGGAGAAGCGAGATGATCTCCCCAAGGATGGCATCCGGGAGATCGCTGATGTGGTCCATCCGAGATTCTACGGGTTCCTGGGATCCGGTGGGGGCGGGCTCGCCGTTTCTCCCCGCGCTGCCGGGTGCGGGATCTACAACAGGCGTCGCTGCTGTCGGGAGCCTCGTCTTCTTGGTGTTAGGGTCAGCCGACTCCATTTTCCTCGAGGGCGTCGCGTCGAGCTCACGGATTTGAGCAGAGTAACGAATGACGAGCCTAGTTGTAGTGCAAGTGAAGAAGAAGGGGAGCTGGGGTTTTCTGTAGGAGTGAGGTGAGAAATTTGGGGGTACGAGTGGAGCGAGCTGACATGAGGTGGGTGCGAGTGAGGAGGAAGAAGAGCACCCAGGTTTTTTTAGGGGGCGGTGTGCTGGGTAACGCCTCTCATTAAGTAAATATATGGGCTTTTGAATTGATTTTATTATTTACTAGGGTGGATGGGCTCTTTTGTCTTGGGCCCAGAGAAACAATTACTACTAGTACAGTGGAGACACTCTACAGCTACCCAAAAAAACAATTACTACTAGTACAGTGGACACACTACCGCTTCTAGCTCCTCCGAGGCCATCGAAACGTCTCCCGCTACTGAATGCCATTTTACTTTGGTTCACCGACATGCGGGCCATGCATCGCGCGGGCCCAAATGCCATCCACCAAATTAGGAGGCGGTATGCAGGCGGAGAGTCACCCCGGTCGTAGTGCGGCAGTAATGAGCCGTCATATCACAAAACCCCACCTCCCCGCAGTCTAAGTTTGACAGATGAAGCAACCATCATTTCACTCTTCGTTGAATCCCCTTCTCCCTCACCGTCTTCAAGAAAGCCAACACTCGTATCTGCCATTGTTCTTCTCTCCCAACAAAGGGAAGGTAAGCGGATCCGTGATGTTGGTATATTTTCTTTCAGAAAAAAAGAACTTTTGCAAAGCAGTAATCGATCCTCACTCTCTTTTTTGTTTCATTGTCATTGCGATTGTGTTTTCCTTTCAGTTGTCTCCTATTCGTCAGTTTCATGATGGACCAAGGAGAACCAGGCAAAGATCTGTCGATGTTGGAGCAGACGCGGGAGGCTGATCCCCACGAGACAGAGAGCTCCAAGAAGATGGAGGCCGCCACCGAGCCGACCCCAGATACGCTCACGGCCACTACTGAGATGGTCAACGCCCCGTTTGAGGTTACATCCCCCGTGGCCCTGCAGGAGCAGTTTTCCCCCTTCGAGGATGTCCCCCCCCCCCCCCCGCTGAGCTGCCCAAGGTGATTTTCTTCTTTGCCGATCTCGATTGTGGTTTTTCATCTAAGTATGTGGTGATAAATAATGCAAAATTTTATTAGCTTCGATGCCATGCTACCTTCCCTGTCATGCATACTTTTGACTCTACATAGTGGTTTAAATAACTTCTGTTTTTTATATTGGAAAGTAATTCAGAATTCATTTCTGTTTCAATTAGAGCCCTGATGCAGACAAGGATTGTGTGGTTGTACATGTCACTCACTATGAGGCGGATGGCCTAAATATACGCACTGGGAAAACAAAGTTCTTAGGCTGTTGGATCCTGGAAGCCATTTGCACTTATACCAAAGTCGAGATGTATTCCAGCCTCATTGTTGTCAGGCGTGTTGTCCAGGGTGTACTGAAGCACAAGAAGTTCAAAGCTACTCCTTCGTTTGTGAGGCATACTGTTCTTGTCAAGCTTACGCAGGAAGATGATGTGGCATGCCTCCACAAACGAGTTTATGAGTGGCAAGTCCACAAGGTTATCTTCAGGATGGTTCACAGGATTGAGCTGCTGCCAGACGTCCTCGATGATGTTCATGGCAAGGTCCGTGTTGTGTCCATCCCAAATTAGATCGAGGCATGAAATAGTTGCCCCAGCTAGTTTTAAAAGTAGTTTGGATTGTGTCTAATTATTCAAACTTTGCTTATTATCAAGCCCTCTGGGGCTAGTACTCTGTTTGAATCCGTCTATGGGAACTACTGCTACTTTTGTGTGCCCGTGAATCATGTGAGAACCATCCTAATTGTTGCCGAAACAGATGCGTCCTCACTAGTTTTTTCATGTAATATGGCATGGTAAGACATAAGTTGTCACGGTTTATCATACGAGTAGTGTGTGTTTGATGAAATAGATTACTTGTTCGAGAACTGTGTGTCGGCGTATACATAGGGTACGTAAGGCTGGTTAAGTACTTGTAAACACCGTTGGTGCTACCCCACTTGTAAGCAGTTGTGCAAAACACGGCACATTGGCTCAGCTCGCTTCAACACTAGAAAAGTTGGCTATCGACCAACTAACAATCAATAATCTGCTGTCTGACATATAAGCAACTATGTATCTTGTTACAGTGGTTCATGCAGTTAACTAAGGCCACAATGTAAATTCCAAACGTTCACACGCTAGTCCAGCGTTCATGTGGAACATTCACATTAAACTCGGCTTCATAAAATACTTGAAAATCATAAGTTAAGCAATTTTATACATCTTAATGGTTCATAGAACATAACAAACATTTACTAGTTCAAAGCAAAAGACAAAGTTGTGAGAAGGTTTACAAATCAAGAAAAATCAAGCAAGGCTTCTCTGAGCAAAGGGCCTCCCTAGGCAGGCTTTAATTTCCTGGAGTTCACTCTGGTTTTTCTTGTTGCCACCATCCAAGGTTAGGTTCTCTCATTTCAGAATAACCAATTATAATTGTGTTCTCAGTTGGAATGCTGAACTGAACCATGTAGTGTACTGACCATCTGAACTTCTTGTGCAGTTCCACTAAATTTAAGCACCGCTATTTGCAGAAATAAGCAGACCACAATGCCTCTTGTCCGCGCACCTATCCCAAAAACCTCCGTGCAGCCGTGCCAGCTAGTCCTCTGTCCATCCGTGAATTGGGAGAAAGTGCATTCCCGACTAGGATGCAGTTGTTTTCGCTCGTCCCTGCACTGCAATCAAGAAGTAAAACGTATGAATCAGCTTCTTTTAGATTGAGTTGGTCATTCTACCTAGTTACTACCAATGTAGGAATACCTGGAAGACGGGAGGTTAGACGACGACAGCTAGGAATAGCCATCTCATTTTGTGCAGTTGTACTAAAACTGAGGTGTGTACTTTTGATTGCACAAATAAAAACGATATGGAGACAGACATCCCTGTTTGTGCAAATATGAAATACGGTTATTTAAACAGTGACAGTTATTTGCAGTGGCATATGATTAACAACAACATCTATTGTGTTATAATTGGCACTACATTGACAGTATGAAAGTGCCATTAAGTAAGAAGTAGCATCACATCACATCAACACTACCACTAGATTAACATGCAGAACAATAGCATTAGTATTACTGTCATGAGAGTAGCACATGGTCAGTAAATGTGCAATCAAATTTGTACAGTTCCACTGGGATGAAGCAATGTTAGCGGTGTGAGATTTAAGTGTAACTGCAAAAACACAATTCATGGGAAATAAAGCAAGACGGAAGAACTTCATAAAATGGTGGTGGCATTGCTTCAATTTATCGACGACACTAGACCATTACTTAATAGTGACATTAGGTGGCATTGCTTCAATTTATCGACGGCACTAGACCATTACTTAATAGTGACATTAGGTGGCATTGCTTCATGCTTCATGTGATTTTACATTAACGGTAGCGATATGGGCGTAGGGACAGTAGGGGCATAAAGTGTAGGCAGATGTGGTTGCCGAGAGCGGCAAACATTCAGGCAGCATGTCTGCATTCATCCCATTTTTTATCTCCTCGGCGTCATTTTCCTATGTGAGCACAGGAAATCTAGACCTACTCGTTCTCATTTGCGTTGTCCCCCAACACCCCTCACTTTCTTTCCTTTTTCGACCAAGAGACAGGTCCACTTCCCCCCACCCTTCGCCATCCACCCCGCTTTCTTTGCCTTTTCAACCAAGAGACCGGTTGGGTAGCCAATATCTACTACTTTCCCCCGTTTCCTCTTAGAATCAAGTCCTAGATTCATGCTACAGCTTTCCCACTTTCTTCCCTGTTTGAACCAACTCTTAGATTCGACTGTATGAACTAGATTTACCTCTAATATTAGTAAAAGTCTAGGTGGCTTTGGAACAGCCAACGGAAGTAGAAAAAGATCCACACGCAGCCACGTGGGGAGCTGGGGCAGTAGAGCAAGGCAGGTTTCGAAGGAATATATACCTGAGGGTTGTCGGGATGTGGCAAAGACGGCGTCGGGAGGCCGCATCTTGGCCACAATACCGCAGGGAGGAAGAAGGGGTCGGATGCCCTCCCGAGCCGGCGCTGTCTCGGAGAGAACGACACGGCCATCGATCGGGACGCGCGGGCAGCTGTTGGTCTCCTCCCTCGCCGCCAACGACCGCATGAACAATGCACCTACACCCCTGCCCCGGCCGAGGTGGTCCAGCCGGATTTGTGACCAGCCATGAGCAGAGAGAGAGTGCAGCCACCTATGTCTTGCTTAGATCTGGAGAGCATGAGAGAGTGAAAGAGAGAAACCCTAGTAAAGCAAGCGTCGAGGCTCCTGCTTATATATATAGTGGAGTGATTTTGTTGTAGCAACCGTTATTAAATTGAATACACACGAACCACTATTTTCATTTAAAGTTCAAGTAAAAATAAAACTCGATCAATAACGTGCACCGCTTCCAGGTCGCACTATCAAATCACCGCGTCTAGGACGCACTATGTACTGTATCATTCACATGCGGTCCCCGACCCTCCATCAAGTTGAAAACTAGACTAGTCAAAATGTCAATTGGGATGCCTCTTTGTAAACAAATGCGCTCCTAGCTTCCAAAAAAAATGCGCTCCTACGTGTACCCGCGAGTGGGTGTGAGAGAACTAGAGCGTGCGTGCACCGCTTCTCTTCGTGAGAGTATAATATACTACAGCCAAAGAACATTCGCCACAAGAGTAATAGTATAAGTGTGTGACGTGTGAGTTAAAATAAAAGGTGCGCGACGTCTTTTATTTTTAGAAGTTCTGAGGGTAGGGTGTGAAGAGCACATATGTGCGTGACGTCTACCTACAGATAGACGGTGGGTGCGAGAGGACTCGGGAGAGTCGTGACTCGTGAGGGTGCGTGTGTGCGTGAGAGAGAGGGGGCACGTATCAATGCAATGCATGTGTCCGTAAATCATATCTGACAAACGTTCGCCACAAGCCGTTTCCTGACGAACGCCATAAGAACCATTAGATCGTCATCCGACAGTGTCAGTTTTGCCATGGCATTTAACAGAACAGCCACTCCTCCGACACACAAATCTTCCACGTGAGTGTTAGCAACTGCCGTATGCTCCTCCCTCCATTCCAAAATGTCGTGCATATAGCTTTATTGAAAATTCAAACCTCGCAAACTTTTACCGAGTTTTCGTATACCAAAATGCACATATAGAATACCCAGTATATATCATTTCATTCATCTTCGAGAGGTAACTATAAAGATGGGGGAGGAGTGTACAAAGAAAGACCGTCGTATCACCTGCAGCAATTTCAACCATCCTTTGGTGTGGAGGAATATCATAGGAACTCTATATGATATGATTTTTATAGGATTTTTTACTTTAGAGCCAATTGGTTCATAGGAATAGATTCATATACTCCACATTTCAAAGGAAAATAAACATGATATCATTTTTATAGCTTTAGAGCCACTTGGTTCATATGAATGGATTCCTATACTCCAACAGTTTCAAAGGAAAATAAACATTAGCCTAGATTCAATAGAAAAGTTCCTATGATGTGAACCAAATGACATCTCTTTTCCAATCCCTCCTCATAGGAATTGAGATACATGTCATCTCTAGATTCAATAGAAAAGTTCCTATGATGTGAACCAAATGACATCTCTTTTCCAATCCCTACTCATAGGAATTGAGATACATGACATCTCTTTCCCTACAACTTCCATATATACATCTTCTATTCCTAAATAGCTAGTACAACCCACTAGCTTTTTTCCTGGACATGCAACTATGGCACATGTACACGTCATGCATGCAAGTCATAAATCACATTGTTTTTGTACTCTATGCATGCAAGCACCACATCATCAATTCGTGCATGTTACTCATAAGTTATTTCTTGCATTAGATTTTGTATTGACAATGCATGTGTTGGTCACGTGCACACATATGTAGTTCACATTCACATTTTTGTTAGAAATGTCATTCTTTTAACTACAGTTCATTTTTTCTCTTTGTATTACATTTTCATTTTAAGCATACATTCACTTCCCATTAGTTATAGATGTTTTTGGAGGAACTTTTATGCATTATTTTGAGTAGAAAATTTCACGCGGCCACGGGTATATCAAAATGCGGGGCCCATGCGTCATTGCCTTTCGGTCGAACCTACGTCCACAATTTTTTGTACGTATATCTCCACTGCTCCCCGAACCCAAAATGCTGCCTCGTTCCCGTAAAACCGAGCGGCCCACCCGTATTAAGGTGTTGACTCGAACTCAATCCCTCTCCCATTTACTACGGCGTGGCCCCGCACGCCGTAGTACTCCTACAAACCCTACGCGCAGCACACATCATCGGTTTTCTTCAAGAGGACGAGGGAGAAGCGGATTTGTAGTGGAGTTTCTCCTACCCTAGGGCGCCCTAGGTAGCTGTCGCACGCATCATTGGTGTTCTTTTTTCTTTATGCTCTTGCGCCCTAGAGTGACATGATGGTTGCTTCGTCCGTCCAGCTTAATGCGGGAAAGGTGGGGCTTTGTGATTTGACCCCTCATCGCTCATTTACTACTACTACGGCGCTACGACCGGGGTGCCTCCAAGTCCAACCACTACTTCGAACTGTAATTTGGTGCATCGCACGTGGAACAAGACGGTGGATGAGCCACATGTCGGCCAAAGGGGTCCTAGTGTGTCGCCATTTCGTGTGTGGACTGACCCTGCTGAGTTTCTACGCCAACACGACAGGAGCAGCCTATCACTTGGTTTTTCTCCTGGGTGAATCCCGACTATATTGATCTAAAAAGATACTAATAGTATCTAGATTAGTAAAAATGAGGTGATTTTACCGACCGGTGGGCGGGGGAGCATGGCTTATCATGCGGTCCCACGTGTCATGATGTACCAAGGTGATGCGCGTCCCTCTTGAGGCAGAACAATGGCAGAAGCAATACGTGGTTTTCTTAAAGGAGATGATGGAGAAGCGGATTCAGCGAAGTGTGAAATAATGGTTGCTTCATCCGTCTGGGGGAAAGGTGCGGCTTTGTGATTTGACGTCTCATTGCTCATTACTACTACTGGGGCGCTACGACTGGGGTGCGTCCCCCTTGCTGTTCTGCACTGTTATTTGGTGCATGACATGTCGACCCGGTTGCTATATGTCCCACATGTCAGCGAGAGGAAGTACATCATTCATGAAAGCGAGCGTCTCCACTCTTTTAGTACGACGGAGGAGTACAAGACACGGCTTGGTTTTTGCTGCTTCGCGCGATCCATCGATACAAACCCGGACTAAAAAAGGCGAGGGCGGGTCTTTTCCCGCGCGGCAGGCAGGGGAGTTTGGCATAGTCTGTTCGAGGCAACGAGGCAGGAAGGGAAACAAGCAAATAAAGGTTGAGCGACTTAGTTTTGGGAAAATCTGATTTTACGGAGTACGTACCCACTATGGAGGTAGTACTACTTACTACTGCCTCCTTTCCGGTTTATAGGGCTCATCTAAAAAAAATCATTTTTCCGTTTTATAAGTCTCAATTCTACTAGTACTTACCATCACATGTTTGGATTTCAAGGTGCATTAAATCACCCGATGCAAGCAGTATCAAGAGAAAACTCACCAATGCAGGTAGAAGTTCATGGAAATTTAGTGGTCATGCATGCATTCGTTGTAATTAATGCATCGGTAAACATAACTTTTTGAGAAAAATGAGCGCACTAATTAAGTACTTGTGCAAACTACGAAATTAATTCCACCACTCACCGTCTACCTTGGTTGGAGAGATTTTGAAATTGAGCCTTATAAACCGGAAAGGAGGGAGTAGCAACATAGCCTAGGGTAGCTTGTTGCAGCACGGATTCCAAGGAAATTGTTGTAGTACTATTCCTACCACTGTACTACTAAAAGACATATATTTCAAACAATATGATAATCTCTCTAACCAAGGTAGGGGAGTATATGTCTAACGGAGGGAGTAGTAAAATTTTCTCCTCGTCCTGCGAGCCACCACGCGCGTGGGCGAGGGAGCGGCGTAGGCGTAGTAAGCAAGCTTCTCCTCGTCCTGCGACTCTGCGAGCCACCACACCCATGGGCGGGTTAGAGGGCGTACTAAGCAAGCTTCTCGTCGTTCTGCGAGTTGACGGGACACATCAAAAGTAGTACTACAGAGCATCTCCAGTGTATAGAGCCTTGCCTCTAAGGTAGGCCCCACATGGTTTGCCTCTTATCAAATGAAAAAACCACAATGTATAGAGACTCTAACCAGCGTCTAAGGTGGGCCCTAGCAGAAATTTAAAAAGTATTGATTAGCACCACATTTGTCCAATCAGTAATATTTCTCTTGTACTTTCTTATGCTTCCTAAGGCTGACAAGTGGGACCAGATGGATTGTTACATTGTTAGAGGCAGCCTCTAAGGTTAGACGTGATGCTAGCCAATTTTTTGTTAGAGGCAGTTCATGCAATGTATAGAGGCCTGCCTCTAAGATGAGAGAGAGGGCTTAGAGGAAACAAAAAGCATACATTGTGGATGCCCTAAGTGCCTACTTTCCGCTCTATATGACTCAATTGGAAATCCACAATGTATCCATAATAGATGCTGAGTGGTGGAATAAATTTGCTACTTCCATAGTTCGCAAAAGTACTGAGCATGTGAGATGGTGAACGGAGGGAGTACGATACAATTAGTACTACAGTTCTTTTGGAAGGGTTGTAGTAGTCCTTCCCATTCACATGTTCACATTTCAAGCTTCAATAAAAACGTTGCATGCAAGGATTAAGAGAAACCTCAGCAATGCATGTACTCCCTCAATCCATATAGGGTCTAAAATGCATTTTGGAGGCTAACTTTGACCACATATTAGAGCAATAATATGACATCCAACTTACACAAATCTTACCATCAAATTCATACATGGTCATTATACTGCTAACACATGCATGCGTTGCAATTAGTACGTACATGATACAGTAGTAAACACTCACTATCTAGTAGTACTAGTACTCTACACTACTACTACTATGAGGCCATCCAACTGTGTCCCGGCAGAAGACCGCGGGCACTGATTATTCGTTCATATTTAAATTTGTTTTCACACAGCAAAATATCCATGAAAACAACACATGACAAAATTTCATGGCGAACGAGGGATTTGAATGTGCTGGGAGGGGTGGGCTGGAAGGGGCGGTTTGGATCTTGCCCGGGGTAGCCAAAATATTGGCGACCCTTTTGTCCACCCATGCCTTTGCCACCGATGAACGAGGTAGAGCTCGGGTGCTCATGCTTCCTCCAGCGCGCGCGTTGGAGATGAGCTCGCACAAGCTGTACTTTTTTTGTCCCACCTCGCCGCCCGAGCCGGCCGCAGACCGACCGGTGACCTGCAAATTACGCCATCCAACCGTAGCCGCACACATTCTGACATCAACTGAACTAACCGGACGAAATTCATGCAAACACGGTGATATTTCATATAAAAAATGACGGAATTCATATAAAATACTGGATTTTCATATAAACATGAGGGATTTCATTACATTTAAATCAACTAAGCGGTGCTACTCCTGAACAGCACATGTATAATAATACCTAGCCTAAATGGTCGCCCGCAGATCCATTTGTCGGCAACAGAAGGATCCGGCAAGACACCTGCTGTGTACGCCGGCGTCGCCTCAGCGGTGGCCTTCATGGGACCCAAGCGGCGGCGGCCTCCCGTGTTCTACTTCTCCTCGATGATGGCGGCGAACACGGAGGTGCTGGCCACCGACTCGTCGCTCTCCGCGCACCTGGCTTCTGTCTCTGCTTGCATGGCGCACCCGCAGGCATGGGAGTCTCGGCCACAGACATGAGAGACGCGGTCGTAGACATGGGAGGCACGGTACGAGGCGGCAGCGTGGACGGCAGCGATGACGCCCGTGCTCCCCGCCGTGCCAGCGTGGAGCAGCTCACCGCTCCTCGTCGAGCTGGCTTGGAGCGGCGAGTTGCTAAACCACGCGCCGGCTTGGGGCGGCAACTGGCTCCATCGGGCGAGGGGAGGGAGGTGGATCAGCGAGCTGCATAGCTCGTATCCGACGGGCTCGGCGGGCCACCCAGCCGGCTTGGATGCCGGATAACTACTCTTCGTAAGCCATTGTAAGAGTGGAGAAAATGGTGAAGGAGGAGATAGGGGAGCGGCTGAGGTGTGCGATTCTTGGCCGGCGTCTAGCCTCGTTTAAATAGGAGATTAAACAGACGACGGACGGGAGGAGCTCGGCCGGCGTTGCGTTTAATGCCGGCTCAGTCATGAATGGACGTGTGGCCGGAGTGGGTTTCTCGGCTTCCACACGGGTTTCATGGAGGCGTTTGAATGCGGCAAGGATGCGTGTTCAGCCGGGCGTGCAGCGAGCGGCACCCTCGACTCTGACTTACGACACAGCGTCGTTCTTCCACTGACGCGTGGGCTCGTTGGGTACCTGGCCTGCATGTCAGTGACCCAACGCAGGCAGCGCACGGCAGAGGAGCTTTTGGTGGGCCAGGGCAGTTAGAAGCGGGCATTTCATAAACCGATGATTGTTCATTGAGTGTGACGTCATCTAATTCATGTAGGTTGATAAGCCTACTATATAATGTAAGAGAATTTTAAAATTTTCATATATATGTTGATAGCCCGTTCGATACGTTGTGATTCATAAAGACCGCTGCAAACATCAATGTTATGCTTATCACAGATAAGATCGATTAATACCCGTAACAATCCATGTCCTTAACAAAGGGTTCATGCACGTATAGGTTGAGCGTGTGTCTTGCGTCATGTGCTCTGTGCATGCAGGCGTGCGAGTGTTGCGTGCGTGCATGTGTACGTTTCAGTGTTGCATGCGTGTGTGCGTGCGTGTGTTCGTGAGTGCATGTGTACGTGTCAGTGTTGCACGCCTGCATGCATGCGTGTGTTCATGCGAGTGTTGCGTGCGTGGATGTGTACATGTGAGTATTGCATGCATGCGGGCGCTGCGGGCGTGTTTGTGCGCATGTGTGATGTGTTTGTATTCACCACAGTGGCTCGTGCGTGTGTGCAATTAAAACAGCCGGCTCAGCATATCATCACAAGGCGACCTTGTCCGTTGTGGTTAGGGCGCGCGGGCTGCCAACCAGAGGTCTCACGACTTTGAATCCCCACCGACCACTAATTTATTACCATTTCTGTCTTTCATATACGCACTGACGGGTGGGCCCTACAGTAATGTGCGCTGGTGAACGTGGACCGTTTGACTGGTCAATTGATCGTGTCGTATGATCACCATAAAATGTATTTTATTAACATGGTACAGATGCAAGCTACCATTTCTTTCTTTCATATACGCGCTGACAGGTGGGCCCCACGGTTACGTGCGCTGATGGTGCAACACTAGTTGCGCCACGTGGAACGTTAGACTGGTCAATTGATCGTGTCATCAACAAATTACAGAGTTGTACGGGTGAGCCAGTGACCGTATAATCATGACATGTATTTTTTTAACACAGTACAGACGCAAGCGCTCATATATACGCGCAAACACTCACCACTATAAGCGCACACACGCACACCCTATCCCTATGAGCACCTTCGGGAGAGTGAGCCAGCATATGATCTTGAGATTTTACGAAGTCACCATAGGCGCCTCGTAGTCGAGGGGAACGTCTCCTCCCACTGAACGCACATCGCCGAAAAATACTGAAATTAATCCAGGATAAATGCGAGCACCAGGACTTTAACCCTGGTGGGCTGGGGAAACCACTGTCCTCCTAACCATCCAACCACAGGTTGGTTAGTACCACAAAATGTATATGGTGACCGTGATGAGCTTATTCTGAAGTCCAGTGACCATATCGTGCTTTCGCTTCTAATACAATGACCGTAAGTGTCATCAACAAAATACGGAGCACGCATCAAATACAATGTCCGTCAGTGTCATCGTCAAAATACAGAGACGTATCATGAGCTAGATATCGTATGATCACCATGAGAATGTATACGGTGACCGTAATGAGCATATTCTGAAGTCCAGTGACCGTATAGTGCTTTCGCTTGAAATACAGTGACCGTCACACTTGAATGTGTCAGGGGCATACTTTTAGAGGGCCGAGAGATAGTTTGTGTGCATACGTGAAAGTGGTGTAGAGAGAGGGGGTGTGCGGTGGAGACAAAGAGAGTTATGCCATTCGTTTCTCTTTCCCGTGACTAATATTTTAGGAGAAAATATAAACATTCACAATGCGGAACAAATATTATTGGATGCACCACGCAATTAACTTTCATGTATAACTTTGTACTATTGTATATGCTTATTTTCTTAGTGGCCGATTGTGTGTGAGGTGTGGTGGGCACATCATTTCTAGTTGTGGTGGGTCGACATGAGGACTCATGGGTCGGTTCCATCCTGCGCCACATAGGTTGGACCGAGACGCGTTATACAATGACCCATGTGGAGGACTCGGCGTACAAAACGAAGCTACCAGAGTCATGGAGGACTCTATCCCCACTGATGATAAGCCGACTATATATGATTTGTAACCCTAGGCTCCGAGTATGTTATATAAGCCTGGGGGCTAGTTCGTTGATAGTATACACACACGCACAATGCCTGGTATTCACGTGTACTTTGTACACACCCCTATCACAAATATACAGTACCAGGAGTAGGCTTTTTCCTCAACTGCAAGGGCCCGGACTTGGGTAAAACTTTGCCTCGTATTACCATCTAGCCTAACAGTCAGGGATATCCTACCGAATGATCTGATGGAATCATATCTGCCAACTAGTAAGAGAGAGGTGGGGGGGGGGGCAATGTGTGCGAGAGAGGCCTAAAGATAATGTGCGTGCGGGAGACATGTAGGCACATATATGTGCCTATAGAGGGCCAGTAGAGACCATGCGTGTGTATATATGCATGTGAGAGAAATAGTGTTTTCCAACTGAGATTAGTGAAAAGAGTGGTACATAGTAGTAAGAAAGAGAGAGGGAGATATATAGAGAGTGTGTGCGTGAGACACCCCGAGAGAGAGTGTGAGCATGTGTGAGAGAGAAATGCCGATGTATATAAAGTGTGTGCACTGATGCGTCAGATAGAGAGATATATAGCGCGTGTGTGAGAACGGGCCGAGGCATAGTGCATCTATGTGTAAAAGGCGGTTCTACGCATTAAATTAAAATATAAATGGCATTATTATTTTTGGATGAGATCATAAATTTTGCAATTTGCGTATGAACGAACATTGGTCTATCATACACCCATACTCTATTGAATTCGAGCATGTGCATCGGTTTATTTCATATTATCAATCCATAGAGTGAGAGTGGTTTGAAATCTAGACAATGCATGGCTTTTGCAATTCATATATAAACATTAATTAGTGCACTCCATGTTGTTAGTGTCAAGCACTTTATACAGTTGTCACTTACATGGATACATTCCAAATTGCTAGCTACGCAATAGAATACATGTTGAATTCAACATAAAGGGGGTTTCGAAGATTCGAATTCATAGGAAGTGCATTCATCTATTTGAATTCGAGATAATGGCATTTGTAAATCAGATCTAAAAGGGGGGCATCAATCTTTGTTGTGCGTTTGAACATGCTATATATTCATACGCATGTCTAACTATTTTTTTGCAACCAAGGAGATTATATCTGGAACCATGCATGAATTGAGGTAAGTTGCATATTTTTTAATATATACTCATGTACAATGTATATTCAAATGTACCCCCTCCATTCCAAAATAATCGTAGTTTTAGGATTTTCAAGAGTCAAGATTTGTGAAGTTTGACAAATCCTGAAAGTTCAATTCAAGAGAACTGTAAACGTTAATGCTTCTGCTCCCAAATATTAAACGAAGCGCCAAATAAGCCTCTGGTCACCCGAAACCGCGCGAGACTAATGTTTGGTGGTAGGAAATTACTGTCCTGACTCTGACCCGTGTAGCCTATCGACCCGATGTCCAAAGGTCTAAACCGGGGTAGGTTTGTAACTTCACCAAGATGCTAGTCTCAACCGCCTCCGAGAAGCATTCATACGCCGTGGGCACCTAAACACCCATGCGCTCGGCCGAAATCTATCCCGCCCACCATTTGGGACACCTGAGATTACTGTCCTACCCCCGACCCGCAATATGCCCGAAATTTTAGATGGGGGCAAAGTTTGTAACTTTCCCCAAATTTCAAACAAGCGCGTCCCAAACCGAAACATTTTTCCCCTTAGTTCCCCCTCCCTCCGTTTCCCCATTCATACTTTGTGGGCGCCAAAACACCCTCTCCACCAGCCACGAAACCCCAGCCTCCTCCGTCCTCCACCCCATCGCGCCCAATCCACCGCCACCCTCCTCCATCACACCGAAGCCGGTACCCCGACATCATCGTCCAACGCAACCGCAACCGCAACGCCCTCAAGACTTAGCAGCTGAAGCCGAGGCAGAGCTGCCTCCACGACACCGACGCCGACGTGCACCGTACCAGAACCCCTTCGACCACGCCATCCTGTGCCTCATCGCTGCCGCTCCACTGTCGCAGCTGTCCACCGCACCGGAGCTGTTCCCGCTACGCCATCGTTCGCAGCCTCGGATCTGGTTTCCCTCCGCCGACAGACGACCACCGCACCACACTCAACAACTTGGCCATGGGTTCGTCCAAGGCTCCACCGTCCTCCACAACTTCTCGTTTCCAGTGAACCACAAGAAGATTGTTGGAAAAATAGAAGGAGGACACAACACAGCCAGCAGAAAGAGGTACTCCTCTTCCCTTATTCATGCAAATCTTACATCTCTGCTCACACCGTATTCATCCCACGAAAGAAACTAGTTAAGCGCTTCTTACTGCACCTTCTTCGTGATACTAAATGCACATGGTTTCCTCCCATTTACTATTTCACCTTAGCTAGAGGTCAGTCGCCCGCCTGGATTTCAATTCAGGGTCAGTTGATTCGCAATTAAAAGAAGCAGGACCCGCTTAGGCGCGTGGAGCACCTAGTCCGCCTGTTCGCCGGGGAAGCGGCGCATCGGTGTCTATCATAGGGGTGTGGGGCGCAGTAGCTGCTTGCGCCCGATCTGGACGTCGGCGGGGCTTGAAGGGATGGCCGGGGGGCGGTGCCAAGCACGGCGGTGCGGTGAGGTCGAGGGAAGGGCGGAGGCAGGGGACTGGGCCGGTGGTCGCTGGCGTTTCGAGGAAGATCGTCAACACTGACTGGCGGGAGGTAGATGAAGGCGATCTGCCCGTTCTTTGTACATCGGACGGTGCAGAAAAAATGGACTGACCTATTTGTTTTCAGTCGACTGTTATTTTCATAGGACCACACCTTGTGGTGTGCTGGAGGAGTATCTGCATTTCCCAGCCATTCCTGTGCTCATATTTCAAAATCCTAGAATCTAATTTCGTGTGCCATGCATGTTGTAGAGCTATCATATGTCTCCCATCATTTATTTCTCACCCACCTGCTATCTGCTAGGGTTTACACTGTACTACTTGTGCACACACTTCACCCATACTCACACTATTGTTTTTTTATGCATGGGTATTTCAGACTGTGACGCACTGTTGATGAATACACAAAAGAAAAGACAGAAGTCGCTCCAGTGTAATTTGAAGATAAGCATTGAGCATTTCAACGCTCTAAAGGGTGTAGTGTCAGCAGATGGAGACAGTAAACGTAGCTCTATAGTTGATGATCTCAATTGCCACACACAACCATCCCAGGTGCTTGCTTTAACTTCGCGCTGTCAAATGTGGTTGCATGTTGCATATGGTGTCTAGCTTGTATTGCTTCCAATTTGGTTAAATTGCATCTGCTTACTTTACACATTATACCTTTGATAATGACATGCCTTCCTATTTTTGATATATAATACATATGTCTATTAACCATGTTCTTACATCAAACTAATGCTCTTGTGTATCCCTCATCAATCACTTATGATGAGACAGTCACCCCAGTGGGTTACTGTGAGACGCGCTACTCTTTTAAAGAGTGCAGTGTCATCCTCCCCACATGATTCTCAAGAAACAGCAAGGCTAAATGAAGATAGTCAACGTAGCTCTCTAGTTGATGACCGCAATTCCCCTACACCACCATCGCAGGTGCTTGCTCTTACTTGGCAATGTGATATGTGGTTGCATGTTGCATATGGTGTCTACCTTGTAATGCTTCTAATTAGGGTAAATTGTATCTGCTTAGTTAACACATTATACCTGTGAATATGGCATGCCTTCCTGTTTTTGGTACATACTACGTCTTTCTATTAACCATGTTCTTACATCAAACTACTTTTCTTGTGTATCCCTCATCAATCACTTCTGACGAGACACCTTCAAATTGACAGTGTAATATTGGTTGCATCTTGCATATCATTTCAAACATGTATTGCCTCTAATTTGTTGAAATGCCGCTTATAATGAGACACTTCTAACTTGGTAGAGTGGTTTTGGTTGGATCTTTCATATGGGGTCTAGCTTGCATCGCTTCCAATTTGTTGAAATGCCTTCTGCTTAGCGTTTTTCGTACATATTCGATCCTCCTACAAAGTGGTTGCCTTACATAAAAGTTGTATTCGTCAGTATCATGCATCAACGAATTTGGAAGAGCGAATTTCATTCATTTTTCTTGTGTGTTTACTTGACAAGGCAAAATCTAAAAGGACGAATGCACGGAATGATGGTGGTCCTCTGGAGCAACCGAAATAGATGATCTCTGCAGATTCTCCTGCTACTCCTACTGCAGTGCAAGTTCCAAATTTCATCTCCCCTACTCCACAACCCCAGGTGCTTGCTCTAACATGGCAGTGTGATATCTGGTTGCATGTTGCATATGGTGCCTAGCTTGTATTGCTCCTAATTTGTTAAATTGCATCTCCTTAGCTTACACATTATACATGTGAATATGACACGCCTTCCTATTTTTGGTACATACTACATCCGCCTATCACACCATGTTCTTACATCAAACTACTGTTCTTGTGTATCCTGCATCTATCACTTATGATGAGACAGTCATGCCCGTGGGTTAGTATGAGACACGCGACTCTTATAAAGAGTGCAGTTTCATCTTCCCCACATGATTCTCAAGAAACAGCAAGTCTAAATGAAGATATTGAACGTAGCTCTGTACTTGAAGACCGCATTTCCCCTACACCACCATCGCAGGTGCTTTCTCTAACTTCGCAGTGTGATATGTGGTTGCATGTTGCATACGGTGTCTAGCTTGTAATGCTTCTAATTAGGGTAAATTGCATCTGCTTAGTTTACACATTATACCTGTGAATATGACATGCCTTCCTATTTTTGGTACATACTACATCTATCTGTTAACCATGTTCTTACATGAAACTACCTCTCTTATGTATCCTGCATCAATCACTTACGATGAGACACCTTTATTCATTGCATATTGCATATTATTTCTAGCCTGTTGCCATGTATTGCTTCTAATTTGGTCAAATACATTTATGAGGCCACCCTTTTAATTTGGCAGAGTGATATTGGTTTCATCTTTCATATGGTGTCTAGCTTGCATTGCTTCAAACTAGTTCAAACACCTTGTGCTTAGTTTACACTTTACACATCATACATGTCAATATGTCATGCCGTCCTATTTTTCATACATATTCCATCCTCTTATCATGTGGCTGCCTTACATGAAAGTAGTGTTCGTCAGTATCATGCATCAATGAGTTCTGAAGAGCAAATTTTATTCCTTTTTCTTGTGGGTTTAACTTGACAAGGCAAAATCAAAAAAGAGGAAGGAAAAGAGTAAGGAAGGTGATGATGGTGGTCCTCTGCAGCAACGTAAACGGAGCATCTGTACGGATTCTCCTCGTACTGCTAGTGCATTACAAGTTCCAAGTCTCCGCTCCCCTACTTCACCATCCCAGGTGCTTGCTCTAACTTGACAGTGTGATATCTGGTTGCATGTTGCATATGGTGTCTAGCTTGTATTGCTTCTAATTAGTGTAAACTGCATCTGCTTAGCTTACACATTATACGTGTGAATATGACACGCCTTCCTATTTTTGGTACATACTATATCTGTCTATCACACCATGTTCTTACATGAAACTACTCTTCTTGTGTATCCTGCATCAGTCACTTATGATGGGACACCTTTAAGTTGGCAGTGTGATATTGGTTTGCATCTTGAATATGATTTCTAGCATGTAGTGCTTCTAATTTGATGAACGCCACCTATGACGAGATAGTTTTAACTTGGCAGGGTGATATTGATTGCACCTTCCATATGGTGTCTAGCTTGCAGTGCTTCTAGTTTGTTGAAGTGCCTTCTGCTTAGTTACCACATCATAGGTGTGAATATGTCATGCCGTCCAGTTTTTCGTACATATTCCATCCTCGTATCATGACTTTGCCTTTCATCAGAGTAGTGTTCGTCAGTATCATGCATGAATGAGTTCTGAAGAGCGAATTTTATTCCTTTTTATTGTCGGTTTGACCTCACAATGCAAAATCAATAAAGCGGAAGGAAATTGGTAAGGCATTGGATGATGGTGGTCCTTCCGAGCAACTGAAACAGAGGGTCTCTACAGATTCTACTCCGCCATCCTCCCAACAAGATTCGCAAGAGAACGCAAGGCTAGACAGTCAACGTAGCTGTGTAGATGATGAGCACATCTCCCCTACTCCACCATCACACATGTTTGCTCTAACTTGGCACTATTATATGTGGTTGCATGTTGCGTATGATGTCTAGCTTATATTGCTTCTAACTTTGTTGAATTGCATCTCCTTACTTTACACATCATGCCTGTGAATATGATACGTGTTCCTGTTTCTAGAACATACTATATCTGATCACACCATGTTCTTACATCAGACTACTGTTCTTGCATATCCCGCATCAGTCACTTATGATGAGGCACCTTTAAGTCGCCACTGTGATATTGGTTGTGTCTTCATATGATTTCTAGCATGTACTGCTTCTAATTTGTTGAAACGCCAGACAGTTTGAACTTGGCAGAGTGATATTGGTTGCATCTTTCATATGGTGTCTAGCTTGCAGTGCTTCTAATTTGTTGAAATGTCTTCTGCTTAGTTACCACATCATAGGTGTGAATATGTCACGCCGTCCTGTTTTTCGTACATATTCCATCCTCGTATCATGTGTTTGCCTTTCATCCGAGTAGTGTTCGTCAGTATCATGCATGAATGAGTTCTTAAGAGCGAATTTTATTCCTTTTTCTTATCGGTTTGACTTCACAATGCAAAATCAATACAGCTGAAGGAAATTAGTAAGGCAGTGGATGATGGTGGTCCTTCGGAGCAACTAAAACAGAGGGTCTCTACAGATCTCCGCCATCCTCCCAACAAGATTCGCAAGACAACACAAGGCTGGACAGTCAACGTAGCCGTGTAGATGATGAGCACATCTCCCCTACTCCACCATCATAGGTGCTTGTTCTAACTTGGAACTGTTATATGTGGTTGCGTGTTCCGTATGATGTCTAGTTTGTATTGCTTTTAATTTTGTTGAATTGCATCTGCGTAGCTTACAACTTATACCTGCAACAATCACTTACCCATAAGACACATTTAACTTGGGAGTGTGATGTAGGTTGCATCTTGCATTGTCTTCTAGCTTGTACTGCTTCTAATTTCTTGAAATGGCACTTACGACGAGACACTTTTTACCTGGTAGAGTGATATTGGTTGCATGTTCATATGGTGCCTAGCTTTCATTTCTTCTAATTTTGTTGAAATGCCTTTTGCTTACTGTTTTTTGTACATATTCCATCCTCCTATCATACGTGTGAATATGCAATGCTGTTGTTTTTTGTATATATTCCATCCTCCTATGATGCGCTTGCCTTACATCAAAGTAGTGTTCGTCTGTATCATGCATCAACCAGTTATGCAGAGCTAATTTTATTCATTTTCTTGTGGTTTTGACTTCAGAAGGAAATATCAAAAAAGAGGAAGGAAAAGAGTAAGTTAGGGGATGTTGGTGGTCCTCCGGACTGACGCAAACGGAGACTCTCTAGATTTGCCACTGCTACTGCTAATGCAGTTGAAGTCCCAGGTCTACATGATGAGTTCATCTCCCCTACTCCACCATCGCAGGTGCTTGCTCTAAGTTGACAGTGTGATAATTGGTTTCATGTTGCATATGTTGTCTAGCCTGTATTTCTTGTATTTTGATTAAATTGCACCCGCTGAGTTTATACGTTATACATGTGCATATGACATGCCTTTCTGTGTCTAGAATACACTGCATCTATCTATCATACCATGTTCTTACATCAAAGTACTGCTGTTGTGTATCCCGCATCAATCACTCATGATTGGACGCTTTTAACATGGCAGTTTGATAGTGGTTGCATCTTGCAGATTTCTAGGTTGCACTGCTTCTAATTTTTCGAAATGCCACTTATGACAAGACACTTTTAACTTGGCAGAGTGATATTGGTTGCATCTTTCATATGGTGTCTAGCTTGCATTACTTCTATTTTCTTGAAAATCCTTCTGCTTAGTTTACACATCGTAGCTATGAATATGTCACACCGTCCTGTTTTTCTTACATATTCCATCCTCATACGGTTGTCTTACATCAAAGTATTGCTTGTCTGTATCATGCATCAATGAGTTCTGAAGAGTGATTTTATTCTTTTGTGTTGTGGGTATAGCTTGACATGGCAAAGTCAAAAAAGAGCAAGGAAAATAATATAGTAGGGAATGGTGTTACTCGTCGGGTGCAACGGAAAAGGATCTGCCCTCGAGATTCTGCTGGTACTTATAGTGCAGTAGAAGGTCCAAGTCCACCGGCTAAATCTACAAACACAGTATCACCTGCTCCACCAGCTGCAGCATCCCCTTCAACTGTACCGGCATCTCAACGAGTTACTCGTTCATTTGCTCCGCAACTGGCCTGTTCCCAAGCTGCCTTCACACCTAACACTACTTCCGAAGCACTGCTGACACAACAGGACTTGGCAAGATCAGATGAACCTCATGAGCATCAACACCAAGACGGTACTTGACCGAGTCAAGTTGCAGTTGCATGCTCCTTTATATGTACTCTCACAGTATGATGTGCACTAACACTTTCCATATTCGTTGTTGAACTAGCACCATGGCGCAAGCGGAAACAGACATCAGGGATAATGCTTGACAGATTAACAAAATCTAAAGGAGGAAGAATGGAGATCCATTTTGAGGCAGGTTTAAAAAGGCCACGTGATGCTACAGAGTCAGCCAAGTTAGTATCAGAGGTAGCCGTTGCCGTTAGGTGTCATGCACGTATCCTCCCAACGTGGATCCAGTACAGGAATGAGAAAGACGATACCCAGTTTAACACCTTCCTTGACCATTTATCCGTAAGTAATGTTATTCATCACAATTTGTAATATTGTCTTGCTCTATCCCATACTTTCTAGCTTCCTCCTAATAAGACTCACATTCTTTTTTCAACAGATGAGGTTCAAGTTGGATCCAAAAGATGATGCAACTAAACAAGCATGCACTCATGTTTTTCAGTCTGCTCTGCAACAATATCGGTATCACCTTAGAAAAACTCACTTTGAAGGCAAGGCTAACAATGAAATCGCCCAAACATCTCCGGTGGAATATATTACAGATGAAGACTGGACAGCCCTTGTTAAACACTGGTCTGATCCAAAGTATCAGGTAGGGTATATGTATTTGATCAGATCACATATTGAACTTGTATTTATGTATGTGCCTTACAAGTGTATCTTCTTCTAGGCTAACTGTTTGAAGAACAAGACCAACCATTCTAAAGTGAAATTCCAACAGACAACAAGATCTCGTAGCTATGTTGCACACTGCGAGGCTCTTGTAAATACCTGCTAGTTCCTTCTTTTTTTCTGTGCCATATTATCGTATCTATATTGACTTGTTCCAAATACAGAGGAAAGCCCATGCGGACCAAAAAGAACCTGAACCGAATGTAGTGCAAATCTTCAAGGATTGCCACACCAGCAAGATGAAGGGCATGAGCACACCAGTTCAAGCCGCTGTTGTAAGTCCTTACTCCTCCTGCCTTTGAATTGCTTGTTACTGTGACGTGTTCATTTAACTGCTTGGTTTGCAGCCAATGTCAGTTACTCTGTTCACTTTTATACACAGTTGTCTTAACGTATCATTTCACCTTACACGGTTTAAAGGAGAGGAAGGATATTCTTTTGGTCTTGATCTGTAATCTAGTTGTGATGTTCACGTGCCCACACAATGATACAATAGCCTATTTGTTTGATATCTGTTTGCCCATGATATGAATGATGTCATACTATGTTCATCCTACTTTAAACCATGTCTCTTTATCCTTAGATGTCAACGAATGTGAGGAAATAGATAATACAGTAGGCATGCTACATGGACATATGTTCCGAGAGTGATTTTATTATGTAGTTGGCACTACAATACATGCTAATGTATTACAATAGTTCACCAAAATAAGTTATGTATAAACGTGAAACCTACTTTGTTTGTTTTTGTCTCATTAGTAACTTATCTGGTACACTAATCTACAAGTTCAAACTTTCAGCAAGCTATGGAACAAATGATTGAACAACCACAACCACCTGAAGGTGACGAGGCTACCACAGGCACAATGTCACCTCTTGCTGCAGTGCGTCAGTATCTCTCCACTAACAGTGCAAAAAGCACCTTCCTGCATAATTCTGGGTTGGTTGTCAAGGTAACCTCGTCCAAATCGCCTACTGAACAAAATCTTCCGGCTAGACAGAGTGATATATCTGTGCTCCAGACACAAGTCCAATCCCTAATGGAGGTCATTTCGGAAACAAGAATAGTGGTTGACAAATGTCGTCAAGATATGAATGGTTTTGAAACCAGACTATCAGACATTTGCTTCGTTATTCAAGAGCAATGGCGGAAAAAAGGGGAAGATCATGCTGCTTCATCAGATTCTACAGCCTGAAACATTAGCGCTCAGGTCAAATGATCTGTGCTTCTATACATCTGATGGTGCTTTTATCTGCAAGGACTATAAACTTTATGCCAACAGGCCTTTTGTTGTATGACTGGAATTTATTTTGTTGTGATACAACATTTATCGTGCTGCCAAAGGCTGTAGAAATTACGACGCTATTTTTGTATAGTGTAGGTTTATCTTAGTAATGTATTCGGCCGAAAGCTCCGTAGGAGCCCAACGTGCCAACATTCGTCGGGCCCACAATTCCAATTGGGGTAAAAACGATTATGGGCCGTAATTTGCATGTAGCCCACTAAAAATATCTGGACCTAAATCAGCATAAGCTTTCTTATTTTTTGTAGGCCTGTGCCCATAGTGGGCCTTTAACATGCCTAAACATAATTTGGGCCCTCAGTAACAACAGGCCGTTAACATGTGTAAATATCTCGAGCCCATAAATAACATGGGCCTTTAATAGGCCGAAAGTGAGATTGGGCCCTGATTGTGCCAAATAACCCACTGGTCATTAGTAGGCCAAAATGTATCTCAGCTCATGGTGGCCCATTTACAATACGGATCGTTCACAGGCCGAAATTCAGATGGGCCGTAAATGCGCTGACCTACTACACGGGCCTTTACCAGGCCGGAAGTTCGGTCGGGCTTGATTAGTATCAGTTTTATATGGGCCGTTAATAGGCCCGATGTGACGTTGGGCCACATATGGCCCATGGATTTCGTCCGACGTTAACAGGCCAAAAATCACAACAGGCTGGAAGTGGCCCAAATCTACAGTGGGCCTCTAACAGGCCGAATGTCAGACATGGCCGAATATGACCCAAATCCTTCACGGTCATTTATGGGCCAAAAGTTTCAATGGCCAATAAATGGGCCCAAATGAAGCAGTACCTTTAACAGGCCGGAAACACACCGGGCCGTAATTCGGCCCAAATACTTAGCTGACTGTTAACGGGCCAGAAGTGACCATGGGCAGCGATGATGACAAGTCTAGAACGGGCTGTTGACGGGCCGATTTGACACTAGTCGTACGGGCCTGAACTGCGAATGGGCCGTCTGCAAGCAGGCCGTTAATGGGCCAGCCTGCTAATTTTGACTGGGCCAGCCTTTTTAACCTAAATGGGCCGCTGTTGGGCCTTGCCACGTGTCGACGTATCATAGGCGCCTCCTATCCATTGGGCGGTTGACATCTGTCCTTTCCCGGTGCTGACACGTGGTTGCTATAGACAATGATAATTTTACACGTGGAAAATCCTCATTGATCCTAGCTGTTAACGGGTTATCGGATCCAAACCGGAACCCGATAGCTTAACGGCGACCCGTTACGGTGGATGCCACGTGTCGGTTACCCTTGACGAAAGCACTTCCATGACGCGCCATTTATAGTCATGGAAGTGGACACTTCCGTGATGATAATTTTGGTATTGTCATGGAACACTTCTATGACAGCACAGGTATGACTATCTTGATTCTGTCATAAAATCGTCATGGATGTACATGCATGACAGAAAACGTGATCTACTGTGACAAACACGTATCATCATGGAAGTGTATTTTTTTTGTAGTGAGTGGTAGATAGATAAATTGCAAAACAAAATAAAAAAAATAAAATTGTAGCAAGGATATTTTGATTTTTTAATATGATTAAAGAAGACCCCGGGGCCATAGTTTTCACTAGAGGCTTCTCTCTTGAACACATAACATACATGGGTGAACAAATTACTGTTGGGCAATTGATAGAAAAGTGCATAGTTATGACGATATCCAAGGCAATGATCATGTATATAGTCATCACGTCCGAGACAAGTAGACCAACTCCTGCCTGCATCTACTACTATTACTCCACCCATCGACTGCTATCCAGCATGCATCTAGGGTATTAAGTTAATAAAAACAGAGTAACGCCTTAAGCAAGATGACATGATGTAGAAAAGGTAAATTCAACTACTATGAATAAACCCCATCGTTTTACCCTTAATGGCAACAATACAAATACGTGTCTTGTCCCTTCCTGTCATTGGGATAGAGCACCGCATCAATCTAGTTGGCCAAACCAAACAGATAGATCGGAGAGAAATACAAAGCTATAAAAATCATGCATAATAAAGTTCAGAAAAGACTCAATTACTTCTCATGAATATTGAGATCATAAATCCACAATTTATCAGATCCCAACAAACACACCGCAAAATAAGATTACATCGGATAGAACTCCAAGAACATCGAAGATAACACGGTATTGAAGATCAAAGAGAGAGAAGAAGCTATCTAGCTACTAGCTATGGACCCGTAGGTCTGTGGTGAACTACCCACGCATCATCGGAAGGCAGCAAGGATGATGTAGAAGCCCTACGCAATTGATTTCCCCTCTGACAGAGTACCGGGAAAGGCCTCCAGATGGGATCGTGGAAGAACATAAGCTTGCGGGGGTGGAAAAATTGTTTCGGGTGGCTCTTTGTTGGTTTGGGAATATTTGGGAATTTATAGGTCTGGAATTAGGTCAAACAGAGCTGCGTGGGGCCCACAAACTCAGGGGGCATGCCCCTCGAGCTTGTGGCTCTCTCGTATCTTGTCTGGTCATCTCCCGAAGCTTCTAGGGTCCCTTCTGGTCCAGAAAAAATTAATCCAAAGATTTTTTTCTGTTTGGACTTCGATTGATATTGATTTTCTGAAAAGCCAAAAACAAGCAAAGAAAAAACATGAATTGGCACTAGGCACTAGGTTAATAGGTTAGTCCCAAATGATATAAAATAGCATATAAGGGCATATAAAACATCCAAGATTGGTACTATAATATCATGGAACAATAAAAAATTATAGATATGTTGGAGACGTGTCGTGGTTCAACACGGCCACCTATGGGGCCATCGGCCCGTTGTGGTTCGGCAAGGGGGAAGGGCGCGCTGCACAAAGAGCGGAGGCCATAGGACGGCGCGGCGGTGATGACACGGGCAGTTTTTACCCAGGTTTGGGCCACCGCGAGGCGTAAAACCCTACTCCAGCTTTGGTGGATTGATGAATGGACCGGGGTGGAGACGCAGCGCTCTAGCCCGGCAAGGTCGCCTTGGGACGGGAGCAGCTACGCACGTATGAGCGTATAGGGGTCCGAATCCTTTCTAAGGTTGCCACGGCCCTCCTTTTATAGGCCAAGGGGTCACCACAATGGCAAATCAGTCATTACGTACTGATTGGATAGCAAAAAGTGCTATCATACCTAACTCTACAGACAGGACAAGGCGCATTAAATGCACCGCTTAGTGTCACATCATGGGTGTAGCCCGACAAGCCTTGCCGTGCCATTCAGCCACCTCTTCGCCTGCCTGCGTGACACGTCTCCTGGACGGGTGTCATTTAGGGGTGTTCTTCCTCAGAAATGGCCTGCCACATACCAAGTAACGGCCACTTAATCACTTGGGGGCTCGACACCGCATCGATAGGTGACTTGCATTGCTGTGAGGTGGAGCGATGGAGCCTTGGCGGGGTAATCCACCCTCGGCGTCCCCGGCAAGCCTGCCGGGGGAGTCTTGAGACTTGTCTTTGGGACGACCTTGACCTAACCAGGCTCACCTGCCAGGCAAGGGAGGTTTCCCCTTGGTGAGATCTTGCTTCTTTGGTTTGTCTTGGTCTTCTTGATCCGCCCTTTGACTTCTCAAAGAGCTATATCTTCAGCTTGGCCTTGTCTTGGATGCTGTAACCTTGTTCCTGAGCCTGTGTACAGTCCGGGCAACATACACCAGGGTCTATTGCACCGACAGGAGCCCCCGGGCCTGGCCCGAACGCGCTGCCGAGCGTCATCGGGGTAGGCCCTATCATGTACATAGGCAGAGGTCTTGTGGTATCTCATCCTTTGAGATTTCCTTTGCTTCTTCATTAACCTGCGCTTGAGTCAGTTTTCGGTTTACCCGCGTGCCGCATGATGCCAATCGTGGTGGGGCCATCTCTGTAATGGCTTGTGAATGACACTTTAACTCACGGGGGAGTAACTGCCAATTCACTCATCCCACCACGCCCTTATCCTTCACCATGTATGCTGCATGCGTCGAGTGGGGTAGGTAATGGAGGCGCGTGGTGCAGAAGGGATGCCATGGCGGAGGATTGGCGTAGGAGGGCGGCGATCGGATTCGGTCGTCAGTGACAACTTGGACGGGTTGGATCAGGGAGAGCCCCCCCGGGGGTGGGCGACGGATCAGCCCCCAGCCCCGGCCTGCCTATAAAAGGGAGGGCGAGAGAGGAGCGGAGGCAACTATCCACGCATCTCTCCCCTTTTTCCTCTTGTCTCTTTTCTCGTCATGTCGAGAAGGAGAGACCGGGGCCAGGCCTCGGGCTCTAGCTCGGGGGTGACGACGCCGGATACTCATGTTGATGCTCGGGGAGTGAGTCTGGTCTGAGGTTTTCGGAGACACGATGGTGGTGGATGCGGGCGCCGTGTTAGCCATAGTGCAGGAAGCGTTGCGCTCCTCCAAAATGGAGGGGCACTCATTTCCCCCACACAATCCAGCCATCCGGAGGGAAGCACTTGCTCTTGCCGCAAGTCGTCGAGGCTTGTCCCCCCGTCGGCGGGGCCCCTGGATCTTCCGGCGCTCGCCCGCGGGGCTGTGCCTGGGACCCTTGGTAGTCCCTGCACGGCCCCCTCTAGCGAGGTCAGGGTCAATGCTGAAGATGGCGGGGGCTTCCTGCCCGCCAAGGTGGGGAGCGGCGCCCCTCGCGCGCTCTGGACGCCGTCGTCGTCCGCCTCTTCTCAGGGGGAGGTGACGAGCCGAGGGGCCGGCATCCTCCTGGAGTGTTGGTGATGGTGGAAAAATGAGGGAAGACGGAGAAGGCGGGTGGCAGGCCGTCAGGTTGGAGTACGATGGCATCGACGCCTTCGTCTCGTATTGGTGGCCCGCTACCACGTCTTTTTGCTCTTCCCCTCCCTCCCCGGCACCATCATCACCGGCCTCTTCCGGATGGCCGCCGGGGAGGGGGCTGCTCTCTTGGTGCCTTCGCCTCCTCCAGCAGTCTTCCAGCTGAGCCCCGACAGGCTTTCCCCGTCAGCACTTGTGCCGGGGCGTCTTGCTGGCCTGGGGGTGGTGACCAGGGCACCACCGAGCTGTTCCCTCTGTCCCCCTTCTTCGCAGCCTCGCCACTCTCGATCTTGTCAAGCTGCGCCCGGCAGGTCCTGATGAGGTCGGGCTGGGCTTCCGCTCAGGCACTCCTTTTGCCATCTTCACCTCTTGCCGTGGTTCCTAGGAGGAGAGGGACAAGAAAGGGATTACAGGGCACTTATCTTTTTTCAATCTAAAATATGTAGGCATTTGCCAAGCTTTAGTCTAAAATATGTAATCTGCTTTATCCATGTTTGTGTCCTGTAAGATTTGTATTTGCTTATCACATATTAATGAAAAAGACAAGCCTTGCCGGGTACTTGTGCATGTGTCATGTCCATGCAGATGCGAGATGCCTCTATACGTTTAAGTAAACAAGTTTTCTCCGGCAAGCTATCTTGCCGGTGCCTTTCGTTTGTTGCCGCGGGGCTTGGCCTACCGGGCACAAAACCATGGAAAGGGACCAGCTCCTCATCGAACCCCCTCCGTCAAAGGCCACTACAACCACCCTGACCGAAGCAACGTTCGGGACGCAGGACAGGAGCACCCATGCTTCGAAGGTGACGAGGTTTTCATATGCACAAGTTTTCACCTTACAGAACATGTATGGATAAGAAATAACTTATCTGCTTGGCTTGTCAGGGACTGATATATAGGCTTGTCTTCATTTCTTCTCTTCGGGACCAGGTCCACGGCAAGAACCCTGCAGCTTAGTGTAGAGGAAAACAATGCTACATGTGCCCTGATCTACATGATCATGCTATGCTCATGTTATGCTTATGCATGCATGCAAGTTTTAGGGCCCCTAGCGCTTCGTTTATTCATCTGTTGCTCAGGGTCGTGCCTGGCTTTGTACAAAGGGTTACATGCAACATCGGCAATGCTTGTACAAAAGGCTGGCTGCCGGGCAGGGCCCGACAGCCGCGCCTTACGGGTAGAACTTACGGAGATGCTCAATGTTCCATGAGTTTTGCAATCGAATGCCATCTCCGGTCTCTAGACGGACTGCGCCCGGTCTGGTGACTCGTCCCACCCGGTAAGGGCCTTCCCATTTTGGCGTCAACTTGTTTGCACCCTTGGCGGACTGAACGCGCCTAAGGACAAGGTCGCCTTCCTCAAGGCTCCGGGCATGAACCCTGCAGCTGTGATAGTGACGCAGGGCTTGCTGGTATCGTGCAGCATGTACAACAGCCCGGGGACGGTTCTCCTCAAGTAGCACAGCGTCATCACGCCGGTGCCGTTCTTGCGCTACTTCATTGTAGGCAAGCACTCGAGGTGACCCGTATATGAGTTCTGTTGGGATAACTGCTTCTGCCCCATAGACTAGGGAGAAGGGAGTCTGGCCGGTAGCTCGATTTGGTGTCATACGGAGGGACCAAAGAACCACCAGCAGCTCGTCGATCCATCGCCTGCCACACTTCTGCAGCTTGTCAAATGTTCTTTTCTTGAGTCCTCGCAGCACTTCAGCGTTTGCCCTCTTAGCTTTCCCGTTGCTCCTGGGATGGGCAACAGAGGCGAATGAGATCTTGCTTCCGAGGGCTTGAACGTATTGCATGAAGGCGCGGCTCGCGAACTGGGTGCCGTTGTCTATGATGACTCTGGCGGGTACTCCGAAGCGGCACACCAGTCCTTTCAAGAACTTGATAGCTGACTGTGCAGTCACCTTCCTCACAGGCTCTACTTCCAGCCACTTTGTGAACTTGTCGATGGCGACGTACAAGAACTCAAAGCCCCCGGTAGCACGGGGGAAGGGGCCCAAAATGTCGAGCCCCCAGACCGAAAAGGGCCATGACAAAGGGATCGTCTGGAGAGCTTGGGCAGGCTGATGGATATTCTTGGAGTGGAACTGGCAGGCTTCACATCTGGTGACTAGCTCGATTGCATCTTGGAGGGCCATGGGCCAATAGAATCCTTGCCGGAAAGCTTTTCGAACCAAGGCCCTCGATCCAATATGAGAGCCGCACATGCCTCCGTGTATCTCTGCCAATAGTTCCTTTCCTTCTTCCCGACAAATGCACTTCAATTTCACACGGTTGGGCCTTCTCCTGTATAGTGTGCTGTTGACAAACTGATACATACTGGCCCTCCGGGCTACTCTTTCAGCTTCTTCTTGCTCTTCGGGAAGTTCTCCTGTTTGGAGGTACCGTACTATGTGCCGTGCCCAAGTTGAGCCTGGGGCTCGACAACAAGGATTAGCGGCACCTCCTCATTTGTGGGAGCTCATGCTCAACCGCAAGGGCTGATCGCTCGGCGGGAGGGTGCTGCTCACCAGGCGAAGTGGAGTTATCCCCGCCAACCTGTCTGTCGGGGGCTTCAGGAAGCTCTGCCGGGAGAGGCTTGCCGGAGTCCAGTTTCCTCTTCTTTCTGGCCATTGCTGTTGGGGATACTGAGGATTGAGTCAGGTGGAGAACAAAAGTTCCTGGTTCCACAGGAAGCTTTTGCGCATCACACTTTGACAGATAATCAGCAATGCTATTTTCCGCACGTGGCACGTGCTCTGTTTGCAATCCGTCAAAGCGCTCCTCCAGCTTTCTCACTCCCTCCACGTAAGCCTCCATCAATGGACTTTGGTAATCCTTATTCACTTGCCTCACCATGAGCTGCGAGTATCCTCAAATTACCAACTTCTTGATTCCCAACTCTGTTACAATCCTGAGCCCGGCAAGGAGTCCTTCATACTCAACTGTATTGTTGGTAGCTTCCTCCCGGGGGAAATGCATTTGGACCACGTACTTGAGGTGCTCCCCAGTAGGTGCAACGAGGAGCACGCCAGCCCCCGCACCTTGTAGGGAGAAGCACCATCAAAGTACATGACCCATTCTTGGGGTGCTTCCTTGCCGGGGATGACTGTTTCCAGTGCTTCCTCGTCAGGGGTAGGTGTCCACTCTGCAATAAACTCCGCCAACACTCTGCTCTGGATAGTCGAGGTGCTTTCATGCTTCAATCCAAAGCTTGATAATTCCAGCGCCCATTCAACTATCCTGCCGGTGGCTTCTGGGTTCCTCAATATGCGTTGCAGGGGAAAACGGGTGACAACCGTGATCTCGTGGGCTTGAAAGTAGTGGCGCAGTTTCCTTGAGGCCATGATGAGGCCAAAGATCAACTTTTGCACGCCAGAATACCTTGATCTAGCCCCCTGCAATAGGGAGTTGACAAAGTAAACTGGCCGCTGCACCACCTTCTTCCTCGCCACAGTCTTGGAGTTGCCTTCCCTGCCTTGCTTTTCTTCCTCTTGATCTGTGCTCAATCCTGCCATGACTAGTTCACTTCCTTCCCCGGGAAGGGCAGTGGCCGCCGCTGCTCCTCCTTCTGCTTCTCGCTGTGCCACCAGGGCTACACTAACCACTTGATTGGTTGTCGCTAGATATAGCAGCAATGGTTCTCGCGGTTTAGGAGCAACCAGAGTGGGAACAGAGGAAAGGTAGGTCTTCAAGTCTTACAGCGCTGCCTCTGCCTCCGGGGTCCACTTCATGGGCCCTGCCTTCTTCAAGATTTTGAAGAACGGTAGGGCGTGTTCGGCGGACTTGGAGATGAACCTGCTCAACGCGGCAACACATCCAGTTAAACGCCTTACGTCCTTGACTGTCCTGGGTGCTTGAATCTGCTCAATCGCTCTGATCTTGTCGGGGTTGGCCTCTATCCCTCTATGAGATACAAAGAAGCCAAGTAGCTTGCCAGAGGGAACGCTAAACACGCACTTCTCCAGGTTAAGCTTCAGGTTAATCTTGCACAGATTCGCAAAGGTCTCTTCCAAATCTTGAATGAGAGTTGATCTGTCCTTGGTCTTGACCACAAGGTCATCCATGTAAGCTTCAATATTTCTGTGCAACTGGGGCTCTAAGCCAATCTGCACGGCTCTTGCAAAGATGGACCCGGTGCTCTTTAACCCGAAGGGCATTCATACAAAGCAGTACGTGCCGCATGGGGATATGAACGCGGTCTTCTCCTCATCTTCCTTGGACATGAATATCTGGTGGTACCTGGAGTAAGCGTCCAAGAAGGAGAGCAGGTCACACCTGGAGCTGGAATCCACAATCTGATCGATGCGCGGCAAGGGGAATGGGTCCTTCGGGCACGCCTTATTTAGATCTGTGAAATCTATGCAGAGCCTCCACTTCCCATTCGCCTTGCGCACCACCACTGGATTAGCCAACCATGTTGGGTGCAACACTCCCCTGACCAAACCAGCAGCTTCAAGTTTCTTGATCTCTTCGGCAATGAATTGCTGCCACTCCAAAGCTTGCTTCTGGACCTTCTGCTTGACGGGCCAGGCATGAGAGTAGACAGCAAGGTGGTGCTCGATTACCTCCCTGGGAACACCGGGGATGTCAGATGGTTGCCAGGCAAACACATCGACATTCGCCCGCAGGAAGGTAACGAGCGCGCTTTCCTATTTGTCGTCAAGGGTGGAGCTGATGGTGAATGTACCATCAACGCCAACCAGCCCTGTCGGGACCTTCTTCACAGCATGTGCAACAACCTTTGATCTCTTGCTATTGGAACTTTCCGACAAGTCATCGATAGGCACAACGCACTCCGGAGAGGCACGCTTCCCGGATTCCTTGCCGGTATCCTTGATAGCTTTCTTCCCCTTCTTATTTTCCTTGGCGGGAGCGGTAGCTACCACAGCCTCGGCAGCGACTGCCTCTCTGTATATCTTATCCATGCATACGATTGCGTCTTTCTTGTCCCATGGAATGGAAATGACGCCCATCGGCCCTGGCATCTTCAGCGTGTTATAGGCATAGTGGGATGCCACCATGAATTTAGCCAGGGCTGGACGACCAAGGATTCCATTGTAAGACAGGGGGAGGTCAACCACATCAAACACAACCTTCTCAGTCTGGTAGTTTACCTCCCCTCCGAATGTTACTCGCAGCATGATCTTTCCCTTAGGATGACTCTTGCCGGGGTTGATCCCTTGGAAAGTACCAGTAACCTCGAGCTCTTCATCCGCTATCTGAAGCTTGTTGAGCACCTTGGGGGAAATCAGATTCAACCCAACCCCGCCGTCAACCAACATCTTCGTGACTTTGAGGTTGTGGATTGTTGGCGAAACCAACAATGGCAAACACCCTACCGCGGTGGTGCGGTCAGGGTGGTCCTCTTCGTCAAAGATGATGGGCGTGCGGGACCACATGAGTGGTTTCCGAAACTCTGCCGCTGGTTCCATAGTATTGACCTCACGCGCCCACTGTTTAAGCTGGCAGTGAGAGGAGTGCAAGGATGCACCCCGTCAATGCACAGGTCGTCAGTGGCCTTCTGAAACTTCTGCTCACTGGTTTCCTCTTCATCCCCTTCATCGCTCTCGTCATCGCATTCCCTCTTGTCACGACCTTTAGCAGGTTTCCCTTGATGCTGATGGACCTTGCCGGGGCGGCCTCCTCTGCCACCTCGGCCCTTCCCGCCAACGCCATCTTGGTCTCTTTCCTTGTCGCGCTTCTCGTATTCAGCCTTTTGCTTCTTGATGAGTTGCTCGACTTGGTGATACTCTTGGAGATCATGGCCTTTGGTCCGATGGATCTTGCAATACGGCCCGTCAGCTTTCCTAGACTTCTCGGCCGCCGCAGCCTCCTGGCAATCAGTGCACGCGGCAACCTCCTTGCCGGGAGCTTTGGCCTTGGCCTTCTTGCCGGTACTAGGGGCACCAGATCCTTCGACAGCCAACACTATTTTCTCCTTGCGCTTCTTGTTGCGTTTCTTGTTCTTCTTCTTCTGATCGATAGCATCGTCGTCGTCTTCCGAGTCGACGTCGATGCCACCTTCTTCTCTGGGGAGTCACCTCCCCTCCTCTGTTCGGGCACACTTATCCGCCAAAGTGTACAGCTCATTCACAGTCTTGGGCAACTGGACGTTCATCTTGGAACGTATCCTGCGGTTGCGTACATTGGACTGGAACGCAGCGATCATGGCTGCCGGGTGGATGTCTGGAATGTTTCTGTGCACCTGGTTGAACCTCTGCATATACTTCCACAAACTCTCTCCTTCTTTCTGCGAGAGGAGTTGCAAGTCGCTGGGCCGCCCTGGTTCTTGATGGCCGCCTGTGAAGGCGCCAACAAACTCATTGCACAAGTCAGCCCAGGTCGAGATGGAATTTTCCGGCAGGTGCATCAGCCACGACCTCACGTTTGGCTTGACTGCCAAAGGGAAGTAGTTGGCGAACACCTTTTCATCTCTCCCTCCGGCAGCTTGAACGGCGATGGTGTAGATGCTCAAGAATTCTGCCGGGTTCAATCTTCCATCGTATTTTTTTGGTATCTCTGGCTTGAACATACGGGCAGATGGCCAACGGACTTGCCATAGCTCACGGGTGAAGGCGGGGCACCCAACCTCAAAAGGCAGGTACCCGTTCCCACCGGGCGCGGGCTCGTCAACGTCGGGGCCATTTTGCCTATCGGACTGGCGGCGGGTTTCGCGGCGTCGTTCTATGGTGACGCGCGCGTCTTCCCCTCGCCTGTCTTGTAGGACCTGCCGCTGGTCTCGACAGGCTCGAGTCGAGTTCTTGGTCGCGCAGTTATGGCCACGGCCCCTGCGCTGGCTGCTGTGGAGGGGACTGCACTGTTGGAACGGCTCCCTCGGTGCGGCCAGTGGCTTGGGCAGTTGCCGCCGTCGATGGAGGCCGCGACGGGCCTGCCTGTTGTGATCCTCCCGCCTCAGTGAAACAAATCAGGTTCTGAATGGTGGCTCTTCACTCATCCATTTGATTGGCCATTGGCGGGAATCTCAACAAGAGCTGGGCCCGTGCCATGGCTTCCGAGGCAGTGCTTGGCATGGACGATGACGCGGATCGTGATGTCGCCCGACTTCTGATGGTGCCTGTTGTGGTGGCACCATGTTCTCGCCACCGCGAGCTGGCCGCCTGGGCGGCGTGGCGATGAGGTGGATGCGCTTGGGGATTGACGACCCCGTTCGGCGCATCGTCTTGGTTAACTTGCCCCGGGGATGGCGCGGGCCCTATAGCCGCTCCCGCGGCGGGGGCAGCTAGGAGGTTACGACCCGCATCAGGGCGAGCGCCATCGCTGCGGCTATGTCCCTCGGTGAGGTGGGGAGGTGGAGACGGAAGCGGAGCATGGTCGATGGGGTGCTGTTGGTGTCGCCCTCCTCTGGTGCCTCATGCTCCCACTTCGGCCGCAGGGGGAACGGTGATGGTGCCGCCTGCGCCAGTCACGTCCCCCGCGTTCCCATGTTCCCCCGCAGCCCCCATAGCATCAGTGGCTGCATGCGAGGGGGCCTTCGAGGTGGGCGGGTGAGATGAAGCACCGGATTTCTTTTTGGGCGCCATGGCTGATGAAGCCGTTGATGAAAACAAACGCGCCGCTTATGACCTCAGGTTCGCACAGGCGCTCTCCCCTACCTGGCGCGCCAAAGATGTCGTGGTTCAACACGGCCACCTATGGGGCCATCGGCCCCTTGTGGTTCGGCAAGGGGGAAGGGCGCGCTGCACAAAGAGCGGAGGCCGTAGGACGGCGCAGCGGTGATGACACGAGCAGTTTTTACCCAGGTTCGGGCCGCCGCAAGGCGTAAAACCCTACTCCTGCTTTGGTGGATTGATGAATGGACCGGGGTGGAGACGCAACGCTCTAGCCCGGCAAGGTCGCCTTGGGACGAGAGCAGCTACGCGCGTATGAGCGTACAGGGGTCCAAATCCTTTCTATGGTTGCCACAGCCCTCCTTTTATAGGCCAAGGGGTCACCACAATGGCAAATCAGTCATTGTGTACTGATTGGATAGCAAACAGTGCTATCATACCTAACTCTGCAGATAGGACAAGGCACATTAAATGCATCGCTTAGTGTCACATCATGGGTGTAGCCCGGCAAGCCTTGCCGTGCCATTCAGCCACCTCTTCGCCTACCTTCGTGACACGTCTCCTGGACGGGTGTCATTTAGGGGTGTTGTTCCTCAGAAATGGCCTACCACATACCAAGTAACGGCCACTTAATCACTTGGGGGCTCGACACCGCACCGATAGGTGACTTGCGTTGCTGTGAGGTGGAGCGGTGGAGCCTTGGCGGGGTAATCCGCCCTCGGTGTCCCCGGCAAGCCTGCCGGGGGAGTCTTGAGACTTGTCTCTGGGACAACCTCGACCTAACCAGGCTCGCTTGCCGGGCAAGGGAGGTTTCCCCTTGGTGAGATCTTGCTTCTTTGGTTTGTCTTGGTCTTCTTGATCCGCCCTTTGACTTCTCAAAGAGCTATATCTTCAGCTTGGCCTTGTCTTGGATGCTGTAACCTTGTTCCTGAGCCTGCATACAGTCCGGGCAACATACACCAGGGTCTGTTGCACTGACAAGACGTATCATGCATCAATTCCATCATATGCATGCCATGACCACCTAGCTTTGTACATGCACTGTTTGTCATGTTGTCAACTTTCTCCATATTATGCTTCCGCTATTGCTCATGAGGAGACTCCCATAATTTCCTCATACATATTAGGAGATTTTGACCCATCCTATGAATTGCATGATCCCAATAATTGTGTGAACAATATGCTCCCCATGAATAAAGATGTTATTTATCTGTCATATACTTGCATGCTCAATCTCTATCCCCATCATGTTATATATAACAAATATTCTTTCATGATGGACGACTGATACGTCTCCAACGTATCTATAATTTTTTATTGTTTCATGCTATTATATTCTCAATCTTAGATATTTTTATATGCATTTTTATGCTATTCTATACCATTTTTGGGAACTAACCTATTAACCCAGTGCCCAGTGTCAGTTGTTGTTTTCTGCTTATTTTTGGTTTTCGAGATAATCAGTACCAAAACGAGTCCAAACGCTATGAAACTTTTTGACGATTTTTTTCTGGACAAAAGTGACCCTAGAAGCTTCAGGAGGAGACGAGATGGCAAGTGAGGAGACGGCAAGGCAACAGGGCGCGCTCAGGGGGTAGGGCATGCCCTAATACCATGTGGGCCCCATGTGGCTCCGTCTGACCTAATTCCACTTTCTATAAATTCTCAAATATTGGGAAACCCCCAGAGAGCCACTCAAAATAGTTTTTCCACCGCCGCAAGCTCTTGTTCTTCCATGATCCCATCTAGACGCCTTTTTCGGTACTCTACCAGAAGGGGAATCGATCACGGAGGGCTTCTACATCATCCTTGTTGCCTTCCGATGATGCGTGAGTAGTTCACCATAGACCTATGGGTCCATAACTAGTAGCTAGATGGCTTCTTCTCTCTCTTTGATCTTCAATACAATGTTCTCCTCGATCTTCTTGGAGTTCTATCCGATGTAATCTTCTTTTACGGTGTGTTTGTTGGGATTCGATGAATTGTGGCTTTATGATCAGATTATTCATTGAAAGTAATTGAGTCTTTTCTGAACTTCATTATGCATGATTATGATAGCTTTGTATTTCTCTCTGATTGCTTGTATCTACGTTGGTATTTCCCCGAAGAGGAGAGGATGATGCAGCACAACAACGGTAAGTATTTCCCTCAGTTATGAAACCATGGTTATCAATCCAGTAGGAGAACCAAGCAACACTATGTAAACAACACCTACACACAAATAACAAATACTTGCAACCCAACGCGTAAGAGGGGTTGTCAATCCCTCCTCGGTATTGAGATAAATTAAATTGTATGAGGTTGGATAAATAGATCTAGCAAAAACACAAAATAAAATAAAGAAAGAAAAAGTGCAGCAAGGTATTTTTTGGGTTTTTGGCATAATAGATCTGAAAACAATATGATAGAAAATAGACCCGGGGGCCGTAGATTTCACTAGTGGCTTCTCTCGAGAAAATAGCATACGATGGGTAAACAAATTACTATTGGGCAATTGAAAGAAGAGCAAATAATTATGACAATATCCAAGGCAATGATCATGTATATAGGCATCACGTCCAAGATTAGTAGACCGACTCCTGCCTGCATCTACTACTATTACTCCACACATCCACCGCTATCCAACATGCATCTAGTGTATTAAGTTCATGGAAAAATGAAGTAATGCAATAAGAACGATGACATGATGTAGACAAGATCTATTCATGTAGTAATAGACCCCATCTTTTTATCCTTAATAGAAACGATACATGCGTGGCTCGCTACCCCTTCTGTCACTGGGTGAGGACACCGCAAGATTGAACCCATCACAAAGCACCTCTTCCCATTGCAAGAAAAATCAATCTAGTTGGCCAAACCAAATCAAAGTTTCGGAGAAGAAATACGAGGCTATAATAATCATGCATATAAGAGATCAAAGAAGACTCAAATAATATTCATAGATAGAACTGATCATAAACTCGCAATTCATCGGATCCCAACAAACACACCGCCAAAAGTCATTACATCAAATAGATCTCCAAGAACATCGAGGAGAACATTGTATTGAGAATCAAAAAGAGAGAAGAAGCCATCTAGCTACTACCTATGGACTCGTAGGCCTGTGGTAAACTACTCACGCATCATTGGAGGAGCACCAATGAGGATGATGAACCCCTCCGTGATCGTGTTCCCCTCCGGCAAGGTGCCGGAATAGGGCTGTAGATTGGATCTCATGGTTCTAGAACTTGCGGCGGCTAGAATTGTTTTTCGTCGACTCCCCTAGGGTTTCTGGAATATTTGGGTATTTATAGAGCTGAGAGGCGGTGGAAAGGACTCCCATGGGCCCCACTACCCACCTGGGTGCGCCAGGGGCCTCTGGCGCCCCCTGGTGTCTTGTGGGCCCCATGGGCCTCTCCTCTGGTACTTCCTTGGCTCCCAAGTTGTCTTTTGGGCAGAAAAAAATCTCCAAAAAGTTTCGTGGCATTTGGACTTCGTTTGGTACTGATAGTCTGCAAAGTAAAAAACAAGCAAAAAACAACAACTGACACTAGGCACTATGTCAATAGGTTAGTCCCAAAACATGATATAAAGTTGCTATAAAATGAATGTAAAACATCCTAGAATGATAATATAATAGCATGGAACAATAAAAAATTATAGATACATTGGAGACATATCAGCATCCCCAAGCTTAATTCCTGCTCGTCCTCGAGTAGGTAAATGATAAAAACAGAATTTTTAATGTGGAATGCTGCCTAACATGTTCATCACATATTCTTTTCTTTTGTAGCATGGACATTTGGAATTTTAGATGATTCAAAGTAATAGTCTATATTTGACATGAAGACTTCAATACTCAAGCATATCAACAAGCAACCATGTCTTCCAAAATATCAATACTAAAGAAAGTTATCCCTAGCCCATCATGCTCAATCATTGATCCATTCATGAAACACACTCGAATATTAGCGACATCCAATGCACAAGTATGATCATAGTGCTCCCTAGTTGGTGCTTTATAAGAGAAGATGGAGACTCAAATAAAAATAAAAATTGCATAAAAGTAAATAGATAGGCCCTTCGCAAAGGGAAGCAAAGATTTGTAGAGGTGCCAGAGCTCAAAGCTTAAATTGAGAGATAAAATATTTTGAAAGGCATACTTTTCCCGTCAACGAAAACAACCGAGTAATTCCCAATACTTTCCATGCTAGATACATCATAGGCGGTTCCCAAACATAAAATAAAGTTTATTCCTTTTTTCACCATTCTTTCACAATTCATGGCTAGCCGTATCCACGGGTGCCTTCCATACCAACACTTTCCAAGGAATTTATTATTTGACAACATAAAGTAAATTTCTTTTTCATTTCAGGACTGCGCATCCCTATTACCGCCACACTCTTGTGCAATGACAAGTGAATAAACACTCATCTTGAGAATAACACATCTAGCATGAAAAAATATTGGCCACCCCCTGCCGCTTCATGAGCGGTATGGGCACACAAAAAGGAAATTAATTTTGAAAATTAGAGTTGGCACACACAAATTTACTTAGAACGGCACGGAAATACCGCATATAGGTAGATATGGTGGACTCATATGGCACAACTTGGTTTAAGGATTTTGGATGCACAAGTAGTATTCCCACTTAGTGCAAAGGAAAGGCTAGCAAATAGATTGAGAAGCAACCAACCAAGAAACAAAAACAATCATAAACAAGCATTGAGCATAACTAACACCGAATAATGCACCACAAGTAGGATGTAACTTCATTGCATAATTATTGACTTTTGTGCTTGCATAGGGAATCACAAACCTTAACACCAATTTTCTTACTAAAGCATAATTACTCACCAACATGACTCACATATTACTATCATCATATCTCAAAACTATTACAAAGAATCAAGTTTATAATGTCCAATGATCTTCATGAAAGTTTTTATTATATCCCTCTTGGATATCTATCACTTTGGGACTAATTTCATATATTACCATTGCTTATAACAAGCTCTCAAACAAATTTAAGTGAAGAACATGAGCATAAAAAATTTCATCTCTCAAAATAATAAAAGTGAAGCATGAGAGAATTTCTTCAAAAATTCACTAACTCTCAAATTAATCTAAGTGAAGCATGAGAGTATTTCTTCAACAATTAAAGCACCACCATGCTCAAAAAAATATAAGTGAAGCACTAGAGCAATTCCATAGCTCAAAAAGTTTAAGTGAAGCACATAGAGCAATTCTAACAAATCATAGCATCATTATGCCTTTCTCAAATAGGTGTGTCCAGCAAGGATGATTGTGACAAACTAAAAAGAAAAACAAACAAAGATGCATATAATACAAGACGCTCCAAGCGAAACTCATGATATGTGACGAATAAAAATATAGCTCCAAGTAAAATTATCGATGGTTGTTAGAAGAAAGAGGGGATGCCTTCCGGGGCATCCCCAAGCTTAGTTGCTTGATTATCCTTGAAAATTACCTTGGCGTGCCATGGGCATCCCCAAGCTTAGGCTGTTTTCACTCCTTATTCCTTCATCCATCATGATCTCACCCAAAAATTGAAAACTTCAATCACACAAAACTCAACAAAACCTTCGTGAGATCCGTTAGTATAATAAAGCAAATAACCACTTTAAGTACTATTACAAACCCATTCATATTTTATTATTGCATTATAACTACTGTATTCTAACTTTGCCATGGCTTATACCCCCCGATACAATCCATAGATTCATCAAAATAAGCACACAATGCAACAAAAACAAAATCTGTCAAAAACAGAACAGTCTGTAGTAATCTGGACTTTGACCATACTTATGTAACTCCAAAAATTCTGAAAAATTAGGACAAGGTAGGAAATTTGTATATAAATCTTGTTTAAAAAATTCAGAATTTTATCATGCTTCTGTGATGCTTAACAATTCTTCTACTGGGCACAAAAGTTTCTGTTTTTCAACAAGATCAAATCAACTATCACCCAACATGATCCTAAAGGCTTTACTTGGCACAAACACTAATTAAAACATAAAAACACAATCATAACAGTAGTATAATTGTGTAAACACACACAAAACAGAAATAAAAAGAGAAAAAATATTTTATTCATTGGGTTGCCTCCCAACAAGCTCTATCGTTTTATGCCCCTAGCTAGGCATGAGATTTTATCGATGCTCACATGAAAGATAATAATTGAAACACAAAGAGAGCATCAATAAACATTTGACCAACACATTTAAGTCTAACATACTTCCTATGCATAGTCATTTTATATGAAAACAAATTATTAAGACAAGGAATATCTAGCATATGCAAAGAAGAAGAAAGAAGCAATAGCAATCTCAATAAGAAGAGAGGTAACTTAGTAACATGAAGATTCCTACAACCATATTTTCCTCTCTCATGATAATTACATGTAGGATCATTATCAAATTCAACAATATAGCTATCATACAAAATTTCTCTTCATGATCCCCAAGGATAAGAGTTTTATAATCTTCCAAGATAGTGGGATTAACATCAACTAAAGTCATGACCTCTCCAAACCCACTTTTATCAAAAATTTCATAAGATTGAACACTCTCCAAATATGTGGGATTATTTTTAGCTAAAGTTGACACTCTTCCAAACTCACTTTTAATATTATCACAAGCATATTCATCATGAGGTTTAAATAAATTTTCAAGATCGTAAGAATCATTATCACCCCAATCATGATCATTGCAATAAGTAGTGGTCATAACAAAACATGCATCCCCAAGCTTGGGGTTTTGCATATTATTAGCACAATTGACATTAATAGAATTTATAATAACGTCATTGCAATCATGCTTTTCATTCAAGGAGCTATCGTGAATCAGTTTATAATTTTTTTCTTTTAACACTTCATCACAATTTTCAGATTCACGAATCTCAAGCAAAACTTCATAAAGATAATCTAGTGAACTCAATTCACTAGCAATTGTTTCATCATGATTGGGTCTTTTAAAAAGATTAGCAAGTGGATGATAATTTATATCAATAAATTTTTAGCAAGCAAAGCTGCAAGCAAATAGAAGGCACATGGCAACACAAGCAAAGATAGCAAACAAGCAAAAGATCAAACAAGCAAAAAACTGATACGTCTCCAATGTATCTATAATTTTTGATTGTTCCATGCTATTATATTATCTGTTTTGGATGTTTTATATGCATTAATATGCTATTTTATATTATTTTTGGGACTAACTTATTAACCTAGAGCCCAGTGCCGGTTTTTGTTTTTTTCCTTGTTTTTGAGTTTTACAGAAAAGGAATACCAAACGGAGTAAAACTTTCGTGATGATTTTTCTTGGACCAGAAGACACATGTAGGACTTGGAGAGGAAGGTAGAAGAGTCCCGAGGGCTCCACAAGCCCTCAGGGCGCGCCCTAGGGGGGTGCCCCCTTACTTGTGGGCCCCATGGGAGTCCTCCAACCCTAATCTTTGGCCTATAAATTCAGAAATATTCCCAAACCACCAGAAGCGTCCACCAATATACTTTTCCGCCGCCGTAACCTTCATTTCCCGTGAGATTCCATCTTGGGGCCTTTTTCGGCATCCTGTCGGAGGGGGATTCGATCATGGAGGGCTTCTACATCAACTCTATTGCCCTTCCGATGAAGCGTGAGTAGTTTACCTCAGACCTACGGGTCCATGGCTAGTAGCTAGATGGCTTCTTCTCTCTCTTTGATCTTCAATACAATGTTCTCCTCGATGTTCTTGGAGATCTATCCAATGTAATATTCTTTTGCGGCGTGTTTGTCGAGATCCGATGAATTGTGGATTTATGATCAGTTTATCTATGAATATTATTTTAATCTTCTCTGAATTCTTATTTGCATGATTTGATATCTTTGTATTTCTCTTCGAATTATCGGTTTGGTTTGGCCAACTAGATTGGTTCTTCTTGCAACGAGAGAGGTGCTTTGTTTTGGGTTCAATCTTGCGGTGTCCTCACCCAGTGACAAAGTAGGGGTAGCGAGGCACGTATTGTATTGTTGCCATCAAGGGTAAAAATATGGGTTTTCATCATATTGCTTGAGTTTATCCGTCTACATCATGTCATCTTACTTAAGGCGTTACTCTGTTCTTATGAACTTAATACTCTAGATGCATGCTGGATAGCGGTCGATGTGTGGAGTAATAGTAGTAGATGCAGAATCATTTCGGTCTACTTGACACGGACGTGATGCCTATATTCATAATCATTGCCTTGGATATCGTCATAACTTTGCGCTTTTCTATCAATTGCTCGACAGTAATTTGTTCACCCACCGTATTATTTTCTTTCAAGAGAGAAGCCTCTAGTGAAACCTATGGCCCCCGGGTCTATTTTCCATCATATATTTTCAGATCTATAAACCAAAAAACCCAAAAATACCTTGCTACAATTTATTTGTTTTTACTTTGTTTTATGGTTTAGTAATCTTTTATATCTATCTCTATCAAATCTCACTTTTGCAAGTGACCGTGAAGGGATTGACAACCCCTTTATCACGTTGGGTGCAAGTGTTTGATTGTTTGTGCAGGTGCATAGATTGCAGACTTGCGTGTATCTCCTACTGGATTGATACCTTGGTTCTTAACTGAGGGAAATACTTATCTCTACTTTGCTGCATCACCCTTTCCTCTTCAAGGGAAAAACCAACGCAAGCTCAAGAAGTAGCAAAGACCAAACTAGAAAAAAGGCAAACGGAAAATATATATTTGTATTTTTGCAAAACATTTTAGAAGTGGCGGAGATGAAAATGAGAGTCAAATGGCAAATAATGTAAATTGTGAGGAGATGAGATTTGTGATTGGGTACCTGATAGATGTTGATGATGTCTCCCCGGCAACGGCGCTAGAAATTCTTCCTGATTGCTTGTATCTGCGTTGGTATTTCCCCAAAGAGGAGAGGATGATGCAGCACAGCAACGGTAAGTATTTCCCTCAGTTATGAAACCAAGGTTATCAATCTAGTTGGAGAACCAAGCAACACTATGTAGCAACTGCTGCACACAAATAACAAATACTTGCAACCCAACGCGTAAGAGGGGTTGTCAATCCCTCCTCGGTATTGAGATAGATTAAATTGTATGAGATTGGATAAATAGATCAAGCGAAAACACTAAATAAACTAAATAAAGAAAAAGTGCAGCAAGGTATTTTTGGGTTTTTGGAATAATAGATCTGAAAACAATATGATAGAAAATAGACCCAGGGGCCATAGATTTCACTAGTGGCTTCTCTCGAGAAAACAACATATGGTGGGTAAACAAATTACTGTTGGGCAATTGATAGAAGAGAAATTAATTATGATGATATCCAAGGCAATGATCGTGTATGTAGGCACCATGTCCAAGATTAGTAGACCGACTCCTGCCTGCATCTACTACTATTACTCCACACATCGACTGCTATCCAACATGCATCTAGTGTATTAAGTTCATGGAAAAACAGAGTAATCCAATAAGAACGATAACATGATGTAGACAAGATCTATTCATGTAGGAATAGACCCGATCTTTTTATCCTTAATAGCAATGATACATGCGTGCCTCGCTACCCCTTCTGTCACTGGGTGAGGACACCGCAAGATCAAACCCATCACAAAGCACCTCTTCCCATTGCAAGAAAAATCAATCTAGTTGGCCAAAACAAACCAAAGTTTCGGAGAAGAAATACGAGGCTATAATAATCATGCATATAAGAGATCAAAGAAGACTCAAATAATATTCATAGATATAACTGATCATAAACTCGCAATTCATCGGATCCCAACAAACACACCGCAAAAAGTCATTACATCAAATAGATCTCCAAGAACATCGAGGAGAACATTGTATTGAGAATCAAAAAGAGAGAAGAAGCTATCTAGCTACTGCCTACGGACCCGTAGGTCTGTGGTAAACTACTCACGCATCATCGGAGGAGCACCAATGAGGATGATGAACCCCTCTGTGATCGTGTTCCCCTCCGGCAAGGTGCCGAAATAGGGCTCTAGATTGGATCTCATGGTTCTGGAACTTGTGGCGGCTGGAATTGTTTTTCGTCGACTCCCCTAGGGTTTCTGGAATATTTGGGTATTTATAGAGCTGAGAGGCGGTGGAAAGGACTCCCGTGGGCCCCACTACCCACCTGGGCGCACCAGGGGCCTCTGGCGTGCCCTGGTGTCTTGTGGGCCCCATGGGCCTCCCCTCTGGTACTTCCTTGGCTCCCAAGTTGTCTTCTGGGCAAAAAAAATCTCCAAAAAGTTTCGTGGCATTTGGACTTCGTTTGGTACCAATATTATGCGAAGTAAAAAACAAGCAAGAAACATCAACTAGCACTGGGCACTATGTCAATAGGCTAGTCCCAAAAAATGATATAAAGTTGCTATAAAATGAATGTTAAACATCCTAGAATGATAATATAACAGCATGGAACAATAAAAAATTATAGATACGTTGGAGACGTATCACTCTCTAATCTATCTGTTTTGTTTGGCCAACTAGATTGGTTTATCTTCAGTTGGAGAGATGCTTTGTAGTTGGTTCAATCTTGCGGTGTCCTCACCCAATGACAGAAGGGGTAGTGAGGCACGTATTGTATTGTTTCTACTAAGGATAAAACGATGGGTTTTATTCATATTGATTGGGTTTACTTTGTTTACATCATGTCATCTTGCTTAAGGCGTTACTCTATTTGTCATGAACTTAATAACATAGATGCATGCTGGATAGCGGTCGATTGGTGGAGTAATAGTAGTAGATGCAGGCAGGAGTTGGTCTACTTGCCACGGACATGATGCCTATATGTGTGATCATTGCCATGAATAATGTCATAACTATGCGCTTTTCTATCAAGTGCCCAACAGTAATTTGTTTACCCACCGTATGCTATGTGTTCGAGAGAGAAGCCTCTAGTGAAAAGTATGGCCCCTGGGTCTACTTTAATCATATTATAAAAAACAAAAATACCTTGATGCAATTTATTTACTTTTATTTTGTTTTACAATTTATCTTTCTACCTATACAAGATTTGATCCTTGCAAGTAACGAGTTCAAGGGAATTGATAACCCTCTTGCCCGCTGTCGGTGTCAAAATCGGCAGACCTCGGGGTAGGGGGTACCAAGCTGTAGATCTCAGATCGGTGGTAATAGGAACAAGGGAGACGATATTTACCCAGGTTCGGGCCCTCTTAATGGAGGTAAAACCCTACGTCCTGCTCTCGTTTATATTCATGATGATGTATCGAGTACAAGCTTGATCTACTTCGAGATCGTAAGTTGAGACCTAACTCCAGGGCTAGGTGAATGTAATTGTGTTGAGATCCCCCTACGGGCTAAACCCTTTAGCCTATATACACGCCAGGTAGGGCATCTAGGGTTACATGGTCGGTATCCAGGGGATTGCATGGATGCTGTAGGAGATGTCTTGGAGTATATGTCAAGTCTTCAGCAGATGCAGTCTTGATTACATCTAGGCGTGTAGCTTCTGGAGTCCATCCAATTGAGAGTGAGGCCCATAGGCCTAGCCCAAGGACTACGGGCCAGCTCAGTTGGCACCCCTTAGTCCAGGACACCATCACCCGCGTTGGGTGCAAGTATTTGCTTTTGTGTGTGCATGTGATGTTCACTGGGGTTTGTGTGATTCTCCTATTGGTTCGATAACCTTGGTTCTCACTGAGGGAAATACTTATCTCTATTGTACTGCTCCACCCTTCCTCTTCGAGGGAAATCCCAATGTAGCTTACAAGTAGCAATGTCGTATTTCTCCATTGTGCCTCAAATTTCTTTGACAATTACTTATCTTGTGCTAACTCTCACATGCACACTGTAACACCCCTAGTGTCATGATATTGTAAACCCATGCTAATAGTGCCATGCCATCACAATTAATTTGGCTAAACATCACACTGATCCAACTCAGTTCAAAATTGAATTTAAAATAAAGTCAAAAATAATACTCCATCCGTCTCATAATATAAGACATTTTTTTAACACTACGCTTTGGGACGGTGGGAGTATTTCTTTAAACATCTAAACAAAATGCTTACAATATGTCATAAAATCCCCAAGTATTGGTAAAATTAATATCAACTCCATTTGGATGCCCAAATTGTCCTTGGCAATTATTTGAGTGAACCACCAACATTAAATAAACCTATTTAAATTCAAACCTACATTTAAACAGTCCTGATTGCTCTGAAACTTTTTGAGCAACTTCAAAATATAGTGAATGATTTATGTCGAAAGTTTCATAAGAAAATAAAATCATTTGGTCACTCGAATAAATATGAAATAGAAAAAAATGTAAACAAAAAAGATAACTAAAGAAAAGAGAAAAAGAAACAAAAAAGGCCCATGTAGCTGGGAGGCCCAACCCACCTCCCCTGTCTTACACCTCCCGCTACAGTGGGAGGCAGGGGGCAGACGTGGAGGACATCTGCCATGGCGCCGGCCACGTGCCGGGCATCCACGGCCTCCCCTCACCTACAAAGTCGCCACACCCCCGGCAAACCCTAGATCAAATTTCCCCTCGCCTCTGGATCGTGCTCCCGCACCGCGCCTGAAGGACCGACACCATGGTCACCGTGTCTTCCGCCATCGATGCCGCAGCCAGTGACCACCTCAAACCACGAGGAGATGTCCAGCAGCACCGCCACCTCGCCTTTGTCGACTACACACGATGGTTTGGAGCGGGAAGCCCCCACGACGTCGTCCTCAGCTCATCTTCCTCACTACGGCAGCCACCGTCCATCATTAGATTCGCCGCATCCCTACCCCCTACGACTTCCTCGACCACGCCCCCGAGCTCGTTGTGAGATCCTCACCCGAATCTCCCTCTTCTTGAGCTTGATTTGTCATCGTAGTCATTGCTCCACGCTCACCGTAGCCACCACCGGAGCTCTGTGTCCGCGCTGCACGAACTCGTGCCTGGCCATGCCCACCTGCACCTGCCCATGCTGCCGCCCACGCGTGCCGCACCACAGCCGCGTGCGCCCAGCCGTGTTGCCTCCTCCCGCTAGTCGCTGCCTGGCGCAACTTCTGACTGTCGGCCTCGCCGCGCACTGGCCTCGGCCAGTGGCTGCGTGCGTCCAGCCGCCCCTGTGTGGCCGCTGGCCATTGCCAGTGGGGCCCAACCCCAGCTTAATTAGGGGCCTAACCTCGTGTTAGTGCTAACCCCTAACACCCCACTGACCACTCGGCCCCACCTAACTAATTAACTTAATTAGTAAATTAACACTCTGTTAGATAAATGACTCAATGACATGTGGGTCCATCCAAAACTAACAAAATTCATTTAGACCAACAGTTCATGACACCTGGGCCCCATCTACTAGTTTTGACCAGTCAATGGTCAAACTGTTGACTGCTGACTGGACTGTTGACTGGGTCAATAGTTGAACCTGGACCCCACTTGTCGTCCACTAGGGCTAGTTCCTAGAGGGTACAAAAAGTAATTCTATTATTTAATATTAATGTAAATAGATAAAAAAACCATTAATTGTAATAAACTTCAGAAATTCATAGAAATTAAACCGTAGCTTGGATGAAAAAGTTTTATCTATGAAAAACAATCTGAAAAATATAATGCATCTGAATATGCTACTTTCATACATTAGAAACCACCCCAACATATGAAAATCAATGATTCATGCCTAGATCAAAATAGCGAAGAACATTTGGAGCTGGGAAAATACCGCCGGATATTTTCCTGCTTCAATTAAAAGGCGTAGTAATGCATTAGAGCATATCACCAACACCTATTTCCATGACATACATCTATGTTGCATTTGATTGCCTGTTGTTTATTGTTTCCCTCGTTTACTTCTTTATGGTAGAACCTAAGACCGCTGTTGATCCCGAGTGCGACTGCTTCAGTTAGGATCCGTTTTCGTATGCAGAGCTTCCCGGCAAGCAAAACCCCCTTGATCATTCCGATATCACCTATTCTTTCTCTCTACTTCTGGCAATAGAGAGTCGAAGTTCAGTTGATGCTTTTTTGGTAGATCATATTCTATTGCATAGCCTGCTTTTGATAAACTACTATTGATACTTTATCTGCAATCCTACTGTGCTTCGTATAGATATGCTAGTATTCCATCAGTAGCCCTACACCTTATCCGTTTGCCATGCTGTTTTACCGGGCCATGATCCCTTCGAGCGATGATCATGGATATACTATATAATATCACAATACTTATGATACTGTTCGGATTGGGTGTTGAAGGGACATGTGGTTCCATCCAGGTAGTGGTGGGCCTGGGTTCCCAACGGCCCCCGAGTGATTCTTTGTGGTGGAATGACAAGACAGGTAGAGACCACCTAGGAGAGAGGTGGGCCTGGGCCCTGGTCGGTGTCTGTAGTTATTTCATGATAACACGCTAAAAGAGATTGGGTATTCGATTTGAGACTGCCACTGGCATATACGCACTAACCGTCGCATAGGTTAAGGGTTTGTGGGGCCCTCGACATCATACGTTCCTCCCGAAAGCTCTGTCAGATGTCACAATGGAGAGGGTTGATTGTTGCGGTGAGCCAGTTATGCCTGGATAGAGAGGTGGGTTTGGTCCCCGACCAGTCATGCAACATGCAGGAGTGCTTAGGGTGATGGGTCCATGACCCCTTTGCGCTTAGGATTTACACCAGCATGTTGACCTCTCTGCGGAGCCTGTTGGTGTCAAAACTGGCGGATCTCGGGTAGGGGGTCCCGAGCTGTGGATATTGGATCGGTGGGGAACTGGAAACATAGGGACAATATTTACCCAGGTTCGGGCCCTCTCGAAGAGGTAAAACCCTACGTCCTGCTTGATTGTATTGATGTATGTATGATGGTTACAGAGTCGATCTACCACGAGATCAGATGAACTAAACCCTAGATGAGTAGGATGATGGTTCTTCTTCTAGCCTCTATGGACTAAACCCTCTGGTTTATATAGACACTAGGGGTACTAGGGTTACACGTGGTCGGTTACAATAAGGGAATAAACATGCCGATTCTCCTATATTGGCTTGGAGGACACACCAAGGCTTCGAAGGTTTCCCTCTCGAACATGGAGTCGTCTTATAGATCGGCCTTCCAATAGTAGTTACAGAGCGGCCCACCTGTTTGGTCCATGAGAGCTAGGCCGGCAGCCCGAGGACCCCTTAATCCCGACCTCCCTCAGTAGCCCCCGAACTAGTCTTCGAAGCCGAGGTATATGCGGGAATCATTGGCTTTGTGGACCAGTTCCTTCTTTCCCTGGTGTCTATGCCAAGTATGCAGTCCCCCTCAGCCAAACCTTCAAGGGTTGCTTAGCCAAGTTCGGCCATGCTTTATCCGAATTATGTTTGATTTACGAATTATATACATTACTTAGCCTCGAAGGCCGGCTGCCCGAGTACAAACAGTGCCCTCTCCTGACAACTTTTTGACAAAAGGCCACAGCTTACCGTCTCCTAAGCTCCAGCACCCAGATCCATTCTTCCTCGGGAAACCTTCACACCACCTCCTTAATCCAGCCATGGCTGGATCTGGCTCCAAGGGCAAGTGGGAGGCCTCCAGCATCACCAACAATGACATCCAGGAGCTGAAGCACGCCGACTATCTTCTGGCTGACGTCACCCACCGCACTCCAGAGGAGGGCCAGGTCATCCCCACGCCCAGGCCAGGCGAAAGAGTGGTGTTCGTCCCCCACTTCATCCGGGGACTAGGCTTCCCGCTCCACCCCTTTGTCAGGGGTTGATGTTCTTCTACTGGTTAGATTTTCATGATCTCGCCCCAAACTCCTTCCAGCATATCTCGGCCTTCATTGTTATCTATGAGGCCCTTCTTCGGGTCTGACCACACCTCGGCTTGTGGCTGAAGGTGTTCAACATCAAGTCCAAGATTGTGGACAGCCAACACGCGGACTGCGGGGAGGGGGGGGCGATGATCAGCAAACTCCCCCGAGTCGAGTGGCCGGAAGGCACCTTCATAGATACCGTCAAGATATGGCAAAAGGAGTGCTTCTATATAATAGAGCCACGTGGTGCAGATTGGGCGGCAACCCCCGCCTTCTGGTCCGGACCTCCCACCAGGCTGGTCATACGTCTCCGTCATATCTACTTTTCCAAACGCTTTTGCTCTTGTTTTGGACTCTAATTTGCATGATTTGAATGAAACTAACCCGGACTGACGATGTTTTCAGCAGAACAACCATGGTGTTGTTTTTGTGCAGAAATAAAAGTTCTCAGAATGGAAAGAAACTTTTTGGAGATTTTTTATGGAATAAAAGAAAAATAGTGGAGCCAAGAACCACCGGAGGGCCCCCCCTGGGTGAGCACAACCCACCAGGGCGCGCCTCCCCTCCTAGCGTGCCTAGGTGGGTTGTCCCCTTCTGGTGGCCCCGCAGACCCTATCTCCGACGCTATAAAATCAAATTTTCGAAGAAAAAAATGAGGGAGAAAGAATTATCGCGTTTCACGATACGGAGCCGCCGCCACCTCCTGTTCTTCATCGGGAGGCCAGATCTGGAGTCCGTTTGGGGCTTCGGAGAGAGGGATCTTCAATCTTCGTCATCACCAACCCTTCTCCATCGCCAATTCCATGATGCTCCCCACCGGGAGTGAGTAATTCCTTCGTAGGCTCGCTGCTCGGTGAGGGAGTTGGATGAGATTCATCATGTAATTGAGTTAGTTTTTTTAGGGCTTGATCCCTAGTATCCATTATGTTCTGAGATTGATGTTGCTATGACTTTGCCATGCTTAATGCTTGTGACTTTGGGCCTGGGTGCCATGATTTCAGATCTGAACCAATTATATTATCACCATTACATCTATGTTCTAGATTCGATCTTGCAAGTTATAGTCACCTATTACGTGTTATAATCCGTGAACCCCGGAGTGACAGTATTCGGGATACTTTCCGGTGATGACCGTAGTTTGAGGAGTTCATGTATTCACTATGTGCTAATGCTTTGTTCCAGTTCTCTATTAAAAGGAGGCCTTAATATCCCTTAGTTTCCTTATGGACCGCACTGCCATGGGAGGGTAGGACAAAAGATGTCATGCAAGTTCTTTCCATAAGCACGTATGACTATTTATGGAATACATGCCTACATTATATTTATGAACTGGAGCTGGTTTTGTATCGCCCTAGTTTATGACTGTTATATGATGAATATCATCCAACGAATTTACTGATCCAATGCCTACGAATTTTCCATATATTGTTCTTGCTAAGTTACTACTGCTGCTGTTACTATTACAACTGCTACAAAATCATTGCTATCACTGTTACCGTTACTGTTACAATTATTGCTGCTATCAAAACTATCATATTACTTTGCTACTGATCATATTGCTGCAGATAATTAATCTCCAGGTGTGGTTGAATTGACAACTCAGCTGCTAATACTTGCAAATATTCTTTGGCTCCCCTTGTGTCGAATCTATAAATTTGGGTTGAATACTCTACCCTAAAAAACTGTTGCGATCCCCTATACTTGTGGGTTATCAAGAGCTTTTTCTGGCGCCGTTGCCGGGGAGCATAGCTATATTTGTTGAGACACTTGGGATTATTATCAATTTATCACTATGAAGAATCTGAAGGATACAAAAACCAAGATCGTTCCCTCTAGGACGAGGGGAGGTAAGGAACTGCCATCACACTCTGCACTTGATTCACCTTCTGTTTTGAGTAGACTTGCAACACCACCACATGCTATTAATTCTGATATGTCGCAAGTTATTGATGATGCTACTTCTATGAATGCTACTCATGATGATGCTAATACCTTGCTTGATGATGGTGTGCCACTAGGTGATTTTCTTGATGAACAAATTGCTAGAGCTAAAGATATTGAGAATGCTGAAACTGATGAAATTGTTGAAACTGATGAAATACCTGAAACTGAAAATCTTGAAACACCTATTAGGCCTAGCTCTCCTAGATATGAATTGCCTAAGATACCTGAAGGTTATGTTATGGATGAGGAGACAACTAGAGACTTTCTTGCTTGCAATGATAGAGATGATCTTAAGAAATTACTATGCAAACTGAAAGAAAAATCTTTGAGTGCTAGAATGAAATGCGATCCTAAGTTTGCTACTTCACCTATCTTTATTGATGATAAGGATTATGAATTCTCTGTCGACCCAGAGCTAATTACTTTGGTTGAATCTGATCCTTTCCATGGTTATGAAACTAAAACTGTTGTGGCACATCTTACTAAATTAAATGATATAACCACCCTATTTGCTCATGATGAGAAGATTCGCTTCTACTATATTCTCAAATTATTTCCATTCTCATTAAAGGGTGATGCTAAGATATGGTACAATACTCTTGCTCTTGGTTGTGTGCGTAGTCCCCAGGATATGATTTATTACTTCTCTGAAAAATATTTTCCTGCTCATAAGAAACAAGCTGCCTTACAGGAAATATTTAACTTTGTGCAAATTGAAGAAGAGAGTCTCCCACAAGCTTGGGGGAGGCTTCTCCAATTGCTTAATGCTTTTCCTGATCATCCACTTAAGAAAAATCAAATACTTGATATCTTCTATAATGGACTAATCGATGCCTCTAGGGACTTCCTAGATAGTTGTGCTGGTTGTGTTTTCAGGGAACGAACTATTGGACAAGCTGAGGAATTATTGAATAATATACTGAATTTTTTTGATGATTGGACTCTTCCTAAACCACCTCCTAAACCCACTCCAAAGAAGAGAGGTATCTTATATCTCACTCCAGAAGATATGCAAGAGGCAAAGAAATCTATGAAGGAAAAAGGTATTAAAGCAGAGGATGTTAAAAATTTACCTCCTATTGAAGAAATACATGGACTTGACACACCACCACCAAAGGTGGTAGAGGTAAATTCTTTAATGAAATTTGATGAAAGGGACAATCTTTATAATATGCATCCTAGCCAATGCCTTTATGAGTTTGATAATTACATTACAAAGCAAGATCACTTCAATGAAAATGTTATGAAACAATTGAAACACAACTCTGATATGATTGCTCGCTTGAGTGACTATTTTGAATCTCCAATGATGTTAGAGGTGTAGGAAAACTTGCCTCTATGGTTCAAACTTAGTTAGAACAAGTTGCTAAATCTCAATGAGAACTGCTTGATGAAATGAATAATAATATGAATGATCAAGCAGTTAGAGTAATGACTAGAGGAGGTAGAATGAGTCAGGAACCACTTTATCCTGAAGGTCATCCTAAAAGAATTGAACAAGACTCTCAAAGAATCAACACTGATGCATCTAGTCCTTCTAAAAAGAAGAAGAAAAAGAAAAATGATAGGACTTTGCATGCTTCTAGTGAACCTGAAATGGAAAAACCTCCTGATAATAATGATGTTTCTATTTCTGATGCTGAAACTCAATCTGGTAATGAACATTCATCTACTGATAATGAAAAAGATAATGATGATGTTCATGAAGACACTCAACCAGACAACGATAAACAACCAGATAATAATGTTGAAATAGAACCAGCTGTTGATCTTGATAACCCACAATCTAAAAATAAAAGATATGATAAAAGAGACTTTGTTGCTAGAAAATATGGAAGAGAAAGAGAACGATGGGTTCAAAAACCCATGCCCTTTCCACCTAAATCAACTAAGAAAAAGGATGATGAAGAATTTGAACATTTTTCCGAAATGCTTAGGCCAGTCTTTTTGCGTACTCGCTTGACTGATATATTAAAGATGGCTCCTTATGCAAAATATATGAAAGACATCATTTCTAATAAAAGAAAAATACCAGAAGCTGAAATCTCCACCATGCTTGCTAATTATTCTTTTAACGATGGAGTACCTAAAAAACTTGGAGATCCGGGAATACCAACTATACCTTGCTCCATCAAAAGAAATTATGTTAAAACCGCTTTGTGTGATTTAGGAGCTGGTGTTAGTGTTATGCCTTTCTCCTTATATAAAAGACTTGATTTGAATAAACTCACACCTACTGAAATATCTCTGCAAATGGCTGACAAATCAACTGCCATACCTATCGGTATTTGTGAGGATGTGCCCGTTGTTGTTGCAAATGTTACTATTTTAACTGACTTTGTTATACTTGAGATGCCCGAGGACGAAAACATGTCGATTATCCTTGGTAGACCCTTCTTGAATACTGTAGGGGCTGTTATTGATTGCAACAAAAGCAAGGTCACTTTTCATATCAATGGTAATAAACACATGATGCACTTTCCGAAGAAACAATTCCAAGTGAATGGTATTAATGTTATTGAAAAATCTCCGACACTCACTATTGGAAGTTTTGAACTACCTCTACCTGCTGCTAAAAAGAAATATGAAATGTTTATTGTTGGGGACATGCATATCCCCGTTGAGGTAACTTAGTGTTTTACGAAAGTTCTTCGGTTTCATGCTAATCGAAGGTGGTTGTTAATAAGATTTGATCAACCTTATTAATGGATCACTTTTGAGAGGTATGAAGTTGATGAATTTAGTAAGCACAACCTTCTGCTCCCAACTTTTATTCTCTGTTTTTCTTAGTTAAATAAAATAAAATGCCATGTTTTGTCTGTTTTTTGAATTTCTCGTGCAATAAAAAAATGACCAAAAATTAAAAGTTCTCAGAATATCCTGAAAATTTAATACGATTTTTTTCTGAATATTTCTGAATTTATAGTGCAAATAACATCAGAGGGGGGTGCACCAGGTGGGCACAACCCACCTGGGCGCGCCAGCAGCCCCAGGCGCGCCCTGGTGGGTTGTGGTCCCCACGTGGGCCCCCTCACTTATCTCTTTAGCCCATGTCATCACCTACCTCTAGAAAAAAATCACCATTGCTCTCTCTCTCATGTTCTTGCTCTCAAACCCATGGATTTCGATCTCTTTGCTCGAAGCTCCGTTTCCGAAACTGTTTTGGGGGATTGCTACTTGGTATGTGACTCCTCCATTGCTCCAATTAATTTTTGCTTTAGTGGATTATATTTTGAATAATTAGCTACTCTTGGTGCTGCTGTAGATGAGCTTGCATGTTGAATTCTTAGAGCTCTAAGTAGTTTGAATGCTTATTATGGCCTCTATGCATCCCTATGAGTAGTTGCTATCAATCTTGTGAAGTTTTGTTGACAAAAATTTTGTGACCCAATTTTTTTTTCTAGAAAATTGTACGCAAATATGATGAACTTCTTTGGAAGGAGTTCTTCGAGGAGGAGGTCCTCGGAAGCATCTTCTAGTAGTGGATCAACCCGTCAATGTTATGTTGAACCAAGTGCAAGTTCAATACAGGATGCCGCCACCAAATCATGCTTATGGCCGTGCAACAATTTCATGATGATGGCAGGTATTAAAGAAGAATTTGAGCAATATGTTCGCAATGCCAAGCTCGATCCCCACATTGAAGATATGTGCAACCAGTATCTCAGTCTCACAGAATCGTTTACTAAAGAGTTTAAATTTCATCCTCGTGAGTCTAGAGTTTCGTTTAAACTTTATGATCGTTCGATTACCATGCCTCTAGACGCGTTTAGTGGTGTGTGTAAAATTCCATTTTCGGGTTTGTTGGACGAACCACCAAGGTCTGAGTATGAGTCATTTTTGACTAGTCTTTGCTATGGTGAAAATAGAGGGGTGACACAAGGTAGAATAAAAAGTATTCATTTCCCCTCAATTCAATACTTTGCACTGTTTAATGGAAAATGCATCGTAGGCAAACAAGGCTGTAGTAGACTATGTGCTCCTGACTTGAGCCTCATACACACTGCTCTCATCGGTGTTAAATGTTATAACCTTGGAGTGATTGTTGCACGCAGATTGCAACACAACGCTGGTAGTGGATATTTTTATGGTGGGATTTATGCTTCACGTTTAGCAGAGGAGTTTGGTGTATCACTTTGGCCTAATGACCCCATCCTACCTACTCAGTACTTAGACTTTGAGGCCATGAAGCGCCATAAGTTCCTTAAGGGCGAGATCACTAATTATACTTATAACCTGCTATTTAATAAAGCTTCTGTTGTGCACACCTTTTTGCCTGCGCCTGCTCTCTTTGATTATCACAGCAAAGGAAGGTACTATGTTCTTGAGAGCGAGGCCCGCGCGCACAACGCCGAGGTTGTGGCTGCTCGGTGGACTGAGGAGGCTGCACCAAGAGCCTCCGTGAGCTATCATTCCGATTATTACGCAGGCTGCAAACGATGATTACCAAGCTAGGCCAAAAGCCTAAGCTTGCGGGAGTACGTATTTCCACCGACATTACATTCATGTTCACACATTTCATTCCAGTTGTCGGTGTCCACACTTTTTCATTGTACTATCCATGCTAGATTTATTTTCTGGCTTTCTTCTTGTGTGTTTAAAAACTTTTAGAAAACCCAAAAATATTTCTCGCTTCTTTTTGGTTTTTCTTTCTAGTTTAATTTAGTTGTAATGTTAAAAGAAAACCCAAAAAGATTTCCTTGTTGTTCTTTTGCTTGCTGGGAGCTCTCCCATGTAAATAATTTTTCTCGTTCTTGTTTTTCTCTTTAAATTTGCTTTCTTCAATAAAAACTAAAAACTCCAAAAATATTTCAGTGTGTTCCTCTGAAATTCTTTTCCTTTTATTGAGTCGTACCGAGGAGAAGACCATGATGAAATTGTTGAGTGGCTCTCATATGCATTGATATTGATCTAATAAAGAGCCCATATTACCTTGTCTTCTCCTTTTGAATAAAATGTTTGCAGATTCCAGCTTAGTCCATGGCACTCTCGCACTATTATTATTTTCATATCGTTCGGTCATGCAAGTGAAACGCAATGAAGACGATATTTGAGAACTGGCTGTGGCAGAGATAAACGGGTATGAACACAACTTGTTCTGTTTTTGTAAATATGTTTAACCTAGTATCCATGATTCAACCTATTATGATCAAACATGTTTGCAATGACAATTAGAGATTATAGTTTCTCATGCCATGCTTAAGTAGCTAGGAGTGGATAATGATTTATATTGGATGTCAACATGCATTAAAATGATTGTGATGTGGTATGATGACATGGTATCCTCCTCTGAATGTTTCAAGTGGCTTGACTTGGCACATGTTCATGCATGTAGTTGAATCAAAACCAACATAGCCTCTATGATGTTTATGTTCATGGTGTTCATATCCTACTCATGCTAGTATCCAATGTTACTTATTCATAATGCATGTTTATGACTATTTTCGCTCTCTAGCTGGCCGCTTCTCAATCTATTTGCTAGCCTTCACCTGTACTAAGCGGGAATACTGCTTGTGCATCAAAATCCTAAAACCGAAGTTGTTCCAGATGAGTCCACCATATATCTACCTAAATGTGGTATTACCCTGCCATTCTAAGTAAATTTGCATGTGCCACCTCTAAATACTTCAACTAAACATCCGTTTTTGTGTGCCTGGATTGTTCATAGAGCGACAAGAGGTAGTCGGTATCTTCCATGCTAAGCGGGTTATTCTCATGATGAGTGTTTATTCACTCATCCTTGCACGAGAGGGGCGGTAATAGGGATTCCCAGTCCCGAAATCAAATTGCAAATAATTAAACAAAACTCCCCCGGGACTGATGTTGGTATGGACGGTACCCGTGGATTCGGCTATCCGTGGAGTGTGTTTGTTGGTGGAGGGGGAGTAAACCTTTACTTTTATCGCTTGGGAACCGCCACTAATGTGTTTAGCATGGAAGATATCGATAACTAATGGTCATGAAGTAAACAGGAAGGGTGCATTTCTCAAAATTTCATTTATCACTGTTTTAAAATTCTGAGCTTTGGCACCACTGCAAATCACTGCTTCCCTCTGCGAAGGGACTATCTATTTAATTTTATGTTGTGTCATCACCTTCTCAAATAAGCGCCAGATCTGAGAGCACTATTGTCATCCTCATGCATTGTGTATAGCTAATGTTGGATGCGTCATGATTGGATCTTTTCTACCATGAATTACAATGTTTAGTCACTGTTTGAACTTTGGAGGTGCTCTACATTTATGTTTTGCGGTCTCAGAAAGGGCTAGCGAGATACCACTGTTGTCATATTATATCATGGTTGTTTTGACAAAGTGTTGTCATTTGAGATATTTTATTATTGCTCGCTAGTTGCTTATGCCATTGATATGAGTTAATATAATTTTTAAGAGTTATTATCGGCATGGTTAGTCATAATCTTTGCTGAAAACTTGGGTGCTACTTAAGCTTATTTATGTAAACAAGAGCAAAAGAGTTCGTAAAAGTTTTTCTTTTTCACTTTCAGTTTATCAACTGAATTGCTTGAGGACAAGCAAAGGTTTAAGCTTGGGGGAGTTGATACGTCTCTGTCGTATCTACTTTTTCTAACGCTTTTGCTCTTGTTTTGGACTCTAATTTGCATGATTTGAATGAAACTAACCCGGTCTGACGCTGTTTTTAGCAGAACTACCATGGTGTTGTTTTTGCGCAGAAATAGAAGTTCTCGAAATGGAACGAAACTTTTTGGAGATTTTTTATGGAATAAAAGAAAAATACTGGAGCCAAGAACCACCGGAGGGGGGCCCCTGGGTGAGCACAACCCACCAGGGCGCGCCCAGGTGGGTTGTCCCCACCTGGTGGCCCCGCAGACCCTATCTCCGATGCTATACAATCACATTTTCGGAGAAAAAAATGAGGGAGAAAGAATTATTCGCGTTTCATGATACGGAGCCGCCGCCACCTCCTCTTCTTCATCGGGAGGCCAGATCTGGAGTCTGTTAGGGGCTCCGGAGAGGGGGATCTTTGATCTTCATCATCACCAACCCTTCTCCATCGCCAATTCCATGATGCTCCCCACCGGGAGTGAGTAATTCCTTTGTAGGCTTTCTGGTCGGTGAGGGAGTTGGATGAGATTCATCATGTAATCGAGTTAGTTTTGTTAGGGCTTGATCCCTAGTATCCATTATGTTCTGAGATTGGTGTTGCTATGACTTTGCCATGCTTAATGCTTGTCAGTTTGGGCCCAGGTGCCATGATTTCAGATCTGAACCGTTTATGTTATCACCATTATATCTATGTTCTAGATCCGATCTTGCAAGTTATAGTCACCTATTACATGTTATGATCCGTAAACCCTAGAGTAACAATATTCAGGATACTTTCCGGTGATGACCGTAGTTTGAGGAGTTCATGTATTCACTATGTGCTAATGCCTTGTTCCAGCTCTCTATTAAATGGAGGCCTTAATATCCCTTAGTTTCCTTGTGGACCCCGCTGCCATGGGAGGGTAGGACAAAAGATGTCATGCAAGTTCTTTCCATAAGCACGTATGACTATTTATGGAATACATGCCTACATTATATTTATGAACTGGAGCTAGTTTAGTATCGCCCTAGGTTATTACTGTTATATGATGAATATCATCCAACGAATTCACCGATCCAATGCCTATGAATTTTCCATATATTGTTCTTGCTAAGTTACCACTGCTGCTGTTACTGTTACAACTGCTACAAAATCATTGCTATCACTGTTACCGTTACTGTTACAATTATTGCTGCTATCAAAACTATCATATTACTTTGCTACTGATCATATTGCTGCAGATAATTAATCTCCAGGTGTGGTTGAATTAACAACTCAGCTGCTAATACTTGCAAATATTCTTTGGCTCCCCTTGTGTCGAATCTATAAATTTGGGTTGAATACTCTACCCTCGAAAACTGTTGCGATCCCCTATACTTGTGGGTTATCAGCTGGTCTCGTGGATCAAGAAAGGTCTCGACTGGGGGTCTCCCACGGAGGTGGAATCACTGCAGAAGCGCATCTCCTGAATGATAAAGAAAAAGGTCGAACTAACCAATGTGGTTCAGATCATGCTCCACCGCCGCCTCCTGCCTTTCCAAGACCGGGCTACTCCCATGTGGTCCTACAAGCCTGAAGACCCCGTCACCGTGCTCCGCTTCTATCGTACCACCCATGACAAGCTGTGGAAGGTGCTGTTCAAGCCTCAGAAGGACTGGCCAGCCGCGGAGGAGGACATCAGCCTTGATGCCGCAACGCCCCCTCTAGAGGTATGACAAAATTTATCATTATGTTCGGATATCCCTTTTTGACAAAGTATTCATTTACTCCTCCTTCCCACGCATAGAGCTGGCTGAAGAAGGCCGTGTAGATTGACACCCTGACCCCGTTGCCTGAGGGCCCAGAATGGCCTTGCTGGCAGAAATGTTGGTCGTGGCTCCGTACAAAGCGCCGGGAAGAAGGAGAAGAAGAAAGGTGAGAAGAAGGAGGCCCGAGAAGGCTGTGTCCGGGGAAACCCAAGCCCCCTTCACTCATGAGGTGGAGCGAGGAGAGGACGGGGAGGAGAGCGACTCCTCTCGAACAAGGAAGAGGGCGGCGTCAGATGACACCGAGGAGGATCAGCCTCCTCCTGCCCCAAAAAGGCACTGCAGGGCCAAGGTGGCCCTGTCCGATGACAGCTCGAACTCCACAGAGGAGTCCGAGGCTTCCAAAGAGGTTCCCTGCAGGAACCCCAGAGTCAAGCCCCCAGCCCAAAGGTATGAATCCGAAGACCCTCTGGGCGTTCACCTTAAGGTTTGTTACTAACCATATGCATGTTTTTCATATTGCAGCCCGCCGCGCGACCTCCCCACTGATCAAGTCTCGGAGGGGGATTCTCCGCCAGCCGAGCCAGCGGAGAGTGGGACCATGTCATGCTCTACGCCTCCTCCGGTGATCAAGGAGACCGGGGAGGTGTTGTCCTGAAAGACCCCTCCCGGCCCGGACACGGGGGACGGGGGTAATGATATCATGGCCGAGGTCAACACCTCGGTCGCCGAAGACTAGGGGGGGATCCCTTCTGGTAAAGAAAGAGGGGGAGTTCAGTCAATCCGAGCTCTCCCCGAAGATGGTCCCGGAGCCCCCGAGGCCCCCGGAGTCATCCATTCCGACCTCCACTGAAGGGGGGCCATGGCTCCGCCACCAGCGCCATGCGCAACACAGCAGGTCATAGCTGAGTGGCTGGATGTGATGGAGGAGGCTTTGAATAGCTCCTCCATTGTCGAGGAACACCGCGCCCTGATGGGCGTGGTTTTACAAAGTATTCAGTCCGTTGACAGCGGACTGAAGGAGGCCTTTGGCGACCTCCTGACGGGCTTCGACGTAAGCCATGTAATATCCCTTTATAAATAGAATTTATTATGCAAGGTCATGCAATCCTCATATATAGCAGCGCCCGAGCCCTGGGTGAGTTTGAAAAACTCAAGCAGGTGTCGAATAGTCAAAAAATGCCTATGATAGAAAAAAGTGAATCGTAGCCCCCGAAACTCTGGCAGGATTGAAAAAAACTGGCAGAGGATCCGATACGTCCATTTTGCATCATGTTTTCCTACAGTTATTTATAATGTTTTTATGCATAATAATGCTTTTGGGAGTAATTCTAATGTCTTTTCTCTCATAATATGCAAGGTTTACACAAAGAGGGAGAATACCGGCAGCTGGAATTCTGGACCTGAAAAAGCTACGTCAGAGTTACCTATTCTGCACATCTCCAAATGATTTGAAAATTTATGAAGAATTATTTTGCAATATATAAAAAATAATGGAGCAAATAACTACCGGAGGAGGCCCACCAGGTGGGCACAACCCACCTGGGCGCCCAGGCCCCCCAGGCGCGCCCTGGTGGGTTGTGCCCTCCTTGGCCCACCTCCAGTGCCCATCTTCTGGTATATAGGTCATTTTGACCTAGAAAAAAAATCAGGAGGGGACTTTCAGGATGAAGCGCCGCCGTCTCGAGGCAGAACTTGGGCAGGAGCACTTCTGCCCTTCGGCGGAGCGATTCCGCCGGGGGAACTTCCCTCCCGGAGGGGGAAATCATCGCCATCGTCGTCACTAACAACTCTCCCATCTTTGGGAGGGCCATCTCCATCAACATTTTCAACAACACCATCTCCTCTCAAACCCTAGTTCATCTCTTGTGTTCAACCTTTGTACCGGAACCTTAGATTGGTACTTGTGGGTGACTAGTAGTGTTGATTACATCTTGTAGTTGATTACTATATGGTTTATTTGGTGCAAGATTATATGTTCAGATCCATTATGCTATTTAATACCCCTCTGATCTTGAGCATGATTATTATTTGTGAGTAGTTACTTTTGTTCTTGAGGTCACGAGAGAAGTCATGTTGCCAGTAATCATGTGAACTTGATATGTGTTCGATATTTTGATGATATGTATGTTGTGATTCCCTTAGTGGTGTCATGTGAACATTGACTACATGGAACTTCACCATATTTGGGCCTAAGGGAATGCATTGTGGAGTAGTTATTAGATGATGGGTTGCTAGAGTGACAGAAGCTTAAACCCTAGTTTATGCGCTACTTCGTAAGGGACTGATTTGGATCCAAAAGTTTAATGCTATGGTTAGATTTTATCTTAATACTTTTCTCGTAGTTGCGGATGCTTGCGAGGGGGTTAATCATAAGTAGGAGGTTTTGCTAAAGTAAGAACATCACCTAAGCACCGGTCCACCCACATATCAAGTTATCAAAGTAGCGAACACGAATCAAACCAACATGATAAAAGTGACATGATGAAATTCCGTGTACCCTCAAGAACGCTTTGCTTATCATAAGAGACTGTTTTGGCATGTCCTTTGCCGTAAAAGGATTGGGCTACTTTGCTGCACTTTATTTACCGTTACTGGTACTTGCTCGTTACAAATTATCTTGCTATCAAACTACTTGTTACCGACTATTTCAGTGCTTGCAGAAAATACCTTGCTGAAAACCACTTGTCATTTCCTTCTGCTCCTTGTTGGGTTCGACACTCTTACTTATCGAAAAGACTATGATTGACCCCCTATACTTGTGGGTCATCAGGATCGAAAATCAATAAATCGGGAGTCTGATGTCTGTAAGCCTATTGTGCAGGCCTCGTCTTCGACGGCAACCGCCAACACCGTGGAGCTGGCCGAGGTGAATCGGAAGCTCAAGAGTGCCGACGAGGAGCTTGACCTTCTCAACAAGCAGTTTAACGAAGCACAAGGTAAGTCCAGACTGGACTGTTTAATACCATGGGTTTTCCTCATCAAGCGAGGTATTTGGGGTTAACCCTAAGCGAGGACTACTTTGTTATAACTGCAGTTGTCGCCGCGGAGGTTGAGAACGTCAAGGTTGAGCTGCACAAGGCAAAGCAGGAGGCTGTAGAGCAAAAAGCGGCGGCCGCTGAGCTGATGACGGTGAAGACCGCCAGTGAGAAGCACGAGGCCAGAGTGGCCGAAGTGCAGCAAGAGCTCAAGGATGCCATCACTAAATGTGAGGACCTTAAGCGGAAAAATAAGGATCAGGCCACCGAGCTATCCTTGGTGAAGTTGGAGATCCAGGAGGCGAGGGGGCGCCTGAGAAGAACTCCGCCAAGTTAAGCTTATTGTAGATGGTAAGCCGTACTTACTGCAAAGTGTCTTTGGTGGTAATAGGTTCGCTTTGCTCATGCAAGTATGACGTTCCCCAGGCACCTTTGCGGAACTTCCAAGGAGTGCGGCGGATGCGGCAAGGCATTTTGCGTCCTAGGAGGGCGATGCTGAGCATAGGTTGTTTTGGGCGCAGTTCCAGGCGCCCGAGCACCCCCCCCCCTCCTTAGCAACCAAATGAAGCAGTTGATGGAGTTGCATCGGATGGCGGAACCGGCCATGAAGGACCTCTGTGTCCGGCTGTGGCCTTCGGAGCCGTTGCCGAGCAGCTACTTCGGCTTAGTGCAGAAGCTATGCGACGCCGCACCCCAGATTGACGCTGTGAAGCGCTCCGTATGCATCGAGGGAGCTCGGATGGCCTTCGCGAAGACAATGGTGCATTGGCCGAAGATCAAGCCGGTCGAGATGGCCACCGGACCCCCGCCCCTTGGGAAGGAGCATAGGCACCCCGAGCATTATTTTCCCATCATAATGGATGGTGCTCGGGCGATAGAGGCCCAGTGCTCAAAAGATGTAATTTATGAATGAACGTAATATCATGTATCAGATGACAGTTAAACTTTTGTGCTTTATGATGCGGTTGCTTTGCATGGTATATCATGCTTTATTTGTTTATTTTGACTCCTGTGTGGCCGTTTTAATCTGAAAGTTACCAATCATCGGCTTCAGCCCCCTTGTAGATGCTACAAGGGGTGTTTCGACCTCCACACTGTGACCCTTAGCCGATGTCTCGGTGCCCGGAGGCGGTAGTGCGTAAGGGAAACGAGGCAATCAGACTATGTGGCTTTAGTGCTTTCACTTAGCCATAGGAGCTTGACTGCGGGGGCTAGTAACTAGCCCCCAGTTTTTTGTGATATTCGGATGAACCGAGGTAGAGACAATTATCACTTGGTTTGTCTGAAGACAGTCCCTTCATATAACATGACAAAACCTCCATCGATTTTTATTTTAACACTTGTCATCGGATCACCGACCAGCTCTCGCTTATTATGACAGTCAGTTTTCGGCTTTCTCCACTGAGGTACTTAACCAGGCGAGCTGGAAGTACAATCATAGTGGTTCTCCCTTTGCCCTCCTAGCCGAACATGCGGAACGTAAGAGGGCAACCACAGGAGCCGGGTAACCCAACTATTGACCTAAGACATAATTCGGAACCAATTCATATAATGCAATATCCAAGACACCGAGCACATGAGATAGAAACTAGTGCCGGAGTGATGCTTTTGGGCGATTTTTATAATTGAGCCCCCGGTTTATTAGCCGACCGCATCTAACGAAAATATGTACCGAACTAGTTTGTTTCAGCGTCGAAGAGCGGAAAAAGTTATGCGACATAAATGACTGCAATGGGACCGTAAAGACTGGTCTTTATTTCCGATGAACTCGTGATGTCTAACCGTACAATCCAAACTACCGAAGCAACTGTTACAGATACTTTGATTTTTAAAAAGAAAATTTACAGAGGAAAGGTTTACACATGGCTTTAATGAGTGGCTTGACGTCCCTACTATGCCCTGCTGCACGTCTGCGCCTTTGCTCTTCAGGGGGAGGGGATTCCTTGGAGGTGATGGTAATCGGCTGACGGGCCCTTGAGAGAGGGTCTTGAGAAGTCGCCGCAATATATTAGCTTGATGTTGGGTAGGTCCTAGATGGTGCCTATTATTGTAGGAAGACGTGTTTGACCATAGCTCGATCAAGCTGCCCATGGTATTTTAAGTGTGAAATTGTGCATCCGAGGCGCGTACTTTACAGTTGGGGTGGCCATGCTATGGGGTGCGTATCCCTATTTACGTTGAGCGTGGGAAGGCTCCGGGAGCTGAGATAAAGCTCGGGCCCATTTGCTTGCCTCTCGTGCCTTGACGGCAGGCTGGGACTTTGGCACCTCGTTGCCAAGCTAGACTTCGGCTGCTAGGGCCGCCATGTGCTCCTCGGTCCGGAGTGAGCGCTCCATGTTGCCACTAACCGTGATGACACCCATGGATCCTGGCATCTTTAGCTTCAGATATGTGTAATGGGGGACGACATTGAAGCGAGTGAACGCCGTGCAGCCAAGAAGTGCGTGATAGACGCTACAGAAAGGGACGATGTCGAAGATCAAGTCTTCGCTGCGGAAGTTGTCGGGCGAGCCGAACACTACTTCCAGAGTCACAGTGCCTGAGAAGCGGGCTTCAATGCCTGGGATTACTCCTTTAAAGGTGGTGTTGCTGGGTTTGATCCTTGATGGATCGATACCCATTTTCCTCACTGTATTTGAATAAATCAGATTGAGGCTACTACCTCTGTCCATGAAGACTCTAGTTAGGTGGTACCCATCGATAGTGGGGTCAAGTACCAGGGCCACTAATCCTCCATGATAGATACTGGTCGGATGGTCCCTGCGGTCGAAGGTGATCGAGCACGCCGACCATGGGTTTAATTTCGGGGCCACCGGCTGTACGGCGTAGACATCCCGAAGCATGCACTTCCTCTCCTTCTTGGGTATGTATGTGGCATAGATCTCGTTCACCATTTTTACCTCAGGAGGGAATTGCTTCTGGCCTCCATTGTTCAGCCCACGAGGCTCGTCATCGTCCTTGCTGCGGGGGCCCTTTCCATGTTCCTCAGTTGTGAGCTTGCTGGCCTGTTTGATCACCCAACAGTTACGGTTGGTGTGGTCGGCGGGCTTGTCCGAGGTGCCATGGATCTGGCAGGGTCCGTCCAGGATCTTATCTAGCGCGGTGGGTCCATCTCGGTTCCCTTTAGAGGGTTTCTTCCGCGGTCCTGGTTAGGAGTTGCTGAATCCAGCATTTACTACCGTATCCTCGGCATCACTGCAATTGTGTCGACGCTTGTTCTTGTTGCGCCGTGGTTTCCCGTTTCCGTCCCGGACTTTTGAGGTGCTGGGGTCTTTGGGGTTGTTGCTTCTATGAGCCAACTAGCTGTCTTTGCCCGCGAAAAAGCGGGTCATGAGTGAGGTATGGGCTGACATTGTTTTCGGCTTGTGTTGGCCAAGCTGGCGAGCTAGCCATTCGTCCCAGATGTTGTGTCTAAAAGCGGCTATCGCCTCAGCATCCGGACAGTCGACGATTTGGTTCTTCTTAGTCAAGAACCGATTCCAAAATTACCGGGCTGACTCGCCGGGCTGTTGGACCACGTGGCTCAGGTCATCGGCATCCGGAGGCCGAAAATAAGTGCCTTGAAGGTTAGCTCGGAAAGCATCCTCGAGCTCTTCCCAGCTCCTTGTGGAGTTTTCGGGGAGGCTGTTCAACCAATGTCGGCTGGTCCTTTAAGCTTTAATGGCAGGTATTTTATGGTGTGGGGATCTGATACGTCTCCACCGTATCTATAATTTTTGATTGTTCCATGCTTTTATATTATCATTCTTGGATGTTTTACCTTCATTGTATTGCAACTTTATATCATTTTTTGGGACTAACCTATTGACATAGTGCCCAGTGCTAGTTGCTGTTTTTTTGCTTGTTTCTTACTTCGCAGAATATCAGTACCAAATGAAGTCCAAATGCCACGGAACTTTTTGGAGATTTTTTTTTGGACCAGCAGGAAACTTGGGAGCCAAGGAAGCACCTGGGGGTAGGCCCATGGGGCCCACCACCCACCAGGGCGCTAGAGGCCCCTAGCGCGCCCTGATGGGTGGTGGGGCCCATGGAGGTCTCCTATACCGCCTCTCAGCTCTATAAATACTCTGATATTCCAGAAACCCTAGGGGAGCGATCGAAACACAATTCCAGCCGCCGCAAGTTCCAGAACCACGAGATCCAATCTAGAGCCCTATTCCGACACTCTGTCGGAGGGGAACACGATCACGGAGGGATTCATCATCCTCATTGGTGCTCCTCCGATGATGCGTGAGTAGTTCACCATAGACCTATGGGTCCGTAGGCAGTGGCTAGATGGCTTCTTCTCTCTTTTTGATTCTCAATACAATGTTCTCCTCGATGTTCTTGGAGATCTATTTGATGTAATGACATTTTGCGGTGTGTTTGTTGGGATCCGATGAAGTTCGAGTTTATGATTAGATCTACCCATGAATATTATTTGAGTTTTCTTTGATCTCTTATATGCATGATTATTATAGCCTCGTATTTCTTCTCCGAATCTTTGGTTTAGTTAGGCCGACTAGATCGATTTTTCTTGCAATGGGAAGAGGTGCTTTGTGATGGGTTCGATCTTGCGGTGTCCTCATCCAGTGACAGAAGGGGTAGCGAGGCACGCATGTATCGTTGCTATTAAGGATAAAATGATGGGGTCTATTCCTACATGAATAAATCTTGTCTACATCATGTCATCGTTCTTATTGCATTACTCCGTTTCTCCATGAACTTAATACACTAGATGCATGCTGGATAGAGGTCGATGTGTAGAGTAATAGTAGTAGATGCAGGCAGGAGTCGGTCTACTAATCTTGGACGTGATGCCTATATACATGATCATTGCCTTGGATATCGTTATAATTATTTGATCTTCTATCAATTTCCCAATAGTAATTTGTTTACCCACCGTATGCTATTTTCTCGAGAGAAGCCACTAGTGAAATCTACGGCCCCTGGGTCTATCTTTTATCATATTGCTTTCAGATCTATATTTCCAAAAACCCAAAAATACCTTGCAGCACTTTTTCTTTACATGTTTTATTTTGTGTTCTTGCTAGATCTATTTATCCAATCTCATAAATTTAATCTATCTTTTTACCGTGGAGGGATTGGCAACCCCTCTTACGCGTCGGGTTGCAAGTATTTGTTCTTTGTGTGCAGGTACCGTTTACATAGTGTTGCTTGGTGTCGGGGTACACAAACAGGGGGTATATGTTTCCCTGACTTGTGCACGGACGGATAGCTTCCTCCCCGGCAGTCAAGGCCAAGCCAGATAAGGAGCTCTTACTGAGATCTAAGACTGGATCAAGAAGGCCAAGGCAACCAAGACAGGAGAATATCACCTTGGGGAGGACCTCCCTTGCCGGGCAGGAGAGCCTGGCTCGGTCGAGACCGCCCCAAGGGCAAGTCCAAGACTAACCCGACAAGATTGCCGGGTCTGCCAAGGGCGGAATCCCTGCCAAGACACCACCGCTCCACCGCACGACGACGCTAGTCACTTATCAGTGCGGTGTCGAGCCCCCAAGCTATTAAGTGGCCTCTGCTGAGCACGTGGCGGCCCATTGGAAGACAAGATTTATCCAAGTGACACCCGTCCAGAAGCGTGTCAAGATGATAAGCAAGAGATAGTTATGCGGCTCAGCAGGCCTGCCGGGCTTTGTCCTCTGCTTGACACCTAGCAATGCATTTAATGCACTTTGTCCTAACTGCCAGAGTTAGGTATGATAGCACTGTTGGCTATCTAATCAGTAGATAAAGACTGTTTTGCCATTGTGGTCACCCCTTAAGCTATAAAAGGAGGTCCAAGGCAACCTCGCAAAGGATTCGGACCCTGGCACACTTGTACGCGTGTAGTTGCACTCCCCGAGGCTTCCTTGTCGGGCTTGAGCGTTGCGCGCTCGCTGTGTTCTTGCACTCAATCCATCAAAAAGCAAGAGTAGGGTTTTACGCTATCCAGTGGCCCGAACCTGAGTAAAAACCACCAGTGTCACCACCATCGTGTTGTTTCATGGCTTCTGCTCTTTGTGCAACGTGATCCCCCTTGCCGAACCACAAAGGGGATCATGGCCCCATAGGTGATCATGATCCACCACGACATCTTTGGCGTGCTAGGTAGGGGCGGTCGTTTGTGCGAACCTAAAATTGTAAACAACGCATCGAGCTCCATCGTCGATCATCATCATCATTGTCGTCTTCATCGACACCCTCTTCGTCCGTGACTTCGAGGATGAAGAACAATGCCGCTCACTCTCTCGGCCCTACCCAGATGCCGTCGATCATTTCCGCCGCAGCCACAGCGGCAACGGGAATAGAGGGCAGTGGTGGTGCGACAACCGCGGATGTCTCGGGCGGCGTGGCCATCAAGCCACCTGCGTCCAGAAGAAGAAGCTAAACGTGTGGCGGTATCGGCCTCCTCGCGAGCTCCCTTCAAGGCGTACCCAATGCCAGAAAGTGCCATTTGGACAATCAAGACAAATGGTGCGTGGTCGGCCCGCTCCTCCCTTCCCACTTGTCAATAATCGAGCCATGCAATGGTGGCGTTGTCAGCGTCGATGAGCCCGCGTGGAACTCGGTCCAGTATTTATCCCGCCAAGGGTGAATCCTGAGTGGAGCGCTGGTGCGAATCCATTGGTTGATCCCCCGGCAGACGTGCTCTGGCAAGGCTGATCGCGTCGACATGGCCTTCATGCCTGCCGACGTGAGATCATTGACAATATAAGAAAAAGAGGAGAGGAGCCGGCCCTTCCTTCTCACCATACATCGACAGCTACAAGCGTTCCATTAGCCCCTCTAGCTCTTGCCGGGGGTGGGTGCATAACTATTAAGCTGCCAAGTCTTTCCCTTGTGTGCCTTCTCGTTTGTTGTCTTTTTCAGTACAAGGATGAACACACGAACGGGGGAAACAATCACAAGCAGGGAGGGAGGTGTTATACGAGACCTAATGCATACCCGGCAAGGAGGGGAGCATTAACGAAAGATAAGTTAGCATGATCACCGATTCTTCTTCAAGTACTTACGTCGTTTATCCTTCGAACAACCAGGATTTCGTATGGCAAGCCTTTCAGATGATGGTACCTTACTGTATTTGTCTACGCCCCCGCTTTTTGTTTCGAGCCTGCTCAACTATGTGGGTGGCTGCGTCCAAGGCCGTTAAGGAAAAACTTGCTGGGGCATACCCTCACCAGCTGAATGCTAAGGACCCGCTCCTCACAGCAATCGTGGCAGCATGCTACTGGCAGGCAACCAAAGTACGGAAAGAAAAACTAACCATACGAACATCAATGGATAAACAAACGAAGGATAGCGTACATTGACATAATTAAAACATCAGTTCAACGAGTGCAAAACCATAAACAGTACGGGACTTAAACACAAAATGCATGATTGTCTTGTTACAGGATACCACAGCAAGAAGAACGGCTCAAGGCTGGGCGTGCTGGTCACCGGGGACCCTTGGGACAGAAAGAACCTTGTCGGCAAGGGGACTGGCCTTCGCCTCGGCAGCAGAAACGTCGGCGCCCGGTGGCAGTCTCTTGAAGCCGTCGGAGAGGTTGAGGTCCGGGTGACGATAGGCAAGGTTGCTCAAGACCATAAAGAGGGCATCGCGGGCAAGCTTTCGGGATTCAACCGCGAACCATTCGGCCCTGTCTTCCTCGTACATCCTCAGCCCTTCGATCAAACCATCAAAGAAAAGCGTTAGCTTGACACTTGGAACTTCGTGGTCACCGACGAAGAAAGCCCAGCTCTTCATGTCCATCTTTGAGATTTGGGCAGTGAGGCGCTCGGCAATATCAACCAAACTTTTGATCCAGAGGTCACGTTGCTCGATCTGGTTCAACAGCTTGTCCTCCGCATCCCGCCAAAGAATTCTTGTGTTCTCCAAGTCCTTCATCAGCAACTGCTCACGAATGCCAGCAGATTCAATCTCACTTTCCAGAGTGCCAATCCGCACTTTCATGTCGGTGACGGTGCTGTTGGCAGTGTCAAGGTTCTGACTCTTGGCAGAAAGCTGCGATTGGGTCTCCTTCAGGAGAGTCTATACTTTCTGTGCTTCTTCCTTGAGAGCCATGATTTCCTTGGCGCTCCCGGCAAGGTCCTCTGTCAGCTTGGCCACCTGTTGATCAAGATCAGCCTTGGCAGTAGATGTAGTAGCAAGTTCATCGGCAATCTTTTTCAGCTAGGTAGCAGACTCGAGGGTGAGCTTGTCGAGAGCCGCTTTGTGTTCGTCCTCCAGGTCCTTGGTGTGCTGCTGGACAAGAGCCTCCAGTTCTTCATCCTTGCCGCGGAGGGTGGCTTCAAGACTTCCTTCCCGGGTAGAGATATCTTTCTCCTTGGAGTCCAGAAGCGCCTCGCGCTCCGCCAGGCGGATCTCCCGGGCTGCAATGTCCTCTTTGGCCACAAATATCACCTCCTGTTGCCGCAGAAGGGATTGAAACTGTTTGCTGTGCCACTCGCGCAGTTCCCTGCCCTTGTCCCTCAGCTTCTGATCCATGAGATTGGCGTTGTCGCGCTGCTTCTTGATTGCCTGCCACTTCAGGATGTATCTGCTCTACATGCCCTTGATGCCTGTTGCCATGGACTCCAGGCAGGACAGGTCCATGGCTGCACCAGCGAAATCATTAGTCTATTCGGTTCGCTGGGACAACGGTGCCAAGAGGCGCTGGATCTCTTCGTCGAGGTCCACGCCCACTGTAACAGATGAACCGGGGGTTGCAAGACCAGGCTGGGCAAGGATCAGTGCCAGCGTGCTGGAGGATGGTTGTGGGACTGCTGCCGGTGTGCCGAACAAGGGATGAGGCCCCATAGTTTGCAGAGGGGTTTTCCCCTCCACAACTGCATCTTGGCCGGAAGTGCTGCCGGGGTTTTTCTCTTTTCCTTCGGGAAGTTCTTGTATGGTCCCAGTAGTCTGACCCTGGCCTTCTGTGGCAGCAATTCTGGTGGCCTCCTCAGCAGCATCCTTACCAATACTAGCCACTTCTTCTAGCAGCTCTGGTTCCTCAGCCAACGAAACTGCAGGCGAAGTTAACAAGCACTGATGAAGAAATAATACAAATTGCCAGGTCGAACGCCTGGAAGCAAAGTAATTCAAATAAGAAGAGACAAGGACAAGTGGATTACCCAGTGTTGTTTGCTATGGGGGATGTCAATTTCCCCAGCAACATCAGTTGTCGGGATGCGACTTGTATCCAGTCCCCTGGCGGCCACATCTTCAGTGTGGGTCGACCCCTCGGTGGAGGCCCTTGCCAACGACTTCTCCTCTTGGACTCGGGCTAGGGTGGACCCTTCATGGTGGGCCCCACCCTAGTGGGTATCCTCTCCTTCCTTGGCGGGGGATGAGGCATGTTCTGCCGCGTCCCTCCTGGTGGGCGAAACTTGCTCCATACTATCGCACCGGGGGCTAGGCCGGGGACTAGGCACTGGATCTTCTGTGCTATCTCCTGCCAGGCCCGTTCCCACCAAAGGCCCCAGCGACGTCACCTGCTTGGTTCTTTTGGCCCGGTGGATGAGAGGTTCTTCGTCCCTGTCAAGACAACAAGCCAGGTTGAGTCAAACAAACACCAAGTACATGGTCCTTCAACAAGGAAAAATCTATTTTCCCCTTACTCTGGGTCGATGAGCATGGAGCCCAGTGCGTATCCCGCAGGTGGCGGGGTCGCTCTTCCCCTCTTCAAGGTTGGGGGAGCAGAACTTCCCGACAGCTCAGAGCCCTTTTGAGGAGCTGGGGGCTCTTGCGGGATCGAGCTGCGAGAGGACGCTGGACTTGACTGGGGGCTGGGATCAACCCCCTTGACCATCTGTCGCTTGATGGGTGGGGTCTTAGCCTCGGAGAGGCGGGTGGAATGGTGGCATACCACATCGGGCTTGTCGTTCTTGGAGGCAATCTTCTTCACTCTCTTGGTGGCTGGCGCGGGAACGGGGGCCACTATTCCCCGGCTGGCTCGCCTGCGGGGACGCTGATCCAGATCTGGCTCTGGAGCTTGGGGACCCATTGCAAGCCACTCTTCCTCAGGCTGCTCTGTTTCCTCAACCTCGTCTCCTCCTTGAGCCTCTGCTGCCGCGGCCCGAAGATTTGCGTCCCCGGCAGGGCTAATCCCGGCAGCTTCTTCCGCAGCATGCCCCTCATCCCTTTCATCTGAGGAGCCTTCGCCTTCAGCCTCCACTTCCTCCTCTTCCTCCTCCTCCTCTTCTCTGGGCCTTGTCTTCCCGGCAGCCCAAAGTGCCTTATCTTCTTCGATCCGCCGCCTGATAAATTCTGTCTCTGCTTTAGAGGTACGCTTGAACATGTTGCTCTCCACCCTGTAAGCCCTTTCTATCTGACCAGAGACCCACTTCATCTCTGCATCAAGCTCGGGCAACTTCCAATCGCCGGCAACCCCATAGGCGTTGCAATCTGGCATCCACTTCAAAATTTGGTCCCGAGCAGAATTGATGTACAGTGGAACGACCCTTGCTGGCAAAGGGAATGGCCCAAGGCTGCCGAACAGCTATTCGCACAACCATCCATGGCCATATATCGACAAATTGTTGACAAGGCCCGGGTACAGGCGCATCCTGTCAGCGGCATCCCCATACTCCCAGGCGAATCTGTCCCTCTTCTACAGCGGAGCAATGCGGCGCCAGAGGAAATCAGCCCCCACCTGCTCGATGGTCAGCCTGACAGCCTTAAGGCGCGTGATTCGATTCAGCGCAGGGCGAAGCCTATCGTCGGTGAGGCCCGGCTTGCCCCATTCGCTGCCGCGCACGACACATTCCATCCGCGCCCTGTAGTACTCTGGGGCGTCCTCGTCCTGGATCCAGCACCAGTCCGCCCTCCATTCCTCCCATCTGCCGCGTTGCTGGCCTGGAAGATAATCCCAATTCTCCCTCTTGCCCCACGGAATCCAGCTTATATTTCCAGAGCAGTGGGTCTTGTCCTCCACCCGCGGAACGAAGAAGTGCCTGAATAAATCCATGTTGGGGGAAACTCCAACAAAGTTCTCGCACAAATGAGCAAAGATTACCATGCACACCATAGCATTGGGCGTAAAATCAAGAAGGTGGAATCCATACACCACCATCATGGCTTCGAAGAAATCAGAGAAGGGGGAGGTGAGGCCGCAGAGGAAGTACGCGTAGAAAAAGCGGTACGAGTTCGGCAGGTCCTCCTTCCCCGCCGGCAGAACCACAGGCGCTCCGTGCCCCTTCGGAACTTCCCTCCCCCACATATATGGATACCTCGCCCTCAGGGCTTGGTTGTCCAGACTCGACGGGAAGAAGACCACATCCTCCTGCTGTTTCCTGTCCAGCTCTGCTGCTCTTTTCTTCTTCCCTTCCGCCGTTGCTTCCTTCACGGTGGTCGCCCGCTTCCCCCTTGCGGCGGTGGCTTTCTTCCCCATCCTTTGGGATCGCCAGAGGGGCGGAAGGTTTGGTGGGGCGATGGAGGCGAATGATGGCGTGGGAGCAATTGTTTGGCTTGAGGAAGAAGATGATGGAAGGAGAAACAGATGCAAACGGGCAACCCCCTTTTTGTGTTGCCTTCTTATTAGGAACGGGCGCAGGGGGCTGGCTCTTCGCTATCTTTTTCTCAGAAAGTTTCCTGTTTCACAAGCGCACTACCAATTAACTGCTACAGTCCCATGACCCCACGACCTGCGGTAATTACGCGGAGTGAATGTTGGATTGACTGTTCATCATGACAACCGCTGCATGCGCGACATCTTTTCGATGCGTGTCCGTGCACTGTTTGGGGCCTAACCCAACATGCCCGATGACACGTATGGTCAGGCCCGGGGGCTTCTATCAGGGTACAAAAACAGGGGGTGTATGTTTCCCCTGACTTGTGCATGAACGGATAGCTTCCTCCCCGGCAGTCAAGGCCAAGCCAGATAAGCAGCTCTTACTGAGATCAAAGATCGGATCAAGAAGACCTAGGCAACCAAGACAGAAGAATATCACCTTGGGGAGGACCTCCCTTGCCGTGCAGGAGAGCTTGGCTCGGTCGAGACCGCCCCAAGGGCAAGTCCAAGACTTCCCCAGCAAGCTTGCCGGGTCCGCCAAGGGCGGAATCCCTGCCAAGACACCACCGCTCCACCGCACGGCGACGCTGGTCACTTATCAGTGCGGTGTCGAGCCCCCAAGCGATTAAGTGGCCTCTGCTGAGCACGTGATGGCCCATTGGAAGACATGATTTATCCAAGTGACACCCGTCCAGAAGCGTGTCAAGATGATAAGCAAGAGATGGTTAAGTGGCTCGGCAGGCCTGCCGGGCTTCGTCCTCTGCTTGACACCTAGCAGTGCATTTAATGCACTTTGTCCTAACTGCCAGAGTTAGGTATGATAGCATTTTTGGCTATCTAATCAGTAGATAAAGACTGTTTTGCCATTGTGGTCACCCCTTAAGCTATAAAAGAAGGTCCAAGGCAACCTAGCAAAGGATTCGGACCCTGGCACACTTGTACGCGTGTAGTTGCACTCCTCGAGGCTTCCTTGCCGGGCTTGAGCGCTGCGCGCTCGCTGTGTTCTTCCACTCAATCCACCAAAAAGCAGGAGTAGAGTTTTACGCTATCCAGTAGCCCGAACCTGGGTAAAAACCACCAGTGTCACCGCCGTCGTGTTGTTTCATGGCTTCTGCTCTTTGTGCAACGTGATCCCCCTTGCCGAAGCACAAAGGGGCTCATGGCCCCATAGGTGATCATGATCCACCACGACACTTGGTTCTCCTACTGGATTGATAACCTTGGTTTCATAACTGAGGGAAATACTTACCATAGCTGTGCTGCATCATCCCTTCCTCTTTGGGGATATACCGACGTAGTTTCAAGACTTCTCAAAAGGAATTTATGGTGCCGTTGCCGGGAAGACATCATTAACATCTATCAGGTTCCTAATCACAAATCTCATATCCTTGCAATTTACATTATTTGCCATTTGCCTCTCGTTTTCATCCCCCCACTTCACAAAAATTTATCATTTTATTCGTCCTCTTTTTCGTTCGCCTTTTTCTTGCCAGATCTATTGTTTGCTTGCAATCTTGTTTGCGTAGTCACGATGTCTCAAGAAAATACCAAATTGTGTGAGTTTTCCAATACTAATAATAATGATTTTATTAGTACTCCGATTGCTCCTCCCGCCACTAGTGCGGAGTCTTGTGATATTAATGCCACTTTGTTGAATCTTGTTATGAAAGAGCAATTTTTCGGTAATCCTAATGAGGATGCCGCGTCCCATCTAAACACATTCGTAGAATTGTGTGATATGCAAAAGACAAAAGATGTGGACAATGATATCGTGAAATTAAAATTGTTTCCTTTCTCTTTGTGGGATCATGCAAAAATTTGGTTTTCTTCTTTGCCTCGCAATAGTATCAATTCTTGGGAGAAGTGCAAAGATGCTTTTATTACTAAGTATTTCCCGCCCGCAAAAATTATTTCCCTTAGAACTCAAATCATGAATGTTAAGCAACTTGAGCATGAACATGTTGCACAATCTTGGGAAAGAATGAAATTGATGCTAAGAAATTGTCCTACTCATGGTTTAAATCTTTGGATGATCATACAAATTTTTTATGTGGGATTGAATTTTGTTTCTAGAGATCTTTTAGATTCTGTCGTGGGTGGTACTTTTATGGAGATTACTTTGGGTGAAGCTACTAAATTTCTAGATAATATTACGGCAAATTATTCACAATGGCATACCGAAAGAGCACCTACCAGTAAAAAAGTTAATTCGGTTGAAGAAATTAGTACTTTGAGTGAAAAAGTTGATGCTCTTATGAAATTGGTTGCTAGTAAAAATGCTCCTATTGATCTTAATGATGTGCCTTTGTCTACTTTGATTGAGAAAAATAGTGATCCCGTAGATGTGAATTTTGTCTCAGGAAACAATTTTAATAACAATGCTTATAGAGGTAATTTTAATCCTAGGCCTTTTCCTGGAAATTCCTCTAATAATTATGGCAATTCCTATGGTAATTCTTCTTACAATAATAATTGGAACCCCTCTGATCTTGAGAGTAATATTAAAGAATTTATCAATGCTCAAAAAGTTTTCAATACTACGATAGAAGAAAAGTTGAATAAGATTGATGATATGTAAGCATTGATAGAATTTCCCATGATGTAGAAAATCTCAGGATTAAATTTTTTTCTCCTAAGGTTGATGTCAATGAATCAATTAAGGCTTTATACATTTCTATGGATGAAAGTAAGAAAAGAACCGCTATGCTTAGAGCTAAAAGAGAATTTTTAGAAAGAGCATTTTCTACCGATTGCTTTCATAACAATGATGAAGATCTTAAAATGATTGGTGTTTCTTCTATTGATTCCTTGTTTAGTAATGTTAAACTTGATGAAAATAGGACTGAAGAAGAGTCAACTTTATATAGAGGACGTCCTCATAATTCGGAGGGTGAAAATCTTGTTGAAAAAATTGACGAAAGTGGGTTTGGAGAGGTCAAAACTTTAACTAGTGATGTGCCCACTCTTTTGGATTACAAAGACTTTAATTATGATAGTTGCCCTTTGATTGAATGTATTTCTTTGTTGCAATCCATGATAAATTCACCCAATGCCTATGAAGAAAATAAAGCTTTTACTAAACATATTGTAGAAGCGATGATGAAAGCTTTAGAAGAAAAGTTGGAATTAGAGATTTCAATTCCTAGAAAATTATATGATGAATGGGAACCTACCATTAAAGACAGGATTAAAAATTATGAGTGCCTTGCCTTATGTGATTTGGGTGCTAGTATTTCTACAATTCCGAAATCTCTATGTGATGTGCTTAGTCTCACCAATATTGAAGAGTGTTCTCTTAATTTGCACTTGGCGGATTCTACTATTAAAAAGCCTTTGGGAAGAATTAATGATGTTCTTATTCTTGCAAATAGGAACTATGTGCCCATAAATTTTATTGTTCTTGATATTGATTGCAATCCGTCTTGTCCCATCATACTTGGTAGACCGTTTTTACGAGCTGTAGGTGCCGTGATTGATATGAAAGAAGGGAATATTAAATTTCAATTTCCACTAAGAAAGGGTATGGAACACTTCCCTAGAACAAGAATTAAGCCACCATATGAATCAATAATGAGGGCAACTTATGGGGCAAAAACTGAGGATGAAAATACTTGAATATATGCATTATGCCTAGCTAGGGGCATAAAACGATAGCGCTTGTTGGGAGGCAACCCAATGAATAAAATTTATTTTTGCCTTTTTATTTTTGTTCTTGAGTGTTTGCACAATTATGCTACTGTTATGATTGTGTTTTTATGTTTTAATTAGTGTTTGTGCCAAGTAAAGCCATTGGGATCATGTTGGGTGATAGTTGATTTGATCTTGTTGAAAAACAGAAACTTTTTGCCCAGTAGCAGAATTGTTAAAAATCACAGAAGCACGATAAAATCCTGATTTTTGTACACAAGATTGATATACAAATTGCCTATGTTGTCCCAATTTTGCAGAATTTTTGGAGTTACAGAATTATGGTCAAAGTCCAGATTACTACAAACTGTTCTGTTTTTGACAGATTCTGTTTTTGTTGCATTGTGTGCTTATTTTGATGAATCTATGGATTGTATCGGGGGGTATAAGCCATGGTAAATTTAGAATACAGTAGGTATAATGCAATAATAAAATATGAATGGGTTTGCAACAGTACTTAGAGTGGTGATTTGCTTTATTATACTAACGGATCTCACGAAGGTTTTGTTAAGTTTTGTGTGATTGAAGTTTTCAAGTTTTGGGTGAGATCACGATGGATGAAGGAATAAGGAGTGAAAAGAGCCTAAGATTGGGGATGCCCATGGCACCCCAAGTTAATATTCAAGGAGAACCAAGCAACTAAGCTTGGGGATGCCCCGGAAGGCATCCCCTCTTTCTTCTAACAACCATCGGTAATTTTACTTGGAGCTATATTTTTATTCGTCACATATCATGAGTTTTGCCTGGAGCGTCTTGTATTATATGAGTCTTTGCTTGTTTTGATTTTTAGTTTGTCACAATCATTCTTGTTGGATACACCTATTTGGGAGAGCCATAATTATGCTATGATTTGTTAGAATAGCTCTATGTGCTTCACTTAAATTTTTTGAGCTATGGAATTGCTCTAGTGCTTCACTTATATCTTTTTGAGCATGGTGTGCTTTAAATTTTTTGAAGAAATACTCTCATACTTCACTTAGATTAATTTGAGAGTTAGTAAATTTTTGAAGAAATTCTCTCATGCTTCACTTATATTATTTTGAGAGATGAAAATTTTTATGCTCATGTTCTTCACTTAAATTTGTTTGAGCTTATCAAAAGCAATTGCAATATATGAAATTAGTCCCAAAGTGATAGATATTCAAGAGGGATATAATAAAAACTTTCATGAAGATCATTGGACAAAATAAACTTGATTCTGTGTAATAGTTTTGAGATATGATGATAGTAATATGTGAGTCATGTTGGTGAGTAATTATGCTTTAGTAAGAATATTGGTGTTAAGGTTTGTGATTCACTATGCAAGCACGAAAGTCAATAGTTATGCAATGAAATTACATCCTACTTGTGGTGCGTTATTCGGTGTTAGTTATGCTTAATGCTCGTTTATGAGAATCTTTGTTTCTTGGTTGGTTGCTTCTCAATCTATTTGCTAGCCTCCATTTGTACTAAGTGGGAATACTACTTGTGCATCCAAAATCCTTAAGCCCAGTTATGCCATATGAGTCCACCATACCTACCTATATGCGGTATTTCCGTGCCATTCTAAGTAAATTTGTATGTGCCAACTCTAACTTTCAAAATGAATTTCTTTTTTGTGTGCCCGTACCGCTCATGAAGCGGCAGGGGGTGGCCAATATTTTTCCATGCTCGATGTGTTATTCTCAAGATGAGTGTTTATTCACTTCTCATTGCACGAGAGTGTGGCGGTAATAGGGATGCCCAGTCCTGAAAGGAAAAAGAAATTTACTTTATGTTTTCAAATAATAAATTCCTTAGAAAGTGTTGGTATGGAAGGCACCCGTGGATACGGCTAGCCATGGATTGTGAAAGAATGGTGGAAAAAGGAATAAACTTTATTTTATGTTCGGTAACCGCCTATGATGTATCTAGCATGGAAAGTATTGGGAACTACTCGGTCGTTTTCATTGACAGGAAAAGCATGCCTCTCAAAACAATTTATCTCTCAATTTTTGCTGTTGAGATCTGGCACCTCTACAAATCTCTGCTTCCCTCTGCGAAGGTCCTATCTATTTACTTTATGCAATTTTTATTTGAGTCTCCATCTTCTCTTATAAAGCACCAACTAGGGAGCATTATGATCATACTTGTGCATTGGATGTAGCTAATATTCGAGTGTGTTTCATGAATTTATCAATGATTGAGCATCATGGGCTAGGGATAACTTTCTTTAGTGTTGATATTTTGAAAGACAATGGTTGCTTGTTGATATGCTTGAGTATTGAAGTCTTCATGTCAATTATAGACTATTGCTTTGAACCATCTAAAAGTCCAAATGTCCATGCTACAAAGAAAAGAATATGTGATGAACATGTTAGGCAGCATTCCACATCAAAAATTCTGTTTTTATCATTTACCTACTCGAGGACGAGCAGGAATTAAGCTTGGGGATGCTGATACGTCTCCAACGTATCTATAATTTTTGACTGTTCCATGTTGTTATATTATCATTCTTGGATGTTTTACATTCATTTTATAGCAACTTTATATCGTTTTTTGGGACTAACCTATTGACATAGTACCTAGTGCCAGTTGCTATTTTTTTGCTTGTTTTTTACTTCATAGAATATCAGTACCAAACGAAGTCCAAATGCCCCGAAACTTTTTGAAGATTTTTTTAGACCAGAAGGAAACTTGGGAGCCAAGGAAGCACCTGGGGGGAGGCCCATGGTGCCCACCACCCACCAGGGCGCGCCAGAGGCCCCTAGCATGCACTGATGGGTAATGGGGCCCATGGAGGTCTCCTCCACCGCCTCTCAGCTCTATAAATACTCAGATATTCCAGAAACCCTAGGGGAGCGATTGAAACACAATTCCAGCCGCCGCAAGTTCCAGACCCATGAGATCCAATCTAAAGCCCTATTCCGACACTCTGCCGGAGGGGAACACGATCATGGAGGGGTTCATCTTCCTCATTGGTGCTCCTCCGATGATGCGTGAGTAGTTCATCATAGACCTACAGGTCTGTAGGCAGTAGCTAGATGGCTTCTTCTCTCGTTTTGATTCTCAATACAATGTTCTCCTCGATGTTCTTGGAGATCTATTTGATATAATGACTTTTTGCGGTGTGTTTGTTGGGATCCGATGAAGTTTGAGTTTATGATCACATCTATCCATGAATATTATTTGAGTTTTCTTTGATCTCTTATATGCAAGTTTATTATAGCCTCGTATTTCTTCTCCGAATCTTTGGTTTAGTTAGGCCGACTAGATCGATTTTTCTTGCAATGGGAAGAGGTGCTTTGTGATGGGTTTGATCTTGCGGTGTCCTCACCCAGTGACAGAAGGGGTAGCAAGGAACGCATGTATCATTGCTATTAAGGATAAAAGATGGGGTCTATTCCTACATGAATAAATCTTGTCTACATCATGTCATCGTTCTTATTGCATTACTCCGTTTCCCCATGAACTTAATACACTAGATGCATGCTAGATAGCTGTCGATGTGTGGAGTAATAGTAGTAGATGCAGGCAGGAGTTGGTCTACTAATCTTGGACATGATGCCTATATACATGATCATTGCCTTGGATATCGTCATAATTATTTGATCTTCTATCAATTGACCAACAGTAATTTGCTTACCCACCATATGCTATTTTCTCGAGAGAAGCCACTACTGAAATCTACGGGCCCCGGGTCTATCTTTTATCGTATTGCTTTCAGATCTATATTTCCAAAAACCCAAAAATACCTTGCTGCACTTTTTATTTACTTGTTTTATTTTGTGTTCTTACTAGATCTATTTATCCAATCTCATACAATTTAACCTATCTTTTTTACCGTGGAGGGATTGACAACCCCTCTTACGCGTCGGGTTGCAAGTATTTGTTCTTTGTGTGCAGGTACCGTTTACATAGTGTTGCTTGGTTCTCCTATTGGATTGATAACCTTGGTTTCATAACTGAGGGAAATACTTACCTTAGCTGTGCTGCATCATCCCTTCCTCTTTGGTGAAATACCGACATAGTTTCAAGCCACGTCAGGATCATCTCCTTGGGCCATATGAATGTGGAGAAGGAAGTCTTCAGTCCACATGGCCGGGCCTGTTGTCCCGTCATATTGTTCGATGTTTACGGGCTTAAACCCTTCGGGGAACTGATGCTGCATCACCTCATCTGTAAAGCATATTGGGTGAGTGGCACCCCTAACCCGGGCTACGTCACGCCGGAGATCGGCTGCCATCCGGGCCCGGTGATGCTCCCGAGCTCTATCATTTCGGTTGCGCCAAGCTTGGTATCCATCCTGTCCAGTGGGGGTGTACCCTCTAGATCCATAGATGGAGTGGCACCCCTAACCCGGGCTACATCACGCCAGAGATCGGCTGCCATCCGGGCCCGGTGCTGCTCCCGAGCTCTATCATTTCGGTTGCGGCAAGCTTGGTATCCATCCCGTCCAGTGGGGGTGTACCCTCTAGATCCATAGATGGACCTTGTCTGACCTGCTCTAGCGGCCAGGTCATGTCGTAGGACATATGGGTCCTCAGGATGCATCGGCTCCTTGCCTCTCCAACAAGGGAGTGCAGGTGGATCTTTGGCCTTTCCTGCCGTCCTGTCCCGTCCTCGCGGAGGGCGGTCAGGCTGGTGTGCCTAGGTATGTCTTGGGGGTGCGAGATCAAGGGCCTCGTCATCGAATTGCGGTAGCAAACGCCGGTGTGGGTAGCTTTTGTTTTGATCTTGCCGCTCATTGTCGTACCCTTCTTCGGTTGCTAGGACTCTTGTCCATCTGTCGTTGAGGGTATCTTGTTCGGTTTTAGCTACTTCTACTTCTTCTACAGGCTTCGGGCAGTGGCTATAAGCTGTTGTTTGAACCATTCTTGATCTAGTGGGTCCTCGGGGACGATGAAATCCGCGGCTCTGAGGATAACCTCCTCTTCGGAGAGATGAAGTTAGTTGTTGTCCTCGGAGTCATTGAGGACCTCGGGGTTATACTGATCCTCGTGCCCCTCCGAGTCATCGAGTTGTTGCTCGGGGGCAACGGGGTCACCGAGGTCTTCCATATTGTCCGGGGTATCATTTTCTCCTGTGCCCGTGTTGCTTTCCAAGCCCTTACTATCTCCTGGGGTGGACTAGTTCTTTGGCCACTGGAATATGCTTATTATCAGTAGGAGTTGGGTTTCTCTGTGCTGGAGAAGTATCTATGAACACTAGAGTTGGTTTACTATCTCCTGGCATTTGGATCTTTTGCAAAGACCTTGTTTGTAACCCTTCAGATTCTAACATAGCCGTCTTCCCCTTGCATGCCTTATATAGAAGAATGGTGCTTCAATTATAAAACATGCTATGGCAGAGATATGGAATAGGTACTGAAGAATAGAAAGGCATGACATATTGACATGTATTCCCTCCATCCGGAAATAAATGGATGTGTCTAGGCGTATTTCAGTTCTAGATACATCCATTTTTATCCATTTCTGCGACATGTAATCCGGACGGAGGGAGTATGATGTAAGAGCTAGGTATACGACAAGACAACAGAGTAAAAAAACACTAGTTGAATGTAAAACTGTATGATAGCGGAATACGTACAGAAAAATACTAAGGCAACATATGCGTGTATGATTGGGAAACTAAGATGGCATTGCAACAGACCACTAGAACAACACTTCAATGTAAAAAAACATGGTATGGTAGACAGATGGAGTACATACTGATGAATAACAATGCATAAGATATTCAAAAGCATGATGTCCAAACTAAGCAGATAGCATTGCGACAGAGTAGAATGACAATACTTGAATTTGAAAACATGTTATCATGAATGGAATAGGTACTGAAAAATAGGAAGGCATGACATATTTACATGCATGATCAGCAGTCTAAGCACATGGCATTGCAATAGAGTAGATGCACTCCAGGAGATTATATGCATGCTGCACCCATATCATGGGCCAAGTTAGAGCAAGGACCTTGTGGGGTGAATAGGATTCATCATCTTTCTGCAAGTCTTCTGAAGAACTGCCTTTACATGTTCCATCATATTGGGTATCATTGACGTCAAGTTTGTTGGCCGTTACATTGCTCCGTAAGGTTCTTGTGGATATATCAGTGTGTGCAATTAGATTTGACATGCATGGAAGACAACTAGTAGTTAGATTTATGTAATGAGTGCCTGTAGGAGACGACATAAATAGTAGGACTGGGCTTAACTAGCAGCAACAGGTCTCAAAAACTAAAGAGAGAACATAGATGAAAGCTACAGAATATGTATTGTTTGTACTCGAGATTAACTAGATGACACACAAAAGTATTAAAGAACAACATAGGTAATACTAGAAGTGGTATAATCACCAGCCTGTGGGATAGCATTGGCTGATGGACGATAAGTATGGAACAACATTACCTAAAGAACAAGTCACTTATCTGAACTATGGAACAACGTTAACTCCTGAAAAAGACTCTTAAGAGATCAGCATGAATATACACTTATACAGTGACATGTGATAATCTATTTTCCATGCTTATATGAATAACGAAGCCATAAATGTTGCACACAAGTAAGATGAGGGTACAACCTATCTGGCCGCCATCCATAGGAGTGAGCATCATGTGCTGACTTGTCGATGGCCCTGTAGTTGTTGTGGCTGTCCATGTCGGGCACGCACATTCGATGCAAGGAACTGTTGAGTGGGGACTATAGCTCCCTTCTGGTGTATGCTTCCCTTGTTGGAGCAGCTGCGGTGATCAGAAGGAAGATGGTGTGGCTGAAGATGCAGAAAACGCATAATGTTAAGAACGACACATATCTTTGATCTGAAGAAATACCCTAAGAGATGAACAGTAAGGTACGAGAGTGGTCACATGTCTGTTGACTGAAAACTAAAGTGGGGTCACACGATTTTATTTTATTTTGGTACTGTCCAATCTACGTCGGATGGATTTATGGCCGTCTTGTGCCTCCCAGCTGACACTGTTCAGAATCTTCCCCGAAGAACCAGCGACCACCGGTAGAGCAGCCTGCCTCCGCCGTCCCTCGCCGCGAGAGCTCCGAGCAAAACCCCGCCCCTACCCCACCGCACTGCCATGGTTGCGCTGCCCTCGGTCAAACCACAAAGACTCGCCGTCATCCAGATCCGGCGGCGGCAGTACCTTCAACCGATGCAACTCTAAGATAGCCACCTAAGCCCTGCTTCCACGATGAACTTGCGCCCCCGGACCCCTATGATAGACACCGAGGCACTGCTGCCCCAGCCAATCGGCAGCCTAGGAGCTCCACTGCCTCGAGGGGTGCTGCTTCCAATGGCCCAGAATAAACATTCAGGTGACTGACGCCTAAATAAAGTGATTTAAGCTGAGTGTACGACCTATCTTGCGGCCCGGTGAAGTAGGCAGCTCCAGCTGCCAAGTTGGTGAGGCCGGCGCGGTTGCGGTGGCTCCCAGCGGCAGGAAAGCAGATATGTCGTGATGGTCGATGGCTACGGGGAAGCAGCATCGGGGCCCTGGATGCGTCCGAAGTTGGAGCCGCTTCGGCATCGTGCACAACGGCGCGGGTGAATTGGCTCCGGTATGGTTCATGCGGTCGTCGTCGAGGCAGCTCTGGCAGCATGGAGTAAGAGGCACATGGCCCAGTGCATGACGACAAACGGACAATGGCTTTGGCATTTGGGAGGAGGGCGGCGGTGAATTTGGTGTGGTGGGGGGCGCCTGGAGGAGGGGCTGAGGTTTCGCGGCTGGGGAGAAGGTGATTTGGTGCCCACGCTGTATGAATGGGGAATTGGGAGGGGGAACCATGTCTTACAGACACATTTGTCTGAAATGTGGGGGAAGTTACAGTTCTACCCCTGCCTTTTGGCTTCTGGGCTTGGGTCTGTGTCTTGAGTGTCAGGGATAGTAGGGTAACTTTGCCTCTCCAAATAGTGGGCGACAGCGATTTCGGGCGAGGAGGGCGTGTTTTGAATTAGTGGGCGCGAGCGATTTCGGGCGAGGAGGGCGTGTTTTGAAATAGTGGACGCGAGTGATTTCGGCCGAGGAGAGGGTGTTTTGCCGCCCATGGTTTATGAATTATTCGGCGCCTGCCATTTCGGCCGAGGAGGGGGCGCACTTGGATGAAGTTACAACCCTACCCTCGATGTACAACAGGCCAATTGATGCATGTCGCACATAGCCAGTAATTTCGCGTCTCCCATTTATTTGCTAGGGCGAATTCTAGCGAGTAGAGGGTGTTTAGCGGTTTGTTCAAATTTTGGGAGAACGAGCATCCACGTCTACCTTACCAAGTCAATTCAAATCAAATTTATTAGCTTGCCACTTCTTTTTTAGATGGTGAGATGATGCTCGGGACTAATGTGCTTTTACATGCTCATTGCTAACAATTTACTATTTCACAAAAAGTTGACCCACTCAAAAACGGGAATCAAACCCAAAATGAAATATCTCGATTCAATGAAACAGTTCGTTCACCCGGTCAAAATTGTGGACTAAATCCAAAATTGAACGCCTCAATTGAGTAGCATGTTGTATTATAGTACTACATGAACATGCTGAAAGTCAAATTAATGAACTTGTTTGATACACATATCTCCGTTCATGTGTGGATTGCAAACACGATGTTCTCCAATTCGAATATTTGAATGCAAATTTATATCGAAACATGGTTTATATCAGTCTCCGATGCATAAACGCGACCTTCCCCTCTCCCGGACTCTTGTTCTCTCTCTAGCCGACAATCTTCGTTTCTATCACATGCATACAAACACAAACCTTGTCGGTCCCTCTCCCTCTCTCTCTACATATATATCTGTATCTCTCTCTCTCTCTCTCTCTCTCTCGGTCTTTCTAGTTCGCATGCACACTCCATGTATTGGTCTCTCTGGCACACAATGTATGATTCTCTAGTCCAAGCTAAATATCTAGGGTGCACTCATCGTACGCACAAAAATTCCCTAGCTCGTTGTCCGTAACTCTCTCATGCACCACTCTGCCATCTCGGGGCTCTTCCCTCTCTCTCTTTCGAACTCTCCATCTCCCTAGGTCACACATACAGATGCATATCTCACTCGCACTAGATAGACCCATCTAAAACTCTCTCTCTCTCCCTCATTCTCTCTCCATCTGACACGCACACACACACAATCTCACGCCTAGCAAAGTATGACCGTTTCTCACTCCATTGTAGGCCCACGCAGTTCCCCTATGTATATGACTATTTCTCAATCTCCATCACAAACATACGCATTGCCTCTTTCCCTCACTTGGTCTATCTCGATTTCACTCGGGGCATCTATCTATCGCACACACACCTCGTCCCTTGATCTCCCACCCATATAGTCCCCTCACGGTCTCAGGGGGATCTCTCTATCACAAACACACCCTCTCTCCCTCACCATGCGTCCATCTTCTCCATACATCCCTCTCGACCTTTGTCCCTTGTTGGCCAGACCTCTATTGGACAGGTGCTATAGGGGTCTCTCTCTCCGTTGCAAACAACCATGCACTAGCTATCTCCGTGTATCTCCTCGCCTTGATTTTCTATCTCGGAGATGCATGCGTGATATGTTTGCATAAGACACGCACACACTTTCTCTCTATTTTATCGTTTGTTGTCCCTTTCTCTTTCACACACACACACACACTCTCTTTTTGCACACTCACTCTTTCTCCTTCACATGCACTTGATCTCTCTCGACTTAGGTACTCTCTTCGGTCCATAGCATATAGATTTATTGAAAAGTCAAACTTCACAAAGTTTGACCAGGTACGTGGAGAAAAACATTTACATCTAGAACGACAAACATATATCATTAGATTCAACACAAGATGTAGTTTCATATGATGTATCTTTGGTATTGTAGATATAAATAATATTTTGTGTAAACCTGGTCAAAGTTTCCAAAGTTTGACTTCTAGAAAATTTATATGCACTGCACTATCGAACGGATCGATGGAGTATCTCTTTCCCTCTCAGCTATCTGACGCACCACTCAGCCGTATCGGGGCTCCTCTATCTCTCTCAAACTTTATATCTCCCTGGTTCACACATACACATCTCGCTCGCACTACATAGACCCATCTAACAATCTCCACCCTTGTTCTCTCTCTATGCGACACGCCCCCCCCCAAGTACCATAATCTCTCACTCCATCATAGGCACATGCACTCCCCCCTAAGTATGACTATCTCTCACTATCCATCAGGAACACACGTATTGTCTCCTTCCATTCCTACGTCTATCTCGATATCTCTCGGGGTATCTTCTATCATGCACACACCTTGTCAGTCGATCTCCCACCCATGTAGTCCCATCACGATCTTCTGGGGATCTCTCTATCACAAACACACACTCTCTCCTCCCCATGCCTGCATTTTCTTCATACGTCTCTCTCGACCTCTCTCCCTTGTTTGCCAGACCTCTCTTGGCCACGTGCTAGGGGTCTTTCTCTCCTGGTTGCAAACAACCACAAACTAACTCCTCACCTTGCTTCCGCTGTCGAAGATGCATGTGTGATATGTTTGCATAAGACAAACACACACACTTTTTCTCTACTTTATCGTGTGTTGTCCATGTCTCTTTCATAGACGCACACACACTTTTTTCACTCACTCTTTCAATCTCACACACACACACTCTCTCTAGTTAGGTACTCTCTCACGTCCATAACATATGGATGTTTTGAAAAGTCAAACCTCAGAAAAGTTTGACTAGGTATATGTGGAGAAAAACATTTACATATGGAACAATCAATAGATTCATCACACCATGTACTTAGTTCATATTATCATTTATCTTTTGTATTGTAGAAATAAGTAATTTCTTTATAAATTTGGTCAAAGTTTCAAAAGTTTGACTTAAAAAAAATTATAGGCACTACATTATCGAACGGAGGGAGTAGCTCTTTCTCTCTCTATACTATCTCTTTTTTTTTTCTTTGGCATGGCTCTCTGTATTCTCACTCGATCTCTCTTTACCGAGGGATTATATGCTCACTATGTCAGCCTATAGCTCCGTATATTGTTTAGTTGACCGGTCAACCAGTCCACATGCTGCCTTGTCAGCTTGTGTTCTCTATCTTGGTGTGCTGGCCCATGTGGCAGTGGGTGAAAATAAGTAAACAAAGTTGAAACCACTCGCGGTAGCACCCCGCACGCTAGTGAATTGAGGGCACACTTCTTTCACATGAAGGACGCACTCGCGCACACCACACCGCTGTGCGGTGGCATGCAAACAAGGACGCACTCGCGCAGACCCATCACACAATACACACCAGCACACGTGTACACTAGCATCGCCGCCGGCTGAGATGGACATTGAGGCAGCCAACAAGATAAGGCGTCTCGAGCCAAAACCGCATCCGGCGAGCCTGGACTTCATCAGCAGCCTCCCTGATGACATGCTGCTCATCATCATCGCCCTCCTTGCCACCAAATCTGCCGTGCGGACCACCCTACTCTCCCGGTGGTGGGCCCCCCTCTGGCGCCGCGTCCCCCTCAATCTCACTATCGATAGGTGCCTCCACGACAGGGATTGCAAACACATGGCCGCAGTCTCCAAGATCCTTGCATTGCACCCTGGGCCAGCCAGACGCCTTGACATCCGCATGTTCAGTACCAACTACAAGGTCCAAGCCAAGTTCGACGAGTGGTTCTTATCCCCTGCCCTAGATCAGCTCGAGGAGCTCAGCTTTGAAGCTGGACGATGTCGCTGTGTGCCGCCGTCCATGCTCCGCCTCATGCCAACGCTGCGCCGTGCCAGCTTCAGCTCCTGCTATTTTCCCCGGATTAATGCCGCACCCGCCCTTCTTCTCCCTCAACTCAAGCAGCTCGACCTCTTCGACATTGGCATCTCGAAGAAGGCTATGGAGCACCTGCTCCGCGGCTGTACTGCGCTCGAGTACTTTCGTCTTCGGCAGATCCACGGGTTCATTAGCCTCCACATCGCCTCGATGAATCTCCGATGGATTTATGTGTCTTGCTGGCACCGCAACAAGACATCAATTGGGAAGAGATCACTTGAGCTGTTCCATGTTATGGTCATTGAGAATGCGCCTTTCCTTGAGAGATTGCTTGTATCTAATCTAAAAGGTCCAACAACAATCAGGATCATTGACGCGCCGAAATTGACAGCGTTGGTGTACTCGTCTGCCAAATTCTCTGAACTCTTTATTGGATCCATAATCATTCAGGTACAACACTCATCTTCTTCTCCGTCTTCTTGAAATTCACATTTTTTAATTTCTTCTTGATGTATTTACGACCGTCATCCAGAAAATGATTCCCACACGCACAGTGAAGATCTTGGCAATAAAATCTATCGGCCCCAATCTGGATCAAGTTGTTGGATTCCTTAGATGCTTTCCGTGCACGGAGAAGCTACTCATCGAGGTGAAACTTCTTTTCTATTAGTAAACGGTAATCACAACGTAGCTCAATTTTTTCATAATTTTCCCAAATTACGATGAGAAGTGTAGTGTTCAAAACTGCATCTACGCACTGCATCGAAAGAAATGTTTTTAGTATTTTTTCTCACGTGATCACCTGCATCATTTTTTTGTTGTACTAGTAGCCTAGGCTAGTCATAGTGGCAAGTAACTTAGACTAGTAACTCTATGGTTAGCCTAAGAGCAAGTACTACCTCCGTCCTGGTTTACTCTTCGTATTTTGTAGTATCAAAATTTGACCATAGATTTAATTGACAAAATGTTAATGCATGTCACTAAAAATTATATCGTTGGATTCGTATTTGAACATAATTTCAAATGGTATAATTTTTTGTGACATGCATTGGCATTTTCTTAGGTAAATCTATGGTCAAAATTTTACACTAAATACGAGGTAGTACAAAAGTGGGCTATAACGGCCCTCCACTATGTAGGCTAAAACACGTGCCAAATTCACTTCTGATGCATTTGGCATCGATGCCCTCCATTGCTCACCTGGTGCCCCAATCTGGATCACCTACTTTGCTCCGGTGCCAAATTAACTCATGCAATGAAAAAACACTTGCGTGGGAGAGGGAGAGGACTGAGACAATAAAAAAACACTTGTTTGGGAGAGGGAGAGGCTGGTGTAGTTGGTTCGATTGATTTGTTTATACATGTGGGTCTGTGTGCACAACGGTGCCAACTCTCTCACATTGATAGAGCGGTGCCAAAATGTTTTGATTTGACATCGATGCGTATTATGTGGCATACTTTTGAGAAATATGGCATCAGCCACATAGTGGAAGGCAACAAACGCCCAAGCTCTTCACGTGCTCCTAGGTAAATGAGAGGAAAAAGAAAGAGAGAGAGTGAAAAAATATCACTAGCCTTAAAGCCAACCATATCGTATGAGCGGATGATATTGGTACCGCTTGATGACATGACAATCTTATACAGCCAGCTGCTCTAATATGTTCTCTTCTTTTGCAGATAAAAAAGACACAAAAGTGAAAAATGTGCTGCACTATAACAATCTCATCGAATGCCTTGATCTCCATCTTACAGAAATTGATTTGATCGACTACCGAGGCAGCACATCTGAGATTAAATTGGCCAGGTTCTTTGTGCTGGAGGCAAGTGTGCTCAAGCTAATGAGGTTTGGCGTTCTCTGGCGCAACAATGAATGACTTGCTGATCACCGCAAGCGTCTAAGCCTAAATGACAAAGGCTCCGCAGAAGCTGAATTTGTTTTTGAAACATCAAGTTGCAAGAGACTCAAAAAATTATTTGCCCATTAGTGACTTGTCAGGGCGGTGGATTTTAGTTTGTACGATAATGCTGAATCCACCTAAAGTAATGAAAGTTCTTACGTAAACTTCCTAATAATTCCCTCTTCGTAGGTGCAGAATTACTCCTAGCATTTGTAATATCAGTTTGAAACTTGTAATATTATGACTATCCAGCACGAGGAACTATGTTAAGATAATTCGCGTGCATAGGTGCGGCAACGATATACCCATTACTCGAGTACAATATTTATTATTACTCGTGGCAACGCACGGGAAATTATGTCGAACACGGCTAGTTGTAAGCAGGCTAGCTCAACAGCCATGATGATAGTGACTGCACACGGTGATGCTGGCTTTGGTATGCCAAACACGGTGCCTACACTCAGGTGTCATCTCCAATGCAGGGTCTTGTCACTTCACTGTGAGGAGCAGCACATAATAATTTGACCAACGGGTAGTACAATACTACTACATTGGTAGTACTACTAGTACTAGCACCACCGTCTGGATTTAGTAGTACTACCACCTCCGTCTGGATTATATTTAGTATTTGACTAGCAATATCTAGTAATGCATGTCACAAAAAATATACTACTCCCTCTGTAAATAAATACATTGAGTATTATTTTATTCGGTTTTGAATGTAGTTCCCGATGATATTATACACTCTCCCTTGTGGTAGATGGCTCAAATCCGAAATCTCATCAATCAGACTACTATTGTACTCCCTACGTACTGGTGCATTTAGTCACGTTACGAAAACCAAATAATCCCAAAACTTTTAGGCGCGGTGCATTAACTACCCACCTCGTTCCCTGTTTTTTGCCATGAAAAAAGAAATCAGCCAGTAGGAGACGTGGGGTGTGTATGTATTCAATGACTTGAGACTACTTAACACAACATGTAGTGCTCAATTCTCTGCATGCAATGACATTAATTACAAAATAAACATCAAGTTCTCTCATTTTCCCCCAACTTGGTCTGGTAAGATGACTATAGTGCACCGGTACGGAGGGAGTAAGGGCCGAGGAGTAGATGGCCAACACACACGTGAATGCAACACACTCTGCACTTCTCATATAAAGGCTCCCCACCAGTCCAGTCCATCTATGAAATCCTACGCACCTACGCGCCCTGCAAGAGTGATCACTCCAATCGCAAGATCTGTTGACCAGAAGCTAGACCCATGGAGGCGATGAGCGCGAGCATGAGCCGGCTGGGCCAGATGGTCCACGATGCCGACCTGCGGCCCGGCACCGAGGAACTCCAGGTCGTTTTTGAGGCCGCCAGGGCGAGAGGCCTCTTGGACAACAGCTTCGTATCCTTGTTCGACGAGGCCCTCGTCGGCTTCCTCGACAAGTTCACCATCATGAAGAAGCTCGCGGACGACCTTGTTGTACGCCTCCAGCCCACACGCCCAGGCTCTGTGATGTCCGCTACCCTCAACGGCCTCTATGGTGACAACCTCTTCGACGCACTGGTGGCCCTGCGACTGCCCGCCGTCACACCGGAGAATGTCCACCTCGAGGTCGTGCTCGTCACACAGCGCCTGGCTCAGCAAGACACCATCGACATAATCACCCACGTCTACGAGCAAATCATCCACAAGGACTACTACATGCCAGAGGAGGATGATAGGACGCTGGCCTTCTTCGACCACAGGGCAACCTTGGACGGCATTGTTCAGAAGCACGTTGAGCTCGCCGCCAACGCCGCTGCTTCTCACCCGTTGGTTGGTGACCCGGCGCACTAGGGCGAGAGGATGTCGTTGGTGGATCCGTATGCATCTTTATTTTTGTGTCAATTCCATGTATACTGTAATTTTCTTACCTTTTGCATCAACTTCATAACTTACATACGTACCATGCATGAACCACACCACAACCAAACTTCTTATATATTAATATTGACGTGTAATGGGATTGTTTAGGTCCCATGCAAGAAATGGGAATGGATTTCAAACTTCTGGGCGTGGTGGTTCAATTTGTGAAGGCACACACATAAACAACCAAAACAAAGTCATTTTGGAACAAAGAGCTGCCACGTTACAATCGAAAACAGAAGTAGTATTGAAACCGTGGGCGTTCTACTAACCATTTAAGTGATGCCACGTGTCCCTCTATTAATTGGCTACTAGGAGGCGCCGTGTGGGTGGCACTACCTCCGTCCTGGTTTATTGTTCCCCTTAGTGTTTTGTGCCAGATTTTGACTATGAATTCAATTTACAAATGTTAACGCATGTTACAAAAAATAGTTTCATTGGAAACTATGTTCAAATACGAATCCAACCATATAAATGTTTACAACATGCATTAAAAATTTGTCAATTAAATCTATGGTCAAAATTTGACACAAAATACGAAAGGACAAACAAATCAGGACAGAGTCTTTGAGTAGACCGAAGGTGTGTGAGCAGACAGCTGTGCAGGATCACCCCCAGACGGGCATTCCGGCCCGCCCCTCAACACACAGTGGCTAGGCATATCACTTACATGTGGGACCGCATGTAAGGAAAGCGATGATGGCCGAAATTGGCAAAACTCCCCCATTTATCACGCGGGAAAAGCCCAGCGCTAGCGTTTTGAATCATTATTTCTATTTTTTGTGGGAAAATCGTTCACGCCAGGAGCAGAACAAAGTGTTACAACTGACTAGTCACTAGTACAAGTTCAAAAGGAAAAGCCTGCCATGTTCATGGCGCACCCCCACACGGTTGGTCCGGCACACCGCTCAAGGGGGGAACGCGTGCTGTCTCGCATCTTCACTTACAAGTGGGACCGCAGTTGAGGAAACCGACTATCGCCAAACCCCCACCCCGCCCGCCGCGTGATGCCTGAGTTAGAGAAACAAGGAGGGAGAAGAGATAGCTATAGCACAGACTACAAGAAATATGGTGTCAAATGGGAGTCGTGCTGGTGGCATGTGCCGTACTCCTGGACGTGAATGCTTGTTCTGGCCCATGCCTCCCTACTATATATCGAGGATTCGAGGTGCTGGTTACGTACAACGAACACATTAACATATGGCCCACCTCACACTGTGGCCAAAATTCCTGGAGTATGTGCTAGGCTAAAAAGTGTTCTTTGTGAGGGTGGATGGCTGGTCTCAAGTTTAAAACTTGTTGTATTACGTATACGTAGATATAGATAGAGATGGTGCAGCAGTTTTGAAAGTTTGAATCCAAACATCAGAATGCAATTTCTACCGTTGATTGGACTCATCCGATGACCTAGGATGATGGGATTCGCAGCTATAGTAAAAACACCTGCCCGCCGCGCGAAGCATGTGAAGCTAATATAACTAGTAGGAGTAGTGCTATTGTTAATTGGACTCATCCAATAACCTGTTGCAATGCACGTACAATTATCTATTCGGGATTTTTTTTGCCTTGTCGCAGCACCCACTCTAAGAAGCGACTCGAAAGCCATTCATAAATTTAGTAAGTTTATCACAGGCATAACATTTAGTATTACATAATACAACATGTCTTCAACGCACAACGACAATGAGGATACATTATAAATATTAAAGTTTTTCTCACACAACAAATAACAAAGCGATGAAATAAACTTCATGTCAACCAATCCTTGGAGTTGGAAACACTTGCTTTGAACCATAAGTGATTCTCCAGGCAGGGCCAGCTATTTTCAATATCGAGACCAATGCAAGACTCATCATCCAGGCTGAAGCGGCCTATATCAGGATGCATATTGTGATAGCCAGGGTAGGGAACCATAGCAATGTCCGAGGTATAGATACAGTTGCTTCTCATAAATGGTAGTAACATTGTGCCAACAGCAGCTGGATTGCCTTTCACCATCATTGGATAGTTTTGTCCAAGGAAGAACGAGTTTTCTCCAAGACTATCAATACTGAACCAGGCAGAAGGTGCTGGCGCTAGCACACTAGTATTCCTCCCGAATACCCTGCAACAGATGTTGGAATAGGTCCGGAGAGTGCGACCATGGAAGACAACACCTGCTTCCTTAGTAACATCAGTAGTGCCCTATATACAGACAAGAAGAGGCGATCCATTGGAATAAGTTGCTAGGCGCCACTGAGTATGTAGGTCCTTCTCGTCGTCATGCTCGTGATCATCACCATCGTCATCTCCCCCTTGGTTATTAAAATTTCCAAGTATTGGTGGGGGAATGTTGACAGGACCTTGGAAAACACAAGAAGGTTAATTAGTGTACGGGGATACTAAACTCACATGCATGGTGAATGAAACAATCACAATTACAATGGAAGACAAACGTATCGAAACAATAAGGATCCCATGCGAAAATAGTGCCACGAGTGGTGGAAACAAACACAAGATGCTCGTATTGAATTGCATCACAGTACTCATCCATGTACATAAACTGATTTTTGAGCAATATCCATGGAGGCGTGGAAGTAAGGGCAGCAACAAGCTTGTCGAAGATAGTGACAACATAATAGTTCGTATAATCCCAAGAGCGACTGGGAACTCGACAAATTGCTATCTTCTGTAGACGACAGTCACCATGATCGTATTTGAACGTACGTAGATCATATGTTTGCTCAACCTCAGGGCAGTCTGAGATTTTTGGAAGTGGAATCCGGTGATGAGTGTACACATTCACGAGTTCCCACTCACAGTTGTACCCAATATAAACAACCCAATCCCCATTTGCGCCTGCCTAGGCCTTACCCTCAAGTGATGGCATCTTAACATCACACGTAGCATTATCAAGCGGCATCAACTTGCACAAGGCGAGGCTTCCATCGTCCCCGCGCCAGCGAGCAGTGTCATGGCGAAGAAAATAGGGGAGATCAAACCGCTCCTGAACCCTTGGGTTCTTTGTAATGATGTTATTTGTTGAGTCAAGAATGGTATTGAACGAACCTGCCATGCTAGCCATGGTGATGACATCGCATCGATAAATGAGTTCCTCCACCACGTCATCTTTCAGATTAGGGCAAGAATAACGGGGTCGTTTCCTGCTTGTTCCCTCCATCGAGAAGTCGAAAAATGGCAGAAGGAAGAGTCCAGGCAAATGGAGGGAGGAAGAGCGTGGGACAGCAGTTCCAAATCGAGAGGGAAAGGTGAAGAGGCGGTGGACGGTTGCCATGGTACAGGAAGGGGCTAGTGGGGAGCAGACGGTCGCCATGGTATAGAAAGAGGCGCCCCGGCCTACATAGACGTCCATTCGGAAATTATACAAAAGGAGACTCACCGTCGTCTCACTGACATGTTGGAATGGGACCACATGTCAACGAAACATGGTGTGTCATTTCTCGTGCAAAATGCGATCTGGTAGCGTTGGCCCGAGGTGCCGCATTATTTCTGGACTTTATTTTTTTAATGGCGTGCCATTCAGTTTTGAAGCACAACTAATTGGTACTGTATGCAGAGAAAATATAAACTACTCTACCACTACTCTACCTCTAGTACTTACTAGTACTAGTAAAGTAGTATATAGGCTGGAGCTTCAACGCTTGCTTGCTAAGGGCTGCCCACTTGCTTCTCACACTATCACCCTCTCTCCAGATCTAAAAAAGACGACGGTGGCCCCTCTCTCTCCCTCCTCACCGGTGGTCACAGATCCACCAGGATCTTGTCCGCCGGGGAAGAAAAGGAGGTGCAGCGATGACGCACTCGTCGTCGGCGAGCGAGGTCACACACTGATGACAAGGCCGTCCTCTTAGACCTAGCGCCGGCGCGGGATGGCCTCCGTCCCCAAGCTCGCTGCCATCATGTGTGCTGAGGATGACGACCACGAGCGAAGCCACTTCACGCTGACCCTCGGGTATGCTACCTCTTTTCGAACCATACCCTTGTTCTATTGCCCCATCTGCCACATCGCTGCATGTGGATCTTTTTCCACTCCCCCATCTCCCCAATTTACTATCCTCTGCCCTGCTGGTCACGCAGATGAAAACATTAATTTGCACTATTAAAGGAAACCCTACTTCATGTAGACTAATACATGTCTGGGTTGAATAAGGAAAGAAAGGGAGAAAGTACTGTCGAAGAGACTGGGTATCGAACCTGCATCTTAGTTGAAAAGGGGAAAATCAGTAGCTAAGGAACAAGTCTCTTGTCTCTTGGTTGAAAAAGGGTAGAAAGGCATGACAACGCAATACAGAATGACTAGGTCGATTGGTTTGTTGTCCTCACATAGGGAAAAGGTGGCTAAAGAGAACAAAAATGGGACATAATCCACATGTGCTGCTTGGATATTTGTTGCTCTGGGCAACCATCCCTCCCTCACCACTCTATGCGTCCGTGGAGGTACATCGTACTGGTGCGCCCACAGTCCGAATGGGCCTCCCCACGCTCTTATTACCACTTTTTAGTATAACGCCACCGGTAAAATCAAGTAATGCTACTCCTAAAGTGATGCCACATTTAACTAATGTCGTAGTTAGTCTAACGCCACCGATACATTTAAGCAATGCCATTTAATTTCACTGTATTATTTCAGGGTTAGCTGTTGATTGTGGATGTATTAAAGATTTTTGAGATAAGGCATTCTAATGTTGTTGCACAACCAGTATACCAACGATGAAACTTGTTACTACCTTCAGATTTTTGCACTGTTAATGCTTATAGATTACATACCTCACTTCATGATGTTATGATAAGTCAAATTTTTTTGTACAGTGTCACCAAAATTCCAAGGCGGTGATGGCATTTTATTTCAGTTAAACTGCACAAAAAATTATGAAGAGAAGAGGAAGGGTCAGGAGTGGGCACCTCCTCCTCATGCTGTTTTCTTGATTCGTTTGATCAAGTTTTTATGTTTCATCGATTATCAAGATTGGGATAGCAATTTTTCAAGTCCCCTTGAGTTCGAAATGATATTTACCTTGAAGGTACATGGTTTGCAAAAAAATTATACTGTCATCAGTTAATAATGCTAGTTACCTTCAGACTTTTGTATTTGGCCTAATGCTATTGCACATCCAGTATACCAATGCTGAAACTTGTTACCTTTAGATTTTGTATAGTTAATTCTTATAGAAATCTTCCAGTGCTAGCTTATGGAAATATGTTCAGTAAAAGCATTGTACTGTACCCCGTAATAAAAAACTACTCTACTATTGCACTAGCCACTAGATTAGTGTATATTTGTACTATTCGAATGGTGTTGCATAGTTGCATTAGTGTATGGACATATATAAGGTGTGGCAAGCTTTCCCAGATATGTGCTCAACAAATGTACTACCTGTTTTTCTAAATACTAGACGTTTGGGTACTTTAAATTGAACTGCGAAAATGTCTTATATTAAGGAACAGAGGGTGTAGAGTTCATTCAAATTATGCCGGCAAAGCTAGTCACACCTTTGTTAAAACTAATGTTCATTATGTTATCGAAGGAGGTCTGCATGTTTGTCTCTATTGCCTGTCGATTACATACCTGACATCATGATGTAATGGTAAGTCATTTTTTTGTCAAGTGTCACCGAATTGTCAAGGCGGTGATGGCATTTTATTTTAGTTGAACTGCACAAAAAATGCTTAAAAGATGAGGAAAGGTTAGGAATGGTTCAATCTTTCAGAAAATACTATGTATGCCTTCCTGACATCGGCTGCTGTTGCCTTATTTATTCCTTCAAACAGGTGGTTAGAAACAGTCTTGCTACCTTTTCCCATTAAGAAATTGGAATGCTTATATTTGTGAGTCTATGCTTCAACTAGTGCCACTTTTATAGTAATCACACTTTCAATATCTGTGCAAACAGGGATGCTCGATTTTAGTGGAACTGCACAATAAGTCCAAATGGTTCAACATTATGAGCATTTTTTCTTCCAAACAGTTATATCCAATTGGTGGCACTATGAGCTGTTCATTACCAAGGTACATGGTTTGCTACTATCTTGCTACTATTTTTGTACTGTCATTAGATAGTAATATTAGTGGTTTGCATGTAAATTTATTGGCAGGGTGGACCTACATTGGTGGTGCAGGACATGATTCAATGATTGGATGCTCAATTTTGGTTTTATGGATTTCACCTCTTCCATTACTACAAACATGGATATCCTTGGTCTGATGAAGAATAGGCGCTATATTTCTGCTCTGTACCAACAAATCAGTTCAATACCAAATTGTCCAGTGCAAAACATGACAGATGCTAAGCGGAAACGACTAGCAGAGGCGTGTTTAAACCAAAAATACAAGGTGGGGTATATGTTAACTAGCTGGTTGATATTTGTGCAAACAGATGTCTAACCGTTGCTATTTGGTGAACAGACAAAGTGACCTCAATTTTTGTGGAACTGCACAAGAGAATAGTATAGTCACTGCATGCAGTGCCATTTGAAAATAGACACAGAAAGATTGGATAGTCACTTCATGGACTGCACAAAAAGTAGTACTGTACTATTTATTGGCCAACACTAGGTGCTTCATTGCTTTGTTCTGATTATGCAATGGGCATCCTTTTGCCAAAGTTAAAGTTGTATTCTGAAAATAGTCTCGCCGTGTGATTGACAGATGACCAACTCATATTTTAGTGGATGTTCCTCCATCATGTGTGGTTCACTCTCATGGTTCCATATTTTGGTGAAACCACTTACGTTTGTAAGTGGAAATGTAGACTTCACAATGAAATTTGTATTTCACTCTGTACTGAATGTTGGCCCAGAGAAGCATCCATGTTAGTAGCAAGAACATATGTTTTTTCTTGATCTTTGCTTTAGGAGCTACATATTGTATATGATCTGTGAATCATTGAGATGCATTAACATGTTGATCTTATGTATGGGAATCATACTAGTTGGTTGTGAATTTGGGCTATTAATGGGAACATATTACAAAGTCAGGCCTGTGAGTCTCGTGTGGCCGTGTCAACTTAGTCAACACACAAGAGCAATGACTGTTGGATGTCCATCCAACGGCCGTCATGCTTCTTCAATCTCTGCTATTCCTGCTCCAGCCGCTCAAACCAGCGTCGGCGGGACTGCCTGCTCCCTTCTCCCATGGACGGTGATGGCAGACGAACCAGTAAATCCTCGTACTCCCCTCTGCATGGGAAACAACTAGCGAGTCTTCCCTGGCTCCGTGTCGTTCCCTTCCTAGGCCTCTCCGTCATCCACCGCCCTGGTGCTCTCGGCGCGGTGTGGTCAACGTGGTCAATGAACGACATCCATCGGAAGAGGACTGTCCGTGGAGTGGCTGACAGCTGGGTCCACAGCCGCACGCAAGGAAGTGCCTCCTTATTACACCAAAATAATTATTCCTCCACCTGACAGCGGGGACCCACCGAAAGGGCCTCTGTATTTTGTGAAAAAAACATTCCTCCCGCTGACAGCTCAGACCCATCAGCTATATCATCGCACGCAAGGAAGTGTCTCCTTATTACGCACAAAAAAATGAATACTCCCCCTGCTAGCTGGGACCCATCATATTTGGAGGCTGAATTGTTGGCCTACTAAGTTGACGTGGACGGAGGGCTTTGTCAACTTAGTCAATATAAACGATTCTAGCTGGAGTGACCGTACGATGTCCATTAAACGGCCATCGTGCTTCTTCAACCTCTGGTCTTCTTGCTCCAGCCGCCCAAACCAGCGCCGGCCGTGCCGCCTGCTCCTGCCTCCCATGGCCGGCTGTGCTGCCGCGCAGGCCTCACCGCCCAACCCTACTCCCATCACTGGCTTGGCCATCCCTTTACTCACCCAGGCCTCCTGTTATTCTCCGGTGATGACAGCCTCACACTACAGTCGAACCAATAAACCCTCGTACTCCCCTCCGCGTGGGAAACAACTGCCGAGTCTTCCACGCCTCCGGGTCATTCCCTTCCTAGGCCTCGCCGTCGTCCACCGCCTTGGTGCTCTCGGCGCGGCATGGTCAACATGGTCAAGGAACGACTTACATCGAAAGAGGACTGCACGTGGAGAGGCTGGCAGCTGGGTCCACTGCTGCAGCAAGGAAGTGCCTCCTTATTATGCGCAAAATAATGATTCCTCCTCCTGACAGCGGGGACCTACCGGAAGGGCCTCTGTATTTTTGCTTAGTTGTATTTTGCGAAAAAAACATTTCCCCCTGACAGCTGGGACCCATCAGCTACATCTTCGCACGCAAGGAAGTGCGTCCATATTACGGGAAAATAATAATTATTCCCCGTGACAGCTGAGACCCACCAACTATATCTTCGCACACAAGGAAGTGCCTCCTTATCCTCCCTGACAGCTGGGACCCACCTGGTCGAAGCGTACGTAGCATTGTCTGTCTGGTTGTGAACGTGTACGTACATACTGGTCGATCCGTCTCTCTGCAATGATGAACCGTGGCCGAGCAAGCAGCGGCACGTGTAGTAGTAGAGCCCCTGACGTAGCAGTTCAGGTAATCCCTTCTAAACAGTGTACACATACGTACAGTCAGATGCCAAAAAATATGGCCACATACAGACATACGGGCAGGGTCTCGAACGCCTACTCGCGCATACGTATGGCCAGGGCTCGTGTACATGGAGAGGCAGCGGACGGCAGCAACGACATCCTGTTAATTGACAGCCAACCGGCTGGGTCGGAATGGAGAAACTGCGTCGTGTTCATCAGGAGGCAACGGAATGCGTCGTGTTCATCGAGAGCCAACCAGCTTGGACGGAACAGCAGAAACGAGGCCTGGCATACTGCAGAATGGAGGAAATGGACTTCTGTTCGAGCTCCTACGGTCGAAACGGGGTGCTGTTGATCGGGAGGGGTGTGGCGTACCGCAAAACGGAGGAAACAGATTTGTGTTGGAGCGCCTACGGTCGAAACGGTGTCTTGTTCATCGGGAGGGGTGTGGCGTACCGCAAAATGGGACTCCACAGGCTACTGTTCATCCACCGACTACTGCCTCGCTCCAGCCTCCACGGGCTACTGTTCATCCACCGTCGACTTCCTCCAGCCTCCACGGGCTACTGTTCATCCACTGTCAACTTCCTCCAGCCTCCACCTACTACTGTTCATCCATCGCGACCTTCCTCCAGCCTCCACCTGCTACTGTTCATCCACCGCGACCTTCCTCCTGCCTCCACCAGGCACTGTTCATCCACCGGCTACTGTTCAACCAGCCCTCCACGGGTTCCTGTTCATCCATCCCCAATCAGCTCGGGTGTGGCGACCTCCTCGATCAGGGTCCTGTTCATCCAGCAGCAATGGCCTACTACTACCACGGGGTCCTATTCATCCAACCACCATCGGGAACTGTTCATCCAACCCCCAACAATATTCACTGTTCATTAAGAGGCAGGTTCGATCGGCTTCAGTTAGCAGCAGTAGTGAAGGAATCGCTCGGGTTCAGTTAACAACCAAGGGATCGATCGCTCGGGTTCAGTAACGTAGCTAATGCAATCGCTTGGGTTCAGTAAGCGAATGCCTCGCTCGGGTTCAGTTAGAGCACAAGGGCTCGCACACATGCGCGTATGTGTACGAGAGAAACGCGCAAACCTCAGTGCATCGCTCGGCCCCGACCACCGACCGTAACCTGGAACTCCCCGATATTTTCCTCGCCCTCACTTATACCACGATTTTTTCCGTCATGAACGACCCAAAGAATGTCATGCAGGTGCGTCCCCGGCCCGCCCAAGATGAAAAGCCCATTTTTTGTCATAGAAGTAGGAGCGCACCACATCTATGATGATACATGGTTTTGTCACAATTATCGTCATAGAAGTGTCATAACCATGACAGAAAAAGTTTTCGTTCGGGCCAAAATGTCACGGATGTGTCTTTTTTTTGTAGTGTCCGCTGGGGAAACTTCCCTCCGGGATGGGGAAATCGAAGCCATCGACATCACCAACAACCCTCTCGTCGTGGGAGGATCAATCTTCATCAACATATTCACCAGCACCATCTCATCTCAAACCCTAGTTCATCTTTTGTATTCAATCTTTGTCTCAAAACCTCAGATTGGTACCTGTGGGTTGCTAGTAGTGTTGATTATATCTTGTAGTTGATGCTAGTTGGTTTATTTGGTGGAAGATTAAATGTTCAGATCCTTGATGCTATTCAATACCCCTCTGATCTTGAACATGAATATGATTTGTGAGTAGTTACTTTTGTTCTTGAGGACATGGGAGAAGTCTTGTCATAAGTAATCATGTGAATTTGGTATTCGTTCGATATTTTAATGATATGTATGTTGTTGCTTCCTTTAGTGGTGTATGTGAATGTCGACTACTGACACTTCACCATCTTTGGGCCTAAGGGAAGGCATTGTGGGGTAGTAATTAGATGATGGGTTGCTAGAGTGACAGAAGCTTAAACCCTAGTTTATGCGCTATTCCGCAAGGGTCTGATTTGGACCCATATGTTTCATGCTATGGTTAGATTTATCTTAATTCTTCTTTCATAGTTGCGGATGCTTGCGAGAGGGGTTAATCATAAGTGGGAGGTTTGTTCAAGTAAGAACAGCACCCAAGTACTGGTCTACCCACATATCAAATTATCAAAGTAGCGAACGCTGATCAAACAAATATGAAAGTGACTAGATGAAATTCCCGTGTGTCCTCAAGAATGCTTTGCCTATTATAAGACACTGTTCCGGCATGTCCTGTGCTACAAAAAGTATTGGGCTTCCTTGCTGCACCTTTGTTACCATTACTAATTATTGCTTCTTACAAATTTCCTTGCTATCAAACTACTTGTTATCGATAATTTCAGTGCTTGCAGAAAATACCTTGCTGAAAACCGCTTGTCATTTCCTTCTGCTCCTTGTTGGGTTTGACACTCTTACTTATCGAAAGGACTCTGATTGATCCCCTATACTTGTGGGTCATCAAAGGCCTTCGAAGTCTCTCCTCCTTGATGGGCTGGCAGTCCGACCCATGTATTAGTCCAGCCGGGCTAGGAACCCCTAGTCCAGGACACCATCAGTAGCCCCCGAACTTGTCTTCGAAGCCGAGGTCGATAACCTTCATCGGATAATGTCTTTGGCTGGATGATCTTTGGCTTAGCAGGCAAGTTCCACATCCTTGGCTAAGCATCTACCCAAAGCTTGCGAGTCCCTAATTAGCTAGCGCCGCCCTTCTAACAAGGGATAAGGCTATCCCGACCATTCGTTACCCAGAGCGCATCTTCATTCGTCCAAAGTGCGTGGCTTGCTTAGCCTCAAAGACTAGCAGCACAGGTGAGCTCGGCAGTCAATTACTGACAACATTATCGAAGTGTCATCACTCCTAATGTTATATTCATCAGTCATTACTTATTCGAATTGTGGTTCGAGGCAACCCTCTTATTGGCATGTCGTATCAAAACAAAGATCATACCCCGCATTTTAGGGGATATCATCAATCAATTGTGTCGCCCTAAGCGGCCATAATAGCACGATAGGCTAAAACATGGCGATTTTTATGGTGCAATGGGGGGGGGACATTTCGCATTTTACTGGCTTATAAAGAGCAGGAGGGGACGAACCCATACTCCTACGCTTTCCTTCTGCTCCAGCGGTCAAACCTCCTAAGCCTTCACACCCCCAATCCCATTCTCAAGCCCAAAGCTTTCCTCAAGCTTTCGCATCTGCACCCATGGCTAACGCAGATCTGAAGGGGAAATGGGTGGCAACCAAGGTCACCGACACCACCATCACCGAGCTCCGCGCGACGGGATACATCCCCGCTGACGCTGTCAGCCGGGCCCCGGAGCCCGGCCAGCGCGTCCCCACTCCCAATCCAGAGGAGCGGGTTGTCTTCATCCCCCACCTCGTCCGAGGTCTGGGGTTCTCCCTGCATCCCTTTGTGTGGGTGGTCTTGTTTTTCTACGGGCTAGACTTCCACAACCTAGCCCCGAATCCCATCATGCACCTCACCACTTTCATCATAGTGTGTGAGGCTTTTCTGCGTGTGGAAACGCACTTCGGCCTATGGCTGAAGACCTTCTGCGTCAAGCCGAAGAGTAGCGGTGTTGAGTTCGCCGAGTGCGGCGGCGCCATGATTAGCAGGCTCCAAAATTCGGTCTGGCTGGAGGGGAGCTTCATCGAGACCGTGAAGATCTGGCAGCGTGAGTGGTTCTACATCACCGAGCCACTCGCGCCCGGCCAGGCCGCGGATCCCACCTTCACCGGCACACCTCCTAGGAAGTTGGTGTCCTGGCAGAAGCAAGCTGGCCTGGAATGGGGCAATCCGGATGAGGTCGACGCTCTACAAGAGCGGATCTAGATCCTCAAGAAGAAGTATAAGTTGGTGGATGTGGTGAACGTGATGCTACATCGGTACATCCGCTCCTACTCCAGCTCCGGGCTAGCCCTATGTGGCTTTACAAGCCCGAGGACTCATGGTCAAGGCAACTAACTCATCAGTACAAAAAAATTGAGGGTTGGCTTGTGCAAATTAAATGCACACATGCATGTATGCAATGATCAACATGTCTGGATTCAAATAAAAGTACAACCACATGATGCCCAATTCACCAGAGGCTTCTTCATGAAAACAACATGTCATACGCAGAACACAAGACATGTCTAGACTCAACTATTGTTGAACTGACTGGATAGTACAAAAAAAACTAAGGGTTGGCTTGTGCGAATTAAACGCACACATGCATGTATGTATCGATCAACATGTCTAGATTCAAATCGGAGTACAACCAAACAATGCCCAATCACTAGGCTTCTTCACCAGAAAAAGATGCATGTCGTATGCATAACGCAATGTACATGTCTAGACTCAACCATTCTCAAAGTGACATGGTCAAGGCAAGTGACTGCTCACTACAAAAAAAGAGGGTTGGCTTGTGCAAATTAAACGCACACATGCATGTATTCATCGACCAACATGCCTGGATTCAAATCTGAGTACAACCATACAATGCCCAATTAATTTGAGGCTTCTTCATGAAAAGAATACGACACATCAAACCCACACATGCCTGCACAAATAAGATTGGAACATAAAACATATGCGTGTACAAAGTGCCCGAATCGTATTTCTGAAAGCGTTCACGTTTTTTCTGAAAGTGTTCACGTTATTTCTGAAAGTGGCTATGTTCTTTCTGAAAGTTATCATGTCTCTGTTACAAAAAATAGTTTGCATGGTAATTTTTTTGGTTCCCTCTATTTTTTTGCTCCCTGAATATTTTACCTTCCCACCTACAATTCCAAAAGGGCCCGCGCTAAATTTTCCCCACCGTCAATAAATACCTCGTTTGTTGCCATCAGTAAACCTCGCTCATAATTTCCCTCCGCCCCTCCTCCCGCACTTCTCCTCCAGGTCTCGAACCCTCCTGATGGCATCGGTTTCCCTCACCATCACCGTCGACCGACCTGACGGCAGGCAACCTTCGCAGTGGCAAGGTTCGCAAGGATCCTGTCACATTGAAGATAAGAACTAATCGTAAACGGACAGGTAACAATCGTCTCCCCCTCCCTCAATACCCCATCTACTGAAGATCCTTTCAGGCGTATGTATATGTAGACATGTTCGATTTATTCGCTAGTATTCAGGAACTCCATGGTTAAACCCACATGAGTTCAACCATACAATTCATATCCGGGTGTTTCCTGCTTGTGTGTTCTAGATTTGTTCACATGTTGTTACTAATATTGTGTTCCTCCAAATTATTACAATTGAGGCACCGTACAAGCGTTTACAATTTGGTTTACTTTGTCTAGTCAATTGTAAACATGATTAAACGTAGTTCTAGGTTTGGAAGAACGTCATTCCACATATGTATTCCCTATTGTAGTGATTGCATATTCAGGCTGTATCTCTGTGGACTCTTTTATAGATCCCATTGTTTCGTATTAGTTTTGCAGTTGCTACACCCGACACAACAAATGAGTACGAGAAAAGGAGGCAATAAAACATAAGGGAGAATGCTATCTGTATGTCGGCAAAATTTAAGGAAAATGGAATTGATTCAAACCCATTATAGGGGATATCTCTGAACTTGCATACTAATTTGTATATGGTGCTTCTAACGTTGCTGGAAAGACACAGGAAAAAGGGCAAAGCAGGCAATAAAAATATGATTTGAAGGAGGAGAAAGAGTTAGCGAATGACCTTGTATATAAAGCAGAGGGTTCAGAAGAGGAAAATGACGATGACGAAGGTGACAATAATCCAGAGGGAGGCGATGACACCCCACAGTTTCTCCAAGCAGTTGAGGTACCAAAATATACGTTTATAGTACATTTTAATTTTATAGCATCTTGTAGCTGCATCACGTTGGTGTGTAACTACACTCCTGTCTTTCAGGCAACATAGGAGAAGCAAACTGACGCTACTATTCATCCAACTCCAGTACGCACAAGATCTAGAGCAACCATAGACGATGCCCTATATGATTCCCAGATGCCTGAACATCATGATGACGAGGACATGACACAAGATTTGCAGTTCACGCCAGCAAAAAATCTGACCTCTCGAGATAGCAACTCCCCTGTAGACAATTCAGATGAAAATCACGCCAGTAGAAAGGACAAACCATTCCAACGATAAGAAGAGGCGAGGTGGGCAGGGACCTACTTGTTCGCATGGTTTAGAAAATTATATTGAAAGGACATCAAGCAAGATGAAGGTTAACTTCAATGAGGGAGCAAACATGCCTATTGACCCTCTGCAAGCAACAAAACTTAGTCCAGAACTTGGGTATCAAGTCAGAACTAAGATGCCCATAAAAACCAAGTGGAAGGAGTACAATGTACTTGCGAACAAGCATATGCTTCCTGAAGTTTTTGACACGCTGAAGTTCATTCATGAAATGAATCCGTTTTGCAATTGTGCCACACCACATCTTTTTATCTTCCCGCTCTAAATGTTGTAACATGCATGTGTGTATGATGTCTGCAACAAAGGTTTGAGTTTCCAAACAATGCTAAATTGGCCAGAGCAGTGACTGATCATATCATTCAGAAAAGTGTGCGGTCACACAGGCATCGACTCAAAGGAGAAATTTTACAGTAAGGTTAAAAATATTACTGACGAGCAATCGTAGAAGTTGAAGCCAATGACTATTACAGATAAAGACTGGATAGATCTAGTAAAACAGTGGAAGGATGAGCATTGCGAGGTAATTCATGCTTAATTTGACAGATTCAACTTTTACTATACCATGTAGTTCAAACTAAATTTATGCTTCAATCCATAGGAGATATGTGCCAAGAATAAAGCAAACCAAAGTGCTTTGAAGCTCCCCCATAAAACTGGCTCTAGAAGTTAAATTGCAGCTTATCACAGTTTGGTAAGCACTCCAGCTTCGTACTTGCAAATTATCATATTTTTTCATAAGTAAATGACCTGCGGCAATAACGCTCATCATATCCTTTTTGATGTACTAGTGTAATGAGCAAAACCAGAAACCTACACTTGCTGAATTTTTGAAGCAACCCACAACAGAAAGAAGGATGGGGTGATGAGTGAGACAACAACAATAGCAATCATAAGCACTCTGCAATTTCTTGATTTCACATGTAATGTGCCAGCCAAAATATTATGTTTGTAAGACTGTACAAATAACACTTCAACCATATTACACAAGGAAATAAAGGATAAGCAAAGCACACAACTCCAGCAGTAGGTCAAGAACAAAAAACATACGTGCAGATTGTTGCAGAGGTTCTCAAGGGCGTTTCCAAGCATAGCACGTTCCTTGCAAGCATGGGAGAGTCATCTGCCTCCAGGCAGAAGTCAAACTCTCATGAACACCTTAGAGAGCTTGAAGAGAGGCTTGTAACTCAGGAGGTAGCTGCGAGATCAGCATCTAATAGGTATCAAGAAGAGCTGAATGCAAGAATGCCAGCGCAGCAACAGGAAATCTAAGAGATCAAAGCAAAGTAGCTAGATGAAATTGCAGCTCTCAAGAAGGCACATGAGGAGAAAACTTCTTCTATGGAATAGAAGCAATCACAACTGGAAGGAACTTTAGATTTTCTCTTAAGGATGCAGGGAGGCTCTGACAAAAGCATGTCTCAGCCTATTTTGGGGGCTTTGACAACAGCATGTCGTAGCCCACTTTGGGGGGCTTTGACAACAACATGTCGCAACCATGATGGTGGTCTTCTTCATCCGAAAACTTTGGTCGTCCCTTATTATATTTTGTAATTTTTGGTACTCTGTCGGTTTCCTTTTATGTTGTGTGTGATACTTCCTCAGCTGGCTGATCATTATCAGAATTGTGTTGTCTGTTTTTAGTTTTAATGAAAGTCATTTCATTCTCATATTTGATATTTTACAAATTTTGAAATTCAAATTTGGTTGGCAGTTGCAACAATGAATAAACTATGACGGTAATAGTGATGGAAACGTGTGTCTTCGCCAGCTTCTGGACCCACATGTAAGAAGCAACGTCAGCATCCCATGGGCCCACATGTCAGGATCTTTGACAGGTCAAACCTGATTATCACCGACGGGCACCGTCAATGATAAAACCTTAGCCGGGCCTGATGACCCACAAGTATAGGGGATCTATCATAGTCCTTTCGATAAGTAAGAGTGTCGAACCCAACGAGGAGTAGAAGGAAATGACAAGCGGTTTTCAGCAAGGTATGTTCTGCAAGCACTGAAATTATCGGTAACAGATAGTTTTATGATAAGATAATTCGTAACGGGTAACAAGTAGCAAGTGTAACAAAGGTGCAGCAAGGTGGCCCAATCTTTTTTGTAGCAAAGGATAAGCCTGGACGAACTCTTATATAAAGCAAAGCGCTCCCGAGGACACATGGGAATTACTGTCAAGTTAGTTTTCATCATGCTCATATGATTCACGTTTGTTACTTTGATAATTTGATATGTGGGTGGACCGGTGCTTGGGTGTCGTCCTTTACTTGGACAAGCCTCCCACTTATGATTAACCCCTCTCGCAAGCATGAAACATGTGGATCCAAATCAGCCCCTTACGAAGCAACGCATAAACTAGGGTTTAAGCTTCTGTCACTCTAGCAACCCATCATCTACTTATTACTTCCCAATGCCTTTCCCTAGGCCCAAATCATGGTGAAGTGTCATGTAGTCGATGTTCACATAACACCACTAGAGGAAAGACAACATACATCTCATCAAAATATCGAATGAATACCAAATTCACATGATTACTTATAACAAGACTTTTCCCATGTCCTCAGGAACAAAGGTAACTACTCACTAAGCATATTCATGTTCATAATCAGAGGGGTATTGAATATCATTAAGGATCTGAACATATGATCTTCCACTGAATAAACAAACTAGCATCAACTACAAGGAGTAATCAACACTACTAGCAACCCACAGGTACCAATCTGAGGTTTTGAGACAAAGATTGAATACAAGAGATGAACTAGGGTTTGGAGAGGAGATGGTGCTGGTGAAGATGTTGATGGAGATTGACCCCCTCTCGATGAGAGGATCGTTGGTGATGATGATGGCTTCGATTTCCCCCTCCCGGAGGGAAGTTTCCCCGGTAGAATAGCTCCGCCGGAGCCCTAGATTGCTTCTGGCCAGGTTCCGCTTCGACACGGCGGCGCTTCATCCCGAAAGCTTCCTTATGATTTTTTCCAGGTAAAAACCCTTCATATAGTAGAAGATGGACATCGGAGACCTGCCAGGGGGCCCACAAGCCCTAGGGCGCGCCCCCCAGGCTTGTGGCCACCTGGTGGGTCCCCTGTGGTATTTTCTTCGCCCAATAATTCTTATATATTCCAAAATAATTCTCCGTAAATTTTCAGGACTTTCGGAGTTGTGCAGAATAGGTCTCTCTGATTTGCTCCTTTCTGGTCCAGAATTCTAGCTACCGGCATTCTCCCTCTTTGTGTAAATCTTGTAAAATAAGAGAGAAAAGGCATAAGTATTGTACCATAATGTGTAATAACATCCCATAATGTAATAAATATCAACATAAAAGCATGATGCAAAATGGACGTATCAGGGCCCAACTGTAAGGTGCCACATCAGCATATTATGGGCCCATACGTCAGATTTATTAACTTGTCAAAAATGTTGGGTCGGTTGTTAGTATATACAGTGACAATTCTAGTGACATTTTTTAGTCGTCGCAGAAGATAGCTTATTCGACGGTTTTTGGTCCGTCACCTAAGATACGATCTTGCGTGACGGAGGAAGTGGTACTGTCGAGATTTTATTTTCTATGACGGCGCTTCGGTGACGGTGGGGGTGATGGTCGGAAAATGTCGTGAGTGCATATTCTGCGTCAAAAAAGAGTTATACATGACACAATTGAACCGTCGCAAAATAGAGCAAAGTTTGTAGTGCTACCATGCACATACGTTCTTTGCTTTGTTTTGTGCATGTGTAGGACACTTCGACTTCGTGTCAACTTCCACTTCACATGAGTTGACCATCCGAGCTCTTGAGAGCAAGCCTCATACATTCTACCATGACTCGTCTCTACACCACATTTGCTAGTGCTTGGGCATTGTGAAGGATGCACAAGGACACGCTTTCAAGGTGACATCCTTCTTGAGCATGGATATTGTGGATCATACTTCATGTGTTGTTTGCACCATGACACATTGCACACATGCTAGAGATCTTGCTTCGACTTGTTATTGGGGCGCATGGGGTGAGATTGTGACTCCCTCGTGAGTCTTCTGGTCTCTCCTAGAAACTTCTAGGGTCTCTCGGAGTCCAGAAAAATTCACCGTAAGTTTCATCGTGTTGGGACATCATTTGGTATGGTTTTATGTGAAACAAAGAAATAGGAAAAAAACAGAAACTAACACTGGGCACTAAGTTAATAGGTTAGTCCATAAAAATAATATAAAATGGCATATAAAGCATATAAGAATGATAATATAATAGCATGAAAGAATAAAAAATTATAGATATGTTGGAGACGTATCAACATGCCCAAGCTTAATTCCTACTCGTCCTCGAGTAGGTAAATGATCAAAACATAATTTTTGATGTGAAATGCTATCTAGCATGTTTATTTTCTCATGTAATTCATTTGTGGTATGAATATTGGGATGTGAATGATTTAAGGCAATAGTCTATCAACTGATAGCAAAATAATAATGTACATGAATACTAGTAAACAATCATTGCCCTTCAAAATATAAACACCAAAGAATGTTATTCCTACTCATTTAATCATGTAAGCATGGCATAACTCGATCTTCCTAACAGAAAGATATCTGTCATCAACACCCGGTGCCAAACCAAGTAATTGAATCAATACTTTTTCTCGCTTCAGCATTTTCACCTTCCACGCATACTAGAGCGTTAGCCATGGACTTAGCACTTTGGAAGGCAAAGAGAATGATGATTGGGGTTTGTTAGGGAAGACAAAAGTATAAGAAAGTCTCACATGAATGAGGCGGGTCATTAGGAAATACAATCGATGCCAATGCGAGGAGTAGGAATTTCCATGCAACGGATGCACTAGAGCTATAAGTGTATCAAAGCTCTCTATATGAAACTAAGTGGGTGTGCATCCAACTTGCTTGCTCATGAATACCTCGAGCATATGAGGAAGCTCGTAATCAAAATATACAAGCCAAGTTCTATAATGTAAAAAATCCCACTATTATATGAAAGTAAAAAATCATGGAGACTCTCTATATGAAGTAAAAGGTGCTACTCTGAAGCACAAGTGTGGTAAAAGGATAGTAGCATTGCCCCTTCTCTCTTTTTCTCTCATATTTTTTCATTTTTTAGAACAGTCTCATGAACCTCATCCCCACTTTTTTGAGGACTCATAAGTCTCCACCATTCTTTTCCTCATTGGGATAATGCTCTAATAATGATGGTCATCCCACTTTAATTTACTTACAACTCGATAAACTAAAAAATATGACTACATATGAATTCCTCTGGCGGTGTACCATGATGTGCAATGATCTAGCGTAACATGTTAACAATGATGAATGGTGGCTTTGCCACAAATATCATGTTAGCTCTATGTGATCATGCAAAGCAATATGGCAATGAATTCTCAAGTCATGTGAATAGTAACGATGGAAGTTGCAAGGCAATATATCTCAGAATGGTTATGGAAATGCAATAATAGGTTGGTATGGTGGCCGTTTTGAGGAAGGATATATAAGTCTTATTTGTGATAGAGCGTATCGTATCACAAGGTTTGGATGCATCGGCGAAGTTTGCACCAAGTCTCGAGAACGGGCTACGCACGGTACCGAAGAGGCTAGCGAAATATGGATAGGTGGAAGTGCTTATAGTCCAAAAAGTCACATTAGTCATAAAGAACTCAAGTACTTATTGTGAAAGCCTATTAGGCCTCGAAGCAAGGTAAAACTTGCATACCCCTAGGGAGTAGGTTGGGACGATTTAACCATCATGCACCCCGATCCGGATAACACAAAGGTATCAATCAAGGATAAATCATGGTCCAACTTCCTAGCTATGTCAAAACTGACATTTTCATGAATAGAGAATCACAAACCCTGACACTAATATTATTTACTAAACCAAGATTGTCCACTAGTACACCCATATATTACCATCTCAATATCGCAAAACTATTGCAACTAGATGATGCCCCACACATTACAGCGGTATACTATGAGAGTTTTAGATTATTTGATGTGTGGAGTATGTGACTCCACATGACAAAAAGATCTAGCACAAAGTAACATCATTTATCTTCAATGCAACATCAAACAAAAGTAATGAATTCTAATTGGACTGCATAAATTACATTGCAGAAAAGAAAAAAAAGATAATATAAATGGGACCAAAAGGTTTAGGAAAAATTGCAGTAGACGACAACACAACAATGGGGCAACATGTTGAAATGTAAGATTCGTTATCATATTTAGATAGCTCCACATTGTCCCCTATGCGAGTTTCTTGTATAAATGTGTAACAATGCAATGTAAGCATCGTCAATTTTAGTTATAACATTTGAATCAACAGTATGAAAATAAGATGATTCCTCTCTGAAGGTAAGCCAATCTTGGATAGGAAAACACAATAAACATAATATCAAAATGCCTTCTCAAATGAGAAAACGCAACAAACATAAACGATGCATGCATAAGCACAATCTCTTCTTTACTAGAAAATATTGGGAAAAAAATTAGTGAGGGGCTTTTAGGAATAAACCCAAAGGCATTGCTTTTTATGTCGAGGAAAGGTCCTGAAAGTTGGCTTCACCCTCTGCTGTCACGCAATTGCAAAGTAAGGGGAGCCCTTTTGTTAGAACTTCGGTTGTAGGCTTGTAGCCTCACACTTGGAGGACTTTTTTTGCCGGGCAGTTACCACCATGTTAGAAGCACGTTCTAGAAAATATCAAAAATAGAATATGACACTAGTACTATCTTGATCAAAATCTGAAGGATAATGGCAAATTGTACAGGGTCATGATTTTTGACAAAAGTACAGTAACAAATAAAACGAATGCATGTTGGGACAGTTGAAAAGATAAAGCGCCATAACACATAATGTTATCTGGATGGAGAAACTGAAAAAATAAGTACAAAGAAGACATGCCTTCATGGGGGAATTAACTTGCAGGCAAATCAAAAGGTTTGACAAATATAGTACGGAAACATCATTAATTACATGAATCATCGGTATCTGCATTGCCAAACAATTAGCGATACTTAATCACGTCGAACCAACACATAGTGAGCACCCTTTACCTGTTCTGGATTTGGTAATTCAGATCGAACGAAAATCTGGGCCAAGTCTTTAACCAATTTCAGATGGAAGAGAACATGCAAATCTACAACAAATGTGAACAACATAATGGTATGATGTATGCATAGATCAATCAATCATTATTGTGGTACTGCAAACATGAACTTCGGACAAACAATGTATAAGATAAAGGGCGCCAGATATAAGGAAAATCATTGGATTTAAGAACTAAACCTGTAGGCTATCTTCTCTTTCCTCTCCAATATAAAACCTGAACGGGCAGGGGCCGAATCAATGGATGCCATGAAAAGAAGGTTGCAAGGAGAACCTGGTACGGAGAGGGAACATGACAATGAGGGTCAAAGCTTTGTCTCGGCCACCATGGGTGACACCACCAACTGATGGGTGTTGACAATGTATACATCAAATTCGGCTCATCAAGATCGTTGACTATCCAAGGCAAACCCCAGTGATGGATTTAGGCAAGAATTTGTGGAGACGACAAAAACAAAGTAGCTCCATTCCTTAAGGAGAGAGGGACTATGTCATCGTTGCAAGAGAATAATGGCATAGTGGAATTTAATGGAGATGGGGAAGGTGAAGAGGGAGAGGGGCTACTATAGATATGTGAGGAGTTAGTAAGCCTTCCATGGGACTCCTTTGGGCTCTAGATCATGGAGATGACCTGCAGGTGAGATGTCGTAACACATATTTATTAACAGAGAACAAACGGAGCGGTCAGATGGGGAACCCTTCATTGATGGAAAAAAGGAGGCCAACAATCTACGCAATTGATGGGCCCTTCCAGGTAGCTTTGGTTAAAAAAAAGAAAATGACATCAGCAAATGATGAGGCATCACCCGAAGGCAGGAGAATTGGGTAGTGTGAGGTAGCTATTTAAAAATAGACGATAAATCAAACACAACATATTCAGTGATCTTCATGCAAGTTTTTATTATACCATTTTTGTATACCTATTATTCTTGAACTAAACATATAACTCATGCAAACTACCACTTCCTATTTAACTCTCAAAAAGATATAAGTGAAGCAAGAGAGTGCAAATGGTTTCTGTAAAATATATATATATCACCGTGCTCAAAAGATATAAGTGAAGAGCATGAGCAATTGCCTCAACTACAAAGATATAAGTGAAGATCAATGGGCATTCTATAAATTATGATGAAAGTGTGTCTCTCATAATAAGTGTGATCAAGAAAGAATGATCGTGGAAACAAACAAAAATATACGATGCTCCAAGCAAAACGCATATCATGTGATGAATAAAAATATAGCTCCAAGTGATATTATTGATAGACTGAAGATGAAAGATGGGATGAATTCCGGGGCATCCCCAAGATTAGATGCTTGGATCTTCCTTGAACTTGGGAATCAACCAGCTTAGGCTCTTGCCGCTCCTTATTCTTTCTTACATCGTCATCTCACACCAAAACTTAACAATACTTCGTGAGATGCGCTAGTATAATAAAATAAATCATTAACTAGGATACTGTCAAAGAAAGATTCATAATTTTTCTTACATAATACCTAATGTATTCTATCATCTCCATGACTTATACCCCCCGATACAATCCATAGAAATTTTAAAATAAGAACACTATGTAATAAAAACAAAATCTGTCTAAAACAGAACAATACATAATGATGCAATTTTTACTCATACTTCTGCAACTTTAAAAATTCTGAAAAATTATTACAGCATAAATAATTTTCATAGCAGTAATTTTTAAAAATTTCAGCAATTGATCATGTTCCAGTATAGATAAACAATTGACGCATTGGATGCTAAACTTTCTGTTTTTGCACGGAACCAAATAAGCAATCATCCAAATCAACCTAAAGGCTTAACTTGGCACAAAAAGCAAAAGAAAAGATACAAATATAGTTACTATAGTAGCAATAATCATGTTGACTCACTAAAACAAAAATAAATATAAAGGATATCTATTGGGTCGCCTCCCAACAAGCGCTATTGTTTAATGCCCCTAGCTAGGCATAATGCATATTATCACGTATTATCATTATTTGACTCATTATTGATCATTCCATTTCCTAAGGGTTCGGAAGTCTCCAACCATACGCTTCCCCAATTTTTTTTCTTTGCACGCATTAATTACCCGTATTAAATGATCCACCTTTATCTGGTAAGTCTAAAATTGTTTTTCCAATACATCATACTTCTTGTTTTGAGTGGAAACATTGATGTTTACTTTATTGGTAAGGTTGTACAACCCCTTAAAATTTGCATCCATACTAGTTTTGGTCAATTAGAAGTTCAGTTTGTCTACAAATAACTAGAATGGAGGGTTTGACAAATTCTATTCTTGGCTTCCCTTGCAATTTTTTCAAAATTTCAAATGTGTCAGAGATATTATTCCTAATAAACCCCCCTTCAAATATTAAGTCCAGAATATGTCTATGACGAAGGGACAAACCAACATAAAAGAATTTGAGTAAAGTATGATATAGCAGTTTGCGGTAGCTCTTTCATGTATCTCTAGCATTCTATGCTAAGCTCATGTTATTGTTCAAAATTTAGGACCTCTGAGCCTTCTCCAAGGAGTGGAGGAATAGGAAGAGTTGTCCATGATAGCAAGCAAAGATATAAGCACAAGTTTTTTTGTTTGTATTTTTATCTTTTTAGAGAGGGAGGAGGAAGAAAAAGAGAAAGGAAATAAAGGCAAATGGCAAAGAAAGTAAAATCAAGAAAATTGATAAATGTGAGCGAAGGCGACTGGATTGGTAAAGCATACCCTGCAACGACACTAGAAATTCTTCTCCTACTCTTTGTAGAGTTGTTGGGCTTCCCTTAAGAGGAAGGGTGAAGTAGTATAGTAGCAGATAGTATTCCCCTCAGTTAAGAACCAAGGTTTATCGAACCAGAAGGAAACGGCACACAAACAACATGAACAGTACCTGCACATGCACAAAGCAAATCCTTGCACCCAAAGAAACCAAGGGGGTTGTCAATCGCCTTGTTCTCGCCAATTGCAAGGATCAAATCTGGAAGTAATAGGTATATAAAATTGTTGGGAAACATAGTAGAAAATGAAATTTTCGTGCCTACGCACACCCAAGATCAATATGAAGATGCATAATGAGCTGTGATCACGATCGTTACTGTCGCCGAGTTGCAGCCGAAGAAGAACGTGTTTGTGTAGATCATGTTTAGAGTCCCTTGAACCATCGATGAACCATCCCGCGAACCACCCATGAATAGTCCCTCGAACTGAAGACTGAAAGCACGACCTCTCTACTTGGTTGCAAGCGTGCAGCCTTCACGATCCGGCAGTGCTTCATCGTCCAGAGTTAATCGTCACTGGAGAATTAGAGGGAGGAGATTAGAACCACATGGGGCTTCTAATTATGTGGATGAGAGGATTATTCTAGCTCTAATTAGTCAATTAGGACCAACTAGAACTAGAACTAGAGGAGGCTCCAAAACCTGTGTGTCCAAAAGAGCACAAATCCTCAAGTATATATAGGTTGGAGGGGAGATGGGGCAACCAAGAGGAGGGGAAGTACTCCCCTCCCCTTGCGTCGGCCAAAGGGGGAAGGGGGAGTCCTTCCCCCACCCCAATTCGGCCTCCTTCCTTAGGGAAGGGAGGCGCCTCCCACTTGAACCCTTGTGGCCCAAGTTACCTTCCACCTATTAGCCTTTTAAGGCCCGTTGATATTAAATTAAATATAAAATTGGTCTAAATACTTTCACACCATTTTATATAAAAGTTAACATATCTGGAAACATAATTTATTGATAATAGCCGGTATTACCTGATATTCACCAAAACCCTTCCGGTGACCCCGAAACGCTTCCGGATCCTCTCGGAGCTATTCCAAATATTAATGAAACAATTCCACAAATATATACTCATCACTGCCATCCTACTAACACTCAACAGATCATGATTTCCTTAATCTTGTGACCTCATAGGTTCGGTAACTCATAGATATGAACGAAACCATTCATTCAGTGACCGACAGTGGAACCGTGGACGTCCATATCGATCCCTATGAGCACATGAATGGTATTCGAGTGAATCTTTGGTTATCATGTGATGTTCCCTTTGCTTCCCAATACTTCAAAAAACCCGAGATGCATTAGTATCCTCCTGAGTCATCACCATGCTCATTATACCGTTATCCTCGTTACCGGTTTTGTTCTTCTTTTTCATTATTGTGTTCTGGCATCCCCATGACGTAGTCACCTCTGTCTGGCCAGACGATGATGGATGTCGTCACACCGAGAGGGCCGTAAGAATATCTTCCGTAATCGGAGGAGCAAATCCCACTCTTTAGCTTGTTGGGAAACATAGTAGAAAAAAAAATGCACCTATGATCACCCAAGATCAATATGAAGATGCATAATGGGTTGGGATCACGATCTTAACCGTCACCGAGTTGCAGCGGAAGAAGAACGTGTCGGTGTAGATCATACTTGGAGTCCCTTGAACCGTCGATGAACGATCCCTTGTACCGCCTGTCGGTGTACTAAGTATTGGGCCACTAGTACCCCGTACTTGTGCACGGGCAGTTGTAGCCATCCTCGCGGCAAGGCTTGCCGGGAATAGCTCGAGGTCGATTCAAGCTATCAAGAAAATCATCAAGTCGGAGATCTGAGGATCAGCAGATAAGCAAAGCTGGAATTCGAAAGCCAGTTTCCCCGGCAAGATCCTTGCCGGGATGGCCTGTGGACCCCGGCAAGGCTTGGCGCCCGGCAAGGTTTGGTGCCCGGCAAGGATCGGCGCCTGGCGAGATTCTCCCACTGTGCCACTGCTTCGGCACAGTAACAAGTCTGACATTCTAGGTCCTTCCCTGGATGCGTGGCGACGCGCCAGTGGAGGAGAGCTTAAGCGGTGCTGATGGGATGGCCCCTTTTTTTCATCCCCAAGAAAGTGAGGACACCTAAATGGACACCTCACGGTGCATTAAATGCGCTCGTACTAATCCGTCAGGGGTTAGGTATGATACCTTGTAGCTACTTTACACCTCAATGTATGTACATTTTGCCACTGTGGAGACCCATTTGAGCATATAAAAGGAGGCCCAAGGCAACTGCTACAGGGGAGGAGAACTTCTGGCCCATTCTGCATGCGTAGCTGCTCTTTGAACGTACTATTCATTGCGAGCGCTCCTGAAGGCTGGGCTCAAGAACATCAATAAGAACACAAAGCAGGAGTAGGGTTTTATGCTGATCAGCGGCCCGAACCTGGGTAAAAACTTCCCGCGTCGATCACTGGTTCTGCTCTTTGCGTATACCTCTCCCCCCGCCGAATCGTAAAGGGGTCTCTCGGGATCCCATAGGTGTCGTACCCCGACATCTTTGGCGCGCCAGGTAGGGGGATTGAAGGTTGCGTGAACCTGATCTGGTGATCGACGCCTTAGTTTCTTCATCATCTTCATCATCATGCCACCCAAGAAGAAGAGCGCTGCGACAGCGCAACCGTCCGGGTCCGTTTTGCCTACGCCTTCGCGTACTGGCGATGGTGTGGGTGCAGAAGGAAGAGGACTAGAACCCCCGCGGCGTTCTGGTGATCCTAGCCAGGCGAGCAACATCATTCGCAGTGGCAGTGGTAACCTGCACGCCGGTGGATCTAGGGATGGCGCTGTGTTGCCTACGGGTGGCACAACAAATTCGAGAGATCGAAGGGCGCCTGCTGGAGCTCCCATGCCGGCCCAAGCGTCACGACCTATCCAGGTCCTGCATGATGAGCAACATCATGGCGCTGGTGGTTCAGGGCGTCCCCATGAAAAGGTTTCTGCGCATAGATCCCAAGACGCGCGGGACCAGCATGCACACCGAGTTGTCGGCGGAGGTGGCGCACGGTCGCGTGACCGTGGTGGTGCTCCTTCTAACTTGGTTAGGAGTCAGAGCACCTCACGTACCTCGCACTTGTCTCCGCCACCTACGCCAGCGGAAGCCTTGGCACGTGCGCAGTTGCTCCTCGATTTTCCTCCTGCCCCGGAGAAGATGGAGGAGTGGCGAGCTACCATCCAGAGCCTCATCGGCTTCGCCAACAAAGATGGACCGCAAGAGGCAGGGCCCTCGCAGCGGAGGCCCATCGATCCGGCGCGAGCCGATGTAGAGAAAACCGGAGGTGGTGCAACTACAGTGCACTCCCCTCCGCGGCACCAGCGGCGACCGACAACTCAGCAAGTCGACCGCCATGAAGAAGTTTCCACGGCGTCGTCCGATCCACGGATGCGCCGCGATCTGCGTCAAGTTCTCCAGGAGCGAGGCAAGGAGGACGCTCAAACTACCATCGAGCGACGACGGGAAGCACGCTATCAGTCTGATAAGCGCGCGGGGCCGGCTGTTGATGAGCCTGCGCCAGGGGACGTAGGAGACTTGCCTTATGAGGTAGGGACTCCAGCATTTACCCGTGAGCTGCGGCAAGTCAGGTGGCCCAATTCCCGAACCTTCAAGCCGGAGGTCCCGGAGAAGTATGACGGAAAGACCCATCCCTCGGAGTTCCTGAGCATCTACACCATTGCGGTGCAGGCTGCCGGGGGTCGAGATGACAAGATACTTGCCAACTACTTCCCGTTGGTGCTCAAGCCCAACGTCAGGTCGTGGTTGATGCATCTGCCGGAGAATTCTATTTCCTCCTGGTCAGATTTGTGCCATCAGTTTGTTGGCGCCTTCGTTGGAGGCCACCAAGCTCCTGGCCAAGAGAGCGATTTGCACATCATCCCTCAGAAGGAGGGCGAGTCCCTGCGCAAGTTTATGCAGAGGTTCAGCCGAGTGCAGTACAATATTCCCGATGTTCATCTTGCCGCTGTCATTAGCGCGTTTCACCAGAACGTGCGTAACCGCAGAATGCGGGAAGAGCTGGCAATGAACAAAGTCAGGAGTATCGCCGAGCTTTACGCTCTGGCCGATAAGTGCGCTCAAGCTGAAGAGGGGAGGAAACTCCCCGGTGAGGGTGTTGGCGCGGCGGGCGAGTCCGAAGATGAAGACGCCGCGGCCCCGTCAAGGAAAGGCCGGCGGCAGAACAGGAAACGCGGAGCCAAGGCCGTGCTTGCTGTCAAGGAATCCGGCAACCCCGGCGCCGCCAAGAAGGCCAAGGTTGGTGACCCCGGCAAGGATCTTGCCGGGTGCCCTTCCTGTCAGGCCTTGGCGGCTGCCGACAAGTCGGAGAACTCCGGCAAGCAGATTTGCAAGATCCATCGCACCAAGGGCCACGATCTCCAGAACTGCCGGCAAGTCGAGCAGCTCGCCGAGAAGCAGAAGGCCGAATACGAGAGGCGAGATAAGGAGAAGGCCCAAGATGGTGCTGAGGGGTCCGGCAAGAAACGCGGTGGCCGGGGAGGTCGCCGCGGCAAGGCCAAGCAGCAAAAGGATCGGCCCGCTCGGGGCCGAGATAAAGAAGGAGATGATGATGAGGAAGAGGATGAATCCAGTGAGCAAGAATTCCAGAAGGCTACGGAGGCCATGTGCATTGATGGGGGTGCCTCGCTGCATTCCTCCCACCGCTAACTCAAACAGTGGGTGCGGGAGGTCAATGCGGCAGAGCCATCCCCCGATGCGTGTAGGCCCCTGAAGTGGTCCAGCACGCCTATCATCTTCGACGCCGAGGATCACCCTGATCGCACAACTGCGGTCGGGTATTTGCCGTTGTTGGTCTCGCCAACAATTCGCAACCTCAAGGTGACGAAGATGTTAGTTGACGGCGGGGCCGGCCTAAATTTAATCTCACCGGATGTGCTCAGAAGGCTTCAGATTCCTGACGAGGACCTCGAGGAAACGGGTACGTTTCAAGGGGTCAACCCGAGAAGAACCCAGCCTAAGGGCAAGATCACGCTGCCGGTAACATTTGGCAGCGAGCTTAACTTCAGGACCGAAAAGGTGGTGTTTGATGTCGCCAAGATCCCCATGTCATACAATGGGATCCTTGGTCGGCCAGCGCTGGCTAAGTTTATGGCGGCATCACACTACGCGTACAACGTCTTGAAGATGCCTGGGCCGTTGAGCGTCATCACTATCCATTCTGATAAGAAGGATGTGCGCATCTGTGCCGATCAACTTTACCGGGAAGCAGTTGCAGCACCTGCCATCAAGGCATCTGCTCCTGCCGCTGAAACTCCCGGGGGAAGAAGAAGACCGGCAGGAACCTTGGCGCGAACTCTGGCAAGCGCACCTCCTCGGAATGCTGCGCTTCCGTCGAGGACGTACCAGAGAGTTCCACTGGCAAGAACAAGAAGTCCAAGGCTGCTCCGCCGGAAACCAAGAAGATGCCTGCCAGGGAGGACGGAATGGGGGGAACTTTCACCATAAGTTCCACCCTAGATGACAAATAGGAAAGCGCGCTCATTGCTTTCCTGCGGGCGAATGTCGACGTGTTTGCATGGCAACCGTCTGACATCCCCGGTGTTCCCAGGAAGGTAATTGAGCACCACCTTGCTGTCTGTCCTCATGCGTGGCCCGTCAAGCAAAGGGTCAGGAAGCAGGCCTTGGAGCGGCAAGAATTCATTGCCGAAGAAATTAAGAAGCTGGAGGCGGCAGGACTGGTCAAAGGAGTGCTTCATCCAACCTGGTTGGCCAATCCGGTTGTAGTGCGGAAAGCGAATGGGAAATGGAGGCTTTGTATCGATTATACAGATATCAATAAAGCTTGTCCAAAAGATCCTTTTCCCTTGCCGCGCATCGACCAGATTGTGGATGCCACCGCTGGTTGTGATCTCCTGTCCTTCCTTGATGCCTATTCAGGGTATCATCAGATTTTTATGGCAAAAGAAGATGAAGAGAAGACCGCCTTTATCACCCCATGTGGTACGTATTGTTTCATACGAATGCCTTTTGGGTTGAAAAGTGCTGGTTCAACATTTGCCAGAGCAATCCAGATTGGTTTTGAGCCACAACTCCATAGAAATATGGAGGCGTATATGGATGATATAGTGGTCAAAACCAAAGATAAAGCAACGCTCATTCAAGACTTAGAAGAAACATTTGCAAACTTGCGCAAGATCAATTTGAAGCTCAATCCTGAGGAGTGCGTGTTCAGTGTTCCTTCCGGCAAGCTCCTCGGATTCTTTGTATCTTGCCGGGGAATCGAAGCGAACCCCGGCAAGATCAAAGCTATTAAGCAAATTGAAGCGCCGAGACGCGTCAAGGATGTGCGTCGTCTTGCCGGCTGTGTTGCTGCTCTAAGCAGGTTTATTTCCAAATCTGCTGAGCGCGCCCTGCCCTTCTTCAAAATTTTGAAGAGGGCAGGTCCGATGAAATGGACTCCGGAGGTGGAGGCTGTGCTGCAAGATTTGAAGAAATACCTTTCCTCTCCGCCAACGCTAGTCGCGCCCAAACCACAAGAGCAGTTGCTGCTGTATCTGGCAGCAACAAATCAAGTGGTTAGCGCTGCGCTAGTGGCGCAGAGAGAAGCTGATGAGGAAGCAACACCAGCGGCAGGACCGCCAGATGACGCGGCAAGATCTTCCCCGGCAAGGGTTGATCCCGGCAAGACAGGATCTGCGCAAACAGAAGGACCCGTGCAGAAGAAGAAGGTGGTGCAGTGCCCAATTTATTTTGTTAGCTCTCTTTTACAAGGAGCTAGGTCAAGATATTCTGGTGTGCAGAAGCTGCTTTTTGGCCTCCTTATGGCCTCGAGAAAGCTGCGCCATTATTTTCAAGCACATGAGATCACCGTCGTCACTCGCTTTCCGTTGCAACGGATTTTGCAAAATTCGGAGGCAACCGGCAGGATTGTGGAGTGGGCATTGGAATTGTCCAGCTTTGGCCTTAAGTTTGAAAGCACTTCGACGATTCAGAGCAGGGCCTTGGCGGAGCAGAATGGACCCCAACGCCAGATGAAGAAGTTCAAGAAACAATTCTCCCCAGCAAGGAAATCAATCAGCAATGGGTTATGTACTTTGACGGGGCTTTCTCGCTGCAAGGCGCCGGTGCTGGTGTGCTGCTTGTCGCACCCACCGGGGAGCACCTCAAGTACGTAGTCCAAATGCACTTTCCCCGGGAGAGTTCAACCAACAACACTTCAGAATACGAGGGTTTGCTTGCCGGTCTCAGGATCGCGGCAGACCTTGGTATCAGGAAGCTCATCATCAAAGGCGATTCACAACTTGTCGTCAGGCAAGTTAACAAGAGTTATCAAAGCCCATTGATGCAGGCCTACGTAGATGAAGTGAGGAAATTGGAACAGCGCTTTGACGGTCTGCAGATGGAGCACGTTCCTCGTGCCGAGAACAATATTGCTGATGACCTGTCAAAGCGTGCCGCCCTCAAGTTGCCTGTGGAACCAGGAACTTTTGTGCTCCAATTGACTCGACCATCCGTGGCGCCATCGATGCGGCAAGAAAAGAGAAGAAAGTTGAACTCTGGCCAGTACTTCCCAGCAGAGCTCCCTGGAGCCGCCGGCAAGGAAGTTGCCGAGATCGACACGCCCGCCGGGGAACAACAGGCTCCGGCAGGGCTTCAGGCCCTTGCTGTCGAGACAAATGTTCCCCCGGCAGAGGAGATGCCTTTAGTCCTAGCTGTCGAGCCTCAGGCTCCAGCATGGGCGCAGCCCATCGTCCATTTCCTTCAGACAGGTGAACTCCCTGAGGAACAGGAAGAAGCGGAGAGAGTAGCCCGTCGGTCTGTTATGTACAAGTTCATCGATGACGTCCTGTACAGAAAGAGACCAAACAGTGTGAAATTGAAGTGCATTCCTCGGGAGGATGGACTAGAGCTGTTGGCAGAGATACACAGGGGCATATGTGGTTCTCACATAGGGTCAAGAGCGCTTGCCGGGAAAGCATTCCGGCAAGGTTTCTTTTGGCCTACCGTCCTCCAGGATGCAACTGCACTAGTAACCAAGTGTGAAGCGTGCCAGTTTCATTCGAAGAAATTACATCAGCCAGCTCAAGCTCTTCAGACAATCCCTCTCTCCTGGCCATTTTCGGTCTGGGGGCTTGACATACTGGGCCCTTTCCCCCGTGCTACCGGGGGCTTTGAGTACTTGTACGTTGCTATCGACAAGTTCACAAAGTGGCCGGAGGTGGAAGCAGTGAGGAAGGTGACAGCGCAATGAGCTGTCAGGTTCTTCAAGGGAATTGTTTGCCGTTTCGGTGTGCCCAACAGGATCATCACCGACAACGGCACGCAGTTCACAAGTCGCACCTTCATGCAGTATGTCCAAGACCTTGGCGGCAAGATTTGTTTTGCCTCTGTTGCTCACCCAAGAAGCAACGGCCAAGCGGAGAGGGCCAATGCTGAAGTGCTGTGCGGTCTCAGGACCAGAACTTTTGACAGGCTGAAAAAGTGCGGAAGACGCTGGATTGATGAGTTGCCGGCGGTTCTTTGGTCAATCACAATGACACCAAATCGAGCCACCGGCCAGACGCCCTTCGCTCTAGTCTACGGAGCGGAAGTAGTTCTCCCCACAGAACTCATATATGGATCACCTCGAGTGCTCGCTTATGATGAGCTTGAGCAAGAGCAACTGCGGCAAGATGACGCTATGCTCCTTGAGGAGAATCGTCTTCAGGCTGCTGTGTGAGCTGCACCCTACCAACAAGCTTTGCGCCGCTATCATAGCCACAAAGTTCATGCCCGAAGCCTTGAGGAAGGCGACCTTGTTCTTCGACGGATTCAGTCCGCCAAGAATTCAAACAAGTTGACGCCAAAGTGGGAAGGCCCTTATCGGGTAGTACGAGTCACCAGGCCCGGCGCTGTCCGCCTAGAGACCGAAGATGGCGTTCCAGTGAGTAATTCCTGGAATATTGAACATCTTCGCAAGTTCTACCCATAAGGCACGGTTGCCGAGGGCTCCCGGCAACCACCTTTTTGTACAAGTCTTGCCGGCAAGGCATGTGATCCTTTGTACAAAGCCAGGCGCAGACCCTGAGCACAGATGAATAAATTTAAGTGTTGTACATTCCCTTATTGATTCCCATGTTCATATTTATATATATGCATGTTTATCTAAGATGTTGTATGACACCTGATCCCGGTAAGTTCTAACGAACCGCCAAGGTTTCATGCCTTTATTTTCTCTTCTTTCTTTTTCTCAAAAGACAGAAGGATTCCTCGCATGCACATTTGCCGGGGGGAAGGGAGATATGAATACCAGTTGGTGACGTTCGGAATCGACACTTGCCGGAGGAAGAACAAAGACAGGAAGCTAAGTCCTAAAAACTCAGAGCAAGTTTTTCTTTTATTACCAAGTTATTTCCTTGGACGATTCCGACCCTTGTACGGAAAATCTGCACGCGAAGGAACCCTTGTTGTAATCAGTTGCACCCTTATTTTGTTTTGAGTCCGCTCAACGATTTAAGTGGCTGCACTGAGAACGCCAAGGAGTCTTGCCGGCCGCTGCGCCTCCAGCAGGCTGCTGAAGTCCCGCACCCAGCGCTCGCGGCAGGTTGCGCGCCGACAAGTTTTTCAATAAGCGTAGGATGAACTCCGTACATAAAAGAATCAGACAAGGAAAGTAGCAAGCATGAGCCTAAACATAGTCAAATTGTATTACATCCATGAGTTGCCGCAATTCTAACTTGAGACTTGATTGTCTTTTACATGGAATAATGACGGCAAGAAAAAGGGAGAAGCACTCAATCCCTGCGCTGGCCTTTGATCCTTCTGATGGAGTCCACCTTCTCAAGGATAGGCGCGATGCACTCTTCAAGCGCTTCAACATTTGCATCCTCTGGCAGATGGCCGAGCGCGTTGGAGAGGTCGATGCCGGGGTTGCTGTGCACCACCTTGATGAGCACCTTGCAGAGGACGGCCCGGCAAAGCCGGCGAGTCTCGTTCGCCAGTTGGGTCGCCCGACTGGACTGGAGCACCCTCAACGCGTTAATGATACTTTCAAAGAACATTGTCAACCTGGCACTTGGAGATATTCTTTCCTCGAAAGAGTACTTGAAGTTCGGCAAGCCCATGGTTGACAGTTCCGCGGTAAGCTTCTCCGCGGTGGCGATGAGACGGCCAGTCCGGATCTCCACTCCCTTCTCGTACTCGTTTTGGGCAGCGGCGGCGCTCTTGAGCAGGTTCCTCTCTCCTTGGAGATCCTTGAGTAGAGCCTTCTCACGGGCCTTGTCGGCCTGAAGAGACTTCTGCAGCGTGGTCAGCTTCAGCTCCAGAACCGCAATATTATCAGCCGCAGAGGAGAGCTGCTTGGTCTTGTCGGACAAGGCAACTTGCATCTCCGCCAAGGAGTGGAGGGTTTTTTCCCTGTCCCCCTTGAGCGTCGAGAGTTCCTTGCCGTGCTCTTCGAGATCTGTTTCCAGCCTCTTCACTCTGTCGTTCAGCTCATTCTTGGCGGCCTCTGCAGCTTCGGCAGCATCGACGGCCTCCTTGAGCTTGCCGGCGTGACTTGCAGTCAGAGCTTCGAGCGCCTCCTTATGTTTTTGCTCCAGCTCCTGGGTCCGCCGCGCGACAAGATTTTCAATATCTTTGTCCTTGCTGCGAAGCTTGGCGGCAAGCGCCTGCTCACGAGCAGTGAGATCTTCCTCGTGAGCATCAAGAGCAACGCGGCGCCCCGTCAGGAGTGCATCTTCGGCAGCAATCCTTTGAAAAGCTTCATCATGCGCCTTCTCCATGTCTGATTGCTTCACGAGGATCTCGTTCCACTGCTGGCTCACTTGTTCCCGGCCGGCAACCAACTCTTGAAGGGCCTCGGTGTGCCAGATCTGCATTTGTGCGACGCGCCTTTGGAAATCTACTTCGGCCGCCTCAACAACTGCCATTCTGGAGTCCGCTTTGTCTTTCCGGGCGCGATGGAGAGCCTGGAGTTTGCAGAAGTTCTCGCCCATGGCCTGAAGGAGCTGATCCTCTTCAGATTTGCCGCTGCTAGTGCTGGGATCGTCGACAACTTCAAGCCCGGCAGTAGCGATGATTTCTTCGAAAACTTCTCCTTCGGCTGGTGCCCCAGCGCTTGCCGTCCCCGGCAAGTTGATGGACTGGTTCTCGCCAACCTTGAGGTACTTGCTGGATGAGCGGCCTTCGGATGTTGATGGCTGGTCTTCAGTGGCCGCCTCATCAGTGACAGGGGGCTCTGTGGCCGGTGTAGCACCTGGCGCTCCTGTGGCAGGAATGCTATCATTACGGTCCTCAGCCTCCCTATCGCCCCCTTCAGCAGGTTCTTCGGTGGTTTCCTCTTGTGCTGTCTTGGCGGCCTCCCCGTCAAGAGCACCACCAGCCTCGACAATGTCCTCCTTGGTGGCCTCGCGGGCAACGATCCTGTCTGCTTCGACGGCAGCATCCCTGGCGGTCTCCTCGATCACGACGTCGACGTCCATGTGTTCCATCACAGGGAACTCTGAAGGGCGAAGGAGGGAAAAAGAATAAGATCAAGGTTGAAGTTTGAAGTGACCGAAGACAGGGAGATAAGAGAAAAAGAATAACAAGCACTCTGAGGCAATCGAGTACCTGCGTCGGGCCGTCGGGAGGTGGCTTCACCCCTCCCGGCAACTTCGGTTGCCGGGGGCGTGTCGCCGGAGTCCGCACTTGCCGGCTCCCCTTCAGTTAGGACGGGCTCGTCGGCAGGATCTCTTGCCGGGGACGTGCTTGTGGGCGGAGCGGTCGATGAAGGAGGCACAATGGGAATGTCTTCTCCTTGTTGCCGTTCTTCTCCTGCGAACCCAAAGATATCAGTAGGCAAGAATGAAAACCTCGGCACCCGCCAACGAAAAAAAAAAACAATGAACTTACGCTGGGGGCTGTGCTGGGGGTTGCGCTGGGGGCTGCGTTGAGGACTAGACTCCGGGCTCACAATGACGGTTTCTGGCACGCTAGTGGAGCCTGCCGGGGGCTCGTCGCCCGTAGAAGTCCTTGACCTCTTCGCCATCCTCTCCAGCAAGGTTTCTGTGTCACTGCAGAAACAATACAAGCAAGTCAGTAAATATTGATGCAAGATTGGAAGGTAAAAGCTGTGGCAAAGTACTTACTCTTCTTCCTCTCGCTCCGGACTAAAGCCGGAGATGTCGAAGTCGACCTCCGTTGCGGTGTCTGAGTGGGGAGGCAGAGGAGGAGTCCTAGGCCGCTTGGCTGTGGCAGGCGTCGGGGCAGCTTCCGGTGCGGTGGCACGAGACCCTCCTGCCGCCCCAGCAGTGGCCGCTGGTGTGGGCCTCGCGCGCCGTGCAGGCTGTTGACGAGCCCCCTGCCGCGGTCCAGTCTTGCCGGCCACTTTCTTGCCGGGGGCTTCGCCGCTCGAAGAAGGCTGGCTTGCCGGGATGCCAGACGCAGCCTTCCGAAGAACACGCTTCGCCTTCTTCTTCGGGGGTGGGGGCTCTTCTCGTGTCTCTTCTTCTTCGACCGAGTCCTCGTCGGACGAGCTTTCAGCGGCTGCGCTGCTCTCCTCCCCGGCAACCTCGACCTCCCCGGCAGGCTTCACCTCCACTACCACCTCTGCGTCGCTAGCTTCCCACTCTGTGAAGCCAACGCTGCCGGCCTCTGCGGCAAGATTTGCCTCTTCCACCCTAGTAGCAATGTAAGCTACTTCTTGGTCGGTGGTGGATCGGATGAAATTTGACTCTTTCCGAACAGGCCTCTCCGTCAAGCTGTCAAAGAATTTCTGCGCTTCCTCCTCGCTTGGCTCGGCCCAGGTCGGGTCGAGGCCATGGGCGTTGAACATCGGCAAGAAGGCAATGATTGACCCCAAGGCAGAGTTGTTGCACAAGGGGACAATCCTTGCCAGCAGCCGGTGCTTGTCTTCGCGCTGGAATAAATTTTGGCGGAGAGCGCCAAGCTGCATGGTGGTCAGATTGTTGTTCAGCCCGGGGCACAGTCTCATGACATCTGCCGCGTTCTTGTACTCCCAGACTGGCCTTCCCCTGTTCTGCAGAGGGGCGATGCGGCGGTGGTGAAAGTCGAAGCCGATCATCTCCATCGTCAGCCCGGCAGCCTTCAAGCGAAGGATCCTAGTAGTGGCGATTATGAGCCTCTCGTCTTCCGCAGCGAGATCGCCCCAATCCTTGCCGCGGACCACCTTCTGTTGCCGGGGATGACAAAAAGGATGAGGATCTGCTTCCTGGATCCAGCACCATTCGGCCCGCCACTCGTCCCATTTTTCGCGATAAACTCCCTCTGGGTATATCTCTTTGTTCCAAGCCCTTGGAATCCAGGCAATAGATCCAGAGAGAGCCTCTCCTTTTTGGATACGAGGGTAGAAATAATGGCGGAAAAGAGCAGAATTGGGGATCACGCCAGCGAAATTCTCACAGAGATGGGCAAAGATAGACATGCAAAGTACTGCATTCGGCGTGAAATCAAGAAGGCGGAAGCCGTATGTGTACATGATGTCATTGAAGAAATCGGAAAAGGGGGGACAGAGCCCGCAATAGAAATATGCAGTGAAGAAGGGGTATCTGTCCGATCCACCTTTGGAGCAAGCACCTGGGATTACGCGTGTGGCGGGGTGAGCTTGCGTTCCCTTCGCCCACATGCATTGGTATCGCCCCATCAGAGCTTCAACATCAAGCGTCGGAGGGAATACGACGAGCCTCTTCCGCATCTTCGCCAGTTCGCTCTCCGGAACTTCGGCTTTCGCCTCCTTGCCCTTGCCTTTGCTGGCCTTGGGCGGCATGACGACTGTGAGGACGGAAGCTGGGGGCGGAGCGAGCGCGGGAGCAGCAGGCGGAAGAGGAAAAGGTTTCGCTCTGGGCTCGAGAGGAGGAAAGCGATGGCGATGGCCAGATTGAGAAGAAGAGGGGGGTAAATAGGTTTGTGCCTCTGCGACTTCTCCTTTTTATGGGGAAGGAGCGGGGCCGCCTTTTTTATTCCCCAATATGAATGCGCCTCTATAGGCGCGAGACAGTTGCAGCCTTTTTGGCACGCTTCCCACATCACGCGCTCCGTGCGCGTAGTGGGGGGCACAGTAAAACGACATATTTACGAGCAGTTAATCCCCTGCCACGCGTGCCCGTGCACTGTTTGGGCCTAGCCCAACAACGCCTCGCACTCGTGTATGGCCTAGGCCCGGGGGCTCCTCTCGGTGTACTAAGTATTGGGCCACTAGTACCCCGTACTTGTGCACGGGCAGTTGTAGCCATCCTCGCGGCAAGGCTTGCCGGGAACAGCTCGAGGTCGATTCAAGCTATCAAGAAAATCATCAAGTCAGAGATCTGAGGATTAGCAGATAAGCAAAGCTGGAATTCGAAAGCCAGTTTCCCCGGCAAGATCCTTGCCGGGATGGCCTGTGGAGCCCGGCAAGGCTTGGCGCCCGGCAAGGTTTGGTGCCCGGCAAGGATCGGCGCCTGGCGAGATTCTCCCACTGTGCCACCGCTTCGGCACAGTAACAAGTCTGACATTCTGGGTCCTTCCCTGGATGCGTGGCGACGCGCCAGTGGAGGAGAGCTTAAGCGGTGCTGATGGGATGGCCCCTTTTTTCCATCCCCAAGAAAGTGAGGACACCTAAATGGACACCTCACGGTGCATTAAATGCGCTCGTACTAATCCATCAGGGGTTAGGTATGATACCCTGTAGCTACTTTACACCTCAATGCATGTACATTTTGCCACTGTGGAGACCCCTTTGAGCATATAAAAGGAGGCCCAAGGCAACTGCTACAGGGGAGGAGAACTTCTGGCCCATTCTGCATGCGTAGCTGCTCTTTGAACGTACTGTTCATTGCGAGCGCTCCTGAAGGCTGGGCTCAAGAACATCAATAAGAACACAAAGCAGGAGTAGGGTTTTACTCTGATCAGTGGCCCGAACCTGGGTAAAAACTTCCCGCGTCGATCACTGGTTCTGCTCTTTGCGTATACCTCTCCCCCCGCCGAATCGTAAAGGGGTCTCTCGCGATCCCATAGGTGTCGTACCCCGACACCGCCCACAAACACTCCTTGGAACCGAAGACCAAAAGCACAACCTATCTACTTGGTTGCAAGCATGCAACCTTCATGATCCGCAGCGCTTCACCGTCCAGAGCTAATCATCACTGGAGAATTAGAGGGAGGAGATTATAACCACACAAGGCTTCTAATTATGAGGACAAGAGGATTAGCCTAGTGCTAACTAGTCAACTAGGACCAATTAGAACTAGAACTAGAAGAACTAGAGAAGGCTCCAAAACTTGCATCACCAATAGAGCAAAAAAACTAGTATATCATACCCCTATATAGTGTAGAAGTAACTTTGAATATGGATTGTTGTATGAACTCAATCCAATGGCAAAGAGGTGGCAAATCCGAACATGGATAACCGTTCGATTTCTTATTCATTACATTACATTGTGCCATGTGTACTATCTAGAAGTTTCTAATGGATGAATAGAAAATCTGATGTAAACTCATTCTTGTGTGTGATGTAGTTGCCCCTTTTACTATCTCCGGACACTTCTCCTCTATTCTAGACTCTTCCTGCATCTTCTTGCTCCAGTAGTTTTTCTTCCTCTTGCATAAAAGTGTTGTCATTTATGAGATTACCTTCTGAAATCTTGTTCAACATAACTTATTATCAACCACTTCTTGAAGTGTATGTAGCTTTTCAAATAGTTTCTACCAAATGTTGTAACACTAGCTATTTTATGGGGGCATTCTGAAGTAACTATTCATGCTCATGAAATTTTGTTCTTAAGGTCCATACAGATCATATATCATGTTCACTGCACTATGTGGCTAAAATTTGTTTTTAAATTAATTCAATTATCATCGGTAATAACATTGTATTTTACATTATGCATATGCAAATATTTTGGCTTGTTAATATTGCGGTGCACTAATATCTCACGTGCAAAGCACGTACAACTCATGTACAACTCACTAGTATAGGTTAGAGGAGGAGGAGGGCACCAAGGAGGGAAAGTCCCTCCTTGGGGCGCTGATGAGGTCACCTATTACAGGTAGGGTCGAGGACCCATCATTCAGGACCCACATGGGGCCCCTCACCAACATGGGTAGGTCCTTGGACCATGCCAGTATTCGGATGCATACTTCAGGAAGTCCACTCGGCCGACTCGACTGCACTCGGACGACTACCCGCAACTCGGCACGCGAATCGCCACTCGGACCAAGAAGTCAAGCAGACGGCGTGGGAGCTGCAACGGCCGAGGAATCCTAAGTCATCCATTAAACTGAGTCGTGGCTGCCGTTACCTATAACTGCCATAGTAGAGGCTCATTATACCTGTAACTGGCGCATTCAGTGTCATTTTATGCCCAAACGGTGTGGAGGACGTTGGGCTGCGGCGCACTCTATATAAGCCGCACCCCCTCCATAATCGGGCATGAGTAATCTTTCTAATCATATCCATCATATCAAAGCAAGCCTCCGGGCATGAGACGTAGCGCTATTACCTCCACCGAGAGGGGCCTGAACTCATTAAACAGCGAGTGTTACACCTGCGCTGTAGCTAGGTTCTGCCCCTTATTCGTACCCCTAGTACTCATTGTCAGGATCGTATCCCTGACAGTTGGCGCTCACCGTCGGGCTACGCGTCTAGCAAAGTTTCACGGCGTAGGTGGAATTCTTCATCATCATGTCAGTCGGCGGCGAAATCCGTTTAGGGACACTCTCCTTCATCGCGGACGACTCAGCGTGGCTTCGCGAGGCCCCGCTTGACGTGGAGGCGCTGCCCGCCCATGGCGCGACGCATTTCTGCACATCATCCTATGGAGTCCTTCTCCGGCAGCCCTCGGCTCCGTACCGAGTGGCCGCTCGCCCAACCATCACGCGCCGCCGCAAGTGTTCCGGGCGCTTGCGGCTGCAACGCTGGATCAAGCACGCCGTGGCCACCCAGGCCGCGGCGGTGCATGTGGCGGCTCTCGAGTTCGACAAGCCCGCCCTCAACCTCTCTGATGGGTCACTCGGTGATTCCTCTGAGGAGTCCGAGTGCGAAAGTATCGAGTTGACCGCCGAGATTCTCATGGCGGACAACTCGAGCACCGGGCGCCACTAGGGCACACGGATGCCCGAGACGGTCGCGCGGGTGCGTCACACGGCAACACCAATGGCGGTGCTCCGGGTCACGAGCCATACGTCCCCCAAGATCTCACCCGGCTGCAGCGAGACGAGCTCCGTCGCAGGAACGAACAGCTCCTGAACACCCCCATCACCGGGACGACCCCCGAGGCGTTGGCCATGGAGTCAAATCGCCTGGCCACCTTGGCCGAGCATGATCGCCTCGAGCGGCTTCAGAGGGAGCCGGACGAACATGAATGCCGTCAACCCAGTTCCAACCGGCACAAATGTCGGCTCTTCTCGAGTGACCAGCCTCATAAGTATCAAGTCCTCAGTACTCCGTTAAAATATCTGGCAGTTGCCACTCGGATCACGGATTCCATCCAGGCCTCTGGCTCTGTGGCCGAAGAAGGGATTCGGCAGATCTAGGCGCTTCTGAAGACGCCGCTATCACAAAATGCAGTGGTGCCCCAGTCCAGAGATCGGATCCACAGAGCATCAGTGCGCGCGGAGACCGTTCAGTCGGCTCATAGCTGATACGTCTCCAACATATCTATATTTTTATTGTTCCATGCTATTATATTATCTGTTTTGAATGTTTTATATGCATAAATATGCTATTTTATATTATTTTTGGGACTAACCTATTAACCTAGAGCCCAGTGCCAGTTTCTGTTTTTTCCTTGATTTTGAGTTCTACAGAAAAGGAATACCAAATGTAGTACAAACGGAATAAAACTTTTGCGATGATTTTTCTTGGACCAGAAGACATCCAGAGGACTTGGAGAGGGGGCCAGAAGGTTCCCGAGGAGGCCACAAGCCTGCCAGGCGCGCCCTAGGGGGGGCGCCCTGATGACTTGTGGGCCCCTCGGAGGTCTCCTAACCCTAATCTTTGCACTATAAATTCCCAAATATTCCCAAACCACCAGAAGCGTCCAACAAAATACTTTTCCGACGCCACAAGCCTCTGTTCCCGTGAGATCCCATCTTGGGGCCTTTTCCGACGATCTGCCGGAGGGGGATTCGATCACGGAGGGCCTCTACATGAACCTTGATGTCCTTACGATGATGTGTGAGTAGTTTACCACAGACCTATGGGTCCATAGCTAGTAGCTAGATGGCTTCTTCTCTCTCTTTGATCTTTAATACAATGTTCTCCTTGATGTTCTTGGAGATCTATTTGATGTAATACTTTTTTGCGGTGTGTTTGTTGAGATCCGATGAATTGTGGATTTATGATCAGATTATCTATGAATATTATTTGAGTCTTCTCTGAACTCTTTTATGCATGATTAAGATATCTTTTATTTCTCTTCGAATTATCGGTTTGGTTTGGCCAACTAGATTGGTTTTTCTTGCAATGGGAGAGGTGCTTAGTTTTGGGTTCAATCTTGCGGTGTCCTCACCCAGTGACAGAAGGGGTAGAGAGGCACGTATTGTATTGTTGCCATCAAGGATAAAAAGATGGGGTTTATATCATATTGCTTGAGTTTATCCCTCTACATCATGTCATCTTGCGTAAGGCGTTACTCCATTCTTATGAACTTAATACTCTAGATGCATGCTGGATAGCGGTCAATGTGTGGAGTAATAGTAGTAGATGTAGAATCGTTTTGGTCTACTTGTCACGGACGTGATGCCTATATTCATGATCATTGCCTTAGATATTGTCATAACTTTGCTCTTTTCTATCAATTGCTCAACAGTAATTTGTTCACCCACCGTATGCTATCTTCAAGAGAGAAGCCTCTAGTGAAACCTATGGCCCACGGGTCTATTTTCCATCATATATTTTCAGATCAATAAACCAAAAAACCCAAAAATACCTTGTTGCAATTTATTTATATTTACTTTAGTTTGCCTTTTTATTTATATTTTATAACTATCTCTATTAGATATAACTCTTGTTCGAGACCGTGAAGGGATTGACAACCCCTTTTTCGCGTTGAGTGCAAGTGTTTGTTAGTTTGTGCAGGTGCATAGATTGGAGACTTGCTTGTGCCTCCTATTGGATTGATACCTTGGTTCTTAACTGAGGGAAATACTTATCTCTACTTTGCTGCATCACCCTTTCCTCTTCAAGGGAAAAATCAACGCAAGCTCAAGAAGTAGCAGGAAGAATTTCTGGCGCCGTTGCCCGGGAGGTTCTACATCAAGCCTACCAAGTACCCATCATAAACTCTCATCTCTTGGATTACATTATTTGCCATTTGCCTCTCGTTTTCCTCTCCCCCACTTCTAAAATGTTTTCAGAAAAACACAAAAATATTTGCCTTTTTATTCGCCCTTCTTTCGCTCGATCCTTTTTGTTTACTTGAACTCATCATCATGAGTGACTTCGGTATGGCAGAAACAGATGATGGCCTAACTCCTAAAATTGGACTATCCAGCAATCTGGATGCTAAAACTTTTGTTTTGGGGCAAGGGAACGTTATGGGAAAAGAACATATCCAAGAATTTTTCAATTGTGTCGGCAACTTGCCTTTTGATGATGCTCCTATACTTGAAAGAATTAAGACCAATGCAGAGGCTATTTCAGCACTAGTTCTAAAATTTGAAAATAGATTTATCCGCACTCATCCGACCTTGCAAAGAATGTTTTATGTGCTTCCCGTTATAAAAGATCCCAAAGTTAAAAAGATAGCTATCCGTGTTGTTATGAATGAATTTGATCACATAGTACGGGAAGCTAGAGAAATTTTTGATTTTCATGGTATGAGCCATGAAAAACTAGTGATAGATGATATCCTTTACAAGTGATTATACGTTGAAACATTTTCTTGGAAATAATCAAATTTTTGATGAGAACCTTAAAAATAAAATCCCCGTTTTAAATGTGATCCAACAAGTTTTCAATGATGTTAATCAACAATATTCTTGGATTGTGGCTAGAAATCAAAGGGGATACCTAGATGGGCAACTTGATAATGCCAAAATTTCTATGGATAATGTGTTCCAAGTATTCTTTGTAAAACCTCCTCACGAGAACACACTTATGAAAAAAATACCAAAGATGACACAACCCAGATCTATGTTTTATGCCTAGCTAGGGGCGTTAAACAATAGCGCTTGTTGGGAGGTAACCCAATTTTATTTTTATGTTTTTTGTTTTTGGTTCTATTTTTCAATAAATACACATTATTACCTCTGTAGTAATTGTTTTTGGTGTTTTAATTAGTGTTTGAGCCAAGTGAGACCTTTGGGATGGTCTACGGTGATAGTTGATTTGATCTTGCTGAAAAACAGAAACTTTTGCGCTCATTGCCGGAAATTTAAAAAATCACAGAAACGTGCTTTTCATCTGAATTTTTTACACAAGATTGATATACAAATTGCCTAAATTTTCCTAATTTCAGAATTTTTGGAGTTACAGAAGTATACGAAATTTCCAGATTACTACAGACTGTTCTGTTTTTGACAGATTCTATTTTCTATGTGTTGTTTGCTTATTTTGATGAATCTATGGATAGTATCGGGGGGTGTGAACCATGGAAAAGTTGGAATTCAGTAGATATAACAGCATTATAAATTAAGAATGTGTTCACAACAGTACCTAAAGTGGTGATTTATTTTATTATACTAACGGATCTTACGAGTTTTCTGTTGAGTTTTGTGTTGTGAAGTTTTCAAGTTTTGGGTAAAGACTTGATGGACAATGGAATAAGGAGTGGCAAGAGCCTAAGATTGGGGATGACCAAGGCACCCCAAGGTAATATTCAAGGACAACCAAGCATCTAAGCTTGGGGATACCCCGGATGGCATCCCCTCTTTTGTCTTTAATCCATCGGTAAATTTACTTGAGGCTATATTTGTATTCACCACATGATATGTGTTTTGCTTGGAGCGTCTTGTATGATATGAGTCTTTTCTTTTTAGTTTGCCACAATCATCCTTGCTGTACACACCTTTTGAGAGGGACACGCATTAATCGTGAATTTATTAGAATACTCTATGTGCTTTACTTATATCTTTTGAGCTAGGCAGTTTGCTCTAGTGCTTCACTTATATCTTTTTAGAGCACGACGGTGGCTTTATTTTATAGAAATTATTGAGCTCTCATGCTTCACTTATATTATTTTGAGAGTCTTAAATAGCATGGTAATTTGCTTAGGCTATGAATTTACTCCTAATATGATGGGCATCCAAGAGGGATATAATAAAAACTTTCATATAAAGAGCATTGAATAGATGAGAAGTTTGATTCCTTGCATTTGTTTTGAGATATAAAGATGGTGATATTATAGTCATGATAGTGAGTAATTGTGGATTGGTAGAAATACTTGTGTTAACGTTTGTGATTCCCGTAGCATGCACGTATGGTGAACCGTTATGTGATGAAGTCGGAGCATGATTTATTTTTTGATTGTCTTCTTTATGAGTGGCGGGCAGGGACGAGCGATGGTCTTTTCCTACCAATCTATCCCCCTAGGAGCGTGCGTGTAGTACTTTATTTCAATAGCTAATAAATTTTTGCAATAAGTATGTGAGTTCTTTATGACTATTGTTGAGTCCATGGATTATACGCACTCTCACCCTTCCACCATTGCTAGCCTCTCTAGTACCGCGCAACTTTCGCCGGTGCATTAAACCCACCATATACCCTTCCTCAAAACAGCCACCGTACCTACCTATTATGGCATTTCCATAGCCATTCCGAGATATATTGCCATGCAACTTCCACCGTTCCATTTTATTATGACACGCACCATCATTGTCATATTGCTTTGCATGATCAAGTATGTAACACCCCTATGTAATGGTGCTACAGTAATCCATCATGATGATGCTAAGCTACTGTGATTTGCAATGATAATCATGTTGGGATAATATCTCATTTCAAATTCCTTCTCTGAATTCTACTCAAATTCAAAGTGAAATTTCAAGTTGCACAAAAGTTGCTGGAAAAATGTTCATCATTTAGCAAATATTCCAAAACAATTTATTGTTAAGGAAAACAACATCACCATCAAGTCAAAGTGGGCCAAAGCATTTAAAATAGTGCCAAAAGAAGCATTTTAAATGCCTTTCCATTTTTGAAAAATTCAAATGAACTCCAAACTTGCGCAAACTTTTTGTGGCAGTGTCTAAATCACCAGGGATTTAATGGGACACTTCCCAAGTTTTTCCTGAGTTAATAGACTGCCCAAATAATTCTTTTCCTCTCTCTGTTATTAAATAAAAAGAAAAACAGAAAAACTGGAATAGAATAAAGAGAAAGGCCACTGTGCACTGGGCCTAAGTGCATAGTGCCTGAGGCCTAGCCCACCAGGCCTCTTTCTCCCTCCTCCCTCTCTCTCCTTCGCGCTGTCGCCGTCCCCGTGGACGACCACGCTCGCGCCAGCCACCGCTCGACACCGCGACGAGGCAGGCGAGCGTGAGGGGATAAGCGCACCCCGAGCCGTTCCCCCTGGACGCCTCCTCCATTCGCCTCCCTCTTCTCCCTCTTCCTCGCTCGCTCTTCCCTGTCGGGCCCATTTCTGAGAATAATTCCCAGAATAGCCCTAAGTCACACCAGCCCCAAGATCAACACAACTGGTGGACTTCCTTGATACAGATAACCAGTACAAGATAATATTACACAGGGTTGAGTCTGAGGCTCAACAAAGTTTATTACAACTTGCCCATAGATGGCAGTGGTGGAATATGATAGTGGTGTGGTGGTGGTACAATACTAGTACAATAACATAGAGCCAAGCATCAGTGTGAGGCTTGACTATTTTATTGGTGTAGCGGAAGCTCGGCGGATGATACAAGTGGTAGACTCCTATCTCACAGGTTGACTGACTGGGACTCCTCTAAGCGTCGGGCTCGCTAGCGCAATCCTCTTCCACAAGCTCGTCCTCCTCCAAGTCTGGCCAAGTAAATAGCCAGGGACAAGCCAGTGAGTACGTTGGAATGTACTCGCAAACATTATGTACAAAAGATATAGTGGATGCATATGCTCGTGCTAACTGGAAGTGAAATCAGGACAAATAAATGATATGAACATGAACATAGCATGTTAGTCATAATCAAACTTATTAGAAATTAAACAGATGAATGCCACGGGTAGTCTAGCCAGCCCAAGTGACACTCAGCAAAATAAAAGAAATGCTAGTCGGGTGTCAAGTGACGCCACAGTCGGACGTGAAGAGAAATGCCAGTCGGGTGTCAAGTGACGTCACGGTCGGACTTGAAGAGAAATGCCAATCAGGTGTCCACAAGAGTAGTGGCGGAGCCGCCTGTTAACTCGAGAGATGCCACGAGAGGTCTTGAAAAGAAAATTGAGTGCCCGGGGTAGTCTGGCCAGCCCCTGAGACACTCAGGAAATATAAAATAAGAGAAACGGTTAGTCCTCAATAATATGCATAACCATGAAAATATTCACAATATTAGTATTTAAAATAATCATGACAGTGTTAGTGATGACAACAATATCCTGCAAGATAATTCATACTCAATTTAATTATTTTCCTCCGGAGACCGATACCGGGACCGACACTTGACCCACCCAGCTACGCCCTTTGACCGAGGACACGGCTATTCGAATAGGTTTAACTCTGCAGAGGGTGTACTCTTTACCCACAAGTAAAGGATTTCTTTAGTCAGTACCGTGACACTGACTAATTCCCATTACGGTCTTTGGATTGAAAACACACCTGACCAGCACACACCAGATTAACTTTCCGGATGCCAGGAATCACCCAAAGCATCGTTCAAGAAAAACTCTAAGACGGAGAGACCAACGTCCTGCATGGGATCACTATTAATACGCGCGGATTCCAAGGGGTGCCCCCCTCTCGTTTACAACCGGAACACCCATGCCCCCTGACCCAATGACAGGATTTAGTCCAAGGCCCTGGAAACCCTCATCGTGTCCCTCTGTACAGTGTGCACTTAGACAGGGGTTATCAACTTACTAAGCCGTACCTTCCTTGCGGAAGGACCCGTGGCAGCACGGTATCCAGCTAGGTGTAACGGAACAAGACTCGATCTAGGCCGACTCAGGAGGTGTTATTTATCATCACCGGTATGTTCCACATAGTCACGTGACACCACCGTGTCAAAAGTAATGGCCCGTGCCCACCGACACGTCCAAGTCAGGAGACACTCCCCCGAATACTCACAACTTTACCATGTTAGAAAGATTCTTTACTTGAGTGAAGTGCAAGACATGGGTAAGAAAATGATATGACCGAACATGCATGCACTTGTGATACATATGGTGCAAAACCAACGGATGCAAACATGCAAATGCAATCACCATATCCCAAGTTCAATAATGCTTGCCTTGTCCAAAGTAGTCAGGTGAAAACCCTTCAAAATTATCGGCAAAGTTTCCCTCTTCTTTTTCTGAAAATTCAAATTCAACTTAAATTAATTTTTTTGACAAGAGTACAAAAAGTTGTCTCAAAACATTTTTAAATAAATACCAAAAAAACTAGAGAGAAAAATAAGAATAACAGAAAAAGAACCAAGTCATTTGGACTTATGGTTTAAAAGCTACATGCAGTCAAAGTTGCAGTCAACTCTGCCTTAATAATAAAAACAGAAGGAAAACGTTTCGGTAGCGAATACGCCTTCCAGTGGAGAAGACATAAAAGCGCAGAATACGCCTTCGCTTAACACAGAAACAAGAGAGAGAGAGAGCTGACGGGTGGGGTCCACCCGTCGGGTTTAAACTGCGCTCGTGCGGAAAGACAGAGAGATGGCGGTGGTCACCGGCGACGATCACCGGCGTCCCAGAGGGCGGCGATGGTCGGAACATGATCCGGGTGGAGTGGCGCGTCGGTGGGTGGTGGTGGTGGTCGTCGGGGAGCACCTGAACGCCGGCGAGGTCGACGGTGGCGGACGGTGGCTCGGTTGGTTCTGGAGCTCGCCGGAGAGGGCTCGGGTAACGAAATTGAAGCGCGGGATTGATGATTTGGCGGATAAGATGGCTACTGTCAAGGTTTGGGTGAAGGTGGTGGCGTAGTGGCGTCGAACTGATCGGTGACAGAGGCGGCGGAGCGGTGGCCGGAGGGGTAGAAGAAGACCTCCCCGAGGTCGGGTGAGTGCATGGGAGGGCGATTGGGAGGTGGTGGAGGCGATGGATGGAGCGAGTGGAGCTCGGGGGGGGGCTTTTATAGGCGATCCGAGGTGATCTGGCGAGGTTCGGATCACGCCGGAGTTACGGCGGTCAGCGATGTAGGTTTGGGCGGTGGTCAGGGACGGTGAGGGTTAATGAGGGCGGCGGAGTCTTCTGGAGACGCCAGCGCGATCGAGGTCGAGCGCTTCGGCCTCATCCACGGGACGAGTCCCGTATGGGTGCGGCGGCGAGGACAAACTCCGGCGACTGCCAGGAGGGGTCCAGAGGTTTGGGCGGTGCGGCGATGGCGCAGAGAGGGGTGACGCGTGGAGCTGGAGGTAGGCGGGGAGGCTACGGCGCAGTAATGGGAGTTGGTGGCCGAGGTGACTCCGCTCGTCTGCCGCGGATGAGCACGGTGCAGGGCGTTGCACCGGCCAGCCGCCAGCTCACCGGCGAGGAGTGACTGTGGAGTGGGCCAGGGAAGGGAAAGGCATTGATGATCTTGGCGTCGCCGTGAAGGAGAAGGAAGGGGAGGGGTGCACGGCACCGTTTCCCTCTGTTTCCTGACGAAATTCAGTTAACTGAATTTCATTTCAGTTATGAACAGTGCCCTGATTATTCATATGGTGTAAGGCAGAGAGTGCTGGGGATTTTTAGATTTTGTGGCAATTTTTGTGATGATGTGTTGATACATATGAGAGGGCCTCGCAAAGTTTGGGAATTTTTGGAGCATTTAAAAATATGTTTGGATCAGAAATATTGAATCTGGTCCAAATTTGAATTGAGTGGGATTTGAAAATTTTGAACTGGGGTACCCCATGTCTTCGGAAAAATGGGTTGTGGGTACCATATATTTGTTGGGATAATTTTGGTGGAGGTGGAATCCTTGTAGAAATGGTGGTTCCTTTGTAAACCAAAGGAATGATGGAATATATGAATTCCAATCTTGGAATTTATTTGGATGGTGAAAAATATTTTTGTGGGGTAGGAGAGGTTTGGATACTGCCCTAGATGATGTGCTTGGCTTGTGGGATAATTTTGGAGTGGAAGAAAATTTGTTGGATGGATTTTAGAAAGGCTAAAAGGAGGTGAAAAGGTTATTTTGAAAATTTAATTATCCCCAAAACTTTTCTGGCTGAAAAATAATTGTTTGAAAACCCCCAAATAATTATCCATATAATTTTAAACCTTTCAAAACAGAATATTAAAGAAAATTGAAACCCAAATAAAATTTGAAAAAGGTTTTCAAATTGAAGAAAGGTGATATGGTCAAAAAATGATTTTCAAAACATTTATTTTTAAAGGAAAGATTTCAAATATTTCAGAAAAATATTTTTGGGGTGTTACTTTCCCCCTCTCTTTCTCCTCCAGATCCGCCGCACCCAACCGCGCTCGCCGCCGCGCTTCGACCAGATCCGCGGCCACCGTCGACCTCTCGCCTCGCCACGATGCCGTAGGCGTTCCTCGTCGACTAGTGCCCCAGGCGGAGCTGGGAAGCACCGCTGACGCCGCACGACGTCGCCCCCCTTTCGCCTCTGCTCCGGCAATCTTCTCCGTCTCCGGCGACGTTTGCAGCTACTAAACCGACCACGGGCCTTTCTTGCACCACGCGGTGAGCCTCCGCCTCCTTCCCTTTTCTTCCTTCGCCGTTGCGCCGCCTAGCTAGCTCACCCGCGAAGCCGAGCTCCATCGTTCGCCATTGCTGCCGTTGTCGTGCTCCCGAGCCGCTACGGCCTCGTCCGACCACCGTAGCATGTTCCTGGAGCATTGTAGACCCCGCCTAGCCCCTCACGTCACTCGCGCGTGCCCGCATCTCCGTTATCACCGAGCTCCAGTAGCCGCCTCCGCCACTGCTCGTCGCCGGCAAGCTTCCGACGACCATTTGGTCGCGCGCTGCCGCCCATCATGCTCATCGCAGCACGTAGGCCTTGCCTAGCCTCTTAGCTCGCTCGCGCGCGCACTGCAGCGCCGATTCCGTAGCACACCCGTAGCCGCCGCCGCCTGTCGTCATCGCTGGCGCCATTTCCGGCCGCTTCCGGCGAGGCCACCGCCACCACTCGATGCGCCGTCGAGAGCCCGTTCGAACGCGACCATCCCCGGCCGATTTGATGGCCTGTAGTCGAATCCCGACGCCGGCCCGTGCCCTCCGCCGCGTTTTGGTGTCGCCGGCGTTGTGCCGTCGACCGCTGCCACGCTGGCTGACCTGGGGCCACCCCCAGAGTCACTGGCAGTGGGCCCCCTGGACCCAGTTGACCACGTTGACCATGGTCAACTATGCTGACTGGGCACTCAGTGCCACTGACATGCGGGCCCCACCGCGTAATTAACCTAATTAAAATGATTTTATAAATAAACTTAATTAATAAGTCTAATCAGTCACTGACATGTGGGGCCCAGTAGCTAATTAACCTCATATTAGTTTAAAATAATCTCTGTTAAGTAAGAGAGGCTGACAGGTGGGACCCACTGGTCAGGTTTGACCTGGTCAGCCGCCCTGCTGACTGCTGATGTCACTATGAAGTCATGCTGATGCAATATTTTCTTTTCTGTTAATTTAAAATAATTCCAGAAAATGATTTAATCTTTGAAAATTCGTAGAATTTAAACCGTAGCTCGGATCGAAAAACTTTATATAGGAAAGTTGCTCAGAACAACAAGACGAATCCAACTGTGCTGTCTGTTTCCGTGTCGGGACCCTCTAAGTAGGTGAACCCGCAACTCTTTGCCCATTTCTGGTAGTTGAATAGTGCATACATACCGGTTAATAAATCCAACTTAAATCCTAAAATAACTAATATGATTTAGACATGTCTTTAGGCAACCCTGCACTGCACGTTAGCATAGCATGCTCTGTGTTGCATATGCTTGCTGTGTATTTATTTGTTTCCTCCCCCTCTTCTCTCTTGGTAGATCCCGATACCGACGTAGTCCCTGAGACCGACGCAGCTCCAGAGATCGACTATGCCCCTGAAGACCAGGCATTTGCCGTAGAGCTTCCAGGCAAGCACCCCCCCTTGAGCATGCCTATATCGCCTATTCTCTTCTCTCTTGTGCTTGCATTAGAATTGCTGCTGCTACTGCTTTACCTATTCTGATGCATAGCCTGATTATTGTAACCTGCTTTTGATAATTACCTGCTTATCCTAAACTGCTTAGAATAGGCTGGTTAGTGAACCCCAGTGACCCCACTTATCCCAGTTGCCCCGCTGGATCATCGGAAGACTCGACGGCCAGACCCCAGCACCGCACATCACCCCCTTCGTTGTACGACACTGCAGCGTTACCATCGAGTGCCGAGGGTGATACCTCGTATGACACTTCTGATGTTAACTCTGTAGAGAAGCTATTTGGTCGTGGTCATCGAGGGTGATTCCTCCTTCACCACACCCGATAATGACGCTGTCGTGCAACACCTCAAGTGTGAACCTCGAGGGTGATTCCTCCAAAGTTCACCTTGACGGATACATCGAGTAGGAATCCAACGAGGGTGATACCTCGGATTCCCTGATGTTATGGACACACGGATACTTGGACTTTAAAACTGTTACTTGGAAAGGCGAGTCGACCCTGAGGGGGTACCCGCGTGTGATGTGGAGACGGGTTGACCTGGAGGGTACCCGAGAGACAAATACGAGGCGCGGCCGGGCATTCTTAGCCCTTGCAGCAAGTCCTCGAGTTGGGGCGACGGGGTCACATCAATCGTGAGTCTCTGCTCGTTACCACAAACCCCCAATACACTAACGATTTGGATATTTGATCCGAGTGGGCCTTTGGCCCGATAGCACTAAGCATCACGTGGGAACAGTTATGGGCACTCTGCGTCGTATGCATCAGCCGAAGCTTAATGGACGTCAGCGACTGAGAGGCGCACGCAGGGTTGGACTGCGTTAAGCACCCTCCTTTGTAATGGAGGCTGCTAGGTCTGCTCACCGGCCGCGTACGCAACGTGCAGGAGTTCCCGGGGCGAAGGCCCAAGACCCCTGGGCGCATAGGTTTAGTCCGGCGTGCTGACCTATCTGTTAAGCCTAGGTCAGGCTGTGGCGTATCATTTGGCCGAGGCCGGGCATGACCCAGAAAAGTGTGTCCGGCCAGAGTTAATCGAGCGTGGTGGGTAAGTTGGTGCACCCATGCAGGGAAGAACTAATCTATGCATAGCCGGATCCTCGGTAATGGACGCTCGGAGTTGTATCCCGATTGATACAACTAGAACTTAATGATGAGAAATGGATACTAGGGCTCTGGGATTGCTTTCTCGTAGGGAGTCGAGAAAGGATCTCTGGCCGAGGTTGATACTTAATGTTACTACTACTTTATGCTGTACTAATCTACACTCTTCTAATGCTGCAAGACTGCTGAAGATGCTAGTCTTTGATACGACTAGGCCTTCTCTCTATTCTGGCATTTCTGCAGCCCAGTCCACATATACAGCCTCTCTTTGATAATGTTACATATGTAGTGTAGATCCTTGCTTGCTGAGTACTTCAGATGAGTACTCACGGTTGCTTTGCTTCCTCTTTTTCCCCATATCCGTTTGATCCAACCAGATGACAGAGCCCCTGAGACAGCTGCCCCCGCTGACGACTACTACTACCACCCCGAGGGTGGTTACTACTACGAGCTTGCCGACGACCAGGAGTAGGATCGGAGGATCCCAGGCAGGAGGCCTGCGCCTTTTCGATTGTAGTGTTTTCTTTTGCCCCGCCTTCTTAAAGGCTTATCTGTTTTATCTTTTATATATCTATATTCAGATATCTGATGCTTCCGCTGATGCTTGTAAGCGAGCTTATGTATTCGAGCCCTCGAGGCCCTTGGCTTGTAATATAAAGCTTGTATTATTTTAATTTGTGTCTAGAGTTGTGTTGTGATTCCTTCAAGTGAGTCCTTAGGCTTGATCGTGTGCATTTGCGTGTATGATTAGTGCACGATTAAGCCGGGGGCGCCACAATGTAGTTGGCATAGTATTTGTGGCTAGGCCACCTTTCATATTTTTTATACATGTCACTCTTGATCATAGCACATCCCGGCACACCGCCGGAGGCATTCATATAGAGTCGTATCTTGTTCTAGTATCGAGTTGTAATTTTTTGACTTGTAAGTAAATAAAAGTGTGATGATCATCATTATTAGAGCATTGTCCCATGTGAGGAAAGGATGATGGAAGCTATGATTCCCTCACATGTTGGGATGAGTCTCCGGACTTTACAAAAAATAAAAGAGGCCAAAGAAGCCCAAACAAAAAAATGAGAGAAAAGAGAGAAGGGACAATGTTACTATCCTTTTTCCACACTTGTGCTTCAAAGTAGCACCATGATCTTCATGACAGAGAGTCTCCTATTTTGTCACTTTCATATACTAGTGGGAATTTTTCATTATAGAACTTGGCTTGTATATTCCAATGATGGGCTTCCTCAAATTGCCCTAGGTCTTCATGAGCAAGCAAGTTGGTTGCACACCCACTTAGTTTCTTTTTGAGCTTTCATACAATTATATCTCTAGTGCATCCGTTGCATGGCAATCCCTACTCACTTGCATTGATATCAATTGATGGGCATCTCCGTAGCCCATTAATTTGCCTAGTTGATGTGAGACTTTTTCCTTCTTCTTTTTTCTTCTCCACAACCACCACATTCTATTCCACCTATAGTGCTATATACATGGCTCTCGCTCATGTATTACGTGAAAATTGAAAAACTTTGAGAACACCAAAAGTATGAAACAATTGCTTGGCTTGTCATCGGGGTTGTGCATGATGAAATACTTTGTGTGATGAAGATGGAGCATAGCCAGACTATATGATTTTGTAGGGATAACTTTCGTTGGCCATGTTATTTTGAGAAGACATGATTGCTTTATTAGTATGCTTGAAGTATTATTGTTTTTATCTCAATATTAAACTCTTGTTTTGAATCTTATGGATCTAAATATTCATGCCGCAATAAATAAGATTACATTGATAAATATGTTAGGTAGCATTCCACATCAAAAATTCTGTTTTTATCATTTACCTACTCGAGGACGAGCAGGAATTAAGCTTGGGGGATGCTTGATACGTCTCGTATTTATAATTTTTTGATTGTTCCATGCTATTATATTATCTGTTTTGGATGTTTTATATGCATTAATATGCTATTTTATAATATTTTTGGGACTAACCTATTAACCTAGAGCCCAGTGCCAGTTTATGTTTTTTCCTTGTTTCTGAGCTTTACAGAAAAGGAATACCAAATGGAGTCCAAACGGAATAAAAATTTCGCGATGATTTTTCTTGGACCAGAAGACATCTAGAGGACTTGGAGAGGGGGCCAGAAGGTTCCTGAGGAGGCCACAAGCCTGCCAGGCGGGCCCTAGGGGGGCGCCTGGAGGGCTTGTGGGCCCCTCAGAGGTCTTCTAACCCTAATCTTTGCACTATAAATTCCCAAATATTCCCAAACACCAGAAGCGTCCACCAAAATACTTTTCCACCGCCGCAAGCCTCTGTTCCTGTGAGATCCCATCTTGGGGCCTTTTTCACCAATCTGCCGGAGGGGGATTCGATCACGGAGGGCCTCTACATCAACCTTGCTGCCCTTCTAATGATGTGTGAGTAGTTCACCATAGACCTATGGGTCCATAGCTAGTAGCTAGATGGCTTCTTCTCTCTCTCTGATCTTCAATACAATGTTCTCCTCGATGTTCTTGGAGATCTATTCGATGTAATTCGTTTTTGCGGTGTGTTTGTTGAGATCCGATGAATTGTGGATTTATGACCAGATTATCTATGAATATTATTTGAGTCTTCTCTGAACTCTGATGGCTCGTATCCGCGTCGGTATTTCCCCGAAGAGGAAGGGATGATGTAGTAAAGCTTCGGTAGGTATTTCTGTCAGTTATGAAACCATGGTTATCGAACCAGTAGGAGAACCAAGCAACACTATGTAAATGGTACCCGCACACAAAGAACAAATACTTGCAACCCGACGCGTAAGAGGGGTTGTCAATCCCTCTCTGGTAAAAGATAGATTGGTTTGTATGATTTTGGATAAATAGATCTCACAATAAAACAAAATAAAATAAATAAAGAAAAAGTGCAGCAGGGTATTTTTGGGTTTTTAGAATAATAGATTTGAAAACAAAAGCAAATAAAAATAGATCTCAAAGCAAATATGATAAAGAATAGACCCGGGGGCCATAGATTTCCCTAGTGGCTTCTCTCAAGAAAAATAGCATATGGCGGGTAAACAAATTACTGTTGGGCAATTGATAGAACTTCAAATAATTATGACGATATCTAGGCAATGATCATTACATAGGCATCACGTCTAAGATTAGTAGACCGACTCCTGCCTGCATCTACTACTATTACTCCACACATCGACCACTATTCAGCATGCATCTAGTGTATTAAGTTCATGGAGAAACGGAGTAATGCAATAAGAACGATGACATGATGTAGACAAGATCTATTCATGTAGGAATAGACCCCATCTTGTTATCCTTAATAGCAACGATCAATATGTGTCTTGCTTCCCCTTCTGTCACTGGGAAAGAACACCGCACGACCGAACCCATCACAAAGCACCTCTTCCCATGGCAAGAAAAATCGATCTAGTTGGCCTAACTAAACCAAAGATTCGACTAAGAAATACGAGGCTATAAGTAATCATGCATATAAGAGATCAAAGAAACTCAAATAACTTTCATGGATAAATAGATCTGACCATAAACTCAAAGTTCACCGGATCCCAACAAACACAGTGCAAAAAGAGTTACACCAAATAGATCTCCAAGAGACCATTGTATTGAGAATCAAAAGAGAGAGAGAGATAGAGGAAGCCATCTAGCTACTAAGTATGGACCCGTAGGTCTACAATGAACTACTCACGCATCATCGGAGAGGCACCAATGAGGATGATGAACCCATCCGTGATGGTGTCTAGATTGGATCTGGTGGTTCTGGAACTTGCGGCGGCTGGAATTGTGTTTCGTCGACTCCCCTAGGCTTTTTCGATTTTTGGGGTATTTATAGAGCAAAGACGTGGTGCGGGAGGCGGCCGAGGAGGGCACAACCCACTAGGGTGCGCCTAGGCCCCCAGGCGCGACCAGGTGGGTTGTGCTCCCCTCGGAGCCCCCCTCTGGTACTTCTTTGGTCCAACAGGTGTTTTCTGGTCCAGAAAAAATTCTCCAAAAAGTTTCACTACGTTTGGACTCCGTTTGGTACTGGTATTCTGCGAAGTAAAAAAACAAGCAAAAAACAACTGGCACTGGGCACTATGTCAATAGGTTAGTCCCAAAAAATGATATAAAGTTGCTATAAAATGATTGTAAAACATCCAAGAATGATAATATAATAGCATGGAACAAGCAAAATTATAGATACGTCGGAGACGTAACAAACTCTTTTATGCATGATTAAGATATCTTTGTATTTCTCTTCGAACTATCGGTTTGGTTTGGCCAACTAGATTGGTTTTTCTTGCAATGGGAGAGGTGCTTAGTTTTGGGTTCAATCTTGCGGTGTCCTCACCCAGTGACAGAAGGGGTAGCGAGGCACGTATTGTATTGTTGCCATCAAGGATAAAAAGATGGGGTTTATATCATATTGCTTGAGTTTATTGACGATGACATGTACCTGGGGTAGGGTAATAGGCCTGACCTAGACACCCTTCCCAAGGACATTACCTTAAAGTCAAGGATATTCAAAGGACAATACCATTCACTCAACCAGAAGCATTCCACCCGGAAGACCCAATTCCATCCGACCGGAGTGTACTCACTCGACCACATCAGAAATCACTCGGAAGACAGAAGATCTAAAGTCACTCAGAACGGCAACGGTCAAGCGTTCACTCCAGAGTCTTAATGATCATTTATATGCCTTTATTGCTGGCATTACCAGTAACGTCCCATCTTTATGTACCTTAAATCCTGTGTAACTGAGGGTTGGAGGGGTCTGGCGAACTCTATATAAGCCACCCCCCTCCTCAGGCACAAGGGTTCGCACCCCCTGTAACCTCACGCATAATTCAGTCGACCGAGCCTCCGGGAACCGAGACGTAGGGCTGTTACTTCCTTCGAGAAGGGCCTGAACTCGTAAATCTTGCGTGCACAACCTCATCGTAGCTAGGATCTTGCCTCCTCATACCTACCCCCTATTCTACTGTCAGACTTAGAACCACGACAGTTGGCGCCCACCGTGGGGCGGTGTCTTAGCGACTTTCCGGTAAGGTTGCGATTTTTTCCGATTCCCAACATCATTGTTTCTGGTGGAGGTTCGGCTGATGTAACACCCCAAAATTTTGGTCTTGATTTTTATCAAATTCTTTATTTGATTGGAAGGAGGTTATTTCAATTTTTTCTAAAAGACTCCTTCTCAAATCTTTTATGACAAATATTTTATGAGTTCTTCCCAATCTTGATTTTGGTCTTGAAGGTTTTCAACATGTGTTGGTTCAACACAAATACTCTGGGATTGTTTTACTAATTCTTTTATTAAAAAAGAACTCCTATAATTTTTGGATTTCTACTTCCCTAATCAAAAAAAATACTCTCTTGCCATGACCTATGTAGAAAACTTTCTTCCAAAACCCTCCTCCCTACTTTGGGTCAAGCCAAGCATCCAATTTTAGCAAGTTTCAACCTCTTTTAGATTTTATTTCTATTGATTTTATCCTCAAACCTTTTTCTGTAATTTATTTTGGACCCCTCAAGTTTACAAAGGAAGTATCTGATTGCTTTGAGTTTTGGTCCCAAATAAATTCCTCTGGCTAGTCCTTAGTACCCTCAACCTAGATCCATCAAGATCTGCTGGTCCACAGTTCAAATTTTCCAAAATTTGCTTGCTGCAAGTTTGGACCAGATTTGCCATTTTTGGTGAAATTCATTCTTTTCCCTTTCCAAAAATTCTGAGAAAATTTAGGGAGTCTCTGGATGCATCAAGAGACCACCCCTCCAAGTTTCAGCTCAAGAAAAAATTTCCACGTGCGTCAAACATTTCGTCGAACAGCTGGCGTGCACTGTTCCTGTCAAATTCAGAAAGTTCAGAGGGTTCAGTGTCGTTTCCGTCAGAGCTCGTCGTCGATCTCGCTAGTGCACGCGTTGGCGCCTTGCTCCCTGTTCCTCCTTCTTATCCAGTGCGCCGCACGGTTGCTTGGCCGGTTGCGAGCGTCGGTGGCGACTTGTCGCGTCAACGCCGGCGCCTTCCGCAGTGGCAGTACCTCCCGTGGCGGCTGGCAGAAGCCAGCGTTGCAGAACGCCGTCCTCCGCACCGCCCGAGCCACTGGTGGCCTACGCGTGTTCACCTCCTGCTCTGAGCACGCTGCAGAACCGTCGTCGTGGCCTGAGAAGCGCAGAGCGCGCTCTCTGCCGCCGACGAGCCCATGAGCTCTGTCCCGCCGAGACCACGGGAGCAGGCCAAATCCAACCAGGTTTAACCTTTGAATGGTGCCAGTGGACCAATCCGAAGACACCCAGTCGCCTAATCCTTCCGTCCAACCCCTGCCTCGCCGTAATCGCTCGCCGGAGTTATCCCGTTTCGGCAACCGCCTCGGGCCGGCTATAAATAGAGGCCCCGAGCCACCCATCGACCCAGCACTTCTCCACCTCTTCTCAGAACCACGCCAAACTCATCAGAGGGCTTCGGGAGGGTCTTCTTCCCCAGCTCCGGCCGCCCCGATCCGCTTCGGGCTCCGGCAAAATCCTCTCTGGTGAGTGCGCCCCCGCTTCCCAAACTTTGCCAGCAACCTCCTAGTCCACCACCTCTTCTAACCTGAGCTTCAATTTGGTGTTGGCAGCTCTCCTCCGATGAATCCGTGCATGCCCGAACCGCCGTCCGCCGGAGTGGAAGCCGCCATCGACGTGGTGCTCCCCGACACCTACTTCCACCACCCACCGATGCGGAACTGACCCGTGAGTGCAACCATATCCTTGCCCTCCTCTGGTTTGCCATCGATCACCGCCGGCGATCATCGTTCACCTCTGCCGCCGGTGGGATTTTCAAACCTGACATGAGGGACCCCCTCATCAGCCTCTCCTCTTCTTCTTCGAAATCGTTTTCTGTTGGCGCCTTCGGGTCGGGTGCGTTTTCTTCTCTGGAAGGCGTATTCCAACCGAAGCGTTTTCTATTTTTTTCAAAATAGCCCCTGGATAATTTTCTGTTTATAACAGATTAGTCCTTGGACTAAAACCTCAATAACTTTTAAACAAAAGATGATTTTGAGTTGATTCTTTTTCTGTCATCTTTATTTTTCTGTCTAGTTTTTTTATCATAATTATTTGAAAAATATTTGGAACAATTTTTATGCACGCACGGTATTTACGTTAGTACCCGATTTTTCTTTATAACGTAGATACCAAAGGAGGTGACGGTGCCGCCAACCTTGCCGAGCTAGACTCCGACTACTCCGAACCAGGCAAGCATGTTTGAACCTTTGATATGATGAGTGTTTTTCATGTTTGCTTGAGTGGTTTTCTCATGGCATGTTTATATAAGCATTTGTTGAATGTTATATTCCATGCAAAGCAAGCTGCAAGTGAGCTTCGGAACTTGATGTGTTGATAAGATGGTGAGACAACCTGATCATGTGGTGGCATGATAGGTTGCAAGCTGGTATTGTTGAAGCATGCCAGTTCTCTATCAACTGTTTAACTCCAGTGTTGACGTGGATCGAGTCTTGTTCCTGTTCGTCCCCTTTTCGTGCTACCACATGTTTTCTGCAAAGAATGCGGTTTAGTAAGTTGCAAACCTCTTCCCAGGTACACACCAAATAGAGGGGCCGGAATGGGGGTTCCATGGCCCTGTATTAAAGCCCGTCATCCGGTCAGGGGGCATGGGTGTTTCCGGTTGGGACCGAGAGGGGGGCACCCCTTAGAGCGCGCGATATAAATTTGATCCCATGCTATTCGAGGTGTTGGCCTCCCCGTCTTAGAGTTTTTCTTGAACATTGTCTAGGGTGATTCCTGGCAGCGGGATGTGAAATGGGTGTGTACTGGTTAGATGTGTTTCTTCTAAAATACCGTAAACAGAACTAGTCCTTTGTGACTATTGAAATCCGTTGGCTGTGGGTAAGAGTACAAACTCTGCAGAGTCAAAACCATTCGAGTAACCAAGTCCTCGGTCAAGGACGTTGGTTGACCTATCAGTATCAGTCTCAGTGTCAGTCCCAGTATCAGTCTCTGGAGAACAAACTTGTTAACTGACAGTGGTAAACCCGGCTGAATGTTATTCCTGTGGATGGACTAACCGGTTTATTATTATGTACCGAGTATCCCTTGGGATGGTGCTACTTCCATGGGCTACTCGAATTCGAATGACGAAATATAAGCCCTTTATGTGATGTCGCTTAGACGTCCGATTGTGGCATTCTTGTTATTTACTTTTGGATATAAGCCCTTTATGTGATGTCGCTCAGACATCCGACAGTGGCATTCTTGTTATTTACTTTTGAATATAAGCCCTTTATGTGATGTCGCTCAGACGTCCGACTATGGCATTCTTGTTATTTACTTTTGAATATAAGCCCTTTATGTGATGTCGCTCAGACGTCCGACTGTGGCATTCTTGTTATTTACTTTTGATATAAGCCCTTTATGAGATGTCGCTCAGACGTCCGACTGTGGCATCCTTGTTATTTACTTTCATTATAAGCCCTTTTCGAGATGTCGCTTAGACGTCCGACTGTGGTACGTACTGTCATTTACTTTTCAGTATAAGCCCTTTATGTGGTGTCGCCCTGACGCCCGACTGCGGCATGTTAATATATTTTACCTTTCGAGGCGTCGCTTCAGACACCCGATCGGTCTTCAGCTATTTTATTGGGATTTCGGGAGGACTACCGCCTGACTTCCTTTTTATTTATCTTGCGGTGCAAATTTATTACCTGAGTGTGCATTACTAATTTAGTCATGTGCATCATGTTTGCATTTGTTATATCTTATGTCCAAACTGTCTTGCGAGTACATTCAAAGTACTCACCTGGCTTGTTGATTTGGCCAGATGTTGACGAAGGCGATCTTATGGATGAAGAGTACGATAGCGAGTCCGACGCCTAGAGGAGTCCCAGTCAGTCCCTTGCAATCCTGGAGTTGGTCACCCGTATTATATACGCTTCTGCTACCTTAATAAAATCATCGAGCCTCACTCCAACGCTTGATGAGTTGTAAGATTTTGGAGTCATGTCACCCGCTTCACTGTGACATATCCACCACCACTTTTATTGCGAGTCAGTAGTTATGCCACCATACCCTTTGTGTCATATCCGCCTTTATGTGTAATATTGGCGTGCTTGTAATAAATTGTTGAGCAGCCTCAGCTCAACCCTGTATAATATTTAGTACTTCTGGATTTCTGTATCAAGGATTTGTCTACCAGTAAGATTTTTTCTATACTGGTCTGACGAAAGGGGCGATTTTTCAATAAATGTTTTATTGGAAAACCGGTCCTGACAACCTTGGTACCAGAGCCAGTGCTTCGCGCCTAGAGCCTATTATTGAGGAGTTGGTAGAGTCTCCAGCATCACTAGGACTTACCCTCGGCAGGCCGAGGGAAGTATTTACCATCTCCGACTAAGTGCGCCGAGCAGCCGTGTGTTGTACCAGCTTGTATGATATGTTTATAGGATTGGTGAAAAGTAGTTTGTGTGCGCATCATGTAGGAACTCGGAGAAGTGCACTAGCCTAAATAACATGTCAGGAATGTGTACGCACATCCTGAGTGATGTATTGTATAATTACGGCTTGCATGTAAGATATGTACTGAGCGGTCCTTCTCCATGCGCAATCAAGTATTTTCTTGAAAAATCTCGGAGTTTTTAAATTTCTGCCTTTGAAAAATTATTTATTTTTACTACTCAGATTTTTTTTCTCTCATGAGTTCTGCAAAAAAATACCCCAGAGTGGAAATGCCTCTTCCCTGGACTCGTTCCATGCCAAGTCCGCCAGAAGAAAATTACGGTACCCAGACAAGTAACAATTTCACACAGGGGCAGTCAAGTCAGCAAGGCAGTGAAGAAGCGTTTTCTCAAGTATGCCGCCTTTATGAGCAAAGCCAACAGCAGCATCACGAAATGATGAACCATGTTATCAATATGGGAAATCACCGCGAACCATACCAGCAGCATTCCAAATTGCCTGAACTACAAAAGACACGTCCCCCAACTTTTTCTCACACTGATAAACCGCTTGAGGCCGATGATTGGCTTCGAGACATTGAGAGGAAATTAATTGTTGCACAATGTTCGGACCGTGAGAAGGTACTTTATGCACCTCACTACCTCATTGGAGCAGCTGCATCATGGTGGGAAAATTTTCTACACATGCACCCCAATGAAAACAACATCACCTTGGAGGAATTTAAGGAAAATTTTCGTGGGGCGCACATTCCCAGAAGTGTTATGAAAATCAAGAAAAGGGAGTTTGATGACCTCAAGCAGAGAAGCATGATAGTGACTGAGTACAACAGTCAGTTTACTCAATTATCTCGTTATGCCAATGAAGAACATATGACTGAAAATAAAAAGATGGAAACATTTCTGGACGGTCTAGCACCAGCACTTAAATGCCAGCTGGTCGTACACACCTTCCCAGATTTCAAAACGCTTGTGGACAAAGCTATTACATTGGAAAATGAGCACCGCAGCTTGGAGGATTTTCGCAAGCACAAAAGGGACAAGACTACTCATTCTCGCAACAACAGGAACAAGAATGATTTTCCGAAAAATGGGGCAAACAAATCCGCAACCAATGTTCTACGCCCAAACAAAAATTTTCATGCAAGGGACAAGGATTTTACGTATCACCCAGGCGTTACTTGCTTCGCTTGTGGAGAGAAAGGACATTATACCAAGCAGTGCCCAAAGCCAAGAAACTCGGCCCTCAAGCCGAACAACAGTGGAAATAATTCAGCCCCCAAGCGTAACAACTTCAACCCCAATAACAATCACAAGAAGGGTCACGTGAACCATGTGACCAAGGAGGAAGCACAGAATGCTCCGGACATCGTACTCGGTACGTTCCCTGTCAACACAATACCTGCCACGGTTTTGTTTGATTCTGGAGCTTCTCACTCGTTCGTTTCCAAGAAATTTGCTTTGCAACATAATTTTCTGATTCTTCCCTTGGAAACTTCTATGATCATCAAGTCCCCCGGGATTAAGCAAATCACTCAGAGTTACTGCCATGGTGTGGTTATTGAGATTGAGGGATTAAAATTTCGGGCAAACCTCATTGTATTGGAAAATAAGGGACTGGATGTTATCCTAGGAATGGACTGGTTAACCACCAACAAGGGATTTATCGACTGTTTCAATCGGACTGTGATCCTCACCCATCATCACGGGAAGACAATAAAAATTGTAGCTCAAGAAAGACCAATATCACTGCAACCAAGATTGAACAAGGTGGATATTTCAGAATTAAGTAAAGTTCCAGTGGTGTGTGAGTTTCCTGATGTATTTCCCGAAGAGCTACCAGGCATGCCACCTGACCGAGAAATAGAGTTCATCATTGAACTAGCACCTGGAACCACTCCCATTTACAAGAAACCCTATAGAATGGCACCCTCCGAGTTGGTAGAATTGAAGAAGCAAATAAAAGAATTACTGGACAAAGGATTTATCCGGGCCAGCTCCTCACCTTGGGGTTCACCAGTATTATTTGCCAAGAAAAAGGATGTGACACTGAGATTATGTATAGACTATCGAGCACTCAACATGGTCACGATCAAAAACAAATATCCGATGCCACGGATAAATGATTTATTCGACCAGCTCGCACAAGCCAAGGTTTTCTCAAAAATTGATTTAAGGTCGGGATATCATCAATTAAAAGTACGAACAGAAGATATTCCTAAGACAGCATTCACCTCCAGATACGGGTTATATGAATTTACAGTAATGCCGTTTGGACTGACAAACGCCCCCGCATATTTTGTCCACCTCATGAACAAAGTATTTATGAAATTTATGGACAAATTTGTTGTGGTGTTCATTGATGATATTTTAGTATATTCTAAGACACCAGAAGAACATGCGGAACATCTCAGAATTGTACTGGGAGAGTTAAGGAAACATAAATTATACGCCAAATTCAGCAAATGTGAATTTTGGTTAAAACAGGTTGGTTTTCTAGGCCACGTATTAACCCAAGAAGGTGTCGCCGTGGACCCAGAAAAAGTCAAGGCCGTACTTGACTGGAAACCACCAGCCAACATTACAGATGTACGAAGTTTTTTGGGAATGGCTGGATATTATAGAAGATTTACTGAGGGATTCTCCACCATAGCAAAACCTATGACACAGTTACTCAAGAAGGATAAGAAATTTGCGTGGACTGAAGCTTGCGAGAAAAGTTTCCAAGAACTCAAAAAGAGATTAACAACAGCACCAGTATTGGTCGTACCAGACATACACAAAAATTTTGAAGTATATTGCGACGCGTCCCGGAAGGGCCTCGGATGCGTATTAATGCAAGAAGCAAAGTAGTCGCATATGCTTCCAGGCAACTATGAAGGCATGAAGAAAATTATCCTACTCATGACTTGGAATTAGCAGCAGTTATTCATGCTCTCAAAGAATGGAGACACTTTTTGCTTGGGAATCGTTGTGAAATATATACGGACCATAAGAGCCTCAAATATATTTTCACACAACCAGAACTCAATTTACGACAACGACGCTGGTTGGAATTAGTGAAAGATTATGATGTTGGCATACACTACCATCCAGGAAGGGCGAATGTAGTGGCAGATGCTCTCAGCCGAAACCCAAGCTCGGGCAACGATGGTCTACAAAACTTGAGACCTGAGTTTGAAAGGGAGTTTGCCAAACTCAACATGGTGTTGGTCACTGAAGGCACTATGTCAAATTTGGAAATACAGCCCACCCTAATGGAACAGATTAAGAAAGCTCAGCATGGACACCCCAGCATCGAAGGCATAAAAAGAAAAGTAAGTCTGGGCAAGGCCTCAGAATTCGTCATAGACAATGAAGGAATATTATGGTACAGAGACAGGCTTTGCGTACCAAATGTAGAGGACCTCAAACAGCAAATTTTGGCTGAAGGCCACACCGCTCCATATTCAATCAACCCTGGAGGAACCAAAATGTACAAGGACATTCAGGAAAAATTTTGGTGGCACGGTATGAAGAGGGATATAGCCACATTCATTGCATGTTGTGATTCATGTCAGCGCATTAAGGCCGAGCACCAAAAACCAGCAGGACTATTACAGCCAAACAGGATACTCGAATGGAAATGGGACGAAATTGGAATGGATTTTATTGTCGGACTACCTCGGTCACAACACGGAAATGATGCCATATGGGTCATCACAGATAGGTTAACCAAGGTGGCACATTTTATTCCAGTAAAGACAACCCACACCACTCAGAAACTTGCCAGGCTTTATCTCTCCCGTATTGTTTGTCTGCATGGAGTTCCAAAGACTATAATATCCGACAGAGGCACTCAATTCGTCTCCAGATTTTGGGATCATTTACAACAAGCTCTGGGAACTCAACTAGTATTCAGCACAGCTTACCACCCCCAGACTGGAGGACAGACTGAACGTGTGAACCAAATTCTGGAAGACATGCTCAGAGCATGTGTTCTCACCTATGGAACCAGTTGGGAAGAAAGCTTGCCGTATGCTGAGTTTGCGTACAACAACAGTTACCAAGCCAGTCTACAAATGGCACCTTTTGAAGCCTTATATGGGCGAAGATGCCGTACCCCATTAAATTGGTCAGAGACAGGAGACAGTCGTATCTTCGGCCCAGACATGCTCAAGGAAGCTGAGGAGAAAGTTAAACTAATCAAGGATCGACTCAAGACAGCTCAGAGCCGACAAAAGAGTTATTACGATCAAAAACATCGTGAAGTCAGTTTTGAACCCGGTGAATATGTGTATCTAAGAGTATCCCCTATGAGGGGCCTGCAACAATTCAAAGTTAAAGGAAAGCTAGCACCACGATTTATTGGGCCCTTCTGTGTGATTGCACGAAGAGGCACAGTGGCCTACCAGCTAGACCTACCGGAAGAACTGTCAGACGTCCATGACGTGTTCCACATTTCACAGCTGAGGAAGTGTGTAAGCAAACCAGAGAAGCATGTATCTCATGAGAACATTGACGTGCAACCAGACCTCACCAACAGGGAACGTCCAATAAAAATATTGGAGTAGTCTGAAAGAAGGACCCGTCAGAAGACAATTAAGTTTTTCAAGGTTCAGTGGAGCAATCACACCGAGGATGAAGCAACATGGGAAAGAGAGGATTTTCTTCGGGCAGAGCACCCACACCTATTTGAGGATCAGCTGAAATCTCGGGGACGAGATTTTTCCTAAGGGGGTAGGTGTTGTAACACCCCAAAATTTTGGTCTTGATTTTTATCAAATTCTTTATTTGATTGGAAGGAGGTTATTTCAATTTTTTCTAAAAGACTCTCCTTCTCAAATCTTTTATGACAAATATTTTATGAGTTCTTCCCAATCTTGATTTTGGTCTTGAAGGTTTTCAACATGTGTTGGTTCAACACAAATACTCTGGGATTGTTTTACTAATTCTTTTATTAAAAAAGAATTCCTATAATTTTTGGATTTCTACTTCCCTATTCAAAAAAATACTCTCTTGCCATGACCTATGTAGAAAACTTTCTTCCAAAACCCTCCTCCCTACTTTGGGTCAAGCCAAGCATCCAATTTCAGCAAGTTTCAACCTCTTTTAGATTTTATTTCTATTGATTTTATCCTTAAACCTTTTTCTGTAATTTATTTTGGACCCCTCAAGTTTACAAAGGAAGTATCTGATTGCTTTGAGTTTTGGTCCCAAATAAATTCCTCTGGCTAGTCCTTAGTACCCTCAACCTAGATCCATCAAGATCTGCTAGTCCACAGTTCAAATTTTTCAAAATTTGCTTGCTGCAAGTTTGGACCAGATTTGCCATTTTTGGTGAAATTCATTCTTTTCCCTTTCCAAAAATTCTGAGAAAATTTAGGGAGTCTCTGGATGCATCAAGAGACCACCCCTCCAAGTTTCAGCTCAAGAAAAAATTTCCACGTGCGTCAAACATTTCGTCAAACAGCTGGCGTGCATTGTTCCTGTCAAATTCAGAAAGTTCAGAGGGTTCAGTGTCGTTTCCGTCAGAGCTCGTCGTCGATCTCGCCAGTACACGCGTTGGCACCTTGCTCCCTGTTCCCCCTTCTTATCCAGTGCGCCGCACGGTTGCTTGGCCGGTTGTGAGCGTCGGTGGCGACTTGTCGCGTCAACACCGGCGCCTTCCGCAGTGGCAGTACCTCCCGTGGCGGCTGGCAGAAGCCAGCGTTGCAGAACGCCGTCCTCCGCACCGCCCGAGCCACTGGTGGCCTACGCGTGTTCACCTCCTGCTCTGAGCACGCTGCAGAACAGTCGCCGTGGCCTGAGAAGCGCAGAGCGCGCTCTCTGCCGCCGATGAGCCCGTGAGCTCCGTCCCACCGAGACCACGGGAGCAGGCCAAATCCAACCAGGTTTAACCTTTGAATGGTGCCAGTGGACCAATCCGAAGACACCCAGTCGCCTAATCCTTCCGTCCAACCCCTGCCTCGCCGTAATCGCTCGTCGGAGTTATCCCGTTTCGGCAACCGCCTCGGGCCGGCTATAAATAGAGGCCCCGAGCCACCCATCGACCCAGCACCTCTCCACCTCTCCTCAGAACCACGCCAAACTCATCAGAGGGCTTCGGGAGGGTCTTCTTCCCCAGCTCCGGCCGCCCCGATCCGCTTCGGGCTCCGGAAAATCCTCTCTGGTGAGTGCGCCCCCGCTTCCCAAACTTTGCCAGCAACCTCCTAGTCCACCACCTCTTCTAACCCGAGCTTCAATTCGGTGTTGGCAGCTCTCCTCCGACGAATCCGTGCTCGCCCGAACCGCCGTCCGCCGGAGTGGAAGCCGCCGCCGACGTGGTGCTCCCCGACGCCTACTTCCACCACCCACCGACGCGGAACTGACCCGTGAGTGCAACCATATCCTTGCCCTCCTCTGGTTCGCCATCGATCGCCGCCGGCGATCATCGTTCACCTCTGCCGCCGGTGGGATTTTCAAACCTGACATGAGGGACCCCCTCGTCAGCCTCTCCTCTTCTTCTTTGAAATCGTTTTCTGTTGGCGCCTTCGGGTCGGGTGCATTTTCTTCTCTGGAAGGCGTATTCCAACCGAAGCGTTTTCTATTTTTTTTCAAAATAGCCCCTGGATAATTTTCTGTTTATAACAGATTAGTCCCTGGACGAAAACCTCAATAACTTTTAAACAAAAGATGATTTTGAGTTGATTCTTTTTCTGTCATCTTTATTTTTCTGTCTAGTTTTTTATCATAATTATTTGAAAAATATTTGGAACAATTTTTATGCACGCACAGTATTTACGTTAGTACCCGATTTTTCTTTATAACGTAGATACCGAAGGAGGTGACGATGCCGCCAACCTTGCCGAGCTAGACTCCGACTACTCCGAACCAGGCAAGCATGTTTGAACCTTTGATATGATGAGTGTTTTTCATGTTTGCTTGAGTGGTTTTCTCATGGCATGTTTATATAAGCATTTGTTGAATGTTATATTCCATGCAAAGCAAGCTGCAAGTGAGCTTCGGAACTTGATGTGTTCATAAGATGGTGAGACACCCTGATCATGTGGTGGCATATAGGTTGCAAGCTGGTATTGTTGAAGCATGCTAGTTCTCTATCAACTGTTTAACTCCAGTGTTGACGTGGATCGAGTCTTGTTCCCGTTCGTCCCCTTTTCGTGCTACCACATGTTTTCTACAAAGAATGCGGTTTAGTAAGTTGCAAACCTCTTCCCAGGTACACACCAAATAGAGGGGCCGGAATGGGGGTTCCATGGCCCTAGATTAAAGCCCGTCATCCGGCCAGGGGGCATGGGTGTTTCCGGTTGGGACCGAGAGGGGGGCACCCCTTAGAGCGTGCGATATAAATTTGATCCCATGCTATTCGAGGTGTTGGCCTCCCCGTCTTAGAGTTTTTCTTGAACGTTGTCTAGGGTGATTCCTGGCAGCGGGATGTGAAATGGGTGTGTACTGGTTAGATGTGTTTCTTCTAAAATACCGTAAACGGAACTAGTCCTTTGTGACTATTGAAATCCGTTGGCTGTGGGTAAGAGTACAAACTCTGCAGAGTCAAAACCATTCGAGTAACCAAGTCCTCGGTCAAGGACGTTGGTTGACCTATCAGTATCAGTCTCAGTGTCAGTCCCAGTATCAGTCTCTGCAGAACAAACTTGTTAACTGACAGTGGTAAACCCGGCTGAATGTTATTCCTGTGGATGGACTAACCGGTTTATTATGTGGAAGCATACATGGATGACATGATGGTTAAGTCGCGTAAAAGTTCCGACCTGCTGACTGACCTTGCTAAAACCTTTGTCAATTTGAGAAGATATGATATCAAGCTTAATCCGTCGAAGTGTACATTTGGAGTTCCAGGTGGAAAGTTACTTGGTTTCCTCGTTTCCGAACGTGGGATCGATGCAAACCCAGAGAAAGTTGGTGCAATCCTCCGAATGAAACGCCCTGTGCGTGTACACGACATTCAGAAGCTTACTGGTTGTTTGGCCGCTTTGAGTCGATTCATCTCTCGTCTCAGTGAAAAGGCATTGCCTCTTTACCGACTGATGAAGAAATCTGATAAGTTCGAGTGGACTCCTGAAGCTGACGCAGCGTTTGTAGAGCTCAAAGCCCTGCTTTCCACCCAGCCGGTGCTTGCTGCTCCAATCAGCAAAGAGCCTTTACTGCTTTATATAGCAGCCATTAGACAGGTTGTCAGTACAGTACTCACGGTCGAGCGGGAAGAAGAAGGTAAAACCTACAAGGTTCAACGCCCAGTGTACTATATTTCTGAAGTCTTAACCCCATCCAAGCAGAGATATCCACATTATCAGAAGCTTGTATATGGAATTTACTTGACCACAAAGAAGGTTGCACATTACTTCTCAGATCATTCGATTACAGTCATCAGCGATGCTCCGTTGTCAGAAATTTTGAACAACAGAGATGCAACTGGTCGAGTGGCAAAGTGGGCGATTGAACTCCTTCCGCTGGATATCAAGTTTGAGGCAAAGAAAGCGATCAAATCTCAAGCAATAGCGGATTTCCTCGTCGAGTGGGTTGAACTGCAGCTACCGACCCAGATACAGTCGGAACATTGGACTATGTTCTTCGACGGGTCCAAGATGTTGAATGGTTCAGGCGCTGGAGTAGTCCTAGTATCTCCACGAGGCGACAACCTCAGATATGTTCTCCAGATTCACTTTGATTCCTCCAACAATGAAGCTGAATATGAGGCACTCATGTACGGGTTGCGTATGGCCATTTCACTCGGCGTCCGTCGCCTAATGGTTTACGGCGACTCAGATTTAGTGGTTAATCAAGTGATGAAGGAGTGGGACGTCAGGAGCCCAGCTATGACTGGTTATTGCAATGCGGTGAGAAAGTTAGAAAAGAAGTTTGAAGGGCTAGAGCTCCACCATATACCCTGACTGAAGAATCAAGCAGCTGATGACTTGGCGAAAATAGGTTCCAAGCGGGAGCCTATTCCCAGCAATGTGTTTTTGGAGGATATTCATGCACCATCAGTTCAAGGAGATCCCTTCACTGAAGAGCCCCCACAGCCTAAGAGCTCCACTGATCCGACAGAAGTTGAAGTCCCAACTGTGGTCGACTTGATCATGGAGGTTTTAGTCGTCATTCTTGATTGGACAGTGCAATATAATGCATATATTCTCAGGAAAGAGCTTCCAGAGGATGAAGAAGAGGCTCGTCAGATTGTCCGTCGATCCAAAGCCTTCACGGTAATGGGTGGACGGCTCTACAGAGAGAGTGTTACTGGGGCCGTTCAGAAATGCATCACTCCAGAAGAAGGTCGAATGATCCTCAATGATATCCACTCAGGGACCTGTGGTCACCATGCGTCCTCTCGGACCATCGTGGCCAAAGTATACCGAGCAGGGTTTTACTGGCCATGGGCAAATGAGATGGCAAAGGAAATAGTTGACAAGTGCGAGGGCTGTCAGTTCTACTCCAACATGTCCCACAAACCTGCTTCAGCCTTGAAGACTATTCCACTCGTCTGGCCATTTGCTGTTTGGGGATTAGACATGGTCGGACCTCTAAGGACTGGCAGGAGTGGCTTCACCAATGTGCTTGTAGCAGTCGACAAGTTCACTAAATGGATTGAAGCTAAACCTATCAAAAACCTGGAAGCAAGTACTGCTGTCAGCTTCATCAGAGGGTTAACATTTAGATATGGAGTTCCGCACAGCATCATCACGGATAATGGGTCAAACTTTGATTCAGATGAGTTCCGAGCTTTCTGCGCTTCCCAAGGTACTCGTGTCGACTATGCTTTAGTCGCCCACCCTCAGTCGAATGGACAAGCAGAAAGAGTGAACGGTTTGATTCTCAAAGGGCTGAAACCTCGATTGAGGCGCGACTTCAAGCATGCAGCCGGCGCTTGGGTAGATGAGCTACCGTCAGTTCTTTGGGGATTAAGAACAACACCAAATCGGTCGACCGGTCGAACCCCCTTCTTCATGGTCTATGGGGCTGAGGCTGTGCTGCCGAGTGACTTGCTTCACAATGCACCCCGAGTAGAACTTTTTTTAGAAGCCGAAGCAGAACGGGCTCGAGAAGACGCTGTTGATCTTCTGGAAGAAGAAAGGGAGATGGCCTTGATCCGATCGACCATTTATCAGCAAGACCTTCGTCGATTATATGCCAGAAATGTGAAGGGTCGAGCATTTCAGGAAGGGGACCTTGTGCTCCGAGTGGACCAGCAACGGCCTTACAAACTTGCCCCCGCTTGGGAAGGTCCCTTCATCGTCACCAAAGTGCTCCACAACGGAGTGTATCACCTCTACAATGTGGAGCAGAATAAAGACGAGCCACACACTTGGAATGCGGAGTTACTCCGCCGTTTTTATACTTAAGTGTTCAGACTAATGTAATAAGGAGTACCTTTCAGTTCATTTATCAAAGACATGGTTTTACAGTCTCCTAAATGATTGTTGTTACTAATACATGTGTCCAAAATCCCCCAGTGGGTGGCTTAGCCGCGAATCCGATTCGCCTAAGTTTAAAAAATCCTACCGAGTGATGAGCAACCCTCTCACTCAGGGGCTTAGCTGCAGTCCTATACTCGCCTAAGTTTAAAAAATCCTACCGAGTGATGAGCAACCCTCTCACTCGGGGGCTTAGCTGTAGTCCTGTACTTGCCTAAGTTTGAAAAATCCCACCGAGTGAAGAGCAACCCTCTCACTCGGGGGCTTAGCTGTAGTCATGTACTCGCCTAAGTTTAAAAAATCCTACCTAGTGATGAGCAACCCTCTCACTCGGGGGCTTAGCTGCAGTCCTGTACTCGCCTAAGTTTAAAAAATCCTACCGAGTGATGAGCAACCCTCTCACTCGAGGGCTTAGCTGCAGTCTTGTACTCGCCTAAGTTTAAAAAATCTACCGAGTGATGAAGCAACCCTCTCACTCGGGGGCTTAGCTGCAGTCCTGTACTCGCCTAAGTTTAAAAATTCCTACCAGTGATGAGCAACCCTCCACTCGGGGGCTTAGCTGCAGTCCGTTACGCCTAAGTTTAAGAAATCCTACGAGTGATGAGCAACCCTCTCACTCGGGGCTTACTGCTGTCCTGTACTCGCCTAAGTTTGAAAAATCCCACCGAGTGAAGAGCAACCCTCTCACTCGGGGGCTTAGCTGCAGTCCTATACTCGCCTAAGTTTGAAAAATCCCACCGAGTGAAGAGCAACCCACTCACTCGGGGGCTTAGCTGCAGTCCTGTACTCGCCTAAGTTTAAAAATTCCCACCGAGTGAAGAGCAACCCTCTCACTCGGGGGCTTAGCTGCAGTCCTGTACTCGCCTAAGTTTAAAACACGCTCCATCCTGATCCGTCAGGACAATGAAGTGCAGGTCGACTGCGACCTTCTCTTCAGAGCTACGCCACAAGTACAATGTGTGCTCCATCTTGATCTACAAGAATGACGAGGTGCAGTTCATCCGCGATCCTCTCCTCAGAATTGCATCACAACAACAAAAGTCTGTGCCGAGTGAAGGTACAAGTTCCACTCGGAAATAAAAACAAGCATATTTAAGGGAAAACTAAGTTCGGACAAATCCCCATGAGGTTCCAGACCGCAGATTAAAGTACTCAGGCATCCGGCCCGAAGGAGTTTAACGGTTACAAAACCACTCGGCATACCAAGGCAAATTTAATCAGATCGTAAAATTTTTGTTCACTCCGCAAGAGGGCTGGCAGGCTCGACGAACTCATCCAGGTCGATTCCATCTGCAATTCGAGTAGCAGCACAGATAAAAGTCTCCATGAAGGACTGGAAGTCAAGTTTCTTGGTATTGGCAACCTTGATTGCTGCTAGCTTCTCTTCTTTGGCTTCCTTGCAATGAACATGAACCAGGGACAGAGCTACGTCGGCACCGCATCGAGCAGAGGACTTCTTCCATTCCTGCACTCGACCAGGAATCTCATTGAGTCGAGTCATCAAAGACTCGAGATCATTTTGGAGCGTTTCCCTTGGCCAGAGCGCCGTGTCGATCCGTGACAACGCAACCTTCAGTCGAGCAAGGTAATTCATGGCGCTGGCAAGGCGAGACTCCAGTCGAAGCACGTTCATGGCAGCTTCATCTTTAACAAGGGAGTTGATGGGGTCCAAGCTTGTCTCGACTCGTCCAGTCTCTTCCTCGAGGTTTTGACAGAATTCTGCACTCATAGAGAAATAATGAGTCGACAGTTATATGACGAGTCAACGAAAGCAAATCAATCGGACAGGGAAAAATACCTTCAAGCATGAGGAATAACTTCTTGGCGAGTCCCCCCAGATAATTCTCTAGCTCATTCCTCTTGCGGGTGATGTCTTCCACTTTGTCAGTCAGGGTCCCTTTATCCTTCTTTAGTCGAGTTACCTCTTTGTTGGCGTCATCGAGAGCAGTCTTCAGCTTGGTATTCTCTTCCTCCAACTTTCCGACTGAGGCTAGCTTTTGGTCAGCGATTGCCATTTTTTTTGCTGCTGTTTTCTTCGCAGCCGCAAGGTCAAGGTCCTTCTCCAAAGCCCGTCTCATTGTTTCTAGAAAGAATAACATTCGAATCAGAAAAAGGAGGAGAAAAGATGGCAAGAGAACCAGTCGACAAGCTTTCCTTACCAGCAGCATCATCCTTAGCCTTCTGCAAGTTATTCTGAGCCAACTCCAGATCAAGATTGAGCTGGATCTGCTTTTGCTCCAAGTCAGCGAACCGGGCTCCAAGATCACAAGATTTCTGTGCTCAGAAGATATTCAGTCGGCAGACACAAAGATTGGTTGCTTCCGAGCAATAAAGTAACAAGTTCAAAGAGTTCTAAGACTACTGCCGAATCAAACATTCAACAATAGTCTCGGGGACTACACCCAGTGGGTGCACTCAGCGTGCCCCCACTAGTTCGACTTTTCAATTGACTTGGTCCGTCCAGTCAAAAAAAAACTTAGACCATAGCCGACTGCCCACAGTCGACTACGGTCTCGGGGACTACACCCAGTGGGTGCACTCAGCGTGCCCCCACTGGTCTAGGTTCCACTCGACATGATCTGCTCAGACCGAGTGGAAAAGTTCTTTTCAAAGACCCCCGCCGAATCAAACATTCGACGGCGGTCTCGGGGACTACACCCAGTGGGTGCACTCAGCGTGCCCCCACTGGTTCAGAGATTCAATCGACACAACCTAGTCGGCTCAAGTGGAAAAACTACTCAACAGAAATTAAAACACCCAGTGGGTGTACAGACTGACAATGAGTGTGCAATTAAGGTTCCAAAACGCTCATCCACGGATGTCTTGCAGATAATAAAGTAGCAGTTTCTAAATATCATATCCTAACAGAACAAGCATCAAGATGGAGTGCAGTCGGAAGTAAGTTAACCTGGACATTGGCCTGGAGTGCTGAGCTGGCATCATAGGCAGCTTGACTGGCCTCGCGCACCACTTTCATCTGATCCATCATAATGCCTGCTTGGCGTATGGCTTCCTTGGCAGCACTCACTTGGTCTTCTGGGACGTGATGGGCGGTGAAAAGTGGAGACGGTGGATCAGCTGCAGCAGCTTGAGAGCTTGAGGCATGAAGATGCACAGATGAAGCAGGGGCCTATGCAGTCGACGGTGAAGGACGACTACTCGACAAGGGAATCGCAAAAGTAACAGAAGCACGGTTGAGGTCCCCAGGCTGCTGGGTAGCTGGTTCTGCCGCCGGCGTCGACTGAGGCGTCTTGCTAGCTGGTGCCTTTTTGCCCAAGGACCTGCTCCTCTTTCCCACGAGCTGCTGTGGCACATCTTCGTCGTCATCTGGAAGTTCAATAACATTTTGCGGAGCTGCAAAAGAATCGACCACAAAAGTTCAGTCGACTGTAGAAGTGGTTAGCGAAGAAAAAACAAGATAACAGGAGTCATACCCGCATTGGATGTGACCGCGTCCTCCATCTCCTCATTGTCATCATCTTTATAAGCAGAAGTCCCAGAGGTAGCAGCACTGCAAATTTCAAGGTTCACTCGGTGAAGCAAGAGAATGGGTCGATGATTGATATAAGAATCTTGGAGCAAAGGGTGAAAACAAAACACTTATGCAGAGGCGACGGGAACATCAACCTTGATCTTGGGCAAGGCCTTCCATGGCTTTGACGGCGCAGTCTTGAGCAGCTTCGGAGCTTTCTCAATCGGCACCGGAGAAGATGTCCGAGTGCGCTTCGAAGTTTGTCTAGTCGGTGCCGCCACTTTACCCCGGATACTTGCTGGGTTGTGCTTCTGTTTGGAACGCTTTTCCACGCGAGGTGGAGAATCGACCTCCTCACCACTGCTCGAGTCTTCGCGCTCTTCATCACTCTCGTCATCAGAGTTCCAATCGCCACTGTCGCCTCCGCTCTCCTCTCCTTCCTGGATCTGCTCCCCGTTGGGCATCGAGTACATCTCAGTATATATCTGCAGAGCAAAGAATCATACAAATATCAATCGGATTGAAGCCTAAATAGGAAATCAGAGCAAAGGACATTCGGCACTGAAGATTGTACCTTATCTGGTTCATTGGTCTTGTCGAATGGTGGGACCCTCTTGGACCCCCTAGGGTTATCTTTGTTACCAGTGATGCCTTGCAGCCACCGCTCCACTACCTCCCCGGTGACCTCCTCCGGGTGGATCCGAGTGGTGTCATCAATACCCGAGTACATCCACATGGGATGATCATGAGCCTGGAGTGGCTGGATGCGTCGACTGAGAAATATTTCAAGCAAGTCCATACCAGTCACCCCATCGCGGACTAACTGGACTACTCGGTCAACTAGCATATTCACTTCTGCTCGCTCCTCTGGGTTCACTTTCAAAGTAGAGGGCGGCTGGACTCGATCCATGGAAAAGGGAGGAAGCCCAGTCGACTGACCAGGAGTCGGCTGGTCTTTGCAATAGAACCAGGTCGACTGCCACCCTCTAACTGAATCGGGGAGCATCATAGCCGGAAAAGTGCTCCTACCCCTCATCTGAATTCCCAGACCCCCGCACATCTGGATCACATGTGTTCTCTCATCACTCGGATTGGACTTTTTTTACGGCTTGAGAGCGGCATGTGAATATATGTTTGAAAAGACCCAGTGCGGTCGACAGCCCAAGAAATTCTCACACAGGGAAACGTATGCAGCAAGATAGGTGATGGTGTTGGGGCAAAAGTGATGAAGTTGAGCTCCAAATAAATTCAAGAAAGCCCGGAAAAAGGGGTGTGGAGGCAAGGAGAAACCACGGTCGACAAGAGTCGCGAGGAGGACGCACTCACCCTCTTGCGGCTGCGGCTCGGTCTCGTTCCCCGGCAATCGCCAGGACTGGTGGGCAATCAAGCCCCCTTCGACCAGATCCTCCATGTCTTCCTTCCGGATCATGGATCTGATCCAGTTGCCCTGGATCCAGCCAGGCGGCAGGCCGGACCTAGATGACGACCCGCCCCGACTCGTCTTCTTGCCCTTCGCTGCCGCCGTCACCTTCTTCGCTCGCTCCAGGGCCACCGTTTTCTCCTTTCCCATCGCAGCAGGCTGCGCTTGGACGGGGCGGCGGCGTCGAAGGTGGTGGTGAATGCGGTGGAGAAACAGAGGAAGAAGGAGGGGATAAAGAGCACAGTGCCAAACGCACAGGCCCAGACGCCTTATATGGACTTGTTACCGAGTGACTGACTTGTGGGCCCAAGCAGTCCCATCGAATCCCGCAGCAGTCGCGCACTCGGTACGTGGTGAGAAAGGTGGCGCAAGGATCGAGGCGTCCCTGCCAAATCTGTTCCGTTTACTGCGGGCCTCTCCGTCCCACGTGCTTCTCCAAATTTCGAATCCCGTGAGATTCGGGAACGACAGTGCAGTCAATCGCGCCAAAGATCTCATACCATGTCCACAATTAAAGCTTATCAACAAAATTCACTCGACAATTTAGGAATGGATCAAGGCGACTGAAAAGGAAGTCGAAGTCGTTTCATGGTTCATTAATCTAAGCAAAACGCTCCCGAAGCGTGAAAACTGGGTTGGAACCATCTTCAACTCCTTTTGTCACTCGAACCCTGAACCATTCGGGGGCTAATGACGATGACATGTACCTGGGGTAGGGTAATAGGCCTGACCTAGACACCCTTCCCAAGGACATTACCTTAAAGTCAAGGATATTCAAAGGACAATACCATTCACTCGACCAGAAGCATTCCACCCGGAAAACCCAATTCCATTCGACCGGAGTGTACTCACTCGACCACATCAGAAATCACTCGGAAGACAGAAGATCTAAAGTCACTCAGAATGGCAACGGTCAGGCGTTCACTCCGGAGTCTTAATGATCATTTATATGCCTTTATTGCTGGCATTACTAGTAACGTCCCATCTTTATGTACCTTAAATCCTGTGTAACTGAGGGTTGGAGGGGTCTGGCGAACTCTATATAAGCCACCCTCCTCCTCAGGCACAAGGGTTCGCACCCCCTGTAACCTCACGCATAATTCAGTCGACCGAGCCTCCGGGCACCGAGACGTAGGGCTGTTACTTCCTCCAAGAAGGGCCTGAACTCGTAAATCTTGCGTGCACAACCTCACCGTAGCTAGGATCTTGCCTCCTCATACCTACCCCCTATTCTACTGTCAGACTTAGAACCACGACATTTATCCCTCTACATCATGTCATCTTGCTTAAGGCGCTACTCCGTTCTTATGAACTTAATACTCTAGATGCATGCTAGATAGCGGTGTGTGGAGTAATAGTAGTAGATGTAGAATCATTTCGGTCTACTTGTCACGGACGTGATGCCTATATTCATGATCATTGCCTTAGATATCATCATAACTTTGCGCTTTTCTATCAATTGCTCAACAGTAATTTGTTCACCCACCATATGCTATCTTCAAGAGAGAAGCCTCTAGTGAAACCTATGGCCCCCGGGTCTATTTTCCATCATATATTTTCAGGTCTATAAACCAAAAAACCCAAAAATACCTTGTTGCAATTTATTTATATTTACTTTAGTTTGCCTTTTTATTTATCTTTTATACCTATCTCTATTAGATGTCACTCTTGTTCGAGACCGTGAAGGGATTGACAACCCCTTTTTCGCGTTGAATGCAAGTGTTTGTTAGTTTGTGCAGGTGCATATATTGGAGACTTGCTTGTGCCGCCTACTGGATTGATACCTTGGTTCTTAACTGAGGGAAATACTTATCTCTACTTTGTTGCATCACCCTTTCCTCTTCAAGGGAAAAATCAACGCAAGCTCAAGAAGTAGCAATAGCCCACTCGGCTCCGGCAGGCGCCGAGCCGCTTTCTCCTGAAGAGATCACCATGAAGATCGGAGGCGTGATCGAGTTGCGTTGCCCCGGCATCACGACAACTACGATCGCGCCCTGATGCCTCCACCACGAGATGGCACGAACGGGCACCAGCCCTATGACGAAAGGAGAACACACGGCAGCGATCACAGGCTGAGTCCCACTCGTCACACGAGAGACACTCGAGACCCGCAGTTCAACGAGAGATCCGTTCTCGCTCAGAACCTGGTCGACAGGGGCCGGGCCCTGCGGGAAGGCCAAGATCATGATGTTTTGAGTGGTTCCGTACCATCGGGTTCTGAGTGCTTCAGCCGTTACATATGGGTGGCAGAGATTCCCAATAACTTCAGGTTGGCCACGGGGATCAGCAAATTCACTGGCGAGTCCAAGCCTGAGATTTGGCTGGAAGATTATCGAGTGGCGGTCCAGATCGGCGGCTGCAACGATAATGTGGCCATGAAGCATTTGCCGCTGATGCTCGAGGGCTCCGCTCGGGCCTGGCTAATATAGCTCCTGCCAGGTAGCATATTCTGTTGGAATGATTTGGCGAGAGTGTTTGTCAAAACTTTTGAAGGCACTTACCAGAGACCGGGAGGTCTGGCCGAGTTGCAGCACTACGTACAGAGGCAAAATGAGACTCTCCATGAGATCATTCAGTGATGGGCCACCTTGCACAATACAATGGAGAACGTCATCGAGCACCAGGCAATCTGCGCCGTCAAGGCTGGAGTTAGATACCGGGAGCTGAACATGAAGTTCGGCTAAATGAGACCCTCACTCTCAGTCGGGCTATGGAGATAGCCAACCGGTACGCCAACGGTGAAGAGGAAGACCAACTGAGAAGCGGCAAAAGCCAAGCGGGCGATGCTCATCAGTCGGACAACAAGGGCAAGAAGCACAAGCAGAAGGCTGAGGCTGGAGGGAGTGCTAAGGCTGCGGCTCTGGCCGGCCAGGGCAAAAGCAAAGGCTCCCAAAAGAAGAAGTAGGACTGGAAGGGGAAAAAGCAAGTCACCCAGAAGAGTGACGTCCTCGATCAACCCTGCCAAATCCATACGAAGAAAGACGAGGAGGGCAATCCGATTTTGCCCAAGCATACCACTCGGGAGTGCCGACTCCTGAAGCAAGAGATGCGGCAAGATTCCTCCAGGAACAAGGATGAAGATGATGATGATGACGAAGGCAAAGGTACTTTCGAGTACCCCAACATCGAGAAAGTCTTGATGATCTTCGCTGACATCGAAAGCAAGAGTCGCCTCAAGGTTATTAACAAAGAGGTCAACATGGCAGTTCCAACTATCACCAAATTCCTTGAATGGGCCAAGACACCAGTGACCTTCGATCAGTCGGACCACCCAGCCCACATTCCAACCCCTGGAAGGCAGGCTTTGGTGGTTGACCCAGCCGTTGGAGGAGTCCGGTTGCGCAAAGTTCTAATGGACGGTGATAGCGGGCTCAACATCATCTACACCGACACATTTGAGGCAATGGGCATTCCGATGTCCCGACTCGGCAAAAGCAATATGCAGTTCCATGGGGTAATCCCCGAGAAGAAGGCGAAATCACTTGGACAGATCGCCCTCGACGTAGTGTTCGGTGAGGAGAAGAACTTCTGGAAGAAACGGCTGACTTTCGAAGTGGTAGACTCCCGAAGTTCTTACCACGCTATCCTGGGTAGGCCCGCCTATGCACGTTTTATGGCCCGCCCATGTTACGTGTATCTTAAGCTTAAGATGCCAGGGCCGAAAGGTGTGATCGCCATCATAGGTAATCGGAAGCTGGCCGAAGAATGTCTTCAGAAGGGCTCCCAAATTGCTGACGAACAGATGGCGATGGCCGAGTTAGATGAGTACAAGAAGGTAGTGGATTCGAGTGAGCTGCTGAAGTCAAAAAAGCCGACTGTGGAATCTACTTTCCAATCGGTAGGGGAGACAAAGCCAGTGCACATTCATCCTGAGGACTCGAATGCCGCCCCGACTAACATCTCCACCACCCTTGACAGCAAATAGGAATGAGAGCTCGTCCAGCTCCTCCGTGAGAGCTGGGACATCTTCGCATGGAAGCCTTCTGACATGCCACGTGTTCCCAGGGAGCTGGCCAAGCACAGACTCCGTGTCGACTCGATGATCTTCCACAAGAAGAGCAAGGCGATTGGCGAGGAGATAGTGTGGCTCTTGGCCGACGAATTCATCCGAGAGGTGTACTAATACGTCTCCAACGTATCTATAATTTTTGATTGTTCCATGCTGTTATATTATCATTCTTGAATGTTTTATATTCATTTTATAGCAACTTTATATCATTTTTTTGGACTAACCTATTGACATAGTGCCCAGTGCCAGTTGCTGTTTTTTTACTTCGTAGAATATCCATATCAAATGAAGTCCAAACGCAGCGAAACTTTTTGGAGATTTTTTTCTGCTCAGAAGACAACTTGGGAGCCAAGGAAGTGCAGGAGGGGAGGTCTGTGGAGCCCACAAGGCACCAGGGCGCGCTAGAGGCCCCTAGCACCCTGGTGGGTAGTGGGGCCCATGGGAGTCCTTTCCACCTCCTCTCAGCTCCATAAATACCCAAATATTCCAGAAACCCTGGGGGAGTCGACGAAAAACAATTCCAGCCGCTGCAAGTTCCAGAACCACGAGATCCAATCTAGAGCCCTATTCCGGCACCTTGCTAGAGGGGAACACGATCACGGAGGGGTACATCATCCTCATTGGTGCTCCTCCGATGATGCGTGAGTAGTTTACCACAGACCTACGGGTCCGTAGGCAGTAGCTAGATGGCTTCTCGTCTCTTTTTGATTCTCAATACAATGTTCTTCTCGATGTTCTTGGAGATCTATTTGATGTAATGACTTTTTGCGGTGTGTTTGTTGGGATCCGATGAATTGTGAGTTTATTATCAGATCTATCTATGAATATTATTTGAGTCTTCTTTGATCTCTTATATGCATGATTATTATAGCCTCGTATTTCTTCTCTGAAACTTTGGTTTGGTTTGGCCAACTAGATTGATTTTTCTTGCAATGGGAAGAGGTGCATTGTGATGGGTTTGATCTTGCAGTGCTCAATCTCAGTGGCAGCAGGAGAAGTTACACACATGTATCATTGCCATTAAGGATAAAAAGCTGGGGTCTATTCCTACATGAATAGATCTTGTCTACATCATGTCATCGTTCTTATTGCATTACTCTATTTTTCCATGAATTTAATACACTAGATGCATGCTGGATAGCGGTTGATGTGTGGAGTAATAGTAGTAGATGCAGAATCGTTTTGGTCTACTAATCTTGGACGTGATGCCTATATACATGATCATTACCTTCGATATCGTCATAATTATTTGATCTTCTATCAGTTGCCCAACAGTAATTTGTTTACCCACCTGTCGGCGTTCTGGGATCAGGGGTACCCAGACTTGCGTGCCTGCGGCCCAGCACGCGGACTCATCGATGGCCCGGTACGGCCCAAGCTACAAGACCCCCAAGACAAGACCCTCGCGAGGCGAGCAACGCCAAGACCTCCAGAGGGGCAACATCTCGAGCCTACCTCCCGAGGAGCGGAGAACTCTATGCAAGCCTCGCACCTCGTGAGGCCACGATGACATGAGCCATGACGACCAAGGCCAGGCGGGCGCCAAAGGGCGCAGAGGGGACATTTTCCTCTTCGGTACTAAGGGAGCAAGGACAGGCGCAGGTTCCCGAGGAACGCCCCAAAGCATTCCGTTCCGGTGCCACGAGACCAAGACCACAAGCTCGGCAGGACGGATGTCATCACGGAGCCCACTGCTGCGTCATGGCCAGAAGCTTTGTAGGCGAAGACCACCTTTCATGAGGATAAGATGTACTCCCTGTCCCCTTTCGAAATTGGCCACTGTGGGATCCCTTCCCGCCTAAACTATGAGGGAGGACCAAGGCCACTATAAATATGGGCTAGCCATTAGCGTAGAAGGGATCGGACCTAGACCGATCCATCCTTACCACTCGAGCCCTCGCGAGGCTGCTCATCCACTGTACTAGTTCATCCTCTACCTCCTTGTGAGGCCAATCCACCAAAAGCAGGAGTAGGGTTTTACACCGCAAGGTAGCCCGAACCTAGGTAAATCTCTGTGTTCATCCTTCCTCAGGATTCCGGGCACTCGGTGAGATCAAGCCCCGGGTATGGCGAGCTGAGCAGTGTTGTGAAGCAAGATCCTTCATTCACGCCCCAGAGTTCGAACCTTCTTGGGTCAGCGGAGCCCTGATTCTGACATTTGGCGCGCCAGGTAGGGGCGTGTCGAAGCTTTGCCTCTTCACCGACCACGCTCCGCCCTCGCTTCGTTGTTCTCATGGTGGACGCCATCTCACAGGCTTGGCCACCTGAAGCCTACGGGAGCGTCGCGGGCTGCCCGGCCTTCAGCCCCATCCTGCGCCGGGTGCGGTGGCCAGTGAGGTTCAGGCCAGCACTGCCCCCGCGATACGATGGTGCTGCGGACCCCGAGGAGTTCCTCCAGCTGTACGCGCATGCCATCCAAGCAGCAGGTGGCGACGACAAGGCCATGGCGAACTGGCTCCCCCTGGCCCTCACGGAGGCCCCTCAATCTTGGCTCCGCGGCCTCCCGGACGCCTCGATCTCCTCTTGGCAGGAGCTCTGCGGTCAGTTTGTCGCGCGCATCGCGGCACCGGCGCCCCACGTGGTCGCTTGCATCATCGACGGGTCGCAGGCGCCTGCCTCTGGCCGCCATGTTAAGCAGTTCTTCTGTCAGGCAAGCACTACTCAGCCGTAGCATGAGGCCTCCCGGGGCCGCGCAAGGCCTGGGGCCGACATCACCTTCGACTTCAGGGATCATCCCAGGACTGCGGTCACTGTTGGTGCACTCCCCATGCCTTGCACACCCACCATCAGCAATGTCGCGGTCACCAAGACCCTCATCGATGGTAGCGCCAGCCTCAACATCCCCTCCGTGGAAGCCTTCGACATGCTCCAGGTGCCTTACGACCAGCTCGCGCCCACCAAGTCCTTCTCGGGGGTGACCAAAGGCTCCGCCACCCCCTGGGGGCAGGTGCGCCTCCCCGTCACCTTTGGCAAGCGCGACAATTACCGCACTGAGCTGATCGACTTCGATGTGGGCCGCATCGGGCTCCCGTACAATGCCATCCTGGGGTACCCGGCCCTCGCCAAGTTTATGGCGGCGACCCATCCGGGTTACAACGTCATCAAGATGCCAGGCAGCAGCGGCATCATCACGGTGGCCGGAGACACAAAGGATGCGGTCCGGGCCCTCAAGCTCGTCTACAAGGCTGCGGCGGCCTCCCGCCCCGACGTCGGGGGCACCTCCGAGGCTCTGGAAGCCGCGCTCGCAAAGAAAAAATAGTTGTTCTCTCAGGACCGGGCCGAGATGAAGCAGGTGCCTATCGACAGCGGGGGCTCGGGCCCCACCTTCATCATAGGTGCCAGCTTTCCCCCAGACCAGGAGGAGGTGCTGATTGGCTTCCTCCGGGAAAACAAGGACGTATTTGCATGGGAAGCGGCCGACTTGGTTGGTGTCCCGAGGGAGGTGATCGAGCACCACTTGGTGGTATGCCCCTGTGCGTGCCCGATGAAGCAAAAGGCGCGACGTCAAGCACAAGAGAAGCAAGCATTTATCGTCCAAGAGGTCCGCAAGTTGCAAGAAGTTGGTGTTATTCGAGAGGTGCGGCACCCGAATTGGCTGGCCAACCCAGTGGTTGTCCCCAAAAAGAAGGGGGGGGGGGGAAGGAGCGCATGTGCGTCGACTTCACAAGCCTCGACAAGGCTTGCCCTCAGGACCCCTTCCCGCTCCCGCGCATTGACCAGATCATGGACTCCACCGCCGAGTGCGATCTATTGTGCATTTTGGATGCTTTCTCAGGATATCATCAAATCAAGATGGCGACAGGGGACATCGAGAAGACAGCCTTCATTTCCCCGTGCGCGCGTGTACTGCTATACCTGCATGCCCTTTGGGCTGCGGAACACCGGTGCAACCTTCCAGCGGCTGATGCGCATCACGCTAGGGCTGCAGCTGGGGAGAAATGCGGAGGCGTACGTCGATGACATCGTGGTCAAGTCGCGGGAGGCAAAGACCCTAATCGAGGACCTGGAGGAGACGTTCGCCAACCTGCGCCAAGTGAACCTGAAGCTCAACCCAGAAAAGTGCATGTTCGGGGTCCCGTCCGACAAGGTACTGGGCTTCCTTGTGTCACATTGAGGGATCGAGGCTAACCCCGAAAAGATCAAGGCAATTGAAAAGATGTGCCCGCCTCAGACCCTCAAAGAAATGCAAAAGCTCGCAGGCTGTGTGACCTCCCTGGGGCGCTTCATCTCCAAGCTCGGCGAGCGCGCCCTCCCCTTCTTTAGGCTGATGAAGAGGAAGGGCCCTTTCGAGTGGACTCCGAAAGCTGAGGCGGCCTTCGAGGACCTCAAGAGATACCTCACAAGCCCACCTATTATGGTAGTGCCTCGTCCTCGCGAGCCCCTGGTGCTCTACTTGGCAGCCACCCCCTACTCGGTCGGCGCAGCGCTCGTGGTGGTCCAGGAGAAGCGTGCCAGCGTAGGCGTGAGGCAAGGCAACCAGCGAGGGGTCTCGCAATGCTTGCCACCTCAGGACAGTGCACCTGAGGCCCTCGTCACTTCACCAACCAAAGGGGCTCCTGAGTCCCTCACACCCCACGCGAAGGAGGGTGCCGATGACACCTCGCCCCTCATTGAGCACCCTGTGTATTTTGTCAGCACCGTGCTATGGGATGCGCGCGCTACCCTATGCAGCAAAGCTCCTGCTCGCACTCCTCGCCGCCTCAAGGAAGCTGCGCCATTATTTCCAGGGCCACCCCATCAAGGTCGTCTTTGCATAGCCCTTGGAGAAGGTGTTGTGCAGCCCCAACGCTGCTGGGAGGGTTGTAGAGTGGAACATCGAGCTGCAAGCCTTCTAGCTGGAGTTCAGCACAACCAGGGTCATCAAGGGTGCGACCCTCGCCGATTTCATGGCGGAGTGGACGGACGCTCCCTACCCGGGGCTGGGCGAGGGCCAGTCCGTCGCGCCTGGTGATGAGGCACCCAAGGGCTGGGTCATGCACTTTGACGGTGCCTTTGCGCGGGGGCTGGAGTCGTACTCATCTCGTCGACCGATGACAAGCTCTACTATGCCGTGCAGCTTTGCTTCTAGCATGGCGAGAAGGTCTCCAACAACATCGTGGAATATGAGGGCTTGATTGCCGGCCTCAGGGCCGCCACCGCTCTGGGGATCAAGTGCCTCACCATCAAGGATGATTCCCAGCTCCTCGTCAACTTTTCCAACAAGGAGTACAAGCCGAAGGACGAGCACATGGAGGCATACCTGGAAGAGGTACGTAAAATTGAAAAGTGCTTCCTGGGCTTGGAATTGCAGCATGTCCCGCGCGGCGCGAACAAGGAAGAAGACGACATCGCCAAGAGGGCATCTCACCGCAAGCCTCAGAAGCCTGGCATCTCCGAGGAGAGGCTCTTCAAGCCGTCGGCGGCGCCCCCGGCCTTAGGCCCGATGCTGCTCCGGGAAGAGCCACCACCAGCCCCGTCCTCGGGCGCCCCAGCCTGCGATCCGACCTTGGGAGCCCACCTACTCCTGGCGTTGGAACCTCAGGCAGGCTGCTGGACCAAGGAGTTCAAGGCATACTTACTCCATGGCGCCTTACCAGAGAAGGAGGAGGACGTAGAGCACGTGGCTCGTCGGGCCACTGCTTATTGCTTGCAGGACGGCGAGCTGTACCACAGATGCCCCAACGACGTCTGGCTGCGGTGCATATTCAAGGAGCAGGGGCGTGAGCTGTTAGCCGACATCCACGGTGGAGAGTGTGGGCACCACTCTTCATCGTGCACCCTCATGGGAAAGGTGTTCTACAACGGGTTCTACTGGCCTACGGCACTCCACGACGCCGTCGAGCTGGTGCGATCCTGTGAGGCCTGCCAGTTCCACGCCAAGTAGATTCATCAGCCCGCGCAATGTCTCCAGACCATCCCGCTCTCGTGGCCCTTCGCGGTGTGGGGGCTGGATATCCTGGGCCCATTTCCTCGGGCGGCTGGCGATTACCGCTACCTCTATGTCGCCATCGACAAGTTCACCAAGTGGGCTGAGGTGGAGCCCGTGTGCACCATCCCCGCCGGCTCGGCCGTCAAGTTCATCAAGGGCCTCGTGAGCTAGTTCAGTGTCCCCAACTATATCATTGCCGACAATGGCTCCCAATTCACAAGCAACCTCTTCAAGACATATTGTGCTAACCTTGGAACGCAGATATGCTATGCTTCGGTGGTGCACCCGCGGAGCAATGGCCAGGCTGAGCGCGCCAACGTGGAGGTCCTGAGGGGCCTCAAGACAAGGGGCTTCAAGAAGAAGCTTGAGGCCTGCGGCAGGGGTTGGCTCGGTGAGCTTCAGTCCGTGTTGTGGTCCATCCGAACCACTACGACTAAGCCCACCGGCGAGACCCCGTTCTTCCTCGTCTACGGGGCTGAGGCGGTCCTCCCGCACGAGGTCAAGCATCGCTCCCCGCAAGTCTCGGCATTCGACGAGGCGCGTCAGGATGCCTCACGAGGAACAGATCTCGTGCACGGGGAGGAGGCCCGTTGCCAAGCCTCACTCCACGCCGCGAGGTACCAGCAGGCGCTGCGGCGCTACCACTTCTGCAACATCCGCCCCCAGACTCTCAAAGTCGGAGACCTCGTCCTGAGACTGGTCCTGACCAGGGAGGGCCTTGACAAGCTCTCGCCCATGTGGGAGGGCCCGTTCAGGATCGCCCGCGTCTCCAGGCCCGGCGCCACACGCCTGGAGACGGAGGACGGGGTCCCCATCTAGAATGCTTGGAACATCCAGCATCTCCGCAAGTTCTACCCGTGACACTCTCACGTAATAATGAGTGGGGATGTACACACCCCGAAGTCTCCCGGTGCACTGCCCACGGCCTCACGGGAGCGCCCACCCACGGCCAAGTGGAAGCCCCATGCTCCACGATGGCGAACGACACGGTCGACAGCGACTATGCCCACGCCAAGTGGAGGCCCCATGCTCCGCGCTGGTGGGAAGTCTAGCATAGGTGCCAGACGCGGCTTTTTCTTTCGCTCGCTCTTGTAACCAATTTGCCAATTTTTGGAATGAAGTTTGAAGTTCTTTCATCTTTATTCGAAAAGGGGTGGGGATTTTTCTCCTTGCAGTGTTTTCCTTTTTGAATCTCGTTTTTAAAGGAAGTGGTGGTTGCCCATTGCTCCCTCCTGTGCGTCCCGCGAGCGGGGGCTGGGCACGGTGTTTACACTTGGGTGAGCCCCGGCGGCGTTGCAGGCCTAGGCCACGACAGCCGCGGGTCCGCCCGCACGCACACCTCGCCAAGACCTTGACGTCCGAATCCTCGCGCGACGCTCTCGAGCGAGCTAATAGGCACGTATTGCCTTCGGCCCCTGGCCTCAGGAGCGCTCATCTCCTGGCCTTGCCGGGCATCGCGAACCGGCATACCAACGACGATCGATCCTTGCTAGGGGGCTCTAGACGCAAGATGGGCGCCAAGGAAGGGTGGCTGAAGAAAAAGCAGCCACGACCCGGCTCGTTATTAAGGAATCCTATGTCAAGTGCCTTTTTACATCTCCGTGAGGTCCGATGCCTGGCGGAAGCGTCTCCGGAGGCCCGGAAATAGGGTCCTCGCGAGCCGCGAGCCCCTCAAGACCCCGGAGCGATCCGGTCTGTAAGGAGGGAGCCTCCTTGATGACCCCAGGGGTGTACTTAGGATCAAGGCTCCGGAGGAGTGCACCCCCATGACGCAAGAGCTCGCCAAGGGCCACGAGCGCACCAAGCTAAGTTATCCTAATCGTGCCAGGCAGGAACCTTTCAATTAGTAACAATATAAATGCTAGAATATGAGCAGGAAACACTGATATAAAGGCGCAAGTGCCGCAGTTCATTACACGCCCCCGTGGGGCTCTTCATGACTCTTGATGCAGGAAACAAAAAAACAAAAGGGCGGCCTCCCGAGGGCTGCTGTTCCTGAAGCCCGGCTCCGGCGCCGTCCACGCTCAGTCCTCCTCCTCCTCCTCCTTGACGGGGGCACGGCGGCGTGGCGCCTCGCCGTCCTCCTTGTTTTTGGGGGGTGCGGCGACGTGGTGGCTCGTCGTAGTCGTCGTCGCTCGAGCTCCCCCCGGGGGAGGCGCCGTTGCTGCCGGAGGTGTCGCGGCCGTAGCCAAGGGCAAGTTCACCGTGGAGGACGCCGCCGCCATGTTGGTCGTCGTTGTCGGAGAGGCAGTCGCTGTCGCTGTCGTCGCCCACTGGGCAGCACTCCAAGTGCCTGTCGTCTCCCCCGAAGACCTTGACGAAGAGCGTCGCTGCCCCTGCAAGCCGCGGGGCACAGGCGAATGTCTGCCACCCGCGGTTCAGGAACACATAGCCCGCGGGGGTAACCTCGACATCCACCTATGAGGGCTTGTTGCAGCAGCCGTCAGGCTGCAGCTATAGGCCAGCGGGTCCTCCGGCCGGCAACTCCTCTGCAAAGAAGCACGGGAGCTGGATCCAGGTGCCTGCCGGCCTCTCCACCCACACCACGAACTCTCGGGCCACGTCAGCCTAGTGGGATCGTGGGCGCGGTGGCCGGGCGGCCACCGAGCGCCTTCCCCCTCGACCCCGGTTGCCACGACTTTCCCAGCCACTTCCACGGGAGGGACCCTTCCCATGGCCGCCAGAGGCAATGCGAACTCCCATGGGAGAGCGCTCGCGCCCCTGGGGAACCACCGCCGGCGTTGCGGTGGACTTGCAGGGACGGTCACGCCCCCTCTTGGGCGACGGCGACCCTGGTCCCTCCTGGGGGGCTTTCCCCTTTTCGGCGGCGGAGAACCTCCTCACTGGCGCCATGCCTGTCGATGCAGCAGTTTGGAGTGGGGAGGCAGAAAGATGAAGACGGGCTAGGGGCTCCACCCCCCTCGCCCTCTTATAGGCGATCGGAGGCTAACCGGCGCCCCTTCATGTTTCGAGCAATGATGGCTCTGTAGCTTGCGCCAGGCCTTTGTCATCAAGGGCGGTTGCCGAGGTGACATGAGGAAGTGGAGGCATCCGCATCCCGTCATGCGCCACGCGTCGAGCCTGGCCTGTAGGCGGTTGGGGCCCGCGGCGCTCCACCCCTCGCTCCTTATCTTCGCCTCGAAGCCAGCCTGAGCGCGCCTTGGGCCAGAGGGCTACTGTCGGCGTTCTGGGATCGGGGGTACCCAGACTTGCCTACCTGCGGCCAAGCACGCAGACTCATCGACGGCCCGGTACGGCCGAAGATACAAGACCCCCAGGACAAGACCCTTGCGAGGGCCCCGGCCTCGCGAGGCGAGCGATGCCAAGACCTCCATAGGGGCAGCATCCCGAGCCAGCCTCCCGAGAAGCGGAGAACTCTATGCAAGCCTCCCGCCTTGTGAGGCCACGATGACATGAGCCATGACGATCAAGGCCTGGCGGGCGCCAGCGGGCGCAAAGGGGACATTTTCCTCTTTGGTGCTAAGGGAGCAAGGTTAGGCGCGGGTTCCCGAGGAAGGCCCCAAAGATTTCTGTTCCGGTGCAACGAGACCAAGACCACGAGCTCGGCAGGATGAATGTCATCACCAAGCCCACCGCTGCGTCATGGCCAGAAGCTTTGCAGGCGAAGACCCCCTTTCATGAGGATAAGATGTACTCCCTGTCCCCTTTCGAAATTGGCCACTGTGGGATCCCTTCCTGCCTAAGCTATGAGGGAAGAGGACCAAGGCCACTATAAATATGGGCTAGCCATCAGCGTAGAAGGGATCGGACCTGGACCGATCCATCCTTACCACCCGAGCCCTCGCGAGGCTGCTCATCCACTGTACTAGTTTATCCTCTACCTCCTCGTGAGGCCAATCCACCAAAAGCAGGAGTAGGGTTTTACACCGCAAGGTGGCCCGAACCTGAGTAAATCTCTGTGTTCATCCCTTCCTCGGGATTCCGGGCACTCAGTGAGATCAAGCCCCGGGTATGGCAAGCTGAGCGTTGTTGTGAAGCTAGATCTTATGTTCACGCCCCAGAGTTCGTACCTTCTTGGGTCAGCGGAGCCCTGATTCTGACATTTGGCGTGCTAGAGAGAATCCACTAGTGAAATCTACGGCCCCCGGGTCTATTTCCCATCATATTGTTTTCAGATCTATTATTCCAAAAACCCAAAAATACCTTGCTGCACTTTTTCTTTATTCATTTTTATTTTGTGTTTTGCTAGATCTATTTATCCAATCTCATACAATTTAATCTATCTCAATACCGAGGAGGGATTGACAACCCCTCTTACGCGTTGGGTTGCAAGTATTTGTTCTTTGTGCAGGTGCTGTTTACATAGTGTTGCTTGATTCTCCTACTGGATTGATAACCTTGGTTCCATAACTGAGGGAAATACTTACCGTTGATGTGCCGCATCATCCTCTCCTCTTCAGGGAAATACCAACACAGATACAAGCAATCAGGAAGAATTTCTAGCGCTGTTGCCGGGGAGACATTATCAACATCTATCAGGTACCCAATCACAAATCTCATCTCCTTGCAATTTACGTTATTTGCCATTTGCCTCTTGTTTTCATCTCCCCCATTTCTAAAACGTTTTTGCGAAAAGCACAAAAAAATATTTGCCTTCTTTTTTTTGCCTTTTTCCTGTTCGATCTTTTGTTTGCGTGTGATCTTGTTTGCGTAGTCACAATGTCTCAAGAAAATACCAAATTTTGTGATTTTTCCAATACTAATAATAATGATTTTATTAGTACTCCGATTGGTCCTCCCGCCACTAGTGCGGAGTCTTATGATATTAATGTCACTTTGTTGAATCTTGTTATGAAAGAGCAATTTTCCCGTACTCCTAATGAGGCTGCCGCGTCCCATCTAAACACTTTTGTAGAATTGTGTGATATGCAAAAGAAAAAAGATGTGGACAAGGATATTGTGAAATTGAAATTATTTCCTTTCTCTTTGAGGGATCGTGCAAAAGTTTGGTTTTCTTTTTTGCCTCGTAATAGTATCGATTCTTGGGATAAGTGCAAAGATGCTTTTATTACTAAGTATTTTTCGCCTGCAAAAATTATTTCCCTTAGAAATCAAATCATGAATTTTAAGCAACCTGAACATGAACATGTTGGACAATCTTGGGAAAGAATAAAATTGATGCAAAGAAATTGTCCTACGCATGGTTTAAATCTTTGGATGATTATACAAAAAATTTATGCGGGGTTGAATTTCGTTTCAAGAAATCTTTTGGATTCCGCCGCGGGTGGTACTTTTATGGAAATTACTTTGGGTGAAGCTACTAAATTGTTAGATAATATCATGGCAACTTATTCACAATGGCATACCGAAAGAGCACCTACTAGTAAAAAGATCAATTCCGTTGAATAAATTAGTACTTTGAGTGAAAAAGTTGATGCTCTTATGAATTTGGTTGCGAGTAAAAATGCTACTATTGATCTTAATGATGTGCCTTTGTCTACTTTGATTGAGAAAAATAGTGATTCCATAGATGTGGATTTTGTCTCGCAAAACAATTTTGGTAACAATGCTTATAGAGGTAATTTTAATCCTAGGTCTTTCCCTGAAAATTCCTCTAATAATTATGGCAATTCCTATGGTAATTCTTCTTATAATAATAATAGGATGCCCTCTGATCTTGAGAGTAATATTAAAGAATTTATCAATGCACAAAAAGTTTTCAACACTACGATAGAAGAAAAGTTGAATAAGATTGATGATATGTCTAGGAGCATTGATAGAATTTCACATGATGTAAAAAATCTCAAGATTAAAATTTTTCCACCAAAGGATGATGTCAATGAATCAATTAAAGATTTATATGTTTCAATGGATGAAAGTAAAAAAGCAAACCGCTATGCTTAGAGCTAAAAGAGAATTTTTAGAAAGAGTGTTTTCTACCAATTGCTTTCATAATAATGATGAAGATCTTAAAATGATTGGTGTTTCTTCTAGTGATTCTTTGTTTAGTAATATTAAACTTGATGAAAAGAGGACTGAAGAAGAGTCAACTTTAGCTAGATGGCGTCCTCATAATTCGGAGGGTGAAGATCTTGTTGAAAAAATTGATAAAAGTGGGTTTGGAGAGGTCAAAACTTTAACTAGTGATGTGCCCACTCTCTTGGATTACAAAGACTAATTATGATAGTTGCTCTTTGATTGAATGTATTTCTTTGTTTCAATCCATGACAAATTCACCCAATGCCTATGAACAAAATAAAGCTTTTACTAAACATATTGTAGAAGCGATGATGAAAGCTTTAGAAGAGAAGTTGGAATTAGAGATTTCAATTCCAAGAAAATTATATGATGAATGGGAACCCACCATTAAAGTCAAGATCAAAAATTATGAGTGTTTTGCTTTATGTGATTTGGGTGCTAGTGTTTCCACAATTTCGAAATCTCTTTGTGATGTGCTAGGTTTTACCAAGTTGGAAGAATGTTCTCTTAATTTGCACTTGGTGGATTCTACTATTAAAAAACCTTTGGGAAGAATTAATGATGTTCTTATTCTTGCAAATAGGAACTATGTGCCCATATATTTTATGGTTCTTGATATTGATTGCAATCCATCTTGTCCCATCATACTTGGTAGACCGTTTTTGCGAACTATAGGTGCCGTGATTGATATGAAAGAAGGGAATATTAAATTTTAATTTCCATTAAGAAAGGGTATGGAACACTTACCTAGAACTAGAATTAAGCCACCATATGAATCAATCATGAGGACAACCTATGGAGCAAAAACTAAAGATGATAATACTTGAATCTATGCATTATGCCTAGCTAGGGGCATAAAACGATAGCGCTTGTTGGGAGGCAACCCAATGAATAAAATAATCTTTTTTCTTTTTTTCTTTATATTTTTGTGTGTTCACAAAATTATGCTAATTTTATGATTGTGTTTGTATGTTTTAGTTAGTGTTTGTGCCAAGTAGAGCCTTTAGGATCATGTTGGGTGATAGTTGATTTGATCTTGTTGGAAAACAGAATGTTTTGCGCCCAGTAGCAGAATTGTTAAAAATCACAGAAGTGTGATAAAATTCTGAATTCTTTACATAAGATTGATATACAAATTTCCTACGTTTTCCTAATTTTTAAGAATTTTTGGAGTTATAGAAGTATGGTCAAAGTCCAGATTACTACATATTGTTCTGTTTTTGACAGATTTTGTTTTTGTTGCATTGTGTGCTTATTTTGATGAATCTATGGATTGTATCGGGGGTATAAACCATGGTAAAGTTAGAATATAGTAGGTATAATGAATTAATAAAATATGAATGGGTTTGCAATAGTACTTAATGTTGGGGAATGTAGCATGCAATTTCAAAAAAAAAATACGCTCACGCAAGATCTATCTTGGAGATGCATAGCAACGAGAGGGGGAGAGTGTGTCCACGTACCCTCGTAGGCCGAAAGCAGAAGTGTTAGCTTAACACGGTTGATGTAGTCGAACGTCTTCGTGATCCAACCGATCAAGCACCGAACGTACGGCACCTCCGAGTTCTGCACACGTTCAACTTGATGACGTCCCTCGAACTCTTGATCCAGCAAAGTGTCGAGGGAGAGTTTCGTCAGCATGACGGTGTGGTGACGGTGATGGTGATGTGATCCGCGCAGGGCTTCGCCTAAGCACTACGACAATATGACCAGAGGAGTAAACTGTGGAGGGGGGCACCGCACACGGCTAAGAGAATATCTGTTGTGTTCTAGGGTGCCCCCCTGCCCCCGTATATAAAGGAGGGGAGGAGGAGGCCGACCCCCTAGGGGCGCGCCAAGTGTGGGGAGTCCTACTAGGACTCCCAGTCCTAGTAGGATTCGCCCTTCCTTTTTCGGAGTGGGAAAGGGGCAAAGGGAGAGGGAGTGGGAGAGGGAAAGGGGGGCGCCGCCCCTCCCCTAGTCCAATTCAGAATTCCATGGGGGGGGGGGGGGGCAGCCACCCCTTGTGGGTTGTCCCCTCTCTCCCCTATGGCCCATGAGGCCCATTACCTCTCCCGGGGGGTTCTGGTAACCTCCCGGTACTCCGAAAAATACCCGAAATGATCCGGAACCATTCCGGTGTCCAAATACCACCTTCCAATATATCAATCTTTACCTCTCGATCATTTCGAGACTCCTCGTCATGTCCATGATCTCATCCGGGACTCCGAACAAACTTCGGTCACCAAAACACACAACTCATAATACAAATCGTCATCGAACGTTAGGCGTGCGGACCCTACGGGTTCGAGAACTATGTAGACATGACCGAGACACATCTCCGGTCAATAACCAATAGCGGAACCTAGATGCTCATATTGGCTCCTACATATTCTACGAAGATCTTTATCGGTCAAACCGCATAACAACATACATCATTCCCTTTGTCATCGGTATGTTACTTGCCCGAGATTCGATCGTCGGTATCATTATACCTAGTTCAATCTCGATATCGGCAAGTCTCTTTACTCGTTCCGTAATGCATCATCCCGTAACTAACTCATTAGTCACATTGCTTGCAAGGCTTATAGTGATGTGCATTACCGAGAGGGCCCAGAGATACCTCTCCGATACATGGAGTGACAAATCCTAATCTTGATCTATGCCAACCCAAAAAACACCTTCGGAGACACCTGTAGAGCATCTTTATAATCACCCAGTTATGTTGTGACATTTGATAGCACACAATGTGTTCCTCCGGCATTCGGGAGTTGCATAATCTCATAGTCAGAGGAATATGTATAAGTCATGAAGAAAGCAATAGCAATAAAACTTAACGATCATTATGCTAAGCTAACGGATGGGTCTTGTCCATCACATCATTCTCCTAATGTGATCCCGTTCATAAAATGAAAACACATGTCTATGGTTAGGAAACTTAACCATCTTTGATTAACGAGCTAGTCTAGTAGAGGCATACTAGGGACACTGTGTTTTGTCTATGTATTCACACATGTATCTAGTTTCTGGTTAATACAATTCTAGCATGAATAATAAACATTTATCATGATATAAGGAAATATAAATAACAACTTTATTATTGCCTCTAGGGCATATTTCCTTCAGTCTCCCACTTGCACTAGAGTCAATAATCTAGTTCACATCGCCATGTGATTTAACACCAATAGTTCACATCTTTATGTGATTAACACCCATAGTTCACATCACCATGTGACCAACACCCAAAGGGTTTACTAGAGTCAATAGTCTAGTTCACATCACCATGTGATTAATACCCAAAGAGTATTAAGGTGTGATCATGTTTTGCTTGTGAGAGAAGTTTAGTCAACGGGTCTGCCACATTCAGATCCATATGTATCTTGCAAATTTCTATGTCTACAATGCTCTGCACGGAGCTACTCTAGCTAATTGCTCCCACTTTCAATATGTATCTAGATTGAGACTCAAAGTCATCTAGATTAGTGTCAAAGCTTGCATCGACGTAACTCTTTACGACGAACTCTTTATCACATCCATAACCGAGAAACATTTCCTTAGTACTCTTAGGTAACTAAGGATAACTTTGACCGCTGTCCAGTGATGCACTCCTGGATCACTATCGTACCCCCTTGCCAAAATCATGGCAAGGTATACAATAGGTCTGGTACACAGCATAGCATACTTTATAGAACCTATGACAGAGGCATAGGGAATGACTTTTCATTTTCTTTCTATTTTCTGCCGTGGTCGGGTTTTGAGTCTTACTCAACTTCACACCTTTGCAACACAGGCAAGAACTCCTTCTTTTACTGTTCCATTTTGAACTACTTCAAAATCTTGTTAAGGTATGTACTCATTGAAAAAACTTATCAAGCATTTTGATCTATCTCTATAGATCTTGATGCCCAATATAAGTAGCTTCACCGAGGTCTTTCATTTAAAAATTCTTATTCAAGTATCCTTTTATGCTACCCAGAAATTCTATATCATTTCCGATCAACAATATGTCATCCACATATAATATCAGAAATGCTACAGAGCTCCCACTCACTTTCTTGTAAATACAGGTTTCATCGCAAGTCTGTATAAAACTATATGCTTTGATCAACTTATCAAAGCGTATATTCCAACTCCGAGATGCTTGCACCAGTCCATAGATGGATCGCTGGAGCTTGCACACTTTGTTAGCACCTTTACGATCTACAAAACCTTCTGGTTGCATCATATACAACTCTTCTTTGAGAAATCCATCAAGGAATGCAGTTTTGACATCCATTTGCCAGATTTCATAATCATAAAATTCGGTAATTGCTAACATGATTCGGACAGACTTTAAGCATCGATATGAGTGAGAAAATCTAATCGTAGTCAACACTTTGAACTTGTCAAAAACCTTTTTGCGACAATTCGAGATTTGTAGATAGTAACACTACCATCATCGTCCGTCTTCCTCTTGAAGATCCATTTATTCTTAATGGCTTGCTGATCATCGGGCTAATCCACCAAAGTCCACACTTTGTTCTCATACATGGATCCCATCTTAGATTTCATGGCCTCAAGCCATTTTGCGGAATCTGGGCTCATCATCGCTTCCTCATAGTTCGTAGGTTCGTCATGGTCTAGTAACATGACTTCCAGAATAGGATTACCGTACCACTCTGGTGCGGAACGTACTCTGGCTGACCTACGAGGTTCGGTAGTAACTTGATCTGAAGTTTCATGATCATCATCATTAGCTTCCTCACTAATTGGTGTAGGCATCACAGGAACTGTTTTCTGTGATGAGTTATTCTCCAATTCGAGAGAAGGTACAATTACCTCATCAAGTTCTACTTTCCTCCCACTCACTTCTTTCGAGAGAAACTCCTTCTCTAGAAAGGATCCATTCTTAGCAACAAAGATCTTGCCTTCGGATCTGTGATAGAAGGTGTACCCAACAGTTTCTTTTGGGTATCCTATGAAGACGCACTTCTCCGATTTGGGTTCGAGCTTATCAGGCTGAAGCTTTTTCACATAAACATCGCAACTCCAAACTTTAAGAAACGACAGCTTAGGTTTATTGCCAAACCACAGTTCATACGGTGTCATCTCAACGGATTTAGATGGTGCCCTATTTAACGTGAATGCAGCTGTCTCTAATGCATAACCCCAAAACGATAGTGGTAAAACGGTAAGAGACATCATAGATCGCACCATATCTAATAAAGTACGGTTATGACGTTCGGACACACCATTACGCTGTGGTGTTCCAGGTGGCGTGAGTTGCGAAACTATTCCACTTTGTTTTAAATGAATACCAAACTCGTAACTCAAATATTCGCCTCCGCGATCAGATCATAGAAACTTTATTTTCTTGTTACGATGATTTTCCACTTCACTCTGAAATTCTTTGAACTTTTCAAATGTTTCAGACTTGTGTTTCATTAAGTAGATATACCCATATCTGCTTAAATCATCTGTGAAGGTCAGAAAATAACGATATTCGCCGCGAGCCTCAACACTCATCGGACCGCATACATCGGTATGTATTATTTCCAATAAGTCATTGGCTCGCTCCATTGTTCCGGAGAATAGAGTTTTAGTCATCTTGTCCGTGAGGCATGGTTCGCAAGTATCAAATGATTCATAATCAAGTGATTCCAAAATCCCATCTGCATGGAGTTTCTTCATAACCTAAACGGCAGTGCCACAAATATGTTGCACTATCATTATCAACTTTGCATCTTTTGGCATCAATAATATGAATATGTGTATTACTACGATCGAGATTCAATAAACCATTCACATTGGGTGTATGACCATAGAAGGTTTTATTCATGTAAACTGAACAACAATTATTCTGTGACTTACATGAATAACCGTATCGCAATAAACATGATCCAATCCTATTCATGCTCAACGCAAACACCAAATAACATTTATTTAGGTCCAACACTAATCCCGAAGGTAGAGGGAGTGTGCGATGGTGATCTTATCAACTTGGAATCACTTCCAACACACATCGTCACCTCGTCATTAACTAGTCTCTGTTCATTTTGCAACTCCTGTTTTGAGTTACTAATGTTAGCAACTGAACCGGTATCAAATACCCAGGGGCTACTATGAACACTAGTAAAATACACATCAATAACATGTATATCAAATATACCTTTGTTCACTTTGCCATCCTTCTTATCCGCCAAGTATTTGGGGCAGTTCCGCTTCCAGTGACCATTTCCTTTGCAGTAGAAGCACTCAGTTTCAGGCTTAGGTCCAGACTTGGGTTTCTTCCTGGGAGTAGCAACTTGCTTGCTATTCTTCTTGAAGTTCCCTTTCTTGCCCTCGCCCTTTTTCTTGAAACTAGTGATCTTGTCAACCATCAACACTTGATGCAATTTCTTGATTTCTACCTTCGCCGATTTCAGCATCGTGAAGAGCTTGGGAATCATTTTCGTCATCCCTTGCATATTATAGTTCATCACGAAGTTCTAGTAACTTGGTGATAGTGACTAGAGAAATTTGTCAATCACTATCTTATCTGGAAGATTAACTCCCACTTGATTCAAGTGATTGTAGTACCCAGACATTCTGAGCACATGCTCACTAGCTGAGCTATTCTCCTCCATCTTGTAGGCAAAGTACTTGTCAGAGGTCTCATACCTCTCGACACGGGCATGAGTCTGAAATACCAATTTCATCTCTTTGGAACATCTCATATGCTCCATGGCGTTCAAAATGTTTTTGAAGTCCCAGTTCTAAGCCGTAAAGCATGGTGCACTAAACTATCAAGTAGTCATCATATCGAGCTTGCCAAACGTTCATAACGTCTGCATCTACTCCTGCAATAGGTCTGTCACCTAGCGGTGCATCAAGGACATAATTCTTCTGTGCAGCAACGAGGATATTCCTCAGATCATGGACCCAGTCCGCATCATTGCTACTATTATCTTTCAACTTAGTTTTCTCTAGGAACATATCAAAAATAAAACAAGGGAGCTATACGCGAGCTATTGATCTACAACATAATTTGCAAATACTACCAGGACTAAGTTCATGATAAATTAAGTTCAATTAATCATATTACTTAAGAACTCCCACTTAGATAGACATCCCTCTAGTCATCTAAATGATCATGTGATCCATATCAACTAAACCATGTCCGATCATCACATGAGATGGAGTAGTTTTCAATGGTGAACATCTCTATGTTGATCATATCTACTATATGATTCACGTTCGACCTTTCGGTCTCAGTGTTCCGAGGCCATATCTGCATATGCTAAGCTCGTCAAGTTTAACCCGAGTATTCTGCATGTGCAAAACTAGCTTGCACCCGTTGTATGCGAACGTAGAGCTTATCACACCCGATCATCACGTGGTGTCTCGGCACGACGAATTGTCGCAATGGTGCATACTCAGGGAGAACACTTATACCTTGAAATTTAGTGAGGGATCATCTTATAATGCTACCGCCGTACTAAGCAAAATAAGATGCATAAAAGATAAACATCACATGCAATCAAAACATGTGACATGATATGGCCATCATCATCTTGTGCCTTTGATCTCCATCTCCAAAGCACCATCATGATCTCCATCGTCACCGGCTTGACACCTTGATCTCCATCGTAGCATCGTTGTCGTCTCGCCAACTATTGCTTCTACGACTATCGCTACCGCATAGTGATAAAGTAAAGCAATTACATGGCGATTGCATTTCATACAATAAAGCGACAACTATAAGGCTCCTGCCAGTTGCCGATAACTTTTACAAAACATGATCATCTCATACAATAACGTATATCACATCATGTCTAGACCATATCACATCACAACATGCCCTGCAAAAACAAGTTAGACGTCCTCTACTTTGTTGTTGCAAGTTTTACGTGGATGCTACGGGCTTCTAGTAAGAACCGTTCTTACCTACGCATCAAAACCACAATGATTTTTCATCAAGTGTGCTGTTTTAACCTTCAACAAGGACCGGCCGTAGTCAAACTCGATTCAACTAAAGTTGGAGAAACAGACACCTGCCAGCCACCTATGTGCAAAGCACGTCGGTAGAACCAGTCTCATGAACACGGTCATGTAATGTCGGTCCGGGCCGCTTCATCCAACAATACCTCCGAATCAAAGTAAGACGTTGGTGTCGGTCTCAAAACCGGTGGATCTCGGGTAGGGGGTCCCGAACTGTGCGTCTAAGGTCGATGGTAACAGGAGACGGGGGACACGATGTTTACCCAGGTTCAGGCCCTCTCTAGGGAGGTAATACCCTACGTCCTGCTTGATTGATCTTGATGAATATGAGTATTACAAGAGTTGATCTACCACGAGATCATAATGGCTAAAACCCTAGAAGTCTAGCCTGTCTGATTATGATTGCCTCTACGGAATAAACCCTCCGGTTTATATAGACACCGGAGGGGACTAGGGTTGTACAAAGTCGGTTACAGAGAAACGAATCTTCATATCCGAACACCAAGTTTGTCGTCCACGCCAGGGAGAGTCCCATCCGGACACGGGAAAGAGTCTTCTGTCTTGTATCTTCATGGCCCATCAGTCCGGCCCACGTTACGTAGCCTGGATGCCCGAGGACCCCGTAATCCAGGACTCCCTCAGTAGCCCCTGAACCAGGCTTCAATGACGATGTGTCCGGCGCACAGATTGTCTTCGGCATTTCAAGGCGGGTTCCTCCTCCGAATACTCCAAAACAGACTACGAGCACAGAAAGCGTGTCCGGCTCTGCAAAACAAGTACCACACACAACCGCAGAGAGTATAATATTTCACGAGTCCCATCTGCTGACAACTTTTTGTAACGCGACACCACGTTTCTGCACGGTCATTATTTCGAACCGTTTTCTTTTTAGCCTCCTGCTCCATGTTTCGAGAAGCGGTTTTATTGGCACGTCTTGTCGAAGCAGAGATCATGCCCCTTATTACGGGATTCTCATCGATACGGGCGTGGGTAATCTAACCATGCGGTCTGCATGGCCCTTGGGAATAGGCGAGTTTTAAGGCGAGTGGGGAGGCGCTTGATATTCACTGCCTTTATAAGGGGATAAGGATTCACCCCTTTCACCCACGCCTTCTCTTTTCCTCATCCTTTCCAACCTCGAGTTCCAGCACCCAAGGTTCAATTTATTCGTTTCGAGCCTCCTAGCCATGTCCGGACCCAACCCTCAAGGCTGGTGGGTGGCCTCCTCCGTCACAGAGGAGGATATCGCGAAGCTCCGGGCGGCAAAATACCTGACCGCGGAAATCCCCCACAGGCTCCCTGCTCAAGGGCAGGTCATTCCTACTCCCAGATCCGGCGAGAGGGTCGTATTCATCTCTCACTTCCTCCGAGGGCTAGGGTTCGCTCTCCATCCCTTCGTCCGCGGACTCATGTTCTATTACGGGCTAGATTTTCATGATCTGGCTCCGGACTCCCTTCTTCACATCTCGGCGTTCATCGTCATGTGCGAGGCCTTTCTCCGTATTCCTCCACACTTCGGCTTATGGGTCAAGAACTTTAATATGAAGCCGAAGGTAGTCGATGGGAAGCAAGCAGAGTGCGGCGGTGCGATGGTGAGCAAACTCACCCACACACCTTGGCCAAAAGGCTCTTTCACGGAAACCTCCAACCTATGGCAACGGGAGTGGTTTTACATCACTTAACCCCGTGGTACCAAGTGGGCAGCTACACCTGCGTTCTGGCCTGGCCCTCCATTACGGCTCGCATCATGGATTAACAAGGGGCTGGACTGGGGATCAATGGATGAAGTGCAGACGCTACAAAGTCGCATCCGGAGCCTCCTCGAGAAGGACACCGGCCTCATCGATGTAATCCAGGTAATGCTAGTCCGCTGGGTCCTGCCGTGCCAGCGACGGCCCCTCCGCATGTGGGAGTTCAATCCAGAAGGACCACGGACTCTTCAGCACTTCTTTGGCACAACGCACAAAGGAATGTGGAAGTTGTTCTTCGGGACCCGAAAACAGTGGCCGGATACTGCCGAGGACATCGGCCTCGACTGCAACCATCCAGATACCTCGGTAGGCCCTCGACTCCTGAACACAATTTAGTTAAATATCTCGTAACAATATACTCAGAAAACCATCTTCTACCAGGGCTGGATCAAGAAGGCGGAAAGAATTAGGTGTTCGGCCCCTCTTCCCGAAGACTCAGCAGATCCTGTGTTAACAAGGATGCTGGCTCCGGCGCCATACCAAGTGCCGGCGAAGGGGGACAAAGAGGAGAGCAAGAAGGCCGAAGGTGGCCTCTATTCTACAGGTACACCAGACAATATGTCCGGGGAGATTGGAACTCCCTCTTCCGAAGACAAAAGAGAAGGAGCAACTGACATCTCCTCTCCCGATGGGAAGAAGAGGGCCGCCTCCGAAGATTTGGAAGCAAAGGCTCCTAAGCGAGGGAAGATGTCCCTGTCAGGTGGCTCGGGTTCAGAAGACGACGTTGTCGCGCATTTCCTCCATAAGGACAAGCCTTCAGCGGAATCGTAAGTGAACAGGGGCGTCCGAAACATATCCCATTGCTTTTCGGTTACCAGGGTAACATTTAAAATATATGTTTGCAGTCCGGCACGCAGTCTTCCTCAACAGTCCTCCTCCTCGGGGGATCTTCTTCCGGAGATGATGGAAAGTGAGATGCCTCCATAGACCTTCTCGCCCAATAGGGCAGACAACTCCGAGGTGTCGTCCCGGAGGATCTCTCCCGACCAACAAGCAGTGCGAGGGACAATGAAAACTACGCCCGAAGGTGATACTTCGGCCGTCTAGAGTCCGGGGCATGCGGACCCTATGGGGACCAACAATAAAGGGCCCGGACTATCCGGTTTACAGCCGGGGACGACTCTAGAGCCGGGTAAACATATTCTTTCAAAGGCAGTCCATACTCCTGCGGCCGCTCCCAGGGATCCGGGGGCGCCGGATACAAGGACGGGCATGCTGCAACATGCATCCGTTTCAGAGGAACATCGTACCTTAATGGGTACGGTTGTTGAGAGGATTCTATCCACGAGAAGTGGATTGAATGAATCCTTCATGAGCCTGCTAAGAGGCTTCGAGGTATGCAATGTAATACCTTTAATTGCACTTCTACGTGCAAAATGCACCTGTGTATAGATAGTAGCCCCTGAGACTCTGGTTGCCGTCCGAAGGGAGGCGATCAGAGGATCAAAAAAATATTCCCAGGAAATAATCTGATGAATTGGAACACAGGCTGTTTCATCCATGATGACTGCCCAAGCTACAGAGTTTGCAAGGCTGAAGTAGAAACTTGATGTGGCGGATGACGACCTTACACTTATTAACAGGCGGCTTGACGAGGCGCAAGGTATGTTTTTGGGGCAGTCAATATATGTAAATATGATAATATGAGCATGACGATGAAAATTGTATACTGAGATATGCATAACTGCAGATAGTGCTGCCGCAGTTGAGGCCCTACGGGCTGAGCTTGCCCGAGCCACGGAGCAAGCCAGGATGAGTGAGGCGGCTGCCAAGAAGGCAGCTGCTGAGTTAAAGGCCGAACAGGCTGCTCGGCGCCAGTGCGAGGAGAGAATATCTACCATGACGCGCGAGCTAAAGGATGCCAATGTTTGATGCGAATTCCTCGAGAAGGATAACAAAGCCAGAACGGTCGAACTCGGCAGGGCCTTACAAGAGGCTAGAGAAGCATGGTCCGAGTCTAGAGCGGCTCGGGAAGAAATCCGGCAAGTTGGGGAGATAGCGGCCGGTAAGCCTTTCTTATTGCAGACTAAATTCGGCGATCCGAAGTATGCCCCCCTTAATCAAATGTGGAGTTCTCCAGACGCATTATTGGACTTGCCGAAGCGTGTCTCCGATGCGGCGCAGTTTTTCCAAGTGCAAGAAGGACGTGCAACGGAGAAGCTTTTCTGGTCGCAATTCAGCATGCCGAAGCGTCCGCTGTTGCTGAACAAACAGATGGCCCAGTGGGCCGAGCTCCACAAGATATCCGGATCTGCCATGAAGGACGTCGTGGTCCGGCTGTGGCCGACTGAGCCAATTCCGAATAGTTATTTCAGTTTGGTGCAGCGACTTGTTGATGCGGTGCCGCGTATCGATGCTGTTAAGCGGTCAACGTGCATTGAAGGTGCACGGATGGCCCTTGCCCGCGTCAAGGCGAACTGGGCGAAGATGAAGGCCACCAATATTGTAGTGAAGAGTCCACCCAAGGGCAAGGACCATCACACGCCAGAGCATTATTTTGAAGATGTCCTAGAGGGTGCCCGCTTGATAGAGGGTCAGTGCTCGAAAGATATGATGTTCGAGTGAATATACCAAGTTTGTAAAAACAACATTATGATATATTAAGGCCATATTTTTATACTTCTGCCTGAAAGTATTGGTTCCTCCTATGCGGCCGTTCTTCATATAATCTGAAAGTTTGCCAGTCGTCGGCTTCAGCCCCCTCGCATATAATGCGGGGGTGTTCGGAAAAGCACTTGATCACTCTTGACCCAATGTCTTGGTCCATGAAGGAGGTGTCAATGCGGCGAACTAGGCAATAGGACTATAGGGCTTTAACACTTTCACTTAGCCATAGGAGTTTGACGGCGGGTCTACGATATAGCCCCTGGTATGTACGCGTTTGCCCGAATACGGTGCGTTACATAGGTGACCAGAAAAACGGTCCTTCATGTAATACGGAGAGAATCGCGAAGGATTCTGATGAGTCATCGAGTGGTTGACCAGCTCTCGCCGCATCATGACAGTCAGTTTTCGGCTTTCTCTACTGAGGTGCTCATCCCGATGAACTAGGACACAATCGCAGTAGTTCTCCCTTTACTACCCTAGCCGATATAGCGGAACGTAAGGTAGTAAGCACAGGAGCTGGGCAACCCAACTATTGACCAAAGACATGATTCAGAGCTGATGCATATAAGGCCAAACTCGTGACGCCGAAGTGTGCTGAAAAGCTGTTCGGACTTGTCGGCAACTCATGTGTTGCCGTATCAAGCCCCTGGCAATTTGTGCCGAGGTGCGTTCGTGAAACAACCGAAGAAGCAAAATTCAGTACGTAGAAAAAGCGAATACTGAATACGGGTTATGTTCACTGGAATCTGATTGATACGTTAAACGCAATTCTACAGATTATAATGCCCCTACCCGGGCTATTTAATCATGCCGGGGGCCGAGTGCTGAGGAAAAAGGCACTTTACAGGTTTAAAAATAAAGAGTGCGGTCTTACAAAAATCGTTAGGACCTCCTGTCGCACGTCTGTGCTGCCTTGCCTCGGTGAAAGGGCTCCTTAGTAGGAATAGCCTTTGGTTATTTATACAAAGCCAAACTTTAGAAAGAGTCCATAAGATGACCAGGCTTGGAATCACCTATTGTAAAGGATAAAAAATAGTTAGGAAAAGTAAAAAGACTATGAGTGTGCGGACCGCATTGTAGGCCTGTCCGTACTGTGCCTCCGCCGATGACCATGGTATTTTAGGTGCATAATTATATATGCGCGGATAAACTTCGCGGCTATATGGGGCGGACGACGGAGGCCGAGCTGCTAACCCAGCTTTGAGATTGATTGGTCCTATTTAGTAGAGACCGGCGGCTTGACAGCCGATGAGATACGCGGCTTGATAAGGCCGCTTTATACTTCGGCTGCAGCAGCCATGGTACGCTCCTCTATACAGAGGGAGCATTCTGTATTTCCGTTTACAGTGATGACGTCGCGTGGATCGGGCATCTTAAGATTTAAATTGGCGTAATGTGGGACCGCATTAAAACGAGTAAAAGCGGTACGCTCGAGTAGTGCGTGGTAGCTGCTGCGGAACGGTACAATATCGAAGGTCAAGCCTTCGCTTCTAAAGTTGTTCAGCGAGCCGAAAACGACTTCCAATGTAATTGATCCCGTGCGGCGAGCTTCTACGCCAGACACTGCTCCTTTGAAGGTAGCTGTGGTGGGCTTGATTCATGAAGGATAAATGCCCATTTTGCGGACAGTGTCTTGGTAAAGTAGATTAAAACTACTTCCGCTGTCCATAAGGACTTTAGTGAGATGGAACCCATCGATAATTGGATCGAGGATCAGAGCTGCCGAACTTTCGTGACGGATACTGGCTGGGTGGTCCTTGCGATCGAAAGTGATCGGGCAGGCCGCCCATTGGCTTAATTTTGGGGTGCCTGGCTCTATGGCATTGGCGTCCTGTAGTCCGCGCTTGCGCTCCTCTGTAGGGATGTGTGTCACGTATACCATGTTGACTGTTTTTACTTTGAGGGGAAATTGCTTCTGACCCCCGGTGTTCGGTTGGCAAGTCTCTTCGTCATCGCTGTCACTGGGCGGCCCCTTCCCCTTGTGTTCGGCGTTAAGCTTGCCGGCTTGTTTGAAGACCCAACAGCTTCTGTTGGTGTTATTGGTTGGTTTATCGGGGGTGCCATGTATCTGGCAGGGCCGATCCAGTATCTTGTCTAAATTGGATGGTCTGTCTCTATTTGCCTTGAATGGCTTTTTCCGTTGACCGGTTTTGGAGCTGCTGAATCCGGCGTTTACCGCCATGTCTTGCGTTCCTTCATTATTATTTCGACGCTTGTGTTTATTGCGTCGTGGCTTGCCGTTGCCGTCTCGAACTTCGGAAGTGCCCGAATCACTGGTGCTGTTGCTTCTACGAGCGAGCCAGCTATCTTCTCCCGCGCAAAAGCGGGTCATCAGAGCGGTAAGGGCTGCCATGGATTTTGGTTTTTCTTGACCGAGGTGGCGGGCAAGCCATTCGTCTCGGACGCTATTTTTAAAGGCCGCGGGGGCTTCGGCGTCCGGACAATCGACAATTTGGTTCTTTTTAATTAGGAACCTAGTCCAGAGCTTCCTGGCTGACTCCCCGGGCTGCTGGATGATGTGACTTAGGTCGTCGGCATCCGGAGGCCGGACATATGTACCTTGAAAGTTATCGTGGAAGGCGTCTTCCAAGTCTTCCCAGCTGCCAATGGAGTTCATTGGGAGGCTGTTCAGCCAGTGCCACGCTGGTCCCTTTAATTTTAGTGGGAGGTATTTGATGGCATGGAGGTCATCACCGCGGGCCATGTGGATATGGAGAAGGAAATCTTCAATCCATACTGCGGGATCTGTTGTTCCATCGTATGATTCGATATTCATGGGTTTAAACCCTTCCGGGAATTCGTGTTCCATTACCTCATCAGTGAAGCAGAGGGGATGTGCGGCGCCTCTATATCAGGCCAAGTCGCAACGTAGTGTGGATGTAGTCCGTCTGCGGTTTTTGGCCCGGACGTGGTTATGCTCGGCACGTCTGGCTTGATAGCCGTCGTCGCGCGCCAGGCCATGCCCCCGTGATCCGTAGATCGATCTGGACTAACCTGTTCTGTTCTCCAGGTTTTGCCGCAGGTCATATGTGTATTCCCGAGTTGTGGTATCTTTGCCTTTACGGCGAGGTAGTATGGGCAGGTGTTCGGCTTGAGTTGCCGCCTTGTCCCGGCCACGTGGTGGTCGGTCAGCCGCATTATGTGTTGATGGCGTGGGCTCAAGTGCCTCGTGGTCGAATTGGGGTAGCAATTTACGCTTCGGGTAACTTTTAATGGGGCGCTCGAGTCCGTATTCCTCGGCTGCCAGGACATCAGTCCATCTGTCGTTGAGCAGATCTTGATCAGCTTGAAGCTGCTGCTATTTCTTTTTCAGGATCCTTGCAGTGGCTATTAGCCGGCGCTTAAAGCGCTCCTGCTCGACGGGTTCCTCAGGCACGATAAAGTCTTCGTCGCCGAGGCTCACCTCGTCTTCGGAGAGCGGAAGATAGTTGTTGTCCTCCGAGTCTTCGTTTATGGCCTGTTCATCAGGGCTAACTTGCCCATCTTCCCTATTGTCCTGTTCGGAAGTCGGCTCGACGGGATCTTCTTTGTCTTCGGCATTGTCCAGAGTATTGTTTTCTCTTATGCCGGTATTGCTGTCTTTTCCACGACGTGATTTAGAGCGGTGCCGCTGACATCGGCGCTTTGGCTGTATCTAAGGAGGTTTATCCTCAACTGGATCTTTCTCATTATCGCCATTATTCTCTTTGGGAGTATCCACCATGTAAACGTTGTACGAGGAGGTGGCTGTCCAGCACCCAGTAAACGGCGGGTTTTGGGCCTGCTCCTCTCTGGCATCGTCGTCCATACAGTCGATGTCTTTGGAGTCGTAATCAAGCATGTCGGTTAAGTCTTCGACAGTGGTAATGAAGTGGGTGGTGGGTGGGAAGCGAAATTCCCCGTCATCAGCCCCCGGTTCAAACCGGATATAATTCGGCTGTGAGTCCCCCGCTAAGGAGAGGGTTTTTAATGAGTTTAGCACATCACCCAAAGGTGAGTGTCGGAAGATGTCCGCGGAGCTGAACTCGACGATCGGCGCCCGATCGAGCTCGATGGGCGTGGACGCACGCGGTTCGGAACCTGTGGCCGGAGATGAATCCGAGGTTCCGGTGACACAGATCCTGTTCGAAGTTGGGTCTGTGTGCGGCTCCAACACCGCTGAGTCTGCGGCTTCCGTGGCGGGGTTGAGCTTCCCATCCTCGGATGGTGCAATCTGCTCCGGATCTAGGGCCAGGGCAGTTACACGGCGCTATCTCCCGGGTATGGTCCGATGACAGATTTAGGTCATGTTCATCGCGGTGGTAGGGAGCGGCTGCCATGGGCTCGATTCCATTGAAGATCAAGTCTCCGCGGATATCAGCAACGTAGCTCAAGCTTCCGAACCTGACCTGATGGCCAGGGGCGTAGCTGTCGATCTGCTCCAGATGGCCAAGAGAGTTGGCCCGCAGTATGAAGCCACCGAATACGAAGATCTGGCCGAGGAGAAAGACCTCCCTCAAGGCAGCGTTGTTGTGGATGATTGATGGAGCCATCGAGTCTTCTAGTGACGACACAGCGGAACTCTCAATGAAAGCACCAATGTCGGTGTCAAAACCGGCGGATCTCGGGTAGGGGGTCCCGAACTGTGCGTCTAAGGTCGATGGTAACAGGAGACGGGGGACATGATGTTTACCCAGGTTCGGGCCCTCTCTATGGAGGTAATACCCTACGTCCTGCTTGATTGATCTTGATGAATATGAGTATTACAGGAGTTGATCTACCATGAGATTATAATGGCTAAAACCCTAGAAGTCTAGCCTGTCTGATTATGATTGCCTCTACGGACTAAGCGCTCCGGTTTATATAGACACCGGAGGGGACTAGGGTTGTACAAAGTCGGTTACAGAGAAAGGAATCTTCATATCCGAACGCCAAGTTTGCCGTCCACGCCAGGGAGAGTCCCATCTGGACACGGGAGAGAGTCTTCTGTCTTGTATCTTCATGGCCCATCAGTTCGGCCCATGTTACGTAGCCTGGACGCCCAAGGACCCCTTAATCCAGGACTCCCTCAGTTGGTGGTAAGCAATATGACTATTATCGCCCACAACTCTTTGTGTTCTACTCGTGCATATCATCTACGCATAGACCTGGCTCGGATGCCACTGTTGGGGAATGTAGCATGCAATTTCAGAAAAAATTACGCTCACGCAAGATCTATCTAGGAGATGCATAGCAACGAGAGGGGGAGAGTGTGTCCACGTACCCTCGTAGACCGAAAGTGGAAGCGTTAGCTTAACGCGGTTGATGTAGTTGAACGTCTTCGCGATCCAACCGATCAAGCACCGAACGTACGGTACCTCCGAGTTCTGCACACGTTCAGCTTGATGACGTCCCTCGAACTCTTGATCCAGCAAAGTGTCGAGGGAGAGTTTCGTCAGCACGACGGCGTGGTGACGGTGATGGTGATGTGATCCGCGCAGGGCTTCGCCTAAGCACTACGACAATATGACCGGAGGAGTAAACTGTGGAGGGGGGCACCGCACACGGCTAAGTGAACATCTGTTGTGTTCTAGGGTGCCCCCTGCCCCCGTATATAAAGGAGGGGAGGAGGAGGCCGACCCCCTAGGGGCGCGCCAAGTGTGGGGAGTCCTACTAGGACTCCGAGTCCTAGTAGGATTCCCCCTTCCTTTTCCGGAGTGGGAAAGGGGCAAAGGGAGAGGGAGTACGAGAGGAAAATGGGGGCGCCGCCCCCTCCCCTAGTCCAATTCGGAATTCCATGGGGGGGGGGGGGGGCTTAGCCACCCCTTGTGGGTTGTCCCCTCTCTCCCCTATGGCCCATGAGGCCCATTACCTCTCCCGGGGGGTTCCGGTAACCTCCCGGTACTCCGAAAAATACCCGAAATGATCCGGAACCATTCCGTTGTTCGAATACCACCTTACAATATATCAATCTTTACCTCTCAACCATTTCAATACTCCTCATCATGTCCATGATCTCATCCGGGACTCCGAACAAACTTCGGTCACCAAAACACACAACTCATAATACAAATCGTCATCGAACGTTAAGCGTGCGAACCCTACGAGTTCGAGAACTATGTAGACATGATCGAGACACATCTCCGATCAGTAACCGATAGCGGAACCTGGATGCTCATATTGGCTCCTACATATTCTACGAAGATCTTTATCGGTCAAACCGCATAACAACATACGTCATTCCCTTTGTCATCGGTATGTTACTTGCCCGAGATTCGATCGTCGGTATCATTATACCTAGTTCAATCTCATTATCGGCAAGTCTCTTTACTCGTTCTGTAATGCATCATCCCGTAACTAACTCATTAGTCACATTTCTTGCAAGGCTTATAGTGATGTGCATTACCGAGACGGCCTAGAGATACCTCTCAGATACACGGAGTGACAAATCCTAATCTTGATCTATGCCAACCCAACAAACACCTTCGAAGACACCTGTAGAGCATCTTTATAATCACCCAGTTACGTTGTGATGTTTGATAGCACACAAACTGTTCCTCCAGTATTCGGGAGTTGCATAATCTCATAGTCAGAGGAATATGTATAAGTCATGAAGAAAGCAATAGCAATAAAACTTAACGATCATTATGCTAAGCTAACGGATGGGTCTTTTCCATCACATCATTCTCCTAATGATGTGATCCCATTTATCAAATGACAACACATGTCTATGGTTAGGAAACTTAACCATCTTTGATTAACGAGCTAGTCTAGTAGAGGCATACTAGGGACACTGTGTTTTGTCTATGTATTCACACATGTATCAAGTTTCCGGTTAATACAATTCTAGCATGAATAATAAACATTTATCATGATATAAGGAAATATAAATAACAACTTTATTATTGCCTCTAGGGCATATTTCCTTCACTTAAAGTGGTGATTTGCTTTATTATACTAACGGATCTCACGAAGGTTTTGTTAAGTTTTGTGTGATTGAAGTTTTCAAGCTTTGGGTGAGATCATGATGGATGAAGGAATAAGGAGTGAAAAGAGCCTAAGCTTGGGGATGCCCATGGCGCCCCAAGGTAATATTCAAGGAGAACCAAGCAACAAAGCTTGGGGATGCCCTGGAAGGCATCCCCTCTTTCTTCTAACAACCATCAGTAATTTTACTTGGAGCTATATTTTTATTCGTCACATATCATGAGTTTTGCTTGGAGCGTCTTGTATTATATAAGTCTTTGATTGTTTTGCTTTTTAATTTATCACAATCATCCTTGTTGGACACACCTATTTGAGAGAGCCATAATGATGCTATGCTTTGTTAGAATTACTCTAGTGCTTCACTTATATCTTTTTTACCACGGTGGTGCTTTAAATTTTTGAAGAAATACTCTCATGCTTCACTTAGATTAATTTGAGAGTTAGTAAAATTTTGAAGAAATTCTCTCATGCTTCACTTATATTATTTTGAGAGATGAAAATTGTTATGCTCATGTTCTTCACTTAAATTTATTTGAGAACCTGTTGTAAGCAATGGTAATATATGAAATTAGTCCCAAAGTGATAGATCTCCAAGGGGGATATAATAAAAACTTCCATGAAGATCATTGGATATTATAAAATTGATTCCTTGCAATAGTTTTGAGATATGAAGATAGTAATATGTGAGTCATGTTGGTGAGTAATTATGCTTTAGTAAGAATATTGGTGTTAAGGTTTGTGATTCCCTATTCAAGCACGAAAGTCAATAGTTATGCAATGAAGTTACATGCTACTTGTGGTGCATTATTCGGTGTTAGTTATGCTTAATGCTCATTTTTGTTTTTTGGTTGGTTGCTTCTCAATCTATTTGCTAGCCTTTCCTTGTACTAAGTGGGAATACTACTTGTGCATCCAAACTCCTTAAACCAAGTTGTTCCAATGAGTCCACCATACATACCTATATGCGGTATTTCCATGCCGTTCTAAGTAAATTTGTATGTGCCAACTCTAATTTTCAAAATGAATTTCCTTTTTATGTGCCCGTAGTGCTCATGAAGCGGCAGGGGGTCGCCAATATTTTTTCATGCTAGATGTGTTATTCTCAACATGAGTGTATATTCACTTGTCATTGCACGAGAGTGTGGCGGTAATAGGGATGCCCAGTCCCGGATTGAAAAAGAAATTTACTTTATGTTGTCAAATGATAAATTCCTAGGAAAGTGTTGGTATGGAAGGCACCTGTGGATACGGCTAGCCATGGATTGTGAAAGAATGGTGGAAAAAGGAATAAACTTTATTTTATGTTTGGGAACCGCCTATGATGTATCAAGCATGGAAAGTATTGGGAATTCTCGGTCGTTTTCGTTGACGGGAAAAGCATGCCTCTCAAAATATTTTATCTCTCAATTTAAGCTTTGAGCTCTGGCACCTCTACAAATCTCTACTTCCCTCTGTGAAGGGCCTATCTATTTACCTTTATGCAATTTTTATTTTTATTTGAGTCTCCATCTTCTCTTATAAAGCACCAACTAGGGAGCACCATGATCATACTTGTGCATTGGATGTAGCTAATATTCGAGTGTGTTTCATGAATGTATCTGAGGGAGTCATGGACTAAGGGGTCCTCGGGGCGACAGCCCATTGTACATGGGCCGGACTGGTGGAGCCGTATAATGATAGGAGATCTATGAAGCCGTGGTGTACCCTCCAAGTCAAGAAGGCGCAGGATCTCTTTAAATTCCTTATTGTAATCTATCTTCGGTAACCCTAACCCTACCGGTGTCTATATAAACCGAGGGTTTTTAGTCTTTAGGGCAAGAGCTACATTCATCACCTCATCTCCTTAGGGTTTAGCTCATGCTAATCTCGAGGTAGATCTACTCTGTAAACCACATTATACATCCAATACAAATCAAGCAGGACGTAGGGTATTACCTCTTCGAGAGGGCCTGAACCTGGGTAAACTCTGTGTTTGTCGTCCCTTGTTCCCCATCGATCCTAGATCCACAGCTCGGGACCCCCTACCCTGAGGTTTGCCAGTTTTGACACCGACATTTGTGCATTCATTGAGAGTTCCGTTGTGGGATCGCCATAGGAATCGATGGCTCAACCGGTCGTTGGAGACCACACCCGCGCCGACGGCGTTCCCGCCCCTGGTCATCTCTTCGTCTTCGGCGGCATATTAGTGCGCACCGATCCCAGTAGTCGCCTCGACCAGATCGAAGGCTTCACCCTCGGTGAAGGGTTCATTGGTTTAGGGGCATCGACCCAGGACCGGCAGACTCACAAAAATCTGGTATCTCTCAGAGTCCGGCCCTGAAGCCCTACCCCGACAGACCGCCCACAAGATCTCCCGACGAATCGCCGGAGTGTCCGGCACCCCCATGTGGCCAGCTGGTAGACCACTTGGCGAGTCTTTTTCGTGCAATGGGAATCTCTGTTATCAGGCCTACGGCCTACGATCGGATCGGGCTTAAACCCGATGACCGAGAAATCAACACCCGTCCGGTCACGCACCTCGCCGCCACGGTCGAAGAGGCCCAGGAGGGTCGCAGCCCTGCAAGCTAAGAATGGTGTACACTCGAATCTCCAGCTCAGAGTCAGACACCAGCTCAGATGTATGTCCGGACTCGAGCCCCAACGCTAGATCTAGCCTCGAGCCGATCCAGTCACACACTAGTCCGGATCCGAGCCTTGCATGACCAGAACCGGACATGACTCAACAACCCATCAAGGATAGTCCGGGTCCGCGCGTTGCCGAATTCAAAACTTCACCGAACTATTAGACAAGGTACGCAAATATTGCGCCATGGAGGACACGTGGAGGGCGCAATAGATGAACATGGGGCCACAGCCCGCCGCGCATCACGGAAAGCCTCGCTTTAAATGAGCTTACACAAATCGGTCACCGGAGCGCGAGCCTAATGAAAAGAAAACTAGGCCCAGATCGGTGTTAGACGAGTTGCTGGATAAACCATGCCCAATACACTCGATCTTGCTAGACGCAAACCCAACCCACAAACCCAACCCACAATGTCCTTACGGTATACGAGACATTCGCCACAAACAATAAAAGGAAAAAGGCTCTTCGAGAGCTCAATCAAATATATCAAGTGACGGCCGCACAGCCATGGGCAGCCACGCCTATCACCTTCAACGAGAAGGACGAGCCAAGCCCCCGTAACAACCATGCACCGGCCGCACTGGTCCTCGACCCCATCGTCGATGGTTTCCGGCTGACTAAAGTGCTGATGGACGGAGGTAGCGGCCTCAACCTCATTTATGAGGATACTCTAGACAAGATGCAGTTCAACAGGTCGCGCATCGAACGCAGTCATACCACATTCCGAGGTATAATACCTGGTAGGGAGGCACACTGCTCGGGACGTGTAACCTTGGATGTTGTGTTCGGCACACCCGATAATTATAGATCCGAACCCTTACTATTTCACATTGTGCCTTTCCACAGTGGATATCACGCCCTTCTAGGACATGAGGCATTCTCAAGATTTCAGGCCATACCACATTACGGGTATATGAAACTCAAGATGCCAGGGCCCAACGGGGTGATCTCTCTTAAAAGCAACCCGAGCAAAGCCTTGCGAGCCGAAAACAAGACGGCATCCCTCGCCCTAGAGGCACTATCCGAAGCCCTCGCGGCCGAAGAGTTGACAGTGCTACGCACTACAGTCGACATGGATGATGTGGTTCTCAGTAAAAGACAAAAACCCACATCATTCAAGCCAGCAGATGAAATAGTAAAATTTCAAGTGCACCCAACAGATCCCAACAAAACGACATCCATAGGAGCATAGCTGGACCCCGCAGTCGACGAGGCGCTAAGGACATTCCTGCGTGAAAACTGGGAAATATTTGCCTGTCACCCATCAGATATGCTAGGAATCCCACGCAGGCTACAGAGCACAACCTAAACATTTTAAGAGGCTTCAAGCCAGTGAAACAAACCCTGCACTGATTTTCCGAACCCAAATGGCAGGCCATGGGCGAAGAACTTGCAAAACTGCTAGAGGCCGAATTCATCCGCGAGATCAAGCACCCCGAGTGGTTAGCAAATCTGGTTATGATACCCAAGAAGGATAAGTCTTGGCGGCTCTGTGTCGACTTTAACGACCTCAACAAGGCCTGCCCTCAGGATCCATTCCCCTGCCAAGGATAGACCAGATCATCAACGCCACCGCCGGACACGACTCGTTATGCTTCCTCGACGCATACTCTGGATACCATCAGATTAAGATGAAGGAGTTTGATCAGGCATCAACCGGATTCATCACCCCTTACGGGCCTTTCTACTTCAACACCTTGCCGTTCGGACTAAAAAATGTGGGAGCCACATACCAGCGCATGATTCAAACATGCCTCAAAAACCAAATTGGCAGAACAGTCGAGGCATACGTGGACGATGTGGTTGTCAAAACCAAACACATCGACCAACTGATAGACGACCCACGCCAAACCTTCGACAACCTGCGGGCCTACGACATACGGTTCAACCTGGAGAAATGCGTCTTCGGGGTCCCTGCCGGAAAGCTACTCGGATTCATAGTTTCCCATAGAGGAATCGAAGCCAATCTGGCCAAAATTAGAGTGTTGTCTCAGCTCGCAATACCAACAGAGCTTAAGCATGTCCAGAAGCTAGCGGGATGCGTGGCCGCCTTGAGCCGCTTCATATCTCGCCTCGGAGAAAAGGCATTGCCACTCTACAAACTGCTTAAAAAGACCAAGAACTTCCAGTGGACAGATGAAGCAACCATGGCACTCGAGGAGATTAAAACACTCTTCGCCGGCAACCCTATCCTGGCCGCACCCGGTGTCGGCGAACCCATGCTACTATACATTTCAGCCACCAATCAGGTGGCCAGCGCGATGCTTGTCGTGGAGCGGGAATCTGAGGGCCACAAGTTCCAAGTCCAGAAGCCGGTCTACTACATTTCCGAGGTGCTCACGCCATGCAAATCATGATACCCGCACTATCAAAAGATAGCCTACACGGTTTTCATGGCATCTCGAAAGCTAACTACTTTCAAGAATGTTCGGTCACAGGGGCATCAGAGGTCCCCTTAAATGACATAATCAATAACTGGGACACCACAGGCCGCATCGCCAAATGGGCCATCGAGCTTCTCCGCTTCGAGATAACATACAAGCCACACCGAGCCATTAAATCTCAGGTGCTGGCAGATTTCATAGCCGAATGGACCGAGGCGGAACTACCCCGGGAGTATTCTACATGCTCGCACTAGACAATGTACTTCGACGGCTCATAGATGTTAGCCGGACTGGGGGCTGGGGTCATCCTAATCTCCCCCACCGGCGACACTGTTCGGTATATCCTCCAAATAATATACACGGACTCCAACAACGCAGCCGAATATGAAGCACTACTACATGGTCTTCGTATGGCCACATCAATGGGCGTGCAGTGCCTCGAGGTAAGAGGAAATTCATACTTGGCGATCTCTCAAGTCAACGGCGAATTCAACGCCAAAGACCCCAAGATGGTGGCGTATAGAAACGCGGTCCTCCGGATATCAGCCCGATTTGAGGGCCTAGAATTTGACCATGTCGCTAGAGACAGCAATCAAGCAGCCGACGTCCTCGCCCGCATGGGCACCAAGTGCAATCCAGTTCCCAAAAACACACTCCTCGAGTGGCTCTTTAAGCCCTCCATGGTGTGGCAGGATGACGTCACTGGTGCACTATCCAACGAGCCCGCCCATAATGCCTCGCCCAAAAATGAACAAGACGATCACATCATCGGCGGCTCCGCACTCGAGGAAACACCTTCCACACACGAAGTAATGGCCGTAATCCCACCTTGGACAGAGTCCCTGCTAGCCTACCTCACACAACATCAGCTTCCGGAGGATCAAACCGAAGCACGACGCATAGTTCGGCGCTCTAAAGCATACAAGGTCCATGAGGGTGAACTCTATAAGAAGAGTACCACAGGAATTTTACAAAGGTGCATCTCCAAAGAAGAGGGGCAGCAGCTCTTGGCAGAGATACACGTGGGCATGGGTGGACACCACGCGGCAGCTCGGGCTTTGGTCAGCAAGGCTTTCCGAGCAGGTTTTTTCTGGCCTACCGCCCGTGAAGATGCTCGGACATTAGTCCAACATTTCGTCGGATGCCAGCTGTTCACAAATGAAAGCCACATGCCCCCCACAGCTCTTCGGACGATACCGATCACATGGCCTTTTGCGGTCTGGGGTCTCGACATGGTCGGGCCACTCAAAGGGGGGACAAACAAAAAGAAGTACCTATTGGTCATGGTCGACAAATTCACCAAGTGGGTCGAAGCAAGACCCGTCACTTCGGCAGAATCCGGACCAGTTTTCGACTTCTTATCCGATGTCATACACCGTTATGGTGTCCCCCACAACATAATTACCGATAATGGTACCAACTTCACCACCCAGGAAGTTAAAGACTGGTGCAGTAAAATGGGCATTAAGCTCGATTATGCCTCGGTGTACCACCCACAGACCAACGGACAAGTCAAACGAGCCAACGGACTCATTATGTGCGGCATTAAGCCTCGCCTAGTTCGATCCCTTGAACAATCAGACTGCCATTGGGTTGAGGAACTTGATTCCGAACTATGGGGGCTACGCACTACTCCTAATCGGTCAACTGGATACACACCATTTTTATGGTATATGGTGCGGAAGCAGTTCTCCCATGCGACCTTATCCATGACGCGGCTAGAGTGCGCATGTACGAAGAAAAGGAAGCCGAGCTCGATCGGCAGGATGATCTGGATGCTCTGGAAGAAGAACGGGACATAGCTCGAGCTCGGTCCGCATTCTATCAGCAGCAAGCGCGACGTTACCACAACCGTGAAGTCCGGGCGAAGACATATAACGTGGGAGACCTCATCCTCCTACTCCCCGAGAAACAGAAGAACAAACCATCACCCAAATGGGAGGGACCATACATCATCGATGAAGTACTCATTGGAGGAGCATATCGTCTTCGCCGCCCGTCCGACGACTGCCTCGTGCCGAACCCATGGAACGCAGCCCGGCTGCGGCATTTTTACGCATGAGCTTGACATACATCTCCACCTTTTCATTCTTTTATTTTTCCTTATTCTCTCTTTTCGACATGCTGCTAGTTCGGCTAAACCGAACAATACCAAGCTCATTTTATATACATCACTGAATGTAACACCCAGCTGTGCATGGGGGCTCCCTTAGAAGAGCCGAATAAATGTATAAATCACATTCGTATGGATTGCGTCCTTCTCACACATGTTAAGCCAACATATGCACTTGTTCAACTTAAGATCTTTGCCAAGCTGGGTTGCCTGGCTCCTGTGCTTACCCTGCATTCCCGATTGTTCAGCTAGGGCGTAAAGGGAGCACCTCCGCGATTGTTACGACCGGGTCATCCTGGACCGTACCTCAGACGGGTGAAGCCGAAAGCTAGCGTTCTTACAGAATACAAGAAGTTGGCCTAAGGGAAGTGAATATAGCCTCGAGCTTACTACCAGGGTTCTTTTTCAAAGCCATTGGTGTCCGTTGATCCTATGTATCCGGACTATAAATTTACCTGATGAAGGGAACCCTTGGAGGAACTATTTTCATTGGAAGATGTTTCTTACGTTAAACAGTAATATAACATAGCTCTCCGCATATGTTTCGTCTGTTTAAACCAGAGGGCTGGATTGCCTGGTTCCCGAATTGTTGCCTTGTTTCCCATGGCACACAATACGGAACACTCCCCGATCTGTGATCGGGGAGGCAGAAGCCGATGGCCGGTTAAGACAACATTCTTTCAAAAAATAACAATAAGAACGCGGATTGAGCATGGTCAACATAAAGTACATAGATACATAGAATTGACAAGATTACTCATTCTCGACATTGTCTATCAATTGTTCTGAAGCACAATCCTTTTGAGAATAGCGAGCGGCTGGCATCACCTCATCGTACACCAAGCTCGGTGGTATCTCTCGGCCGCACGACCCACAGGACCAACCCGGGGCATATGCATCGGGTCTAGCTTGGTGAAATGGGCCTTTACCATAGCCCATGCCTCACGTGCTCCTTCTCGACAGGCCGAGATCTTCCATAATTCAAACCTTCGCCACGCCCCTTTAAAGCGACTGGCTAGTTCAGCCATACTCTCTGCGGCACATCTGACGGCCATAATGCCTTCGCCATGCTCTTCATGGCTTTCTCGGCCCTTTCATAGGTCTTTGACAGCTCATTTACAAGATTCCCGTCATAGGCGCAGACTTCTTCCTCAGGCCACCCAGTCAGGAGACCTATCAAGCAGGTGTTGCATATCATCGTTACAACGCCAAAGACACTGGACCACCATACCGGTCAGAGCAGTACTTACCAAATTTGCCACCTTTTAGCTTCTGGTTCTCCTCCAAGGCTTGCGCCAGCTGGGTTCTTAAGCTTTCAATTTCCTCGGTTTTTCGTCGATTCTCTTCCTTGAGCTCATTTTTCTCCTCCCGACTTCGCGTCAGCACCCGTTTACCAGCCTCTAGCTCCCTCCGCAGCTTGCTTGCAGCTCCGCGACTATACGGAGAATATGGTGTTAATGCATAAAATACAACGTATACCTGCGCAAAAAGTCTTTTCTACTTACCGGACAACTCGTTGCTGGCTTTTCGAGCCGCATCTAGTTCGGCCTTGGTTTCGACCAACTGTGTCCGACTCACTTTAAGGTCCTCGAACAACTTTTCGTTCTGCTCTCTTGTGGCCTACAAAAATATTATCATTAGACACCCTTAACTCGGCCGTCCCACCCAAATTAAGGCTTGGGGGCTAGGTGGTTAGGGAACATGATCTGCTTTCAAGCTGTATACCTGCACCTTGGCGGCAAAAAGACCGGCGATCCCTTTAAGACCTGTCCGGGCCGCTCCAAGGTACGCATCCACCAAATTAAAAGCACTAAATTCCTATTCGGCAAAGGCAGTATGACGTAACGTCTCCCTCCGGCGGCGATGATTCATTACACTCTCGACTTCGGAGTTGGTGACTGAAACATCATCGGAGTCCGCCAGAGGCGCGCCGGCCGCCGTGTGTTCAGGGGAGGCTCTGGCTTGTGCTGAAGACTTGGGACCGGATTTGCAATTCGGCGCACCCGGGGAATCTTCGGATTGGTGCAGAGGCATACGCCTTCTGCAAAAGTTGAGCATGTTTTAGTAAAAGAGTGCTAAAATCAACCCTCGCTGCAATTCCGAAATACGTTACCGCTGGGCTGAGGGGGTAGGTTCTTCCGCTTTGGCGGAGGCTTTCTGCTTTGATCTCCCATTAGCGGCCGAAGTTGGCGCGGTCCGCACTCCTCCCAAAATGGTCTTACGCGTAGTGCGGCGACCCTTGGGAGCAGAAGTCAGCACATGGGGAATAGCGCGAGATGAGCGCCTTGTTCGGGTAAAGGTCTTCTTTTCACTTACTGTGGAGGAGGGAAGAGCCCTGGGGTGATCGGCTGTCACAACAACCTTGACACCGTCAAGGCTCTCCTCGTAGAACACCCCGTCTTTAAAATCAATCGACGTCTCCGGGTCGTCATGATACCCTGGATCGTCATCACGGGATTGGTCCTCGGCAATTAATGGACGCAACCTGACGCCTCCATCCCTGTTCAGTTATGATCAGTTAGAATTTGAGCATAATCTGTGAGTTCAAAATAATGGACTGCGGCTTACCCAGTCCGCCGGATTGTATCCGGAGCATCCTTCCCGAATACTCATACAAGCGAATTCCGCTTCCTCTCCCTTGAAGAGATCGGACAATATTTTGGCCAGAGCCGCTTTGTTGTCTGGCCCTTGTCGTTGGTAACGGGTTACGTCGTTGGTCCCGTTGTAGCACCATAAAGGATGACCCCGCTACTCGAGGGGTTGCACGCATCGGGTAATAGCAATGGCCATTACTTCAACCATGGTCAGCTTGCTGCTGGTTAACAGCCTGATCTTGGCCGCCAGTGCACGCACCTCCTCACTGTCCTATTGGGAAGGGCCTTTGGGCCACCAGTTGAACCGCTTTATAGGCGGGTCATTTGAGTATTCGGGCAACCCTTGCCGAATTGGATCGATGAGGGGAACGTCGTCGATATAGAACCGCTCCAAAGTCCATCCTTCGGGATCCTTCTGAGGGGTCCCAATTGGGTACCGTGTCCTAGCTATCCGCCATACCTCGGCGCCGCTCACCTCGAATATAGATCCCTCCCGGAGGCGAGGGACAAGGCATAAATACTTCCTCCACAAGTCAAAGTGGGCCTCGCAACTCAAAAATATCTCTCACAAGGCTACAAAGCCGGAGATGTGCAAGATGGACCCTGGGGTGAGGTTGTCAAGCTGAATCCCGTAGAACTCCAACAGACCCCACAGAAAGGGATGAATAGGGAAGCCCAAGCCTCTTAGAAGGAAGGGCATGAGACATACCCTCTCCCCCTTACTTGGGGCAGGAGAGTTCTCAGCAAGGGCGCAGCCATCAACGGAGATGAGTCCGGCGCGGACGGAGACCAAATCAGCCGGAGGGAGGAAGCACTGCGTCTACAAGCACCTTAGATGGAGGTGCAAAACTAAGCAGCTCGACCAATCGCCTGGGAGTGGGCCGTGGGGGCGCAAGGATGAACCTGGAAGGTCAGCCATGGTGTTGGAGAATTTTTTCGGTGTTGTTTTTTGCGAAGGGGGAGGTAACTATTCCCAGCACTTTTGGATCTATAAATAAGCGTCCCATCATGAAGCCGGAAGGATGGGTTCATGGAAAGATGGAGTTGGGCCACAGGCCCTCTGAAAAAGTGTGCGAAGCCCTTGCCCCAAGGAACGACATTAAACTCTAATGGACCCACCTTGGCCTCGAGATGTCTTCGGAGCCCGGAGTCTTAAAACTGTCTGGGCCTGAAGCACATTAGTCTGGGTTCCGGATAGGATTCGGCAAAAGTAATCTGGCTCCCAACCGAATAGAGGAATGGAAGAACTCGTCTCGCAAGCCGACGATCTGAAGATTCTAGAGGATAATCCCCGGCGTTGGAGGCAAGTTCGGGGACTACTGAGGGAGTCATGGACTAAGGGGTCCTTGGGGCGATGGCCCATTATACATGGGACGGACATGTGGAGCCGTATAATGATAGGAGATCTACGAATCCATGGTGTACCCTCCAAGCCAAAAAGGCGCAGGATCTCTTTTAATTCCTTATTGTAATCTATCTTCAGTAACCCTAACCCTACCGGTGTCTATATAAACCGAGGGTTTTTAGTCTTTAGGGCTAGAGCTACATTCATCACCTCATCTCCTTAGGGTTTAGCTCATGCTGATCTTGAGGTAGATATACTCTGTAAACCACATTATACATCCAATACAATCAAGCAGGACGTAGGGTATTACCTCTTCGAGAGGGCCTGAACCTGGGTAAACTCTGTGTTCGTCATCCCTTGTTCCCCATCGATCCTAGATCCACAGCTCGGGACCCCTACCCCGAGGTCTGCCGGTTTTGACACCGACAGTATCAATGATTGAGCATGATGGGCTAGGGATAGCTTTCTTTGGTGTTGATATTTTGAAAGACATGGTTGCTTGTTGATATGCTTGAGTATTGAAATCTTCATGTCAAATATAGACTATTGCTTTGAATCATCTAAAAGTCCAAATGTTCATGCTACAAAAGAAAAGAATATGTGATGAACATGTTAGGCAGCATTCCACATAAAAAATTCTGTTTTTATCATTTACCTACTCAAGGACGAGAAGGAATTAAGCTTGGGGATGCTGATACGTCTCCAACGTATCTATAATTTTTTATTGGTCCATGCTGTTATATTATCATTCTTGGATGTTTTATATTCATTTTATAGCAACTTTATATCATTTTTTGGGACTAACTTATTGACATAGTGCCAGTGCCAGTTGCTCTTTTCTGCTTGTTTTTTACTTCGCAGAATATCCATATCAAACAAAGTCCAAACGCAGCGAAACTTTTTGGAGATTTTTTTCTGCCCAGAAGACAACTTGGGAGCCAAGGAAGTGCAGGAGGGGAGGCCTGTGGGGCCCACAAGGCACCAGGGCGCGCTAGAGGCCCCTGGCGCGCCCTGGTGGGAAGTGGGGCCCACGGGAGTCCTTTCCACCGCCTCTCGGTTCTATAAATACCCAAATATTCCAAAAACCCTAGGGGAGTTGACGAAGAACAATTCCAGCCGCCGCAAGTTCCAGAACCATGAGATACAATCTAGAGCCCTATTCCGGCACCTTGCCGGAGGGGAACACGATCACAGAGGGGATCATCATCCTCATTGGTGCTCCTCTGATGATGCGTTAGTAGTTTACCACAGACCTACGGGTTCGTAGGCAGTAGCTAGATGGCTTCTTCTCTCTTTCTGATTCTCAATACAATGTTCTCCTAGATGTTCTTGGAGATCTATTTGATGTAATTACTTTTTGCGGTGTGTTTGTTGGGATCCGATGAATTGTGAGTTTATGATCAGATCTATCTATGAATATTATTTGAGTCTTCTTTGATCTCTTATATGCATGATTATTATAGCCTCGTATTTTCCTCTCTGAAACTTTGGTTTGGTTTGGCCAACTAGATTGATTTTTCTTGCAATGGGAAGAGGTGCTTTGTGATGGGTTCGATCTTGCGGTGCTCAATCTCAGTGACAGAAGGAGAAGCGACACGCATGTATTGTTTCCATTAAGGACAAAAAGATGGGGTATATTCCTACATGAATAGATCTTGTCTACATCAGGTTATCGTTCTTATTGTATTACTCCGTTTTCCATGAACTTAATACACTAGATGCATGATTGATAGCGGTCGATGTGTGGAGTAATAGTAGTAGATGCAGGCAGGAGTCGGTCTACTAATCTTGGACGTGATGCCTATATACATGATCATTGCCTTGGATATCGTCATAATTATTTGTTCTTCTATCAATTTCCCAACAGTAATTTGTTTACCCACCATATGCTATTTTCTCTAGAGAAGACTCTAGCGAAATCTACGGACCCCGGTTCTATTTCCTATCATATTATTTTCTGATATATTTATCCAAAAACCAAAATATACCTTGCTGCACTTTTTCTTTATTTATTTTATTTTGTGTTTTTGCTAGATCTATTTATCCAATCTCATACAATTTAATCTATCTCAATACCGAGGAGGGATTGACAAGCCCTCTTATGCGTTGGGTTGCAAGTATTTGTTATTTGTGTGCAGGTGATGTTTACATAGTGTTGATTGGTTCTCCTACTGGATTGATAACCTTGGTTTCATAACTGAGGGAAATACTTACCGTTGCTGTGCTGCATCATCCTCTCCTCTTCGGGGAAATACCAACGCAGATACAAGCAATCATGTACCACTCCGAGTGGCTTGCCAATGCCGTCATGGTGCTGAAGAAAAATAACTCTCTCCGAATGTGTATCGATTTTAAGCACATAAATCGGGCCTGCCCGAAGGATCATTTCCCTCTCCCTCGCATAGATCAGATAGTAGATTCTACTGCCAGGTGTGAGCGGTTGTCGTTTCTGGATGAATACTCCGGGTACCACCAGATCCGAATGTACGGTCCTGATGAAATAAAAACATCGTTCATCACCCCATTCGTGTGTTTTTGCTATATCACTATGCCATTCGGGTTGAAAAATGTTGGGGCCATGTTTTAGCTCATGATTCAAAAGTGCTTGCGGAAACAGATCAGTCAGAACGTGGAGGCCTATATGGATGGCATCGTGGTCAAGTCTAGGAAAGGTTCCGACCACCTGACTGACCTCGTAGAAACCTTCACAAACTTACGCACTTTTGGCATCAAGCTCAACTCGGCTAAGTGTACATTCGGCGTACCCGCAGGAAAATTACTCGGTTTCCTCATTTCTGAACATGGGATCGATGCCAATCCTGAGAAGATAGGGGCTATCATTCGAATGAAACAATGAGCGTGTCTCCATAACGTACAAAGCCTAACAGGCTGTCTGGCAGCCCTGAGTAGATTCATCTCGAGACTCGGTGAAAAAGCCCTACTGCTTTACCGATTGATGAAGAAGTCTGACAAGTTCGAGTTGACTCCCGAAGCGCAGGCTGCGTTCCAGGAACTTAAAGCCCTGCTTTCCACCCAGCCGGTGCTAGCTGCTCCGAGCAGCAAATAGCCTTTGCTCTTATACATCGCGGCCACGAGCCCAGTTGTTAGCACGGTTCTTACTGTGGAACAGGAAGAACAAGGCAAAACCTTCAAGCTCCAATAACCAGTCTACTACATCTCTGAAGTCCTGACCCCTTCCAAGCAATGGTATCTGCATTATCAGAAGCTAGTATATGGGATCTATCTAACTACAAAGAAGGTGGCGCATTATTTTTAAGAACACTCGGTCACCGTAATAAGTGACGCCCCTCTATCTGAGATCATGAACAACAGAGATGCCACGGGCTGAGTGGCAAAGTGGGCCATCGAGCTCCTTCGTTGGACATCAAGTTTGAAGCCAAGAAGGCCATCAAGTCGCAAGCCCTGGTAGACTTCCTCGTCGAATGGATTGAACAAGAGCAACCCATCCCGAGTGTCCCCAAGCACTGGACGATGTTCTTTGACGGCTCCAAGATGCTCCACGGCTCTGTGGCCGGAGTGGTCTTGGTGTCTCCTAAAGGCGACCGACTCAGTTATGTGCTTCAAATTCACTTCGACTCCTCCAACAACGAAGCCGAATAAGAAGCTCTCTTGTATGGGCTGTGAATGGCAATTTCTCTGGGAATTCGCTGACTGATGGTCTATGGCGACTCAGACCTAGTGGTAAACCAAGTCATGAAGGAATGGGACATCCGTAGTCTGGCGATGACTGGCTACTGCAACGCCGTCAGAAAGCTTGAGAAACACTTTAAAGGGTTGGAACACCATCACGTACCGCATCTCAAGAACAAAGCAGCTGATGATTTGGCCAAGATGTGTTCCACTCAAAAGATAGTACCCAAGAATGTGTTCCTGGAGCACCTGCACTCGCCCACGATCAAGGAAGACCCTTTCTTGGAGGAGCCCCCGCAACCAGTCAGTCCGTCCAATCCGACTGAAGTAGACATCCCTGCGGTGATCGACTTCGTCCAAGAAATCCTTGTGATTACTCCCGAATGGACTGAACCGTATCTGGCGTATCTGCTTAGGCAGGAAGTACGAGAAGATGAAGTTGAGGCTCGTCAGATCATCCGCCGATCTAAAGCCTTCACTGTCATGGGAGTTGTACAAGAAGAGCACTACCAGGGTCACTCAGCGATGCATATCGCCCGAGGAAGGACAGCAAATACTACAAGAGATTCACTCAGGAACGTGTGGGCACCACGCATCCTCATGGACGCTGGTTGCCAAAGCATTCAGGGCCGGGTTTTATTGGCCCTGCACCAATGAGGCTGCCAAGGATATAGTGAACCAGTGTGTCGGGTGCCAGTTCTATACAAATCAGTCGCACAAGCAGGCGTACGCTTTGAAGACTATTCCCCTCACCTGGTCGTTCGCAATTTGGGGGCTCGACATGGTCGGCCCACTCTGGACTGGAGCGGGTGGTTTCACACACCTGTTGGTGGCAGTTGATAAGTTCACCAAGTGGATCGAAGCGAAGCCAATAAAGAAGTTGGACTCGTCCACCGCCATTTAGTTCATCAAAGAGATAATCTTCAGATTCGGAGTCCCCCATAGCATCATCACCGACAATGGATCTAACTTCGACTCGGATGAGTTCTGTGAATTCTGCTACTCCCAAGGCACTCGGGTCGATTACGCCTTCGTGGCACACAGGCAGTCGAATGGACAAGCCGAGCGGGCGAATGGACTCATACTCCAAGGGTTGAAGCCTCGCCTCATGCGCGATCTAACCCACGCGGCAGGGGCCTGGGTAACCGAGCTACCGTCGGTCCTCTGGGGCCTGTGACGACCCCAAATCTGTCCACCAATCGCACCCCATTCTTCATGGTGTACGTGTCAGAAGCAGTTTTACCGAGTGACCTGCTTCACAACTCTCCTCGAGTGGACCTTTACTCGCAGGCCGAAGCCGAAGAAGTGAGGAAGGATGGCCTTGACCTCTTGGAGGAGGAGCGTGAACTAGCGCTTGTAAGATCGGCATTGTACCAACAAGACCTGCGCCGCTACCACGATAGACACATCAGAGGGCGCGCTTTTCAGGAAGGAGATTTGGTCCTCCGAGTGGATCAGCAGAAGCCTCACAAACTAGCGCCCCCTTGGGAAGGGTCATTCGCCGTTTCAAAGGTCCTGCACAATGGAGCATATAGACTCTACAAATTTGCCAAAGGAATAGAAGAGCCCAGAGCTTGGAACGCGGAGCTGCTCCGCAAGTTTTATATTTTAAAAAAAAATTCTCCTTTGTAATAGTCAGTCTGAATGAACTTATATGAATAAAAGTCTTGCTTTTTTCGTATATCGTCTAGTTCGGCCTACGGCCGCGTCCTCACCCACATGAATAATCACATTCGGAAACTAACAGGGCTTAGTTACGAATCAATTTTTGCCTAAGTTAAAAAAACAATCCGAGTGAGGATCTGCTCCACACTCGGGGGCTTAGCTGTGAACCAGCTTTTGCCTAAGTTAAAAAAACAATCAGAGTGAGGATCTGCTCCACACTCGGGGGCTTAGCTGCGAACCAACTTTTGCCTAAGTAAAAAAACAATCCGAGTGAGGATCTGATCCACACTCGGGGGCTTAGCTGCGAACCAACTTTCGCCTAAGTTAAAAAACAATCCGAGTGAGGATCTGATCCACACTCGGGGGCTTAGCGGCGAACCAGCTTTCGCCTAAGTTAAAAAACAATCCGAGTGAGGATCTGCTCCACACTCGGGGGCTTAGCTGCGAACTAGCTTTCGCCTAAGTTAAAAAACAATCCGAGTGAGGATCTGCTCCACACTCGGGGGCTTAGCCATGAACCATCCTTCGCCTAAGTTAAAAAATAATCCGAGTGAAGATCTACTCCTCACCCGGGAGGCTTAGCTGCGAACCAGCCTTCGCCTAAGTCAAACAAAGCACAAGAAGCAAATAAGAACTTAAGAGTTCGCAAGTCAAAGATTCGGTCCGTCCGAATGTTTCAAGCAAACGTAAAATGATCCCAAGGCTCGGCAAAGTGTGCAGTTACAGCAACCACCCGACATTCTGGGGCAAATTAAATCAAGTGTCTTAAGCATTAGGCTGGGGGCTGGCTGGCTCGACTAAGCTCTCCAGGTCGATCCCATTCGCAATGCGGATGGCAGCCTCGGCGAATGTCTCCATGAAGTCCTCGAACTTGAGATTCTTCTTGTTCATCACTCAGAGGCCCTTCAGTTTCTCCTCGTCCATGTTCTTGCAGTGAACGCGGACGAGTGACAAAGCCACATCAGCGCCGCTTCAGGCAGCCGACTTCTTCCAAGCTTTCACTCGGGCTGGGACCTCATTCAGACGCGCCATGACAGACTCCAGGTCTATCTGGGTCTCCTCACTAGGCTGCAGCTCCTTGTCGATCCGGCCCAAGGCACCTCTCGTCTGAGTGATATAGCCTAAGGCGTTCTCCAAACGGTCTTTCAGACGCAAGACGGTGAGAGCTCCCTTGTCGGCGACGATCGACCTGGAGGGGTCCAGATCCCTCTCGAGCCTCTCCAACTCCAACTCTGTGTTGTAGCAGTGCTCTGATCGAGAAAAAGCAACTCATGAGTAAATGATTGAAGGGAACTTGACAGCTCACGAAATCCATTCGGATTGGAAAGGCTTACAGGCTAGCTTTTTGCTCTGCTCTGTGCAGAAATCCTCGAGGTATTGCTCCAGAGCATTCTTCTTCTCGGTGAGCTGCGCAACCTTCTCCTCCAGGGTCTTCTTCTCTTGCACGAAGACACTGGCTTGGTCTTTGAATTTCTTCTCCCATTCGGAAGACTTGCCTTTGGCAGCGGCGACTGCGGCCTTGAGGTCCTTGATCTCCTCCTCCAATTTGCCGACTGAAGCCAACTTTTCGTCGGCGAGCTTGGACTTGGTCTTGGCTTCCTTATGACCCAACGCCAGGTCCTTGTCCTTGTTCTCCATGGCCTGCTTCATGGTTTCTAAAGAAATAGAAGTCCTGCGCCTCGTTACGAGTTGGGTGTTCTCGCTACGAACATCTTGTTGGGGAACATTGCATGGGAAACAAAAAAAATTCCTACGCTCACCAAGATCTAATCTAGGAGATGACCATCTACGAGAGGAGATATTGAATTTACATACCCTTGTAGACCGAAAGCGTTAGCGTCGTAACGCGGTTGATGTAGTTATACTCTTCACGATCCAATCGCGATCCAATCCGATCTAGTGCCGAACGGACGGCACCTCTGAGATTAGCACATGTTCAGCTCGATGGCGTCCTCTCCTTCTTAATCCAGCAAGAGAGGAGGAGGAGGTAGATGAGATCGGAACCAGCACGATGGCGAGGTGTTGGTGGTAGCAGCGGAAATCCGGCAGGGCTTCGCCAAGCACTGACGGAATCTGGAGGAGGAAGAGAGGGAGGGGGTGGCCAAGGGTGGAAGCATGCTGCCCCGTGCGCCCCTCCCCACTCTATATGCAGGAGGAAACTTGGAGGAGGAGGAATAGCGCCGCATGAACAGTACCACGTGAATAGTACATGAGTGAACAGTACCACATGAATAGTGATCCTCTTTCCCAAGTAATGCCTCTTACCTCCTATTTTAAAGGGATTTGATCTTATCTCTTGGGGCAGCCGCATGGGCCAAGGGGGCTGGTGCGCCTGGCCCATGAAGGGCTGGTGCGCCCCTCCTTAGAGTCCATGTGGACCCTTCGTGGACTTCCAGACACCTCCGGAACTCTCTAGAACCTTCTGGAAGCTTCCCTCCACAATACCCAAAAAAATCAAACTTTTTCCGGAACCCAAAATATGACTTCCCATATATAAATATTTACCTCCGGACCATTCCGGAGCTCCTCGTGATATCCTGGATCCTATCCGGGACTCCGAACAACTTTCGGAATTTCTACTGTTAATATCTCATTACTACCCTAGCGCTACCGAACGTTAAGCTTGCGACCCTACGGGTTCGGGAACATGCAGACATGACCGAGACTCCTCTCCGATCAATAATCAATAGCGGGACCTGGATGCCCATATTGATTCCCACATATTCAATGAAGATCTTTATCGGTTGAACCACGATGTCAAGGATTCAATCAATCCCGTATGCAATTCCTTTTGTCCAGCGATATGTTACTTGCCCGAGATTCGATCGTCGGTATCTCCATACCTAGTTCAATCTCATTACCGGCAAGTCTCTTTACTCGTTCCGTAATACAAGATCCCGTGACCAACTCATTGGTCACATTGCTTGCAAGCTCATTGTGATGTTGTATTACCGAGTGGGCCCTGAGATACCTCTCCGTCGTACAGAGTGACAAATCCCAGTCTCGATCCATGCCAACTCAATAGACGCCCTCGGAGATACCTGTAGAGCATCTTTATAGTCACCCAGCTGCGTTGCGACATTTGATACACACAAGGTACTCCTCCGGTGTCAGTGAGTTGCATGATCTCATGGTCATAGGAACAGATACTTGACCTGCAGAAAACGGTAGCAATAAACTTGACACGATCATATGCTACGTTCACAGTTTGGGGCTTGTCCATCACATCATTCTCCTAATGATGTGATCCCGTTATCAAGTGACAACTCATGTCTATGACCTGGAAACCATGGCCATCTTTGATCAACGAGCTAGCCCGGTAGAGGCTCACAAGGGACACGTTGTTTGTCTATGTACCCACACATGTATTTGAGTTTCCAATCAATACAATTATAGCATGGATAATAAACGATTATCATGAACAAGGAAATATAATAATAACCATTTTATTAGTGCCTCTAGGGCATATTTCCAACAGTCTCCCACTTGCACTAGTCAATAATCTAGCATTACATGGTTATGAATCTAACACCCATAGAGTTCTGGTGTTGATCATGCTTTGCCCGTGGAAGAGGCTTAGTCAACAGATCTGCAACATTCAGGTCTGTGTGCACTTTGCAAATATTTATGTCCTCTTCCTTGATCCCATCGCGGATGGCATTGAAGCGTCGCTTTATGTGTCTAGTCCTCTTGTGAAACCTTGGTTCCTTGGCTAGAGCAATGGCACCAGTGTTGTCACAGAATAGAGCCATTGGGTCTAGTGCACTGGGCACAACTCCAAGATCTGTCATGAACTGCTTCATCCAGACACCTTCCTTCGCCGCCTCCGAGGCAGCTATGTACTCCGCTTCACATGTAGAATCAGCTACCACGCTTTGCTTGAAACTGCACCAGCTTACCGCTCCCCCATTAAGAATATATACGTATCCGGTTTGAGACTTAGAGTCATCCGGATCAGTGTCAAAGCTTGCATCGACGTAACCCTTTACGACGAGCTCTTGATAGCCTCCATAAACGAGAAACATTTCCTTAGTCCTTTTTAGGTACTTAAGGATATTCTTGACCGCCGTCCAGTGTTCCACTCCTGGATCACTTTGAAACCTTCCGGACATACTTATGGCAAGGCTGACATCTGGTCTTGTGCACATCATCGCATACATGATAGAGCCTATGGCAGAAGCATAGGGGATGACACTCATCTTTTCTCTATCTTATGCAGTCACTGGGCATTGAGTCTTACTCAACTTCACACCTTGCAATACAGGCAAGAACCCCTTCTTGGATTGATACATTTTGAACTTCTTCAAAACTTTATCAAGGTATGTGCTCTGTGAAAGTCCTATTAAACGTCTCAATCTATCTCTATAGATCTTGATGCCTAATATGAAAGCAGCTTCTCCTAGGTCCTTCATTGAAAAACTCTTCTTCAAATATTCCTTCACACTATCCAAAAGTTCTATATTGTTTTTCCAATCAGCAATATGTCATTCACATATAATATTAGAAACGCTATAGAGCTCCCACTCACTTTCTTGTAAATACAAGCTTCTCCGTAAACTTGTACAAACCCGAATGCTTTGATCACCTCATCAAAGCGAAGATTCCAACTCCGAGACGCTTGCACCAGCCCATATATGGATCGCTGGAGTTTGCAAACTTTGTCAGCATTCTCTGGATCAACAAAACCTTCCGATTGCATCATATACAACTCTTCCTTAAGGAAACCATTAAGGAACGCTGTTTTGACATCCATCTGCCAGATTTGATAATCGAAAAATGCAGCTATTGCTAACATGATTCTGACGGACTTAAGCATCGCTACGGGTGAGAAAGTCTCATCGTAGTCAACTCCTTGAACTTGTGAAAAAACCTTTGCCACAAGTCGAGCTTTATAGATGGTGACATTACCGTCCGTGTCCGTCTTCTTCTTGAAGATCCATTTATTCTGAATGGCCTTTCGCCCTTCAGGTAATACTTCCAAAGTCCATACTTTGTTTTCATACATGGATCCCATCTCGGATTTCATGGCCTCTAACCATTTGTCGGAATCTAGGCCCACCAAAGCTTCTCCATAGCTCGTAGGTTCACCGTTGTCCAACAACATGACCTCTAAGACACGGTTACCGTACCACTCAGGAGCAGTACGTATCCTTTTCGACCTACGAGGTTCGATAGTAACTTGATCCGAAGCTTCATGATCATCATCATCGGCTTCCTCTTCAACTAGCGTAGGTTCCATAGAAACATCTTTCTGCGCTGCGCTACTCTCTGGTTGAAGCAAAGACTCAACAACCTCATCAAGTTCTATCTTCCTCCCACTCAATTCTTTCGAGAGAAACTCTTTCTCGAGAAAGGACCCGTTCTTAGCGACAAACACTTTTCCTTCGGATCTGAGATAGAAGGTGTACTCAACCGTCTCTTTTGGGTATCCTATGAAGACGCATTTGTCCGCTTTGGGTTCGAGCTTTTCCGGCTGAAGCCTTTTGACATAAGCATCGCATCCCCAAACTTTAAGAAACAACAACTTTGGTTTCTTTCCAAACCTCAGTTCATACGGCGTCGTCTCAACGGACTTAGATGATGCCCTATTTAAAGTGAATGCAGCTGTCTCTAACGCATAACCCCAAAATGATAGTGGCAAATCGGCAAGAGACATCATAGAACGCACCATATCCAATAAGGTTCGATTACGATGTTCGGACACACCATTACGCTGTGGTGTTCCAGGTGGCGTCAACTATGAAACAATTCCACATTGTCTTAAGTGATTGCCAAACTCATAACTCAGATATTCTCCCCCTCGATCAGATCGTAGGAACTTGATCTTCTTGTTACGATGATTCTCATCTTCACTCTGAAATTGCTTGAACTTTTCAAACGTTTCAGACTTGTGCTTCATTAAGTAAATATACCCATATCTACTCAAATCATCGGTGAAGGTGAGAAAATAACGATATCCACCGCGCACCTCAATGCTCATCGAACCGCACACATCAGTATGTATGATTTCCAACAAGTCACTTGCCCGTTCCAATGTTCCTGAAAACGGGGTCTTAGTCATCTTGCCCATGAGGCATGGTTCGCATGTGTCAAGTGATTCAAAATCAAGAGACTCCAAAAGTCCATCGGCATGGAGTTTCTTCATGCGTTTTACACCAATATGACCTAAGCGGTAGTGCCACAAGAATGTGGTACTATCATTATCAACTCTACATCTTTTGGCATCAATGTTATGAACATGAGTATCATCACTATCGAGATTCAATAAGAATAAACCCCACACAATGGGTGCATGACCATAAAAGATGTTACCCATATAAATAGAACAACCATTATTCTCTGATTTAAATGAGTAACTGTCTCGCATTAAACAAGATCCAGATATAATGTTCATGCTCAACGCAGGCACTAAATAACAATTATTCAGGTTCATCACTAATCCCGATAGTAATCGAAGAGCGAGCATGCCAACAGCGATCACATCAACCTTGGAACCATTTCCCACGCTCATCGTCACTTCGTCCTTCGCCAGCCTCCGTCTATTCCGTAGTTCCTGCTTTGAGTGGCAAATGTGAGCAACCGCACCGGTATCAAATACCCAGGCACTACAACGAGAGTTGGTAAGGTACACATCAATAACATGTATATCATATATACCTTGTTTGGCGTTGGCCCCCTTCTTGTCGGCCAGATACTTGGGGCAATTCCACTTCCAGTGGCCAGTCCCCTTGCAATAGAGGCACTCAGTTTCTGGCTTGGGTCCAGCCTTGGGTTTCTTCATGGGAGGGGCAACTGCTTTGCCACTCTTCTTGGAGTTACCCTTCTTGCCCTTGCCATTCTTCTTGAAACTAGTGGTTTTATTGACAATCAACACTTGATGCTCCTTCTGGATGTCTGACTCAGCGACTTTCAACATCGCAAATAGCTCAGAGACTGACTTGTTCATGCCTTGCATGTTATAGTTCAGCACGAAGCTCTTATAGCTAGGTGGTAGAGATTGAAGAACTCTGTCAGTGATTGCCTCTAGCGGGAGCACAACTCCCAACTCAGCCAGACGGTTGTAATACCCAGACATTCTAAGTATGTGCTTACTGACAGACCCGTTCTCCTCCATCTTGTAGGCAAAGAACTTATCGGAGGTCTCATACCTCTTGATCCGGGCATTCTTTTCAAAAATAAACTTCAACTCCTGGAACATCTCATATGCTCCATGACGTTCAAAACGTCTTTGAAGTCCCGGTTCTAAGCCATACAACATAGCACACTGAACTACTGAGTAGTCATCCACACACGCCTGCCAGGCGTTCATAACGTCCACAGACGCCAGAGGGGGTTGCGCAGCAAGCGGTGCATCAAGGACATAATTCTTTTGGGCAGCCGTGAGGATAATCCTCAGATTACGGGCCCAGTCTACAAAGTTACTTCCATCATCTTTCAGCTTGGCTTTCTCTAGGAACGCATTGAAATTGAGGGGAGCTACTGCGCGAGCCATTGATCTACAACATAAAATTTGCAAAGACACCTTAGACTATTATTTATGATAAATGAGTTCAATTAATCATATTACTTAAAAATCTCACTCAAATTGACATCCCTCCGGTCATCCGAGTGTAACATGATCCAAATTCACCAACCCAAGTCCGATCATCACGTGAGATGAGGTGGTTTCAATGATGAATATCTCCATGTTGATCATATCTACTATATGACTCATGTTCGACATTTCGGTCTCTTGTGTTCCGAGGCCATGTCTGTACATGCTAGGCTCATCAAGTTTAACCCGAGTGTTCCGCATGTGCAAAACTGGCTTGCACCCGTTGTATGTGAACGTAGAGTCTATCACACCCGATCATCACGTGGTGCTTCGAAAATGATGAACTTTCGCAATGGTGCACACTCGGGGAGAACACAATTTTATCTTGAAATTTTAGTGAGGGATCACCTTATAATGCTACCGTCGTCCTAAGCAAAATAAGATGCATAAAAGGATTAACATCGCATGCAAATCATAAGTGACATGATATGGCCATCAACTCGTGCTTTTGATCTCCATCTCCAAAGCACCGGCATGATCTCCATCATCACCGGCATGACACCATGATCTCCATCATCGTGTCACCATCGGGGTTGTCATGCCAAACATGCTTCTACTACTATTGCTACAATTTAGCGATAAAGTAAAGCATTACATAAAGCTTAAAGATTGACACGCAGGTCATACAATAAATAAAGACAACCCTATGGCTCCTGCCGGTTGCCGTATGCATCGACATGCAAGTCGATATTAACTATTACAAAACAAGATCATCTCATACATCAAATATATTTCATCGTGTCTTTGGCCATATCACATCACAACATACCCTACAAAAACAAGTTAGACGTCCTCTAATTTGTTGTTGCATGTTTTACGTGGCTGCTATGGGTATCTAGCAAGAACGATTCTTACCTACGCAAAACCACAACGGTGATATGCAAGTTGCTATTTAACCTTCTACAAGGACCGCCTTTGTCGAATCCGATTCAACTAAGGTGGGAGAGACAGACACCCGCCAGCCATCTTATGCAACAAAGTCACATGTCTGTCGATGGAACCGGTCTCATGTACGTGGACATGTAAAGTTGGTCCGGGCCGCTTCATCCCACAATACCGCCGAATCAAGAAAAGACCAAGGAAGGAAGCAATCTGAATATCAACGCCCACAAACTCCTTTGTGTTCTACTTGAGATGTCATCTACGCAAGACCTAGCTCATGATGCCACTGTTGGGGAACGTTGCATGGGAAACAAAAAATTTCCTACGCTCACCAAGATCCAATCTAGGAGATGACCATCTACGGGAGGAGAGATTGAATCTACATACCCTTGTAGACCGAAAGCGTTAGTGTCGTAACGCGGTTGATGTAGTTGTACTCTTCACGATCCAATCGTGATCCAATCCGATCTAGTGCCGAATGGACGGCACCTCCGAGATTAGCACACGTTCAGCTCGATGGCGTCCTCTCCTTCTTAATCCAGCAAGAGAGGAGGAGGAGGTAGATGAGATCGGAGCCAGCACGATGGCGAGGTGTTGGTGGTAGCAGTGGAAATCCGGCAGGGCTTCGCCAAGCATTGACGGAATGTGGAGGAGGAAGAGAGGGAGGGGCGGCCAAGGGTGGAAGCGTGCTGCCCTGTGCGCCCCTCCCCAGTATATATGGAGGAGGAAACTTGGAGGAGGAGGAATAGTGCCACGTGAATAGTACACGCATGAACAGTCCCACGTGAGTAGTAATCCTCTTTCCCAAGTAATGCCTCTTACCTACTATTTTAAAGGGATTTGATCTTATCTCTTGGGGCAGCCGCATGGGCCAAGGGGGCTGCTGCGCCTGGCCCATGAAGGGCTGGTGCGCCCCTCCTTAGAGTCCATGTGGATCCTTCGTGGACTTCCGGACACCTCTGAAACTCTCCGGAACCTTCTAGAAGCTTCCTAGTACAATACCGAAAAAAACCAAACTTTTTCCGGAACCCAAAATATGACTTCCCATATATAAATCTTTACCTCCGGACCATTCCGGAGCTCCTCGTGATATCGTGGATCCTATCCGAGACTCCGAACAACTTTCGGACTTTCCACTATTAATATCTCATTACTACCCTAGCGCTACTGAACGTAAAGCGTGCGACCCTACGGGTTCGGGAACATGCAGACATGACCGAGACTCCTCTCTGATCAATAATCAATAGCGGGACCTGGATGCCCATATTGATTCCCACATATTCAACAAAGATCTTTATCGGTTGAACCACGATGTCAAGGATTCAATCAATCCCGTATGAAATTCCTTTTGTCCAGCGATATGTTACTTGCCCGAGATTCGATCGTCGGTATCTCCATACCTAGTTCAATCTCGTTACCGGCAAGTCTCTTTACTCGTTCCGTAATACAAGATCCCGTGACCAACTCATTGGTCACATTGCTTGCAAGCTCATTGTGATTTTGTATTACCAAGTGGGCCCTGAGATACCTCTCCGTCGTACGGAGTGACAAATCCCAGTCTCGATCCATGCCAACTCAACAGACGCCCTCGGAGATACCTGTAGAGCATCTTTATAGTCACCCAATTATGTTGCGACATTTGATACACACAACGTACTCCTCCGGTGTCAGTGAGTTGCATGATCTCATGGTCATAGGAACAGATACTTGACCTGCAGAAAACGATAGCAATAAACTTGACACGATCATAAGCTACATTCATAGTTTGCGTCTTGTCCATCACATCATTCTCCTAATGATGTGATCCTGTTATCAAATGACAACTCATGTCTATGACCTGGAAACCATGGCCATCTTTGATCAACGAGCTAGTCCGGTAGAGGCTCACTAGGGACACGTTGTTTGTCTATGTACCCACACATGTATTTGAGTTTCCAATCAATACAATTATAGCATGGATAATAAACGATTATCATGAACAAGAAAATATAATAATAACCATTTTATTATTGACTCTAGGGCATATTTCCAACACATCTATCGGAGCGGAATGACTCTAATCAAAAGGGAAAAACAGTGTGCAACTACCAGATGGAGGTAATGACTTACCTCCCAGGGCTTTCTTCTCCTTCTCCAGTAGGGCACTCTTGAGCTTCTCAACGTCCAGATCCAGTCGGAGGGATATCACCTCCTTCTCCAGCATAGCACAGTGGGACCCCAACTCACAAGCCCTCTGTAGCATACAAGAAATAATTAGTTGGAAAACATGAAGGAAAAACCAAAGTACTAACCCACAAACACTCGGCCAAGCACCCCTGAGAGGAACAAGCTAGATCAGTACCAGATCCTCAAGTACCCTCTAGCTACCGAGTCGACCGTCCACTACCGGGGGGAACAAGCTAGATCAGTACCAGATCCTTAAGTACCCTTGGGCAATCCACTCGGTCGCGCGCCCCCGAGAGGAACAAGCTTGACCAGTACCGAATTCTCAAGTACCTTCTGGTTACCCAGTCGGTAAGACACCCCCGAGAGGAACAAGCTTGATCAGTACCAGACCCTAAAGTACCCTCCGATCTACCTTCACTCGGCTAGTTTCTGAGTCAGCGATGAAGAAGATAGAGGACAACAATGCTACTTCTTGAGCCTGCGTTGGTTTTTCCCTTGAAGAGGAAAGGGTGATGCAGCAAAGTAGACATAAGTATTTCCCTCAGTTTGAGAACCAAGGTATCAATCCAGTAGGAGGTACACGCAAGTCTCCAATCTATGCACCCGCACAAACAATCAAACACTTGCACCCAACGCGATAAAGGGGTTGTCAATCCCTTCACGGTCACTTGCAAGGATGAGATCTGATAGAGATAGATATAAAAGATTACTAAAACATGAAACAAAGTAAAAACAAATAAATTGCAGCAAGGTATTTTTGGGTTTTTTGGTTTATAGATCTGAAAATATATGATGGAAAATAGACCCGGGGGCCATAGGTTTCACTAGAGGCTTCTCTCTTGAAAGAAAATAATACGGTGGGTGAACAAATTACTGTCGAGCAATTGATAGAAAAGCGCAATGTTATGACGATATCCAAGGCAATGATTATGAATAGAGGCATCATGTTTGTGTCAAGTAGACCGACTCCTGCCTACATCTACTACTATTACTCCACACATCGACCGCTATCCAGCATGCATCAAGAGTATTAAGTTCATAAGAACGGAGCAATGCCTTAAGTAAGATGACATGATGTAGAGGGATAAAATCAAGCAATATGATGAAAACCCCATCTTTTTACCCTTGATGGCAACAATACAATACGTGCCTCGCTACCCCTACTTTGTCACTGGGTGAGGACACTGCAAGATTGAACCCAAAACTAAGCACCTCTCCCATTGCAAGAAGAACCAATCTAGTTGGCCAAACCAAACCGATAATTCGAAGAGAAATACAAAGATATCAAATCATGCATATGAGAATTTAGAGAAGATTGAAATAATATTCACAGATAATCTGATCATAAATCCACAATTCATCGGATCTCGACAAACACACCGCAAAAGAATATTACATCAGATAGATCTCCAAGAACATCGAGGAGAACATTGTATTGAAGATCAAAGAGAGAGAAGAAGCCATCTAGCTACTAGCTATGGACTCGTAGGTCTGTGGTAAACTACTCACGCTTCATCGGAAGGGCAATAGAGTTGATGTAGAAGCCCTCCGTGATCGAATCCCCCTCCGGCAGGCTGTCGGAAAAGGCCCCAAGATGGGATCTCACGGGTACAGAAGGTTGCGGTGGCGGAAAGGTATTTTTGTGGACGCTTCTGGTCATTTGGGAATATTTCTAAATTTATAGGCCAAGAATTAGGGTTAGAGGAGCTCCGAGGGCCCCACAAGCCCTCAAGGCGCCCCTCCTAGGGCGCGCCCCTGAGGCTTGTGGCCGCCTCGGGACTCCTCTGACTTCATCTCCAAGTCCTACGTGTGTCTTCTGGTCCAAGAAAAATCATCGCGAAAGTTTTATTTCATTTGGACTCCGTTTGGTATTCCTTTTCTATAAAACTCAAAAACAAGGAAAAAAACATAAACTGGCACTGGGCTCTAGGTTAATAAGTTAGTCCCAAAAATAATATAAAATAGCATATTAATGAATATAAAACATCCAAAACAGATAATATAATAGCATGGAACAATAAAAAATTATAGATACGTTGGAGACGTATCAACCATCCCCAAGCTTAATTCCTGCTCGTCCTCGAGTAGGTAAATGATAAAAGCAGATTTTTTGATGTGGAATGCTACCTAACATATTTATCCATGTAATTTTCTTTATTGTGGCATGAATATTCAAATCCATAAGATTCAAAACAAAAGTTTAATATTGACATAAAAACAATAATACTTCAAGCATACTAATAAAGCAATTGTATCTTCTCAAAATAACATGGCCAAAGAAAGTTATTCCTACAAAATCATATAGTCTGGCTATGCTCCATCTTCATCACACAAAGTATTAAATCATGCACAACCCCGATGACAAGCCAAGCAATTGTTTCATACTTTTGATGTTCTCAAACCTTTTCAATTTTCATGCAATACATGAGCGTGAGCCATGGATATAGCACTATAGGTGGAATAGAATATGGTGGTTGTGGAAAAGACAAAAAGAAGGAGAAAGTCTCACATCAACTAGGCATATTAACGGGCTATGGAGATGCCCATCAATAGATATCAATGTGAGTGAGTAGGGATTGCCATGCAACGGATGCACTAGAGCTATAAGTGTATGAAAGCTCAAAAAGAAACTAAGTGTGTGTGCATCCAACTCGCTTGCTCATGAAAACCTAGGGCAATTTGAGGAAGCCCATCATTGGAATATACAAGCCAAGTTCTATAATGAAAAATTGCCACTAGTATATGAAAGTGACAACATAGGAGACTCTCTATAATGAAGATCATGGTGCTACTTTGAAGCACAAGTGTGGTAAAAGGATAGTAGCATTGCCCCTTCTCTCTTTTCTCTCATTTTTTCTTTTTTTTGTTTGGGCTTCTTTTGGCCTCTTTTATTTTTTTCAAAGTCCGGAGACTCATCCCAACTTGTGAGGGACACTCTTTATTTATTTACCGAATTAGCAACAAGGCACTTTTCCTATCTTTTTCCGTTAAAGCGGAGCAGTCAGGTAATGAACTAGAAACTGGCTAACGTTACTTTTCCTTTGCTAATGAAAAGAAAAAGCAAGGGAAGGACAAAAGGTTTCCCCCGAACCCCCTTCCAAAAGGAGTAGAAGGGAAAAGACTAGACCTATTCAATGGATAAAGTCTAGCTTTCCCTACTATTTCAAAGGAAAGGAAAGGGACAGAACAGAACAGAAAGCTACCGATGCAGCTGATCGGTCTCCTCGATCGTTCCCTCAAGTGATCGGCCACTCCTCGTCAACCTTGTTAAAGGAAGTTCAACTAAACAACTGCACTAAAGGAAAGGCTCTCTCCGTTATAAACTATTCTGCTCCCTAACCTACCTTCCGGTCCATCTGTACTCTTCACTACGGTTTCAAGTACTCCCTCCATTGAGCTAGTCACGCCTCTCGGATTCACTCCTCGAGGCTAAGAACAGTCCTTCGGCATCGGGTCGATACGCCCTAAAGGGCATGTCTCCCCTATCCGGGGCTTACGGCTGCTGACTCTACTATAGCAGCCTAGAACCCCGGACTGTGGGTTTTCGCTCTTCCCCATGAAGGGATCAGAGCTCAGAACCCTGGCTTTCTTGACTAGCTCTGAGTCGGGAGTACTTTCTCCCTTCGATCAGAGTACAGATCTCCCTCCACCAACTAACGTACTTTGATCACTACGTTCGGCGTTGCTGTCGAGTCATGTCCCCAATCCAGGGGACCCGTCTCTCCAGTCAACCAGGAAGATGATGACAAATCAACCAATTGGATTTCATTGTCATTCCATTTCCCTAGTAATGAAGTGAACTAGTGATGACTCAAGCGACTCTAACGAGTCGACTCTCCTCTAATTAAACCAAGGAATTCCCCTATTACTCCTAACGGAAAGTCCGGGAAAATCATGCATACTCATGACATGCACTTATTACGTATCGTGATCACAGGCATAGGGCTGTGGTTGGTTCATCGAAAAAGATGAGCCGCAGCCAGGACAATCGTACTGGTTGCTGTCCTTGAAGGGACCGATAGCTATAGCGGAATCGAACCGGTTAGATGTGAGCAACAGAATGGGAAATGAGACTAACTGTGTTGACTAGTCCAATGCCGATCAAATCAACTGATCAGTTAGGAACTCTACCATTCCATTTGCATATCACTTTAAGTATTTGTCAATGCTTTCTACACCTGTTCCGGGCAGCTGGAGGTTAGCAGATGGGGCCCCTATTCTGTGAGGGAGAAATCCCGCACACGCAAGGGAGTAAATCGCCTGCGCACATGCGCGCTTATATAGTACTGCTCAATCCAGTCATGAGATTGGAGCATAAATCTCATTAGATTTTTGCATCTACTTCAAATGGAAGTGGAATAAGACCAGCATTATGAACTACTGTTCACTGAAAACCGTATGTGAACTACTTACTTCCAATCCAAGTAGAAGTAGACTTACTTGATTTGATCATGTGAGGGATCAAAGAGAAAAGGCTATTTCACTCCAAAAAGGAAGCCTATTTGCCAGATTTATGAGACCCGACGTATGATCCTTCACAATAAGGCTCAAAGTCCTTGTTGTAAACTTTTTTAATAGCAAAAAGGGCTCTGCCTAATGCATTCAGAACCGCACATTTGCATTCCGGGCAAGGAATAGAACTGCTTTGCTATTAAATGGAAGTCCTCCATCATCCTTTCCTCACATGGGACAATGCTCTAATAATGATGATCATCACACTTTTATTTACTTACAACTCAAAAATTACAACTTGATTCTAGAACAAAATGTGACTCTATATGAATGCCTCCGGCGGTGTACCGGGATGTGCAATGATCAAGAGTGACATGTATAAAAAATATGAATAGTGGCCTTGCCACAAATACTATGCCAACTACAAGATCATGCAAAGCAATATGACAATGATGGTGCATGTCATAATAAGTGGAACGGTGGAAGTTGCATGGAAATATATCTCAGAATGGCTATGGAAATGCCATAATAGGTAGGTATGGTGGCTGTTTTGAGGAAGGTATATGGTGGGTTTAATGCACCGGCCAAAATTGCGCGGTACTAGAGAGGCTAGCAATGGTGGAAGGGTGAGAGTGTATAATCCAAGGACTCAACATTAGTCATAAAGAACTCACATACTTATTGCAAAAGTCTATTAGCTACTGAAACAAAGTACTACATGCATGCTCCTAGGGGGAAAGATTGGTAGGAAAAGACCATCGCTCGTCCCCGACCGCCACTCATAAGGAAGACAATCAATAAATAAATCATGCTCCGACTTCATCACATAACGGTTCACCATACGTGCATGCTACGGGAATCACAAACTTTAACACAAGTATTTTTACCAATCCACAATTACTCACTAGCATGATTCTAATATCACCATGTTTATATCTCAAGACAAATGCAAGGAATCAAACTTCTCATAGTATTCAACGCTCTTTATATGAAAGTTTTTATTATATCCCTCTTGGATGCCCATCATATTAGGACTAAATTCATAACCTATGAAAATTACCATGCTGTTTAGAGACTCTCAAAATAATATAAAGTGAAGCATGAGAGTTCAACAATTTCTATAAAATAAAGGCACTGTCGTGCTCTAAAAAGATATAAGTGAAGCACTAGAGCAAATTGCCTAGCTCAAAAGATATAAGTGAAGCACATAGAGTATTCTAATAAAATCACGATTCATGCGTGTCCCTCTCAAAAGGTGTGTACAGCAAGGATGATTGTGGCAAACTAAAAATCAAAGAATCATATCATACAAGACGCTCCAAGCAAAACACATATCATGTGGTGAATAAAAATATAGCCTCAAGTAAATTTACCGATGGATTGAAGACGAAAGAGGGGATGCCATCCGGGGCATCCCCAAGCTTAGATGCTTGGTTGTCCTTGAATATTACCTTGGTGTGACTTGGGCATCCCCAAGATTAGGCTCTTGCCACTCCTTATTCCATAGTCCATCAAATCTCTACCCAAAACTTGAAAACTTCACAACACAAAACTCAACAGAAAACTCATGAGATCCGTTAGTATAAGAAAATAAATCACCACTTTTTGGTACTGTTGTGAACTCATTCTTTATTTATATTGGTGTAATATCTACTGTATTCCAACTTTTCCATGGTTCATACCCCGCGATACTACCCATAGATTCATCAAAATAAGCAAACAACACATAGAAAACAGAATCTGTCAAAAACAGAACAGTCTGCGAAGATCTGAATTGTTCTCATACTTATGTAACACCAAAAATTCTGAACAATTAGAACAACAGAGGAAATTTGTATATCAATCTTGTGTAAACAATTCGGAGTTTTGACACGCTCTAGTGAATTTAAACAATTTTGTTGCTGGACGCAAAAGTTTCTGTTTTTCAGCAAGATCAAATCAACTATCACCGTAAGCCATCCCAAAGGTCTTACTTGGCTCAAACACTAGTTAAAACACCAAAACATAATTACTACAGAGGTAATAATGTGTATTTATTGAAAAACAGAACAAAAACAAAAAACATAAAAATAAAATTGGGTTGCCTCCCAACAAGCGCTATTGTTTAACGCCCCTAGCTAGGCATAAAACATAGATCTAGGTATTGTCATCTTTGGTATGCAATTCATAAGTAGCCCTCATAATAGATTCATATGGAAACTTAATTTTTTTTCTTGGAAAGTTTTCCATGCCCTTCCTTAACGGAAATTGAAATCTAATGTTTCCTTCTTTCATATCAATAATTGCACCAATCGTTCTAAGGAAAGGTCTACCAAGAATAATAGGACCTGTAGGATTGCAATCTATATCAAGCACAATGAAATCTACGGGCACATAATTACTATTTGCAACAATAAGAACATTAATTCTTCCCATAGGTTTTTTAATAGTGGAATCCGCGAGATGCAAATTTAAAGAACAATCATCAAATTCACAGAAACCTAGCACATCACATAAAGTTTTTGGAATCTTGGAAACGCTAGCACCCAAATCACACAAAGCATGGCACTCATAATCTTTAATTTTAATCTTAATAGTAGGTTCCCACTCATCATAAAGCTTTCTAGGGATTGAAACTTCCAGCTCAAGTTTTTCTTCAAAAGATTTCATCATAGCATCAACGATATGTTTAGTAAAAGCTTTATTTTGATTATAAGCATGCGGAGAATTCAACATGGATTGCAACAAGGAAATACAATCTATCAAAGAACAATTAACATAATTAAAGTCCTTGAAATCCAAAAGAGTGGGTTCATCGCTACTTAAAGTTTTGACCTCTCCAATCCCACTTTTATCAATTTTTGCATTAAGATCTATAAACTCCGAATCATTGGGACGCCTTCTAGCTAAAGTTGACTCATCTCCAGTCCCATCTTTATCAAGATTTATATCAAAAAACAAAGATTCTATAGGAGTCACACCAATCACTTTAAGATCCTCATCATTATTAAAAGACTCCGGTTTAGCGGCGATCTTATTCAACAAAGTAGTTTGTTTATCAAAAATTTGGCCTACTAAATTTTCAAGATGAGCAAATTGAGATTTAAGACCATAAAATTCCTTGGTAACATCATCAAGCTCTTTATTAATAGACTCCATCATAGTTTTTTGTTCTTTAAGCTCGTTTCTAAAGAAACAATTATGCTCAAATTCTGAAGACATGAAGCTTTTAGCATTATTTTCAATCTCTTCCAACTTCCTATAGTAAGGATCAAAACTCTTGGGTTGAGCCGTATGTTCAAACAAGCAATCTAACACACAAGCAACCAAAAAGCAAATGAAAAGACAAACGGAAGAAGGGCGAATAAAAAGGCAAATATTATTGTGTTTTTCTGAAATCGTTTTAGAAGTGGGGGAGAGGAAAAAGAGAGGAAAATTTCAAATAAAGTAATGCAAGAGATGAGAGTTTATGGTGGTTACTTGGTAGGCTTGATGTAGAACCTCCCTGACAACGGCGCCAGAAATTCTTCCTGCTACTTCTTGAGCTTGCATTGGTTTTTCCCTTGAAGAGGAAAGGGTGATGCAACAAAGTAGAGATAAGTATTTCCCTCAGTTTGAGAACCAAGGTATCAATCCAGTAAGAGGTACACACAAGTATCCAATCTATGCACCTGCACAAACAATCAAACACTTGCACCCAACGCGATAAAGGGGTTGTCAATCCCTTCACAGTCACTTGCAAGGATGATATCTGATAGAGATAGATATAAAAGATTACTAAAACGTGAAACAAAATAAAAACAAATAAATTGGAGCAAGGTATTTTTGGGTTTTTTGGTTTATAGATCTGAAAATATATGATGGAAAATAGACCCGGGGGCCATAGGTTTCACTAGAGGCTTCTCTCTTGAAAGAAAATAATACGGTGGGGGAACAAATTACCGTCGAGCAATTGATAGAAAAGCGCAAAGTTATGATGATATCCAAGGCAATGATTATGAATATAGGCATCACGTCCGTGTCAAGTGGACCGACTCCTACCTGCATCTACTATTATTACTCCACACATCGACCGGTATCCAGCATGCATCTAGAGTATTAAGTTCATAAGAACGGAGTAACGCCTTAAGTAAGATGACATGATGTAGAGGGATAAACTCAAGCAATATGATGAAAATCCTATCTTTTTACCCTTGATGGCAACAATACAATACGTGCCTCGCTACCCCTACTTTGTCACTGGGTGAGGACACCACAAGATTGAACCCAAAACTAAGCACCTCTCCCATTGCAAGAAGAACCAATCTAGTTGGCCAAACCAAACCGATAATTCGAAGAGAAATACAAAGATATCAAATCATGCATATAAGAATTCAGAGAAGATTCAAATAATATTCATAGATAATCTGATCATAAATCCACAATTCATCGGATCTCGACAAACACACCGCAAAAGAATATTACATCAGATAGATATCCAAGAACATCGAGGAGAACATTGTATTGAAGATCAAAGAGAGAGAAGAAGCCATCTAGCTACTAGCTATGGACCCGTAGGTTTGTGGTAAACTACTCACGCTTCATTGGAAGGGCAATAGAGTTGATGTAGAAGCCCTCCATGAAGGAATCCCCCTCCGGTAGGGTCCCGGAAAAGGCCCCAAGATGGGATCTCATGGGTACAGAAGGTTGCGGTGGAGGAAAAGTAATTTGGTGGATGCTTCTGGTCGTTTGGGAATATTTCTGAATTTATAGGCCAAGAATTAGGTTTAGAGGAGCTCCGAGGGGCCCACAAGCCCTCAGGGTGCGCCCCCCCTAGGGCACGCCCCTGAGGCTTGTGGCCGCCTCGGGACTCCTCTGACTTCATCTCCAAGTCCTACGTGTGTCTTCTGGTCCAAGTAAAATCATCACGAAAGTTTTATTCCGTTTGGACTCCGTTTGGTATTCCTTTTCTGTAAAACTCAAAAAAAGGAAAAAACAGAAACTGGCACTGGGCTCTAGGTTAATAAGTTAGTCCCAAAAATAATATAAAATAGCATATTAATGCATATAAAACATCCAAAACAGATAATATAATAGCATGGACCAATCAAAAATTATAGATACGTTGGAGACGTCTCAAACAACACACGCCGATCTACTTTCATTCAGCTAACTTCTGAGTCAGCAACGAAGGAGATCCTACCTATTATCTCACCAACACACGGGTGTTGCTGAGCGCCCCAAATACCAAGCAACAGTTCTAAAGACCGCCACCAATTGCCCGCAATCAACAGCAGTCTCGTGGACTACAGTGGTACGTCTCCGTCGTATCTACTTTTCCTAACGCTTTTCCTCTTGTTTTGGACTCTAATTTGCATGATTTGAATGAAACTAACCCGGACTGACGTTGTTTTCAGCAGAACTACCATGGTGTTGTTTTTTGTGCAGAAATAAAAGTTCTCGGATTGGAACGAAACTTTGCGAGGATTTTTTATACAACAAAAGAGAATTACTGGAGCCAAGAACCACCGAAGGGGGGCACCTGGGTGGGCACAACCCAACAGGGCGCGCCCCCCTCCTGGCGCGCCCAGGTGGGTTATCCCCACCTGGTGGGCCCGCAGACCTCAACCCTGACACTATAAAATCACATTTTCGGAGAAAAAACTCAGGGAGAAAGAATTATCACGTTTCGCGCGATGGAGCCGCTGCCACCTCCTGTTCTTCATTGGGAGGCTAGATCTGGAGTCCGTGTGGGGCTCCGGAGAGGGGGATCTTCGATCTTCGTCATCACCAACCCTTCTCCATCGCCAATTCCATGATGCTCCCCACCGGGAGTGAGTAATTCCTTCGTAGGCTCGCTGGTCGGTGAGGAGTTGGATGAGATTCATCATGTAATCTAGTTAGTTTTGTTAGGGCTTGATCCCTAGTATCCATTATGTTCTGAGATTGATGTTGCTATGACTTTGCCATGCTTAATGCTTGTCACTTTGGGCTCGGGTGCCATGATTTCAGATCTGAACCGTTTATGTTATCACCATTATATCTATGTTCTAGGTCCGATCTTGCAAGTTATAGTCACCTACTATGTGTTATGATCCGGCAACCCCGGAGTGACAGAAGTCGGGACTCTTCCCGGTGATGACCGTAGTTTGAGGAGTTCCTGTATTCACTATGTGTTAATGCTTTGTTCTGGTTCTCTATTAAAAGGAGGCCTTAATATCCCTTAGTTTCCATATGGAGCCCGCTGCCACGGGAGGGTAGGACAAAAGATGTCATGCAAGTTCTTTCCATAAGCACGTATGACTATTTACGGAATACAAGCCTACATTATATTTATGAACTGGAGCTAGTGCTGTATCGCCCTAGGTTATGACTGTTATATAATGAATATCATCCAACGAATTCACCGATCCAATGCCTACGAATTTCTCTCATATTGTTCTTGCTAAGTTACTACTGCTATCGTTACTGTTACACTTGCTACAAAATCATTGCTATCACTGTTACTGTTACTATTGCTGTTGCTACTACTATCAAAACTATCATATTACTTTGCTACTGATCACTTTGCTGCAGATAATTAATCTCCAGGTGTGGTTGAATTGACAACTCAACTGCTAATAATTGCAAATATTCTTTGGCTCCCCTTGTGTCGAATCAATAAATTTGGGTTGAATACTCTACCCTCGAAAACTGTTGCGATCCCCTATACTTGTGGGTTATCAAGACCTTTTTCTGGCGCCGTTGCCGGGGACCATAGCTATATTTGTTGAGTCACTTGGGATTATTATCAAATTATCACTATGAAGAATCTGAAGGAAACTAAGACTAAGATTTTTCCCTCTAAGACGAGGGAAGGTAAGGAACTGCCATCTAGCTCTGCACTTGATTCACCTTCTGTTATAAGTAGACTTGCAACACCACCACATGCTATTAACTCTGATATGTCGCAAGTTATTAGTGATGCAACTTCTGCTATGAATGATACTCATGATGATGCTAGTACCCTGCTCGATGATAATGTGCCACTAGGTGAATTTCTTGATGAACAACTTGCTAGAACTAAAGCTTTTGAGAATGCTGAAACTGATGAAATTGTTGAAACTGATGAAGAGCTTGAAACTGAAAATCTTGAAACACCTATTAGATCTAGTTCTCCTAGATATGAATTGCCTAAGATACCAGAAGGCTATGTTATGGATGAGGAGACAACTAGAGACTTTCTTGCTTGCAATGATAGGGATGATCTTAAGAAATTATTATGCAAACTAAAAGAAAAATCTTTGAGTGCTAGAATGAAATATGATCCTAAGTTTGCTACTTCACCTATCTTAGTTGATGATAAGGGTTATGAATTTTCTATCGACCCAGAGTTGATTACTTTGGTTGAATCTGATCCTTTCCATGGTTATAAAACTGAAACTGTTGTGGCACACCTTACTAAGTTGAATGACATAGCCACCCTTTTTGCTCATGATGAGAAAATTCGCTATTATTATATTCTCAAATTATTTCCGTTCTCATTAAAGGGTGATGCTAAGACTTGGTATAATACTCTTGCTCCTGGTTGTGTGAGAAGTCCCCAAGATATGATTTATTACTTCTCTGAAAAATATTTTTCTGCTCATAAGAAACAAGTTGCCTTACAGGAAATATTTAACTTTGTGCAAATTGAAGAAGAGAGTCTCCCACAAGCTTGGGGGAGGCTTCTCCAATTGCTTAATGCTTTGCCTGATCATCCTCTTAAGAAAAATGAAATACTTGATATCTTCTATAATGGACTAACCGATGCTTCTAGGGATTTCCTAGATAGTTGTGCTGGTTGTGTTTTCAGGGAATGAACTGTTGAACAAGCTGAAGAATTATTGAATAACATATTGAAAAATTATGATGATTGGATCCTTCCTGAACCACCACTTAAACCTACTCCGAAGAAGAGGGGTATCTTATATCTCAGTCCTGAAGATATGCAAGAGGCAAAGAAATCGATGAAGGAAAAATGTATTAAAGCAGAGGATGTTAAATTTTTACCTCCTATTAAAGAAATACATGGGCTTGAAACACCACCACCACCTAAAGTGGTAGAGGTAAATTCTTTACTAAAGTTCGATGAAGGTGATATTCCTTATAACAAACATCCTAGTCAATGCTTATATGAGTTTGATAATTACATTAGAAAGCAAGATCACTTCAATGCAAATGTTATGACACAATTGAAATACAATTCTGATATGATAGCTCGCTTGAGTGACTTGCTATTTAGAATTACCAATGATGTTAGAGGTGTAGGAAAACATGCCTCTATGGTTCAAACTCAATTAGAACAAGTTAATAAATCTCAAAGAGAGTTGTTAGATGAAATGAATAATAATATCAATGATCATGCTGTTAGAGAATGACTAGAGGAGGTAGAATGACTCAGGAACCACTTTATCCTGAGGGACACCCTAAAATAATTGAAAAAGACTCTCAAAGAGTCAACACTGATGCACCTAGTCCTTCTAAAAAGAAAAAGAAGAAGAAAGATGGTAGGACTTTGCATGCCTCTAGTGAACCTGATGTAGAAAAACCTCCTGTTAACGATAATGAAGTCTCTATTTCTGATGCTGAAACTCAATCTGGTAATGAACACTCACCTTCTGATAATGAAAAAGATAATGATGAGGTTCATGAATACACTCCAACAAATGATAAAGAACCAGACAATGATGTTGAAATAGAACCAGCTGTTGATCTTGATAACCCACAAGTCAAGAATAAAAGATATGATAAAAGAGACTTGGTTGCTAGAAAACATGGTAAGGAAAGAGAACCTTGGGTTCAAAAACCTATGCCCTTTCCACCTAAATCAACTAAGAAGAAAGATGATGAAGAATTTGAATGCTTTGCTGAAATGCTTAGGCCAGTCTTTTTGCGTACACGCTTGATTGATATCTTAAAAATGCCTCCTTATGCAAAATACATGAAAGACATCATCACCAACAAGAGAAAAATACCGAAAGCTGAAATCTCCACCATGCTTGCTAATTATACTTTTAAGGATGGAGTACCTAAAAAACTTGGAGATCCGGGAATACCAACTATACTTTGCTCCATCAAAAGAAATTATGTGAAAACTGCTTTGTGTGATTTAGGAGCTGGTGTTAGTGTTATGCCTTTCTCTCTATATAAAAGACTTGACTTGAATAAACTGACACCTACTGAAATATCTTTACAAATGGTTGACAAATCAACTGCCATACCTATCGGTATTTGTGAGGATGTGCCCGTTGTTGTTGCTAATGTTACTATATTAACTGACTTTGTTATACTTGAGATGCCCGAGGACGACAACATGTCGATTATCCTTGGTAGACCCTTCTTGAATACTGCAGGGGCTGTTAGTGACTGCAATAAAAGCAAGGTCACTTTTCATATCAATGGTAATGAGCATACGGTGCACTTTCCGAAGAAACAATTCCAAGTGAATGGTATTAATGTTATTGAAAAATCTCCGACAATCACTATTGGAAGTTTTCAACTACCTCTACCTACTACCAAAAAGAAACATGAAATGCTTATTGTTGCGGATGTTCATATCCCCGTTGAGGTAACTTAGTGTCTTACGAAAGTTCTTCGGTTTCATGCTAATCGAAGGTGGTTGTTAATAAGACTTGATCAACCTTATTAATGAATCATTTTTGAGAGGTATGAAGTTGATGAATTTAGTGAGCACTACCTTCTGTCCTGTACTTTTACTTCCTGTTTTTCTTAGTTAAATAAAATAAAATGCCATGCTTAGTCTGTTTTCTGAATTTTTCATGCAATAAAAAATGACCTGAAAATAAAAGATCTCAGAATGCTCTGAAAATTTAATACGATTTTTTTCTGAATATTTAAGAATTTTTGGTGCAAATAACTTCAAGGGGGCGCACCAGGTGGGCACAACCCACCTGGGCGCGCCAACACCCCCAGGCGCGCCTTGGTGGGTTGTGGTCCCGACGTGGCCCCCCTCACTTATCTTTTTAGCCCATGTCACCACCTACCTCCAGAAAAAAAATCACCATTGCTCTCTCTCTTATGTTCTTGCTCTCAAACCCACGGATTTCGATCTCTTTGCTCGAAGCCCCATTTCTGAAACTGTTTTGGGGGATTGCTACTTGGTATGTGACTCCTCCATTGGACCGATTAGTTTTTGCTTTAGTGGTTTATATTTTGAATAAATAGCTACTCTTGGTGCTGCTGTAGATGAGCTTGCATGTTGAATTCTTAGAGTTCTAAGTAGTTTGAATGCTTGATATGGCCTCTATGCATCCTTATGAGTAGCTGCTACCAATCTTGTGAAGTTTTGTTGAGAAAATTTTTGTGGACTAAAAATTTCAGAATTTTATTCATAGGAAAAAGATGAGTATCTTTAGGAAGTTTGCTTCCAAGAAGAACTCCAAGGGGGTTATTGGGGAGTCATCGCACAATGACCTCCGCACCCAGAGAATGGCGGAGGTGCGGCCGTGCGAATGGCCGCAAAACCCATTCATGGATGGAGCTGGAATCCGCCAAAAGTTTGCACAATTTGCTGCTAATGTCGGCCTCACCGACTTCATTGTGGCTAAGTGTGAATAGTATCATCTCCTCACAAATTCCTTCGTGCAAAGTTTCCATTTTCTGAGTAGGAATAACCCTCCTGAGGTGGAGTTTAATCTTTATTCTGAACCCCATCAGATACCACTTACTGAATTTTGTGACATATGCTTGATCCCTTCTGACGGGGAAATAAGGGAGCCAAGGCCTGCCGAGTTCGAGGACTTTTATCGTACTCTGTCAGTGGGAGATGAGAGAGGGGTGTCGAGTGTCACCGCCACTAGCTTGCAGTTTCCTTCTGTGCATTATTTTGCTCTATTTATTACGAAGTGTTTACTTGCTAGAGAGAAGGTTGGCTCACTTAGTGCCCCCGATTTCGCTGTTTTACAATGTGCACTACACGGCGATGACACTTATAGCTTAGGAGCTATTGTGGCACGTCGCCTTCACCTTAACAGGTCCAAGGGTAAAATTCATGGCGGTATTTATGCTACTCGCTTAGCAAGTCACTTTAACGTCCAGATACGCCAACATGACTATCCCTTGCCCAAGGTTTATTTAGATCGCCAGGCTATGGCACATCATCACTTTATTGATGGAGAGAACATCACTATAGATATTCCCTACAACCTGGTTTTCAACGAGAACACCCGTGATATTATTCCGTTGCCTGCACTTGCTTTGTTTGATATTATTGCCAGGGGCGGATATAGGATCATGCCAGATGACATCATCGCCTACCAAAACAACCAGGCCACAGCAGAGGAGGAGCCTCAGGAGTGGGACGCTCGGGTGCCCGCTCCACAACACTTCAAGGTGGGACCCGACGGTTACTATGTGTGGTGATTACCAAGCTAGGGCAAAAGCCTAAGCTTGGGGGAGTACGTACGCCCACCGACATTACATTCATGTTCACACATTTCATTCCAGTTGTCGGTATCCACACTTTTTCATTGTATTATCCATGCTAGATTCATTTTCTCGCTTTCTTCTTGTGCGTTTGAAAAACTTTGAGAAAATCCAAAAAAATATTTCCTGCTTCTTTTCAGTTTTTCTTTCTAGTTTAATTAGTTGTAGTATTAAAAGAAAACCCAAAAATATTTCATTGTTCTTCTTTTGCTTGTTGGGAGCTTTCCCGTGTAAATAGTTTTTCTTTGTCTTTAATTTGCTCTCTTCAAGAAAAAACTAAAAACTCCAAAAACATTTCAGTATGTTTCTCATAAATTCTTTTCCTTTTATTGAGTCATACCGAGGAGAAGACCACGATCAAAATGTTGGGTGGCTCTCATATGCATTACTGATGATCTAACAAAGAGCCAAAATTACCTTGTCTTCTCCTTTTGAATAAAATGTTTGCAGATTCCAGCCTAGTCCACGGTACTCCTGCACTATTATCATTTTCATATCGTTCGGTCATGCAAGTGAAAGGCAATAATGACGATATTTGGTGAACTGGCTGTGGCAGAGAGAAACGGGTATGAACTCGACTTGTTCTGTTTCTATAAATATGTTTAACCTAGTATCCATGATTCAGCCTATTATGATCAAACATGTTTGCAATGACAATTAGAGATTATAGTTTCTCATGCCATGCTTAAGTAGCTAGGAGTGGATAATGATTTATCTTGGATGCCAACATTGCGTTAAAATGATTGTGATGTAGTATGATGATATGGTATCCTCCTCTGAATGTTCGAGTGGCTTGACTTGGCACATGTTCATGCATGTAGTTGAATCAAAACCAACATAGCCTCTATGATATTTATGTTCATGGTGTTCATATCCTACTCATGCTAGTATCCAATGTTACTTATGCATAACGAATGTTCATGACTGTTTTCGCTCTCTAGCTGGCCACTTCTCAACCTAATTGCTAGCCTTCGCCTGTACTAAGCGGGAACACTACTTGTGCATCAAAATCCTGAAACCCAAGTTATCTCAGATGAGTCCACCATACCTACCTATATGCGGTATTACCCTGCCGTCCTAAGTAAATTTGCATGTGCCACCTCTAAAAACTTCAAATAAATATCCCTTTTTGTGTGCCTGGATTGTTCATAGAGCGACAGGAGGTAGTCAGTATCTTCCATGCTAAGCGGGTTATTCTCACGATGAGTGTTTATTCACTTGTCCTTGCACGAGAGGGGCGGTAATAGGGATTCGCAGTCCCGAATTCAAAATTGCAAATAATTAAACAAAACTCCCCCAGGACTGTTGTTGATATGGACGGTACCCGTTGTTTCAAACCAGCCGTGGAGTATGATTGTTGGTGGAGGGGGAGTAAACCTTTACTTTTATCGCTTGGGAACCGCCACTAATGTGTTTAGCATGGAAGATACCGATAACTAATGGTCGCAAAGTAAACGAGAAGGGTGCATTTCTCAAAATTTCATTTACCTCTGTTTTAAAAACTTGAGCTCTGGCACCACTGCAAATCACTGCTTCCCTCTGCGAAGGGACTATCTATTTACTTTTATGTTGTGCCATCACCTTCTCAAATAAGCGCCAGATCCTGAGAGCACTATTGTCATCCTCATGCATTGTGTGTAGCTAATATTGGGTGCATCATGACTGGATCTTTTCTACCATGAATTACAATGTTTAGTCGCTGCTTGAACTTTGGAGGTGCTCTGCATTTATGTTTTGCGGTATCAGAAAGGGGTAGCGAGATACCACTATTGTCATATTATATCATGGTTGCTTTGACAAAGTGTTGTCATTTGAGATATCTTATTATTGCTCGCTAGTTGATTATGCCATTGATATGAGTTAATATAATTTTTAAGAGTTATTGTCGACATGGTTAGTCATGATCTTGGCTGAAAACCTGGGTGCTACTTAAGCTTATTTATGTAAACAAGAGTAAAAGAGTTCGTAAAAGTTTTTCTTTTCCACTTTCAGTTTATCAACTGAATTGCTTGAGGACAAGCAAAGGTTTAAGCTTGGGGGAGTTGATACGTCTCCGTCGTATCTACTTTTCCTAACGCTTTTCCTATTGTTTTGGACTCTAATTTGCATGATTTGAATGAAACTAACCCGGACTAACGTTGTTTTCAGCAGAACTACCATGGTGTTGTTTTTTGTGCAGAAATAAAAGTTCTCGGATTGGAACGAAACTTTGCGAGGATTTTTTATTCAATAAAAGAGAATTTCTGGAGCCAAGAACCACCGGAGGGGGGCACCTGGGTGGGCACAACCCACCATGGCGCCCCCCATCCTGGGGCGCCCAGGTGGGTTGTCCCCACCTAGTGGCCCCACAGACCTCAACCCTGACACTATAAAATCACATTTTCGGAGAAAAAAATTAGGGAGAAAGAATTATCGCGTTTCACGAGATGGAGCCGCCGCCACCTCCTGTTCTTCATCGGGAGGCCAGATCTGGAGTCCGTTTGGGCCTCCGGAGAGGGGGATCTTCGATCTTCGTCATCACCAACCCTTCTCCATCGCCAATTCCATGATGCTCCCCATCGGGAGTGAGTAATTCCTTCGTAGGCTCGCTGGTCGGTGAGGAGTTGGATGAGATTCATCATGTAATCGAGTTAGTTTTGTTAGGGCTTGATCCCTAGTATCCATTATGTTCTGACACAGTTTCAAACGACATCAAAAGGAATTTCTGGCGCCGTTGCCGGGGAGACATCTTCAACATCTATCAGGTTCCTAATAACAAATCTCATCTCCTTGCAATTTACATTATTTGCCATTTGCCTCTCATTTTCATCTCCCCCAGTTCACAAAAATTTGTCGTTTTATTCACCCTCTTTTTTGTTCGCTTTTTCTCGTCAGATCTTTTTTTGGTTGCAATCTTGTTTGCATAGTTGCGATGTCTCAGAGAAAGTACTATGAAGTTCCTTAGCCCAATATTTTGCTTGAAATTGAGAAAAGTACTAAGGAATATATGACTACACAATTTGAGCACAATAAATATTTTACCAAAGAACTTAAGGAACAATCTGTTGTGTTAGATGCTATAACAAAACAACTCGATGATATTAGTAGAGAAGTTTGCAATCTCCAATCCAAGTATGCTCATGCTGAAAATTTACTAGGCAAAATATCCGATGCACAAGCTACCCTAGTAAATCAAATGGCCGCTAAGCCAATTTCTTTAGAAGATAAAAATGATGAAGATCTTAAAGTGATTGGTGTTTCTTCTATTGATTCCTTGTTTAGTAAAATTAAAATTGATGGTAAAGGTACTGAAGAAGAGTCAACTTTGTTAGAAGGCGTCCCGATAATTCGGAGGGTGAAAATCTTGATGATTTTTTTTTGATAAAAGTGGGTTTGGAGAGGTCAAAACTTTAACTAGTGATGTGCCCACTCTTTTGGATTACAAAGATTTTAATTATGATAATTTCTCTTTGCTTGAATGTATTTCTTTGTTGCAATCCATGATAAATTCACCCCATGCTTATGAACAAAATAAAGCTTCTACTAAACATATCGTAGATGCCATGATGAAAGCTTTGGAAGAAAAATTGGAGTTCGAGTTTGCAATTCCTAGAAAATTACATGATGAATGGGAACCTACCACTAAAGTCAAGATTAAAAATTATGAGTGTTTTGCTTTATGTGATTTGGGTGCTAGTGTTTCCACAATTCCGAAATCTTTTTGTGATGTGCTTGGTCTTACCGATATAGAAGATTGTTCTCTTAATTTGCACTTGGCGGATTCCACTATTAAAAATCCTTTGGGAAGAATTAATGATTTTGTTATTCTTGCAAATAGAAATTATGTGCCCATAGATTTTATTGTTCTTGATATTGATTGCAATCCGTCTTGTCCGATTATACTTGGTAGGCCGTTTTTACGTACTATTGGTGCCGTGATTGATATGAAAGAAGGCAATATTAAATTTAAATTTCCAATAAGAAAGGGTATGGAACACTTACCTATTACAAGAATTAAGCCACCACATGAATCAATCATGAGGGCATCCTATGGGCCAAAAACTAAAGATGACAATACTTGAATCTATGCATTATGCCTAGCTAGGGGCATAAAATGATAGCGCTTGTTGGGAGGCAACCCAATGAATAAAATTTATTTTTGCCTTTTTCTTTCTGTTCTTGAGTGTTTGCACAATTATGCCTCTGTTATGATTGTGTTTTTTTATGTTTTAATTAGTATTTGTGCCAAGTAAAGCCTTTGGGATAGCTTTGGTGATAGTTGATTTGATCCTGTTGAAAAACAGAAACTTTTTTGTCCAGTAACAGAATTGTTTAAATTGACAGAAGCGACAAAAAATTCTGAATTTTTTACACAAGATTTATATAAAAAATTGCCTCTGTTGTCCTAATTGTTAATAATTTTTGGAGTTACACAAGTATGGAACAATTCGCATCTTTACAGACTGTTCTGTTTTTGACAGATTTTGTTTTCTTTGCATTGTGTGCTTTTTTTGATGAATCTATGGATTGTATCGGGGGGTATAAGCCATGGCAAAGTTACAGTATAGTAGATATAATGCAATAACAAAATTTGAATGGGTTTTCAACAGTACTTCAATTAAAGATTGGTTTTCTTATACTAACGGATCTCATGAAGGTTTTGTTAAGTTTTGTGTGATTGAAGTTTTCAAGTTTTGGGTGAGATCGTGATGGATGAAGGAATAAGGAGTGAAAAGAGCCTAAGCTTGGGGATGCCCCATGGCACCCCAAGTTAATATTCAAGGAGAACCAAGCAACTAAGCTTGGGGATGCCCCGGAAGGCATCCCCTCTTTCTTCTAACGACCATCGGTAATATACTTGGAGCTATATTTTTATTCGTCACATATCATGAGTTTTGCTTGGAGAGTCTTGTATTATATGAGTCTTTGCTTGTTTTCCTTTTTAGTTTGTCACAAGTATCCTTTCTGGACACACCAATTTGAGAGAGCCAAAATTATGCTATGATTTGTTAGAATTGCTCTTTATGCTTCACTTAAAAAAATTGAGCTATGGAATTGCTCTAGTGCTTCACTTATATCTTTTTTAGCACGACGTGCTTTAATATTTTTTGAATAAATGCTCTCTTGATTCACTTAGATTAATTTGAGACTTAGTAAATTTTTGAAGAAATTCTCTCATGCTTCACTTATATTATTTTGAGAGACGAAAAATTTTATGCTCATATTCTTCACTTAGATTTATTTGAGCTTGTCAAAAGCAAATGCAACATATGAAACTAGTCCCAAAGTGATAGATATTCAAGAGGGATATAATAAAAACTTTCATGAAGATCATTGGACAAAAGAAACTTGATGCTTTGTAATAGTTTTGAGATAGATAGTGATCTGCGAGTCATGTTGGTGAGTAATTATGCTTTAGTAAGAATATTGGTGTTAAGGTTTGTGATTCCCTATGCAAGCACGAAAGTCAATAGTTATGCAATGAAATTACATCCTACTTGTGGTGCATTATTCGGTGTTAGTTATGCTTAGTGCTCGCTTATGTGATTTTTTGTTTCTTGGTTGGTTGCTTCTCAATCTTTTTGCTAGCCTCCACTTGTACTAAGTAGAAATACTACTTGTGCATCCAAAATCTTCAAACCCAGTTTTGCCATATGAGTCCACCATACCTACCTATATGCGGTATTTTCGTGCTGTTCTAAGCAAATTTGTATGTGCCATCTCTAATTTTCAAAATGAATTTCCTTTTTGTGTGCTCGTACCGCTCATGAAACGGCAGGGGGTGGCCAATATTTTCCATGCTAGATGTGTTATTCTCAAGATGAGTGTTTATTCACTTGTCATTGCACGAGAGTACGGCGGTAATAGGGATGCCCAGTCCCAAAATGAAAAATAAATTTACTTTATGTTGTCAAATAATAAATTCCTTGGAAAGTGTTGGTATGGACGGTACCCGTGGATACGGCTAGCCGTGGAGTGTGAAAGTATGGTGGAAAAAGGAATAAACTTTATTTTCTGTTTGGGAACCGCCTATGATATATCTAGCATGGAAAGTGTTGGGAATTACTCGGTCATTTTCATTGACGGGAAAAGTATGCCTCTCAAAAAAATTATCTCTCAATTTAAGCTTTGAGCTCTGGCACCTCTACAAATCCCTACTTCCCTCTGTGAAGGGCCTATCTATTTACTTTATGGAATTTATATTTTTATTTGAGTCTCCATCTTCTCTTATAAAGCACCAACTAAGGGGCACTATGATCGTACTTGAGCATTGTTGTAGCTAATATGCAAGTGTGTTTCATGAATGGATCAATGATTGTGCATGATGGGCTAGGGATAACTTTCTTTAGTGTTGATATTTTGAAAGACATGGTTGCTTGTTGATATGCTTGAGTATTGAAATCTTCATGTCAAAACTAGACTATTGCTTTGAACCATTTAAAAGTCCCAATGTCCATGCTACAAAAGAAAAGAATATGTGATGAACATGTTAGGCAGCATTCCACATGAAAAATTCTGCTTTTATCATTTACCTACTTGAGGTAGAGTAGGAATTAAGCTTGGGGATGCTGATATGTCTCCAACATACCTATAATTTTTGCTTGTTCCATGCTATTATATTATCATTCTTGGATGTTTTACAATCATTTTATAGCAACTTTATATCATTTTTTGGGACTAACCTATTGACATAGTGCCCAGTGCCAGTTGCAGTTTTTTGCTTATTTTTTACTTCACAAAATATTAGTACCAAACGGAGTCCAAACGCAGCGAAACTTTTTGGAGATTTTTTCTGGACCAGAAGATACAAAGTGGGCCAATGAAGTACCATAGGGGAGGCCTGAGGTGGGCACAACCCACCAGGGCGCGCCAGGAGGCCCAGGCGCGCCCAGGGGGGTTGTGCCCCCCTCGGTGACCTCCCGCACCGCCTCTTCGCCCTATAAATTCCCAAATATTCCAGAAACCCTAAGGGAGTCAACGAAACACAATTCCAGCCGTCGCAAGTTCTAGAACCACGAGATCCAATCTAGACACCATCACGGAGGGGTTCATCATCCTCATTGGTGCCTCTCTGATGATGTGTGAGTAGTTCACCATAGACCTACGGGTCCGTAGGCAGTAGCTAGATGGCTTCCTCTCTCTCTTTTGATTCTCGATACAATGGTCTCTTGGAGATCTATTTGATGTAACTCTTGTTTTGAGGTGTGTTTGTTGGGATCCGATGAACTTTGAGTTTATGATCAGATCTAGATCCATGAATATTATTTGAGTCTTCTTTTGATCTCTTATATGCATGATTATTTGTAGCCTTATATTTCTTCTTTGAATCTTTGGTTTAGTTAGGCCAACTAGATCGATTTTTCTTGCTATGGGAAGAGGTGCTTTGTGATGGGTTCGATCTTGTGGTGTTCTTTCCCAGTGACAGAAGGGGCAGCAAGACACGCATGTATCGTTGCTATTAAGGATAACAAGATGGGGGCTATTCCTACATGAACAGATCTCGTCTACATCATGTCATTATTCTTATTGCATTACTCCATTTCTCCATGAACTTAATACACTAGATGCATGCTGGATAGCGGTCGATGTGTGGGGTAATAGTAGTAGATGCAGGCAGGAGTCGGTCTACTAATCTTGGACGTGATGCCTATATATATATTGATCATTGCCTTGGATATCGCCATAATTATTCGATCTTCTATCAATTGCCCAACAGTAATTTGTTTACCCACCGTGTTCTCTTTTCTTGAGAGAAGCCACTAGTGAAATCTACGCCCCCGGGTCTATTCTTTATCACATTTGCTTTGAGATCTATTTTTATTCGCATTTATTTTCAGATCTATTATTCCAAAAATACAAAAATACCTTGCTGCACTTTTTTATTACTTATTTTATTTCGCATTTTATCGAGAGCTTTTTATCCAATCTATCACAAATATTTTCCCGTTCACTTGCTAATTTGTGGCGCCGTTACCCAGGAGGGATTGACAACCCCTCTTACGCGTTGGGTTGCAAGTATTTGTTCTTTGTGTGCAGGCACTGTTTATATAGTGTTGCTTGGTTCTCCTACTGGATTGATACCTTGGTTTCATAACTGAGGGAAATACCTACCGTAGCTATACTTCATCATCCCTTCCTCTTTGGGGAAATACCGACGCAGTTTCAAGCAACATCAGTCTGCAGCGCTTCACTGGCCTCATAAGCCTCCTTCAGTCGGCCGCACATTAGCGCCACCTGGATCAGAGCCTCCTTGCTCGCCCCCACTTGATCTTCAGGGACATGGTACAGGGGAAGGAGGTGGCTGGGGCCGATGGAGACGTGGATGTAGGCCTTGGATCCGGAACCACCGCCGACCCACTTGGACGAGTTGGGGTAGACCCTGCGGCCGGGATAACTACAGTCAAAGACGCTGAACCACCCTGGGCCAGAGGACTCGGCCCCATAGCTATTGTAGCGTCCTTCACCGGAGAAACGCAAGCCACTCGGCGGGGGGAGGCATCCCACATCGGTAGGTTGACGCCCGACGCTTTCTCCTTGATGGCCTCTGGGTTGGGCGGGTCAATCCTCTCCTCATCATCCAGTTGAATGATCTTGTGTGGGGCTGCACGAATACACGAACTAGGAATGTCAGTGGAGATCAGTCGGAAGAAACCTAACCATCCTAATCAGTCGGTGCAAAATACCTCTGGAGGTGGCGGCGTCTGCCGCGTCAGTGTCACTCGGGCCCTGCTTGCGAGCATGCGGGGCCGCTGAAGTCGTCGAGGTGTCGTTGCTACAAGGGTCAAACAACACTCGGTCAGCAACCGAATCAGCGCAAAAACAAGCAAAGGATTGATAAGAACACTCATGTCGAAGCCACATGCACTGCCACCTTGATCCGAGGCACCGCGGCCTTCCGTGGCTTTCTGGAGTCATGCTTGGGCTGCTTCTCAGCCGAGCTCTCGGCCTCGGCACGAGCACGCTTGGAGCTGCGAGTCATCCGCCCCGAAGCAGGCGGCTGTGGAGCCCCACCTGCCTTGCCACTCAGATCGTGTTGTGCCTTAGTGCGGGGTTCCTTGGGGGGCTCGTAGGACGGAGAGGACTCGGGCTCCTCCCCATCCTCAGAGCTCTCATCCTCGTCGCTCTCCTCTTCGTCATCATCGTCATCGTCAGACTCTTTCGAGTAGCGGCGCTCAGCGTCACTCACCGTGTCCTCAGGCGACCAGTCAACCGCTGGGATGTTAGAGATCATGTTCTGGAATTCCTGAAGAGCAAACGCATCAAGACACCGAAATCAGATATACAGAAAACAACGTACCAGCGAGTCGATTGGACAAAAGCACTTTACCTCGACAGTCAGCCGGAGTTCTTTGGAGTAAGCCGGCACTAGCCTGGCTCCCCGCAGGTTGTCTCGGGTGCAGGTAATGGCATTGATCTTGGCCCCCACGTCCCCCTCGGTGAGCTCCTCCGGGTGCACTCGGGTCATTTGGCCCCTTGCACAACCAGATGGGGTGCGCCCTGGCCTGCAGCTGCTAGATCCGCCGAGTGAGAAAAGTCTCTAGCAGATCCATGTCGTTCACGCCGGTGTTCACAACTCCGACCAGGGCGGTGGCCAAGATGCCGACCTTCGTCTTCTCATCCTTCGCCACCGAAAGGGACTCGGGAGCCCTCACCCTCTCCGCCGAGTACGGTGGGAGGCCCGACTGGTTGTGGGCACTAGGGACATCTCTGCAATAGAACCATGTCCCCTGCCACCCCTTGACGGAATCGGGGAAGCTCATCTTCGGGAAGGCGCTCCCCCCGGACTTGGAGGCCTAAGCCACCGCACAGCTGGGTGACATGGGTCTTCGCGTCGGCTGACGAGTCCTTCTTGACGGTCATCGACCGACAAGTGAAGATATCCTTGAAAAGCCCCCAATGGGGTTGGCAACCAAGGAAGTTCCAACAGAGAGAGGTGAAGGCCGAAAGATAGATGGTGGCATTTGGAGGGAGATGATGGAGCTGCGCACCAAAGTAATCGAGGAACTCTCGGAAAAAGGGGTGGGGAGGCATAGAGAAGCCCCGCACGATGTGGGTGACTAGCAGGACGCGCTCGTCCTCCTGCAGCGCTGGCTCGACCTCCCTCGCACCCGGGCAATGCCACCCGTCACGCGGGATGAGCCCCTCCTCCACAAGCTCCTCCAACCGCTGAGCTGAGACGCGCGACGGGATCCAATCCCCCGCCGCACCTCCAGCCGCCGCACTGGAGCCGGAAGAGGTGGCCTTCCTGGCCTTCTTCGCCTTCTCCGCCTTGGCCGTAGAGTCTCTCGCCATAGCTATGGAGGATCTGTGCGCTCGAGTGGAGAAGAAAAGCGGAGGAGCCGGAGCAGAAGAAAGGAGATCTGAGGTCCCGACCACACTCTCCAAATCTTTTATATCACAGAGCGAATCGCGAGCCGGATCTCACGCCGCATATCTCTGGATCAAAGGCGCACACGACAGATCTTCACGCAGAGCGAGCATGACACGTGACGGATATCGTGCGCGAAAATCGAGGAGCCGCGCCCCACTTTCCCCACTAACGCACGTCATTACCGCTTCTGCGTGCGCACACACAAATTCAAATCCCGTGATTTCCGTGATGAATCAATCCAATTTATTACCCACAATTCCTTTCCTAAAGGATGCATGTCAGTCCGACTGATCACCCACCGCGGGGACCCGTGCACTCGGCCACGCTAAACAACCGACTGAAGTCAACTTCAGGATCGCTATGAGACGAGCTTGACGCACCTTCGCGGGTTGGCTTGGCCCTACCTGTAGGCTCCAAGGTGCATGACTCGTAATTCTGGACTCGTAGGAGGCCCGCGCTGGCGTTCCCCTGGGATAAGGAGTGGCATCTCTCCGGAAAATCAGACCACGCGCAAGCGTCGCTACTCGAGTTGTAATGGCATGCCCTCACTTGGGCCCCAAGTCTATCTCCTCTGAGAGACAAAACGAATGCCACCGGGTTTTTCTTGGCGATCAATAGCACCCGGTCATCTGGGTAAACCTGTAGTCCAGAATCCGTTGCGTTTCATCCAGAGAACAATGAACCACGACTCGAAAATGTATTCCGAGTGCCCCCGCGACACTCGGACCTAACTGACGGATCGGCTTGGCTGTCCTACGAAACCTCAAACGATTCGGGGGCTAATGATGAGGTCACCTATTATAGGTAGGGTCAAGGACCCATCATTTGGGACTCACATGGGGCCCATCACCAATGTGGGAAGGTCCCTGGATCATGCCAGTATTCGGATGCATACTTTAGGAAGTCCACTCGGCCGGCTCGACTTCACTCGGACGACCACCCGCCACTCGGCAGATGAATCGCCACTCGGACAAAGAAGTCAAGCAGGCGGCGTGGGAGATGCAACGGTCGAGGAATCCTAACTCATCCATTAAACAGAGTCGTGGCTACTGTTACCTATAACTATCATAGTAGAGGCTCATTATACCTATAACTGACGCATTCAGTGTCATTTAATGCCCAAACGGCGTGGATGACGTGGGGCTGCGGCGCACTCTATATAAGCCGCACCACCTCCATAATCGGGCACGAGTAATCTTTGTAATCATATCCATCAGATCAAGGCAAGCCTTAGGGCACGAGACGTAGGGCTATTACCTCCGCCGAGAGGGGCCTGAACTCGGTAAACACCGAGTGTTACACCTGCGCCGTAGCTAGGTTCTGCCCCTTATTCGTACCCCTAGTACTCATTGTCGGTATCATAACCCCGACAAGCGCCGGCCAAGGGGGAGGAGGAGGACTCCTCCCCTAGTCCAATTCGCAACCCCCCTATATGGCAAGGGGGCGCCACTTCCTTATGGGCCCTTGTGGCCCATATTCCTTCCACCACTTGGCCTTTTAAGGCCCGTTGATATTAAATTAAATATATAAATGTTCTAAATATTTTCAGACTATTATATATATAATTTAACATCCCGGGAAATATTTTCCACCTACATATATTTATTGGTATTACCCGGTGATACATCTCCAAGGTATCTATAATTTTTTATTGTTCCATGCTGTTATATTATCAATCTTGGATGGTTTATATTCATTTACTAGCAACTTTATATCATTTTTTGGGACTAACCTATTGTCATAGTGCCCAGTGCCAGTTGTTGTTTTTTTGCTTGTTTTTTACTTTGCAGAATATCAATACCAAACGAAGTCCAAATGCCACGAAACTTTTTGGATATTTTTTTTGGACAGAAGACACCCACGGAGCCAAAGGAGCACACGGGAGGAAGCCCATGGGGCCCACTAGGCACCAATGCGTGCCAGGGGGCCTAGACGCACCCTGGTGGGTAGTGGAGCCCACAGGAAGCTTCCTGACCTACCTCCACCTCTATAAATACTCTAAAATCCCAAAACCCTAGGGGAGTCGGCGAAACACTTTTCCTACCGCCGCAAGTTCCACAACCACGAGATCCAATCTAGAGGCCTTTTCCGGCACTTTGCCGGAGGGGGCAACGATCACGGAGGGGTTCTTCATCATCCTTGTTGCCCCTCCGATGATGCGTGAGTCGTTTACAATAGACATACGGGTCCATAGCTAGTAGCTAGCTGGCTTCTTCTCTCTTTTTGATCTTCAATACAATGTTCTCCTCGATGTTTTTGGAGACCTATTTGATGTAAATCCTTTTTGCGATGTGTTTGTTGGGATCCGATGAATTGTGGGTTTATGATCAGTTCTATCCATTAATATTATTTGAGTCTTTGCTGAAGTCTAATATGCATGATTGTTATAGCCTCGTATTTCTTCTCCAAAATTTTGGTTTGGTTTGGCCAACTAGATTGATTTTTCTTGCCATGGGAAGAGGTGCTTTGTGATGGGTTCGATCTTGCGGTGCTCAATCTCAGTGACAGAAAGAGACATGACACGCAAGTATCATAGCTATTAAGGGTAACAAGATGGGGTTTCTTCATACATGAGTTTATCTTGTCTACATCATGTCATTGTTCTTATTGCATTACTCCATTTTTCCATGAACTTAAAACAATAGATGCATGCTGGATAGTGGTCGATGTGTGGAGTAATAATAGTAGATGCAGGCAGGAGTCAGTCTACTTATCTTGGACGTGATCCCTATATACATGATCATTTCCTTGGATATCATCATGACTATTTGCTTTTCTATCAATTGCCCAACAGTAATTTGTTTACACACCGTATGCTATTTTCTTGAGTGAAGCCTCTAGTGAAAACTACGGCCCTCGGGTCTATTTCCTATCATATTAAATCTAAAAATACCTTGCTGCGCTTTTTCTTTCTTTATTTTATTTTGTGTTTTAGTTAGATCTATTTATCAAATCTCATACAATTTAATCTATCTCAATACCGAGGAGGGATTGAGTTGCAAGTTTTTGTTGTTTGTGTGTAGGTGTTGTTTACATAGTGTTGCTTGGTTCTCCTACTGGATTGATTATCTTGGTTTCATAACTGAGGGAAATACTTACCTTTGCTGTGCTGCATCATCGTATCATCTTCGGGGAATTACCAACGCAGATACAAGCAATCAGGAAGAATTTCTAGCGCCGTTGCCGGGGAGACATCATCAACATCTATCAAGTACCTATGAATAAACTCTCATCTCCTTGCAATTACTTTATTTTCCATTTGCCTCTCGTTTTCATCTCCCCCACTTCTATTTTTTTTTTGCAAAAATACAAAATATTTTCCGTTTGTCTTTTTCTTGTTTGATCTTTTTTTTTGCTTGTGTAGTCACGATGTCTCAAAGAAAGTATTATGATGTTCCCTATCCCAACATCTTGATTGAGATTGAGAAAAATACCAAAGAATACATGACTGTACAATTTGAGCATAATAAATTTTTCACCGAGGAGCTTAAGGAACACTCTATTGTGGTAGATGCTATAACGAAACAACTTGATCATGTTAGCAAATAAGTTGCCAATCTCCAATCTAAGTATGCTCAGACTGAAAATTTTCTAGGTAAAATATCCGATGCACAAGCTATGCTAGTAAATCAAATGGCGGCTAAGCCAGAATCTCTAGAGGGTAGTAATGATGAAGATGTTAAGATGATTGGTGTTTCTTCTATTGATTCCTTGTTTAGTAATATTAAACTTGATGATAAGGGGATTGAAGAAGAGTCAACTTTAGCTAAAAGGCTTCCCCATAATTCGGAGGGTGAAAATCTTGTTGAAAAAATTGATATAAGCGGGTTTGGAGACGTAAAAACTTTAACTAGTGATGTGCCCACTCTTTTGGATTACAAAGACTTTAATTATGATAGTTGTTCTTTGATTGAATGCATTTGTTTGTTGCAATCCATGCTAAATTCACCCAATGCATATGAACAAAATAAAGCTTTTACTAAACATATTGTTGAAGCAATGATGGAAGCTTTAGAAGAAAAGTTAGAATTAGTCAAACCTATGATGATACGTGTTTGTCACAGTAGGTCACATTTTCTGTCATGCATGTAAACCCATGACGATTTTATGACAGAATCAAGATAGTCATACCTATGCTATCGTAGAAGTGTTCCATGATAATACCAAAATTATCATCACGGAAGTGTCCACTTCCATGATGATAGATGGCGCGTCATGGAAGTGCTTTCATCAAGGGTAACCGACATGTGGCATCCACCGTAACGGGTCACCGTTAACCTACCAGGTTTCGGTTTGGATCCGATAACCCGTTAACAACCCGGACCAATGGGGATTTTCCACGTGTAAAATTCTCAATGGCAAGAGGAACCACATGTCGGCTCAGCGTTGGGACAAATGGCATCCACTCATTGGACGGGAGGCGCCTATGATATGTCAACATGTGGCACAACCCAACAAAGGCCCATTCAGGTAAAAAGGCCAGCCTGTTTGACTTGGTCAAAAGGTAGCGGCCCGGCCCACGGAAAGCCTATTAACGGCCTGTTCGCATATAGCCCATTTACAGCCCGCTAACTCACGGCCCGTTATGGCCTATCCGAATTAGGCCCAGTAGCATCTTCTGGGCCGTCCAATATGATTCTAGCCCGTTGTAACTTCCGGCCCATGTATGGCCCATGACGTCTTTCGGCCCATATGAGGCCCTTTGTAACTCTAGGCCCATTAAAGGCCTGTGGTGAAACTGGCCCATAATGAACAGTGTATCGCTTTATACCCATTAACGGCCCATTATTTCGTTGGGCCGTTTCCAGCCCGTGTTAACTTTTGGCCTTCTAAGGGCCCATTTATTTTTGGGCTCATTTCCAGCATTTGGTTACTTACGGTCCGTTACTGGCCTATTCCGCTTGTGGGCCAAATTCAGCCCGTGGTTATAGTCGGCCCGTTTGTGGCCCGTTAACCCATTAGGCTGTTCTCATAGAGTCATCAAATATGGCCCATTAATGACCTGTGATGCCTGTCGATAGAATTAAGCCCGTTATACATTTCGGCCTATTAACGGCCCGTTATGGTCTAGCCATAAACAGACGATTTCCACTCTAGCCCGTTTACGGCCCATTTTGCGGACCGTTATTAGTCCATGAATAGTACGGCCCATGTTTGGCCAATCGATCATACGGCCCGTAGAAGGCCCATTGATTATACGGCCCGTAGAAGGCCCATGGATCCTACGACCCGTAGGAGGCCCATGGTCACTACAGCAGGTAGCAGGACCATGGTTACAACGGTCCGTATGTTGCCCATGGTTATTGTGGCCTACTTATAAAAAGTAGGTTATTGTGGCCACTAGGAAAACGCGGAAAAAGAACTGCAGTGACTACAAGCAAACAACTAAACTAGACAATAAGGAAATAAATAAGCAAGCAACTAACACTAGGCTATTACGGCTATTACACATATTACATCCATGGGTATCAAAGTTCACCACCAGTGCAAATATAGGGAACAGAGTAGCATATTACATACATTGGCCATCTAAATTGGCCACCAGTGCAAATAAACGCGGCAGCAAAACAAGTCCATAACTGAAACAACTTTAGAAGAGCTCAAGAAACATTATCCTGGGTATCCACCATGTTGGCAATAAGCTTAGCAAGCTTATTAGCTTTCTCCTATTTGGCGCTAAAATCCTCCAACGCTTGCTGTTGCACCAGAAAGTATGCATCTGAATTCTCAAGTGACTTCTACAGTCCTTCGGCTTATTGTCGCAGCACAGCTGATCGATGTCTTTCAGCTTGTAGTTCAGACTCAAGAAACCGAACTAATTCAGACAGTGAGTTCGAATAGCTAGTGCCAGCGGTAGTGGCTAGTAACTCGAAAACTACACCAAGACAGGACTTTGGGGTTGTCTCACTGTCTTCAAGATAGTTTTCCTTAGCTGTTTTATCAGCTTACTTGGAGACCAACAAGGATGACTCACTATCCTGAACCTTATCTACATTACTTCCTTTACCATTGCTTAATAAGGTACTCTTCCCCAATATTCTGCCAGCATTCTAAAAGAAGAAACAAGCAGACACATAACAGGTTTAGCATGTAGTATATGAAACTCATTTCGGTGAACCAGTTCAGCAGTAAGGTGGACAGGATTAAACTACCAAGTCTTCTATTGTCAAGTAGTACAAAATAAAAGCAAGCTTAAACATACCTGCATTGTCTTGCCAAATCAAAATAGAGATACGGTTCAAATCATATCAGTTCAAGACAAAGCAGCATTGAAAGAATACAAGTGTGGGAAACTACACGACACAACAAGATTTTAGATGGGTGCCACGGGTATACATGTACAACAACACTATTGGCTCTGTTGTGATGCTACTAATGTGCATGATATGAGAAGTCAACTGTATACACCATTGAAATTGAAATCAACAGAGCAATTTACAAGACCAAACCTGTTAAAGAAACATGCTTAAACATACCTGTTGTGCCGTTGGAGTTTCGATTGGATCCTTCAATTTAAAAATAAGTTTGTAAGAGTAAATGCAGTGATACAAGAGCAAATCAGTATGCACCATAGCAATGGAATCTTAAATGAGAACAGTTGTTCTTCAGGTTTAAGCACTTGTTCTACACGAACAGAGTACAGTAAGACGCATGCATATAGTACTTAAAAATAAAAAATGAGCTCATAGACCTTACCACATTCTTGGTTCGGGACCAGTACAGAACAAGGCGTTCCCAGTCATCGTCCCATAAATGTGTCTCAGGAGAACGTAAGGGAATTTGATGAGTTTCTTTGCCAGTGAAGTACATTTTCTTTAGGTAATTCCGATACTGCCACCAAGCATTCTTGAAGATAGCAGAGGTATTAGCACAAGTTACCTCCTCCTGAGTTTCCAAATCGGTCCTTCTCTATAGAGAAAAATGGGAACATTTGTTGTACTATAACAAGCATGGAGGTAGAATGTATGGGACAAAGCAAATTAATTGCCATGAATAACATTACTTACACATAACTCCTGGACGAACACCTGCAACTGGCATTTTCCTTCATCTTCAGTATAATATTTCCATGATGGGAAGATACGCACATAGGATTTAACAACATCAAATGCGATAGATGCTAAACTACCAATGGCTGGTTGTGCTTCGTCCACGGGAATAGGTGTTCTAACTGGTGGAGTTGGGGTTCGCCGTGGTAGTACTGGCACTTTGGGCACTGGAGCCGCCTTACTAACTGCTCTTGTTTGGGAGCTCTGTGGTGGAGATGGTGTTGTGTCAACTGGAACTTGGTTACTATCTGCCGCGGTTGGGGTTAGATTGGGTGAAGCTGGTTCTCTGTCCATCACACCAGGGGTAGAATCTGCGAGAGTCTGGGTTATGTGTGATAGGGCTGGTTCTCGTGCATGTACAACCGGGGTGCTATCTCCACCAAGAGGTAGCACTGTTTTATTTGAAGACTGTGTTTTTACTTCGCAAGATACTGCCATCACCCGCTCCAATTCAAATGGCTGATAAACAAGAAACGTAGTTGAATGTACAGACCTTGTATGAGAGACAGATGCAATAGATAGTGTGAAAAAAAGAGGGCGTGAAATAGTTCACATGTATATTGTTTAACTAAAAAGGATAGCATGACATAATTTCGCATATATGATGTCTATCTAAACTGGATAGCATAGCATGACATAATTCAAAGATATGATGACTAACTAAGCAGGATGGATGAGATAATTATATGATGTCTTTAGTAAACAGGTTCGCATGATATAATGCACATACATGTTATCTAAGTAATCAGGATCGCATGATATAATTCACATATGTGATTTATATACTAAGCAGAGGGCATTCGCATATATGATGTTTGAACTAAGAACACGGTGTTGAATATTGTGTATATGATGTCTAAACTATGCAATGTAAGACACCATATGCATGATATGAGTAGTATAACCATGCCAAGTTAGAGCATACACCTCGGTGGGGAAATAGGACTGGTCATCTGTCTCTGAATCCATCTCTGAGGAGCTATCGGGGCGCAGCAAGAGATCTCCTTCGACAGGTAGCACAGTTTGCTCTAAAGAACTTGTTTTCACTCCAGATTTTCCATCACCCACTCAAATGGCTGATTCACAAGAAGATGTCGGATTCAAGGCTCCGCAGACCCAAGAAGGTTCGAACTATGGGGCATGTGCGAAGATCTCAACCAGCGCAAGTCTCAAGCTCACCACCCCACAGCCTAGCCTCACCAAGTTCGCGCGAGCAGGGAAGAAGAAGATGAACACATCAGTTTACCCAGGTTCGGGCCACCTTGCGGTGTAAAACCCTACTCCTGCTTTGTGGTGGATTGGCCTCACGAGGAGGCTGAGGATGAACTAGTACAGTGGATGAGTAGCCTCGCGAGGGCTCAAGTGGTGTGGGTGGAATCGTTGAGGGTCCGATCCGGGATGGGGATCGGGATCGGATCCTCTCTACGGTGGTGACTAGCCTCTACTTATATTGGCCTTGGTCCTCTTTCCCCAAAACTTAGGCGGGAATGGATCCCACAACGGCCAATTTGAAAGGGGACAAGAAGTACATCTAATCCTAACGAAAGGTAGTCTTCGCCTACAAAGCTTCTGGTCATGACACAGAGGTGGGCTCGGCGATGGCATCCATCCTGCCGAGCTCGTGGTCTTGGTCTTGTTGCACCGGAATGGAAACCTTTGGGGGATTTTTTGGGAACCCGCGTTTGTCCTTGCTCCCTTAGCACCAAAGGGGAAACTGTCTCCCTGCGCCCGCTGGCGCCCGCCTGGCCTTGGTCGTCATGGCTCACGTCATCGCAGCCTCGTGAGGCTGGGTACCTGCTTAGAAGTCTCCGCCCCTCGGGAGGCAGCCTGGGGAGGCTGCTCCTCTGGAGGTCTTGGTGTCGTTCGCCTCACAAGGCTTGGGCCCTCGCGAGGGTCTTGCCTTGGAGTTGTTGTAGCCGGGCCGTACAGGGCCATTGATGGGCCCACGCACTAGGCCGCAGGTAGGCAGATCTGGGTACCCCCGATCCCAGAACGTCGACAGTAGCCCCCGGGCCCAAGGCAAGCTCGGGCTCGAGGCGAAGGCGAGGGGAGAAGGGCGAAGTGTCGCGGGCCCCCAATCGCCTGCGGGCCAGGCTCGACGCGTGGCGCTTGACAGGACGCGGACGCCTTCGCTTCCACACGTCGCCTCGGCAACCGCACTGACTGACGAAAGTCTTGTACGTGCATGCTGCGAGACCATCATTGCTTGAAGGTGGAGGGACGACGGTTGGCCCACGATCGCCTATAAGAGGGCGAGGGGGCAGTGCCCTGTCCCATTTTTTTCTTCTCGCCCTCTCTTCTCCTATCTCCACCGAGCCACCATCTTGCCGAAGCGACCATGGTGCCATTGAGGAGGTTCACCACCGAAGAGAAGGGCAAGGCCCCCAAGGAGGGGCTAGATGCGCCACCGCTCAAGAGGGGGCGTGTCCGCCCTCGCAAGTCCACGGCGACGCCCGCAGCGATCCCCCGCGGACGACGCCGCGCATCATCGGTGGTCCGCATCGGCTCCGACAGCTGCCAGGGGGATTCTTCCCACGGGCGCGGCCACAGAAGCCGAAGGGGAGGGCGCACGGCAGCCGCCCATCCACTTTACCCGCGGGCCCACTCTAACGACATGGCCCGAGAGTTTGTGATGTGGTTGGCGATGCCATCGCGCACCTGGATCCAGCTCCCGTGCCCCTTGGCGGAGGAGCTACCAGTGAGGGGGCCCATCGAGCTGTGGCTTCAGCACGACGGCTGCTGCAACCAGCCCTCATAGGCGGAGGTCGAGGCCACCTTCTCCGGCGACATCTTCATGACTCGGGGATGGGGTGCGGTCGCCCGCGCCTCCGGCTCGAAGGGGAGGCACGCCCTCCACTTCAAATATGACGGGGCGGCGGTGCTCTTCTTCAAGGTCTTCAGGGAAGATGGCAGGCGCCTAGAGTGCTGCCCGGAGGGAGATAGCAGTGGTGGTGATCGCCCCTCCGATGGCGACGGCCGGCAGGGCGGCGACATCCTCGGCCGTGAACTTGCCCTTGGCCGCGAGGCCTCCAGCAGCGGCGGCACCTTTTCCGAGGGGAGCTCGAGCGACGACGACTACAATGAGCCACCGTGCCGGGGTCAAGGAGTAGAAGGACACCGACTAGGTGCCGTGACGCCAAAGCTGGTACCTCGTTAGTTGCGGCCCTCGGGAGGCCTTTCCTTTTGTTTTATTTCCTGCATCAAGATCATGAGGGGCCCCGTGGGGGCGTGTAAGATCCGTGGCACTTGCGCCTTTATATTAATGCTTTCAGCTCGCGTTGCGTTTGCGTTTCTCGCTTGGGCACGGGTCCCCTTTTTGTTCTTGCGATAGCACAGTGCTCTACGTCGACAGGACCCAGTCCCCCGGTGAGCTTCAGCCGTCGCTGGTATGCCAGGCCACGAGGCCATGGTCAAGGCCAGGAGGTGAGCGGCTCGAGGTCCGTTAAGAGCCCCTGAGACACGATGCTCAGGAGGTCCCCTTTGGCACACAAGCGGCTCCCGGAAGATTAAGAGGTGGGGTTCCTTGCCCGAGCGAGGTCGCGAGAAAATAAAGCGTAAGTGGTGAGGCTCATGCTGGCGTGTGTGGGATCACTTAGCTTGGCGAGCTTGCGGTCCATGGTGGCTCTTTCGTCGTGAGGGCATGCTTTCCTGGAGCTTTTGATCCTGCGCGCGCCTCCTATTCTGAAAAGACCAGCAGAAGCCCCACTAGGGGTGCATGAAGGAATTGACGCCCATTATATTTTGAAAAAACGCCTACGCCATTGGGCCACACCCTTCTCCCCATACTTCCTCGCGAGGCACACCGCCCCATCTCTTTGCCGAGCTCGGTGCTCTATGTCCTCAGGACCCGGCCCTCGAGCGGAGCTCAGCCACCGTTGGTATGCCAGGTCGCGATGCCGTGGTCAAGCCTAGGGGGTGAGGGCTCGAGGGTCAGGAGGAGCCCCTGAGGCGCGATGCTCAGGAGCCCCCCTTCGACGCGCAAGCGGTCTGTGCAGAAAAGGAGTGGTTCCGCCTCGCGGGGGTAGCTAGGAAAGAGGGCCTCGACCAGCAGCCAAGGCGGGCGGACTGATTCACTTAGCCATTGTGAGGTGGACCGCTGCCCCGCCAGAGCCAGCCCTTCTGAAGTAGCAGGGTGTCGGCCACATTACTTGAACGCCCATCTCCTGAGGTTCCTGTGAATTAGGCAATTACATAGTACGAGAGGCGTCACGCGTTCGTTGGTCTTCTCATGATCGTTCCGTGAGAAGACGAAGGCACTAAGGACCTGGTGAGGTGATGTGTACGGGGCCGGCCCGAGAGTCAGAGCTCAGTCTCTTACATTTATCAACGCTGCAGGGACGGACCCAAGCACAGGCGACGTGCCGGTAGCCCCCTCTCATGGGATGCTCATAAGGAGAACTGGCAACGCGCGAAGCCCGCGATGGTGACTCCAGAAGCGATACATCATCATGCGTAAGGTTAACAGCCAGTGTGGCTCACGGGAGCACAAGCAGTTCAAGGTACATGCACAGAACGATACAGCTGCAGGGGCAAGCCCTAACAGCTTGAGGATAATGCAGCCCGAGGGGCGCCCTCAACTGAACAAACCAAAAAGTCACGTGGCACCAGTGTTGTAGAAGCGTCGAGGTAGCTGAAGATGCGTGCCGTGAAGATAGCTCCTCATGAACTGGGCGGCTCCGGAGGCCTGGGAGGCTCACGAGGCCTGGGGGCTCACAAGGATCCGGGACCTCCTGAGACGTGACCGCCAAGCGCCTGGCCTCGTGAGACGCCATAGCACGCTGCGCCAGGCGCTGGTACATGGCGCCCATGTTCAGCAGGCCGAACGGCATGCGGACGTAGTTGCAGGGGTAGCCCCCCACTCCGGACGACACGCGACGGCCAGAAGAGATCCTATGAAGCGGCCCTGTTGAGGCCCGGGATGTTGACGTAGACACGCAGCTCGCCACCCATGTTGGGGGCGGCAATTGCACGGGGTGGTGCGGGGCGACGCTCGCCACGCATGGCCTGGGCCTCCTGAAGCACTTCGATCGACTTGGTGATGAATTCCCGTGCCCCTGGCGCCTCGCGCCTCGCTCCTTGCTTGTGGGGGCGTGCATCAAGGCACACCTCCAAGTGATGCCCGAGCACCTCCCTCGTCGCACTGGTCAGGTCAGAAGCTCTCCAGACGGAAGCCCCCGAGCCTGTCCCAAGGGAAGCGTCAGGCGCGCCTTCCTATGCGGGAGGGAGAGGTGCCCCGGCAGCAGGCGCGGTGCTTGAGGCGCCGCCAGAGGGCTTCTTGGTCTCCGGAGGACCCTTGGGGAGGAGCTGCTTCTTCTTCGCGGGGATGGCCTCAGGAGGCAGGACACCACCCTCATCATCAGAATTCTCGGCCGCAGCAGAACGGTAGGCATGCTCAAGGGAACAAACGGCATCCTTCTCATCACAGGCGACCGTGATGATGCCGCTGCACCCTGGCATCTTGAGGGCGTTGTAACCATGGTGGGTCGCCGCCATGAATTTGGCGATGGCAGGGTACCCAAGGATGGCGTTGTACGGAAGGCCGATGTGGGCGACGTCGAAGTCAATGAGCTTGGTATGGTAGTTGTCGCGCTTACCGAAGGTGACGGGAAGGCGCACCTGCCCTATGGGTGTGGTGGAGCCATCGGTTACTCCTGAGAAGGGCTTGGTGGGCAGGAGCTGGTCATAGGGCACTTTGGAGCATGTCGAACGTTTCCGTAGAGAGGACATTGAGGCCAGCGCCACCGTCGATGAGGGTCTTGGTGACTAGGACGTTGTTGACGGTGGGCGTGCAGAGCATGGGGAGCGCGCCCGCGGTGGTCGAGCACTTGAGGTGGTCTTTGGAGTCAAAGATAATCGCGTACTGCGACCACCTGAGGGGGCGCGCCATGGGCTACGTCGCCCGCCTGGGATGGCAAGGGACGGAGCGAGCGGGACGGCGTAGGGACCTCGCCGGCGGCGTTGACGAGCTCAGCGATTCGGCCGAGCCAGTCGTTGGTGGGGCGGTAGCGTAGCAGCTCGCGCGCCATGAGCAGCGCAGCTTGCGCATTCGCCGGCCCACGGCGGACATGGGAAGACGACGCCGTGGTGGGAGTGGGCGACGGGGTGGCGGTGCGGCCATCACGCCGCACGGAGGGTGGCAGCGACGAATCCTGCTGCTCGTGAGCAGCAGGGTCAGTGGCAGCGTTAGCTACGGGAGAAGCAGAGCGGCGAGGGACAACATGGCCCACGGGCGCCATCTAGGTGATGCGTTCAGCCCAGCGCTCGGTGAGGACTCGGCGTGCGTCAGCCATGGGAGTGACGAAGCGAAACCGGAAGGAGGATTTCGACACGCCCCTACCTGGCGTGCCAAATGTCGGATTCAGGGCTCCGTAGACCCAAGAAGGTTCAAACTCTAGGGCGTGTGCGAAGATCTCAACCAGCTCAAGTCTCAAGCTCACCACCCCACAGCCTAGCCTCGCCGAGTTCGCGCGAGCAGGGAAGAAGAAGATGAATACAGCAGTTTACCCAGGTTTGGGCCACCTTGCGGTGTAAAACCCTACTCCTGCTTTGTGGTGGATTGGCCTCACGAGGAGGCCGAGGATGAACTAGTACAATGGATGAGCAGCCTCGCGAGGGCTCAGGTGGTGCGGGTGGAATCGTCGAGGGTCCGATCCGGGATGGGGATCGGGATCGGATACTCTCTACGGTGGTGACTAGCCTCTACTTATAGTGGCCTTGGTCCTCTTCCCCCAAAACTTAGGCGGGAAGGGACCCCAGAATGGCCAATTTGAAAGGTGACAAGAAGTACATCTAATCCTGACGAAAGGTAGTCTTCGCTTGCAAAGCTTCTGGTCATGACACAGAGGTGGGCTCGGCGATGACATCCATCCTGCCGAGCTCGTGGTCTTGCTGTTGTTCCACCAGAATGGAAACCTTTGGGGGATTCCTTGGGAACCCGCATTTGTCCTTGCTCCCTTAGCACCAAAGGGGAAACTGTCTCCCTGCTCCTGCTGGCGCCCGCCTGGCCTTGGTTGTCATGGCTCACATCATCGCAGCCTCGTGAGGCTGGGTACCTGCATAGAAGTCTCTGCCCCTCGGGAGGCAGCCTCGGGAGGCCGCTCCTCTGGAGGTCTTGCAGTCGTTCACCTTGCTAGGCTTGGGCCCTCGCGAGGGTCTTGCCTTGGAGTTGTTGTAGCTGGGCCGTACAGGGCCATTGATGGGCCAATGCGCTGGGCCGCAGGCCGGCAGATCTGGGTACCCCCGATCCCAGAACACCGACAGAAGAGTAGTTGAATGTACAAACATTGTCGACAAATGGAAATGTAATGAAGAAAAGGATTGGCAAGATATCATTCAAATATATGATGCCTGGTTAAACAGGATGGCATTGCATATTTCACATATATTATGGCTGGCTAAAAGAGATGAGATTGCGTAATTCACATATATGATATAGAAACTAAATAGGTGGCATTACATAACATATCTAAACTAAGCAGATGACATTTATGATGTCGAAAGTAGGCACTGCAAGGCAACATATGCATGATATGACCAACATCATGATGCCAAGTTAGAGCAAACACCTCGGGGGGTAAATAGGAGTGGTCAGCTCTGTTTGAATCTGCCTCAGAACAGATATCTTCCTCTGAATTACAATCTAGAGGGGGGGAGGGTTTGCCATTGCACCCACCATGGAGCGATGTCTGCATGACATTGTATTGCCGCACAAAAATCTTCTCTTTCTCTCTACATGTTCAGCATGACTGTGTACAATATCTGACATGCATACAAAAAAATATAGTGAGATTATGTAAGGAGAGCATGCAGAAATCTAGAGTGATGGTCACAACCAGTGGATACATCCAAAAATAATGATAGCAGGCTGATGATAGCTTTAATTTAATAAGAAGACAGATGATGATTGCTTTACTATTTGTTTCCCACCCAAGATGAACATCACAGGCATACCCTAGGTGAACCAGATAATAGACAGAGATACTATTCATCGCTGCCTTGATATGTGCCCCACAAGCATTTTAAAACTCAAGTTTGAACATTAATTTGGACCTGACTTGGAGTCTAAGAGGTGAACAGGACGATAAAGTAGCAGGTAATATTAAGCAATGCATAACATAAGCAGAAACAAAAGAGTGCGACCTCTCTTGTGGACCCGTGTACTCCTCAGTGTCATCTGCTGAGTCGATGATGGCGATGCAGTTGCGGTGGATGCCGGCGGCAGGGAAGGAGATCTGAGGCGGCGAAAGATGGTCAGGAGTAGTGATGTCTGGTATGGTGGATGCTTCTGTCCATGGAGCAGCTCAGGTGAGGTGGACGACATCGCAGCAGGAGCAGGACAAACCACACAAAGTTTTCTTCGACACCTATCTGTAACTGAAGTGATCCTGTAAGGGCTCCTTTGGCTTGCAGGATTCTAAAAATGCAGGGATAGGAAAAACACTGGAATAGCATAGGAATGCACGTGGGAAACAGTGCATTTGTAAACAAAGGATTTCTGTCAACTTGGGTGCTTGGTTCACAGGAATTGGAAGAGCAGAGGAATGCAAAGAAACATGGCCAAATTAAAGTGAAACCATATGAAAGTGTGTACAGTTAGAATGTTATTCTACCACTAATGCACTTACTCTTGTTTTCATGCATAGGATTTTGAAAAGTAGGTCCAAGTGGATGTTTTGATCCATTCCTTTCAACGAAATGCATGAATAATTGAATAGTAGAGTACCATAGAAAAATTTCCTATTGCTAAGTTTTTGCTTCACTTTTTCCTTTGAACCAAAATAGCCCTAATGGATCGACATGAATGTAGAGTAATAAGTGATGCGACAAGTGTACAACCTCTTTGGCATAGCCGTGTCGACCTCAACATCATTGGGTTGGTCGCTGAAGAAGTTGCGGCAGAGGTGGCTGTCGGAGGTGTGGAGGAAGATCTGAGGCGTCTGTAGATGGCGTCCAGGGTACTGCCCTATTGTGATGGATGGTTCCATCGTTGGAGCAGCTCCGGCGAGCCATAAGACATCGAGGCTGAAGCAGTACAAGACAGACATCGTTAATCTCAAGTGGGCTTCTAATAGCATCTCCAATAGATGATGTAAAATACATTACCAAAAAGTGATAGATGTAAAATTTACATCACCAAAATACACCTGACTACAACAGATGAGGTAAAAACTGTTGACTCTGAACTTAACTGTCGAAACTGAAATTTACTGTGGAATCTGAATGTTACTGTCGAAACTGAACGCACTGGTTGCAGAGAGGCACTTCACATGTAGTTTAGGCCGCTCGAGCACTAGTAGTAGAGAAACAGTGATCTAAATCAGCAGGCGATCGACAAGGAACATAGTAGCACATAGCAGCCGGAGCAGCAGCGCCTGGAGGAGCAACGTGAAGTAGAGCCAGAGCAGCAACTTGTGTAGCTGCAGTAGCCCGTGTACCAGCATCAGCAGCGCGAGCGAGAGCAAGAGCAGAGCAGCAGCACGAGCGAGGGGAAGACCAGAGCAGCGGCGCAACCGAGCGAGAGATGGAGTAGCAGCAGCAGTGCGAGCGAGTGAGAGATGGAGCAGCAGCAGCAGCGCAAGCGAGCGACAGCCGGAGCAATAGCAGCGCGAGCGAGCAAGAGCCGGAGCAACAGCATCAGCAGCAACAACGCGAGCGAGCGAGAGCCGGAGCAGCAGCAGCAGCAGATCCGGCTAGTATGGCTGCCACCGGCGAGGGAGCCTCGTACTGGGGGAGAGCCGCCGTGGAGATGTCGCCGGCGGCGCCTGCTTCGAGGTAGCCGCGCCATGGGGGTGCGGGATCGAGCACCGTCGGCGCCGGGAGGTCGAGTTAAGGAGAAGGTGCGATGCGATGAGTGTACAACCTCCCACTATAAAAAAAAGACACATTCGTGACATTTTGGCCCGAACAAAAAAAAATTATGTCATGCTTATGACACTTCTATGACGATAATTGTGACAAAAGCACGTATATTCATAGATGTGGTCGGCTACTACTGCCATGACAAAAAATCATGACAGAAAATGCACTTTTCATCCTGGGCGGGCCGGGGACGCACCTGCATGACATTCTTTGGGCCGTCCGTGACTGAAAAAATCGTGGTAGAAGCGAGGGCGAGGAAAATTTTGGCGAGTTCCCGGTTACGGTGGGTGGTCGGGGCTGAGCGATGCACGAAGGTTTGCACGTTTCTCTCGTACACGTACGTGCGTGGGTGCGAGGACTTGGGCTCTAACTGAACCCAAGCGAGGCGTTCGCTTACTGAACCCGAGCGATTGCACTAGCTACGTTACTGAACCCGAGCGATCGATCCCTGGCAGTTAACTGAACCCGAGCGATTCCTTCGCTACTGCTGCTAACTGAAGCCGATCGAACCTGCTGCCTCTTTATGAACAGTGACCGTTGTTGGGGGTTGGATGAACAGTTCCCAGTGGGGGTTGGATGAACAGGACCCCGTGGTAGTAGAGGCCATTACCGCTGGATGAACAGGACCCCGATCGAGGAGGTCGCCACACACCCGAGCCGGTTGGGGATGGATGAACAGGACCCCGTGGAGGGCTGGTTGAATAGTAGGCGGTGGAGGCTGGATGAACATGACCCCGTGGAGGCCTGGTTGAACAGTAGCAGGTGGAGGCTGGATGAACAGGACCCCGTGGATGAACAATAGCTGGTGGAGGCTGGAGGAAGTCGACGGTGGATGAACAGTAGCAGGTGGATGCTGGAGGAAGTCGAGGTGGATGAACAGTAGCCCATGGAGGCTGGAGTGAGGCACTAGACGGTGGATGAATAGTAGCCCGTGGAGTCCCCTTTTGCGGTACGCCACACCCCTCCCGATGAAGAGGACCCCGTTTCGACCATAGGCGCTCCAACACAAGTCCGTTTCCTCTGTTTTGCGGTACGCCACACCCCTCCCGATCAACAGGACCCCGTTTCGACCGTATAGGAGCTCGAACAGAAGGCCGTTTCCTTCGTACTGCGGTATGCCAGACCCCGTTTTGGCTGTTCCGTCCAAGCCGGTTGGCTCCCGATGAACACGACGCATTCCGACCCAGTCTGTTTGTCTCCCGATGAACACGACGCTGTTTCTCTGTTCCGACCCAGCCGGTTGGCTGCCGATGAACAGGACACCGTCGTTGTACGCGTTCGAGACCCCGCCCGTATGTATGTATGCAGCCGTATTTACTTTCATGCAGCATGGCTATACGTACATGTACATGATATAGACGGGACTGCCTGAACAGCTACCGCTCCTTACTGGGCCATGGTTCATCGTGGCAGAAAGACCGATGGACCAGTATGTACGTACATGTTTGTGACCAGAATGACAACGCTACGTACGCTTTGACCGGGTGGGTCCCGACTGTCAGGGACGATAAGGACGCACTTCCTTGCATGCGAAGATATTGATGGTGGGTCCGAGCTGATAGGGAGAGGATTCTTTTTTTGCGCGTAATAACACTACTGGAATCTGGGTCTTTGCCATCTGCCAGCTCTTTGCCGTCTGCCAGCTGATGGCAAAGAGGCTCTTTGCCGTCTGTCTTCTCAAAGCAGACGGCAAAGAACCAGCTGATGGCAAACAGGGTCTTTGCCATCTGCCAGCTCTTTGTCGTCTGCCAGCAGACGGCAAAGAGTTCTTTGCCATCTGCCAGAAGACGGCAAAGTCCAAAGTGGACCCCACGGGGGTACTGCACTGGGTAGGTCACACGGGCCACTTCTTTGCCGTCTGCTGGCAGACGGCAAAGAGGGTTGCCGTCTGCTGGCAGACGGCAAAGATTTCTCTGCCGGCAGACGGCAAAGAGGTAAGAGGGGCCCACAGTTTCACGGCGGTGGCGGTCTAACGGTCATCCTCTTTGCCGTCTGCTGGCGGACGACAAAGAATTCTTTGCCGTCTGCCAGCAGACGGCAAAGAGAAAAAAAACAAAAAAAAAACAGACGGCAATGCGGGGGGTTAATTTGGCCCCCCGCGCGGCGCCCGCCCTCCTCCAACATCTCTTTCTCCGCGCTCTCCCACCCTCTGCCTCCCGCGCAGCCGGCCCCGCCGCGCCCCTCCCACGCAGGCCGCCGCCGCCCCCCTCCTCCACACGCCGCCGCAAACCCCCCCACCAAACAGCACCAGCTCAAGTCCATTCACCTCACCACCCACGCCGCCGTTCCCCCCTCCCACCTCCACAGCCGCCCCCTCCATCCCTCCTCCCCGCCGCCCCCTCCCTCCCTCCCTCCACCGCCGCCCCCTCCCCCCCCTCCACGCCGCCCCCTCCCCCCTCCACCACCTGGCCCCCTCCCCTCTCCACCACCGGGCCCTCCCCTCCATGCCGCTGCCCCCTCCTCCTCCTCCCCTCCTCCATGCCGCTGCCCCCTCCCTCCTCCTCCCCCTCCTCCACCACCGCCGCCCCCCTCCCCACCACCGCCGCACCAGCTCCTCTTCCCCTAACCCACACTCCAACACCACAAAAACCAAACACCCCGGCAAGCACTCCCCAATCGAACACATGCGCCACCCACAGCCCTCATCTCCACTCGACAAGCCTCCCCCACTCCCCTCGAGACCTCCCTCCATTCCACCGCCAGCCCCCCCCCCCTTCCACCACGTGGCCCCCTCCCTCTCCACCACCGGCGACCCCCCCTCCTCCTCCACTGCCGCTGCCCCTCCCTCCTCCTCCCCCTCCTCCACTGCCGCTTGCCCCCTCCTCCTCCTCCCCCTCTGCACCCTGCTCCTTTGCCGTCTGCTAGCAGACGGCAAATTGGCCACGTGGCAGCACGCTGTTCACCTGGTCTGGCCTATTTGGCCTCTTTGCCGTCTGCCAGCAGACGGCAAAGGAGCAGGGTCTTTGCCATCTGCCGGCAGACGACAAAGGAGCAGGCTCTTTGCCGTCTGCCAGCAGACGGCAAAGAAGGAAAGCTCTTTGCCGTCTGCTGGCTAACGGCAAAGAGCGCCGTTAGCCCCCTAACGGGGCAGATGGCAAAGAACTTTCCTTCTTTGCCGTCCGCCAACAGTGCCTTTGCCGTCTGCTTTGGCAGACGGCAAAGCAGCTGATTCCAGTAGTGTAAGGAGACACTTCCTTGCGTGCGAAGATGTAGCTGGTGGATCCATCTGTCAGCCTCACCGCGTACAGTCCTCTTCCAATGGATGTCGTTCATTGACCACGTTGACCACACCACGTGGACAGCACCCAGGCGGTGGACGATGGTGAGGCAGGGAACGACGCAAAGCATGGGAACACACGGAGGGTAGTATGACGGTTGACTGGTTCGGCTGCGGTGTGAGGCTACCGTCACCGCAGAATAACAGAAGATGTGGGTGAGTAGAGGGATGGCCTGGCCAGCGGTGGGAGTAGTAGGGGGCGGTGAGGCCTGCGCGGCCGCACAACCGGCCACGGGAGGCAGGAGCACACGGTGGTTTGGACGGCTGGAGCAAGAAAATCAGAGGTTGAAGAAGCAGGACGACCGTTGGATGTTAACAATCCAACGGTCACTGGTGATAGAATCGTTTGTTGACTAAGTTGACAAAGCCCTGCGTACGCGTCAACTTAGTAGGGCCACAAGTGAGCCTCCAAATCTGGTGGGTCCCATCTATCATTGGGAGCACTCGTTATTTTTCGCTTAATAAGGAGGCACTTCCTTCCGTGCCAAGATATAGCTGGTGGGTCCCAGCTGTCATGGGGAGTATTCATTCTTTTTGGTGTAATGAGGTACTTGCTTGCGTGCGGCCATGGACCATGTGTGTCCCAATTGTCAGCCTCTCCATGTACATCCCTCTTCCGATGTTGTCGTTTGTTGACAACGTTGACCACACCGTGCCGAGAACACCAACGCGATGGACGACGGCGAGACCCAGGAAGGGAATGACCCGGAGGTGGCGAAGCCACAGCAGTGGAGGGATGTGGGAGAGTACAGGTATGACCTGTCCAGCAGTGGGAGTAGTAGGGGGCGGCGAGACCTGCGCGGCAGCACAGCCAGCCACGGGAGGCAGATGCAGGCGCTCCAGCCGGCGTTGGTTTTGGCAGCTGGAGCAAGAGCAACTAGATCAGAGATTGAAGGAGCAGGATCGCCGTTGGATGTCAATCCGACGACTAAAGATGTCAGAATAATTTGTTGACTTTTTGTTTTAGACCATTAAATCGTTCTGTTCACTAAATGGACAACACCTTGCGCAGGCTTCGTCTAGTGGGCCAACAAAGTCAGCTTCGAAAGTTGTGGCGGAATGCAGCCCATTTATTTAGGTTTTACAGCCCATTTCATTTTGTTTGCCAATACATCTATTTCCTGGGCTTTGACTCAAAAAATAATCTATTTCCTGGGCTGGGTAAAAATAATAATGCCAATTTACTATTTATGATAATTTACCGCGCATTTGATTATTTATTCAAATACACCTATTTACTGGGTTGGGTGAAAAAAAATATTGCGTACATGCAGCCCATTTATCATTTCTGATAATTTACAAGCCATTTGATTTTAGTAGAAATGGACCCATTTTCTGGGATGGGTGAAAAAACAATGATGGTCTGGACTGAGCATTTCGTATAAGAAATAATATTGAGATAGGAATATTATTAAAAAAATAAGTTGGGCTTGGTAATCTTATTATATAAAAATTGAACTGAGTTGTGCATTTTATTAAAAGAAACATAGGCCAGGCTGCGCTTATTTTAGGATCTTGGGTACAACTGTCGGCCCAGTTGCATTGCTGATGTTCAACAAAAAAGGCCTGTGTAGTACAGTACAACTTTATATGGCTACTCAACCCACATTCAACGATGCCTGAAAAGGCCCAAACAAGGCTTCTGTACAACTTTTTGAAGTCACTGAGCTCAATTAATAACTTAAGAAAAAAGTTAGAGTACAGTGGTGTGACGCCCCCGGCCCAATCGTGCACTAATCATACACGCAAATGCACACGATCAAGCCTAAGGACTCACGGGAAGATATCACAACACAACTCTAATACATGAATAAAGTCATACAAGCTTTATATTACAAGCCAGGGGCCTCAAGGGCTCAAATACATAAGCTTGCGAACAAGCGTCAGCGGAAGCATCAGATATCTGTGTACAGATATGAAACAGAAACAGAAAGGCCTTTAGAAAGGCGGGGCAAAATAAAACACTACGATCGAAAGGCGTAGGCCTCCTACCTGGGACCCTCCGATCCTACTCCTGGTCTTCAGTCAACTCATAGCAGAATCCATCCTCTGGGTAGTAGTAGTAGCGATCGTCGGCAGGGCAGCTGTCTCAGGGGCTCCGTCATCTTGGTCACGATAAACTGATATGGGGAGAAAAGGAAAACAAAGCAACCATGAGTACTCAGAAGTACTCAGCAAGCAAGGATCTACACTACATATGCAACATTTTCAAGGGGAGGCTGTATATGTGGACTGGGCTGCAGAAATGCAAGAATAGAGAGAAGGCCTAGTCCTATCGAAGACTAGCATCTTCAGAGGTCTTGCAGCAGTAGAAGAGAGTAGAACAGTACAATATAATGTAGTAGTATCATTAAGTCTCAACCTCACCCAGAGATCCTTTCTCGACTCCCTGCGAGAAAGCAATCCCAGAGCCATACAGTCATCAACCTCATCCTGAGATACCTTCTCGACTCCCTGCGAGAAGCAATCCCAGAGCCATACATACAGGTCTCATCACAGGTATCCAGTTCTAAATTGTATCAATCAAGATACAACTCCGAGTGTCCTTTACCGTAGGACCGGCTATCGATAGAAGTATTCTTCCCTGCAGGTGTGCACCAACTTACCCAACACGCTCGATTAACTCCGGCCGGACACACTTTCCTGGGTCATGCCCGGCCTCGGCCAAACGACACATCGCAACCCTACCTACAGCTCAGCAGAGAGGTCCCCGCCGGTCTACATCCTAAGCTCAAGGGGGTCTTGGCCATCGCCCCTCGCCCTCCGGGTCATTGCGCACATGGCCCAGATCCAAGCACCACCGAAATGGCGCCAATCACTCCATGCCGCACTGCTGAACTGGACGTCTGACAGAGCTTTCGGCTGATGCATACGATGCAGAACGCCCATGCTATGCCCACGTGATGGTTAGTGCTATCAGACCAGAGGCCTGCTCGGATCAAATATCCAAATCGTTAGGACTAGGGCTTGCGGTAACGAGCAGAGATTCACGAAAGATGTGACCCCGTCGCCCCATCTCGAGGACTTGCTGCAAGGGTTAAGAATGCCTGGCCGCGCCTCGTATTCACCACTCGGGCACCACACTGGCACCCGTCTTCACAACACTCGCCACTTAGGCGCACGCGGGTACCCCTCAGGGTCGACCCGCCTTTCCAAGTAATCAACAGTACAGTCCAAGTATCCGTGTGTCCATAACATCAGGGGAATCCGAGGTATCACCCTCGTTGGATTCCTACTCGATGTGTCTGTCAAGGTGAACTCGGAGGATTCACCCTCGATGGGTTCACACTTGATGTGTTGCACGACAGCGTCGTTACCGGAAGTGGCGAAGGAGGAATCACCCTCGATGACCATGACCAAATAGCTACTCTACAGAGTTAACATCAGAAGTGCTACATGAGGTTTCACCCTCGGCACTTGATAGTAACGCTGCAGTGTCGTTACAACTAAGGGGGGTGATGTGCGGTGTCGGGTCCTGGTCTTCAATCCCGTTGATCGGGTCTTCTGACGATCCAGCGCGGTAGTCGGGATAAGTGGGGTCACTGATAGGTCTCTACCCAGCCTAGACTAAACAGTTTAGGATATGCAGGTAATTATCAACAGCAGGTTACAATGAATAGGCTATGCATCAGAATAGGTAAAGCAGCAGCAGCAGCAGCAATTTTAATGCAAGCATGAGAAATAGAATGGGCGATATCGGGATGATCAAAAGGGGGGGCTTGCCTGGTTGCTCGGCGGCAAGGGCAAGGTTGTCAACGGTGTCTTCAAGATCCGGAGCTGTGTCGGTGTCGGGGGCTACCGAGAGAGAAGAGGGGGAGGAAATAGTATAAATATAGAGCAAACATGAGCATGACAAATATGATGCACGGTGCTAGGGGTAGTCTAACGCAGCATTACACGTATCAGACGAAGCGGGAGAATATCTGACGATATTTCCCGGGTCTTTGGAATTATCGGACAGACGATAAGAGGGGAACGGTTGCATGTTCGGATAGTTAGGGACGCGTGACGGACGAACGGACCGCGGCCAATTCGTCTCGTCGTTCTGAGCAATTTTCATGTATAAAGTTTTTCGATCGGAGTTACGGATTAAAAGATATGATTTTCTAAAGTTTTTATTAATTTCTGGAATTTATTTAATTTATTAAATCAACATTATCCAGAACAGTGTCTTGCTGACGTCAGCATGATGTCAGCATGACATCAGGACCAGTGGGTCCCACCTGTCATACTCTGTTAGGTTTAATTAGGCTTTAGCAAATTAATTACTGATTAATTAAACTAACTAATTAATTAGACTAATTAAACAGGATTAATTAAATTAATTAATTCACTAATTAATTAACTAATTATTAATTTTATTATTTATATTTCTATTTTCATTTCCTTTTTTTTATCCTGGGGCTAGGCCCCACACGTCATCGGGCCAGGGGGGCTGGGCCCCACCTGGCAGTGGCCCAGGGGGTCTTGCGGGCACGCGGGCGCACGGGCAAACGGGCGTGGGCGCCGGCGCCCGTGTGGAATTGGGCGCGCGAGCGCGGCGGTGCGGACCGCGGCGAGCGGCCAGCGTGGGGAGGCGGACCACGGCGAGGGAGGCCGGAAGCGGGCGGCGAGCGCCGACGTGGGGGGCCGGTGGTCAGGGGCGGCCAGCATGGCCGGCGGCGTGGGCGTGGTGGCGCGCTGGTGCGTGCGGAGGCGTGCGCGGGTGCGTGCAAGCAGAGAGAGGGGGAAGGCGCGGTCGACGCGCGCGGCGAGGTGAGGCGCAGGCGAGCGCGGCGCGAGCGGGCGGGGATGCGCGGGCAGGGGCTGGGCGCGGGTGGCGGAGCGCGCGGCGCGACGCGGGCGTGGCCAGTCGTGGCTCGAGCGACAGTGGGGTCGCGCGGCGGCGATGACCGCGTCGGGGACAGGGGGAGGGGAAGTCGGGGTTCTCACCCCTCGTTGCCGGTGTACGCCGGCGAGGCTCGGTGTAGCCGAGCCGGTGAGGGGGCGAGGAAGCGGCGACGAGTTTCAGGACGAGGATGGCAGAGGCGGGCGACGGAGAGAGGAGCTGCGGGCGGAGGCGGCGGTCCTCGGGTGTGCTCCAGATCGGGTGAGGGAGTGGGAGGAGGGGATCGGGCGACTGGGGAGAGTGGGGGGATCGAGCGCCCTCTCCTGTGACGGCGCTGGAGGGAGAGGGTGGGGATCGTGGGAGGGGGGGGAAGTGGGGTTGGGCTCTAGGGTTTGGTTGGGGGCGAGTGGGGGTTATGGGGGAGAGAGGTGGGCCAGCCTGGGCCGGTCTGGTCGGCTGAGCCGACTGGGCCAAGAGGCCCAGTGGGTGAGGGGACTTTTGTTTTTTTATTTTTTTATTTTTTTTATTTTCTTTTCTTTTCTCAGTTTAGCAAATTGTTAGGCCTCAAAATGACTTTTGTAAAATATGAGACCTAGCCCATAAATCACAGTGCATTATACTCCAACTCCAAAAACTAGTTTGGGCAAAACATAATTTAATATTTGTTTTAAATAAATTAAAAGGTTACTAAATGTTATTTTTAGCCACTGTTTTAAGTTGTTTGAGTCACTTACCCAACTCCAATGATGTTGGTTACAATTTTAGAATTGTCTCTAGAATATTTGTTATCTATTGAACATTTTAGTTTTTATGTTGGACAACTTTTATATTTCACTTTCATTTAAATTTGAATTTGACTTAGGAGTTGAAATGCATTATGATGCAAATGATGATCATGCACTGTTAAACATGATGACTTGTCATTATCAAAAGGGTGATTACTGTAGTTAACCACCGGGGGTGTTACAAGTGGAACCTAATTAAAAGCTGTCACGAGCGAAGAAATAATTCAACGGTCCCACTTGTGTGTGTGTGTGTGTGTGTGTGTGTGAGAGAGAGAGAGAGACCTATCGGTCGATGCTCGTAAATACATCTTTCAGCCATATGCATTGCTGATGCTCAGTAAAAACTTATATAGTTGACACAATCATATAGAACATCATAGCACACTGAACTTGCATACAAAAATTTCACGCAGGCAGCACAATCAGGGTGGAAGCAGTGGATCGCTACGGGTAGGGCTATGTTGAAACCAACGAACTCATACATAACCGTTCATCATCTTTATCAATGATGGGGAAATATCTTGAATGTTGTGCAAAGAAAATAGAGAGACAACACAATAAGTTCTGCTAGCACATTACGTTGACGTACACCCCTTTCTAAAAAAGTTCAGGTACAAAAATAGAACAGGTCACAATCAAATGTACCGGCACATCAGTGCTTCACACCGATAGCTCGAATTTAACTAGTATCTGAGAAGATTCAGTTGTTACCTCAAATTAGAGCACATCCAGGTAGCCAACCCTGCCTCTTCTCCCAAAGAAGCAGTGGCCTCCGCCGCGTGATGGAGTAGGCCCTGTGCCATCCATCGTTCCAAGCAACACCGGGAAAGTCTGACGTTGACTCCTGTAATGGACGTCGTCGATGGACCCTGGCACCAACGGTGGCGGCAGGACTTCGATTGATGGATTGACCACTTCTTCGACATGCACGAAAACTCGATACAGGTACATCCCTAACGTGGTCCGCGGCAGCCTTGCTGGCAACGAATAGTACAACCCCGGTTCCTGCACTGGTATCTCAACACCAATCACCTTCGGTATGGTGGACGGCTTCTTCATCCATGCCATAACCGTCAGAGCCCAGCTGTCTGGAGGAACAAACATACTTATGAGCTCACCTCCTAGGTCGTTGACAAGCTCATTCATGGACTCACTGTTCCAAGCACGTCGAGGCATGCCGTGGAAGGTAAGCTTTGTTAAAAACTCAAGCTCAGAGGGCACCGAGCCCCATCCTGGGTGCCACCAATCAAAGCTCACCAGCGCGCCATCGCAGAGCAAACGCCGGGAAGATTCGAACACACGACTGCAGTCGAAAGTTGTCTGGAACCTGACGAAGAAATCAGCCGGTGGCGGACAGACTTCGACGAGCAAGTCACTTATTTGGATGACGTGTGCAATGCCAAGAGCTTTGACAATGTCGTCCGGCGAGACGGGAGGCCGGTCGCCGTTGATGGTTACCATCAGCACTTTGCCGGCAAACTGGTCGTCAAGCGCCACCATACCACTGTTGAGCGACAGCACGCAGCGCCCGAAGGTAGGACGGACCTCAGGATCTCCGGCTTGGAGATCCGCGTTGACCGGCGACATGATAGTGCGCTTGAGTACAGGGAGTACAGGAGGGGGATTTGGGGGAACTGGAGTAGGAATCGAGATTCCAGAGGTGGGGGAGGGGCGGGAGATTGGGGATGAAATGGTAGCATGAATTTCAAACACACGCCAATATGCTCTCGGCACGCAAGCGCACGAAAACACAGGTGGCGCCCACATGTCGGCCTAAGAGTCCTTTTTTTTAGCGCCCGGCCTGAGAGTCATAATTGACCTATTTGGTATTGCGTTACTACTCGGCCCACATTCAACGACACCTCACTGGCCCAAACAAGTGTACATCATCGAAAAGACACTGAGCTCAAATTATAACTTGAAAAAAGGAGATATACTCTGAACACTGGAGAATTTAGCCCACCAGCAGTTCGAGACAATTAACACTTCAAAACAACAATATATACAACATTCAAACACTGACTAGTGACTACTACTGACATAAACAGCAAGACATGATAGTTCATAAGAAGTCTTGCTACACCACCAAAACGCACCCATCTGTGGCGCTTAGACTCTCGTGATCCAGACAAGAATGACATTCTAAATAGAGGCAACTATTACATAGTAAGAGTGACATAGACGAGGATGACCAAATGACAAGGAGTATGTATAACAAAAGAGAGAACTACCCATCCAGAACAAGCAGCAAAGACAACAAGTCATTCGAAGAGGGATGATCTAACACCATCATAATTTGCAGCCCCGCTTCAGCCACCAGTGATTCGGAGACACCAGAACTCCACCCTTTCGACGCAACAGCCCAATTACCTATCAACCTGAAGGCTTGAACCACATCACTACCTGTTGGACTTTAGACATCCAAGGATCAAAGTTAATATAGATGCCTTTGTCATTCTCACCTTCTTTTGGCTGCAGGCTGTATCGTTGCCAATTAGGGGAGTCTGCTCCCGAAGTCCTAGGGCTCGCCGTGTAGACACAGTTTTCCCTAGCAAACAGAGCCTCTCTACCATCAAGGTCCTTGCCAATGGTGATCTCCTGGTTAATCGGATACTTGAGTCCGAGAAACAGAGAGTGTGAACCAAGGCTATTTACCCGCCTCCAGCTCAAAAATCCTGAAGGCCCCAACAAGCTGGTATCCTGCTCATAGACGTTACAGCCACTGTCCGGATACTCACGTATTTCACGGTGCTTGTACATAGTGGGGTTTTTGCAATATAACTTTTTCGGCTCATGTATGTGAATGATCATCAGTCCTTTGCCGTCATCTGATCGAGCGAGGAACCAGTTGTGCTTCCCTATTTTTGGCAAAGGTGGTGTGATTACAAAGGGCAGCAACTGTAGGGACACTACATCATATCAAAAAGGACAGACATTGTTAATGTAAGATCAACATTGTTCAGAGTATGAGTAGGATAATGCAAGAAACAACATTGATCTGTCCCTGTTGGAACTAAGATGAAAATATAGGGAAATGTATAATGGGTTCAAAAATATAGAAGCGCGATGCATGGTAATACTCATGTTATCTCGCAATCGATTCTTCATAGGAAACTACCATGCCATGCATGTTATGTAATCATGTTCTGTCCTCACAAATAAATTCTTCAAGGAAACTAACGCACCATGCATGTTATGTAATCATGTTCTGTCCTCCCAAATAAATTCTTCAAGGAAACTAACCCACCATGCATTGTTATATACTCATGTTCTGTGGGCAAAATTCTTGTGAGGATATTATTCTAGCCATTGATTGCTGAAGGGCGATATAGGTATGAACACATGGTAAGCATTAGAGGATTTGACTACTTCCAAATATAGAGTTCTACATATGCACATTTACTTCCCTAATGTATGATTAGATGAAACCAACAGTGTGATGCATGTTTCTACATCATGAAAATGAGGAAACTAACATGGCTATTGATACACACTCATATTTAGTAGTATATAGATTACTATAAAGTAAGGAGAATATCCATATCTTCCTAACCATTTGATTATTCAAGGGTACAAATTGGCTATAATGACATGGTCACAATCGCATGAATTAACTCATTCCAAATATAGCTGATTTACGGCGTCTCTAATACATTGCCATAGTTCTACTCAAATTCTGCTCAAACAGGGATATGCCAGTCATCACAAAAAGTTCAAACAGTGTCATGGCGTTATCATTAAAATCAGACGAAAACAACTTACACGCGCCGTCCCAGCAATACGTGGTGCCATCTGCTTTGTTGATTGCGTAGATGATGCCATTGTGTTCAATAGCATCACAGAAGTGTGTATCAGCTTTGACAATCCACTGCGAGGTGAGTCGTCTCCAGCTAAAGAAGGCACCGGTGGAAAGATAGGCGAGTCCGTGGTTGAACAAGGCAATTAGCTTGAAGTCTGCGTAATCTGCATATCGTGTGGGCACTTGGCAGATTACAATCTTCTACAAAACAAGGTCCGTCCAACTGACATGGTAATCTAGATGACTTGGACCGCGACGGTAAAACCCTACATACTCCAACGGAGGAAGGATAATCTCATGGGAGCTGTGGAATTTCACGAGCACCAACTTTTTCCCGTCTTCTCTGATGGCAGCCATCCAGTGGGAGTTCATGCCGACCCAGTACATACCTGCCAAGAAGTTTCGGGTGATGGTGATCGGATCGAAGTCGAGGGAAATGATGTACGACGACCCACTACATACCTGCAAAGAAGTTTCGGCTAATGGAAGTCGGATTGAAGTCGAGGGGCATCATGTACGCCTCCGTACCATGGTGAGCAAATCTCGCTAGACCAGATAGCAGCAAGCAGGGTGTCTTGAAAAGCTCAGGCCTCGCTTCGACGATGGCCGCGTGCATGTCCCTCGAGTATGCAGCCAGCCGCACGACGCTCAACATATCCATACATGAACAACGGAGGTCGAGGATGTCAATGGGAGATTGCTACAATCGCGGCTCATATGGATGATGCGCTGTTCATGTTCGGCCATGGTGGAGTTTGGAAGGTGGGGTTTTTGGGGGCTTGATTTACGGGGGAGAAGGCTCTCGGTGCTGGAGCGGCTAGCGAGGGAATAGTGGTACTTGGGGAGGTGAGCGAGGCGAGGGTACGTGGGGGCACAGTGAGATGATGAAGAGTGACCTAAGGATCTCCGGTGAGACGGAGATGGAGATGGAGTGGTGCTAGGGGAGAGGGAGACGAGGCGAGGCATGCTATACAACGGCGGTGACAGTGACTGCACAGTGCACAAGGTGAGGCTGACTTTGGTAACCCGAACACGCCGCCTGGACTAGTGTCACCTTGGGTGCAGGGTCTAGTCACTTCACTGTGAGGACCAGATGAATATTATTTTGACCATCAAGTGTACCACAGTTGTACTACTACTAGTAGTAACATACGGAGTAGTACTGTATAGCGGAAATAGGTCTCCCATGCTAGCATGCCTCTGAGTAGCATCCATATTGCGAGCAGAACCAAATTCTCGTGCATGCAGAAGCGCGAAGAAGGGATTTTTTTTTTAGGATAACCGCATATTCGTTAACCAGAAAAGGTTGTGTCTCGCAGGCACGCGCCAATATCAATCTGAACCAGCTACGACACATTTTTTTGTGTGCAAAGAGATGGATATGTTTGTATATCTGTTCATCCACCCAAGTGGGTTTTGCGTAGGTCCCACCTATCAGGAGGGGTGCAGAAATAAAAAGGAATCATAAAATGTTTTGCCACGGTGATTCGAAAGAGTGACCTCAACTAACCAGTGGCACATGTAGCGATAGAAGGATGGGCACGTACACAGACACGGACCACTCCTCAGTAGGCTACACGCATAGCCTTTTCGTTTTGCAGGTTGGTCTACCTAGCTGTCTAATCAACTGCCTGCATGCCACTTCTCCCATTTACTTCTCCATCGGGAACCGATTTTCCTCGGCTTCTTCACCTCTCCTTCATTTGCGTTCAAACCCCACTAGATTCACATCCTCCTGGAGTAATTCCGAAGCCCCTTCAAATAATCATCTTCTTCAGTTAGACTAGCCATCTTAATCCTAATTCTCCAAACCATAGCCCTCCGGTCCAGCAAATCCAAATGGGGAAAGAGATCCCTATTCAGGTTTTTAGCATCAAACATGTCCTCGTTGAGCATAGTTGCCACCGTCACCAACCACCCAAGGGTCGTTCGGGAGTGGATCAACAATGTATCCAACTCCCTCCAAAAGGTGGAGATGAAGGACGTCGGTCTCGACGCAGAGTACACGGAGCGTGCCACTGGGAAGATCCAACGCGCCGCCGTCCTTCAACTGTGCCTCGAAGATGAAGTTTTGGTGTGTCACATCATACACGCACCCTCCATACAAGGTGAGCTACACGATTTCATGTCTCGGGAGGACATATACTTTTGTGGGGCAGCCATCAAAGGGGACAAAGAGAAGCTGGCACCGTACAACCTTGACTTGAAAAACATCGTTGACCTACAAACCAGAATTCCTGTAGACGATTGTGATAAAGAAACAGCATCCCTGTTCGACGTAGCAAATTCTGTGCTCGGAACAAATCTTGAGAAGGGTGACAAGCTGCTGGGATTAAGGTCGTCTGGATGGGAGAATTATCCCTTGACCTACGAGCGGATAAAATATGCTTCCCTAGATGCCCGTGTGAGTTTCGAGATAGCTGCAAGGTCGAAAGAGCTTGTTGCGAAGCCGTCTCCCACAGAAAATGAGAAGAAGAAGAAGAAGAAGAAGAAGAAGAAGAAGAAGAAAAAGAAGAAGAAGAAGAAAGAAGAAGCTGCACTAGCAGTAGGGCATTATAGATGGATGAACTATTTCCTCTCTTGTAAAAATTATATTTCCTCTTTGTGTACATTGATATAGATGAACTATTTCGCTGGTGTGCATGTCTTTGGAACAAGTGTACTCTGTGTACATTGATATAGGTCCGCTTGACTATAATGAACTATTTATCCGCCAAGTTTTCTCTACTACTACTCCTTGCAGTGAGCGGTATGCAATGCATGTGTCAGTAGACATGAAAGCTTGTCCATGGAAGTTGAACTATGACGACCATCATGTTTCTACCACTGCCACATGCGATTCCCACGACGCCGCTCCAACCGACGGCACCACGTCCCCCGACGTGCGCTTCACCCCTCTCGGTCCCACCGCGTTCTCTACCTTTGTGTGCATGACATGTAGGCCAGATGAACTGTGGCGACCATCAAGTTTCTACCACAGCCACATGCGATTCCCACGATGCCGCTTGAACCCATGACACCAAACGTCCCCCGACCTGCGCCTCACCCCTCTTGGTCCCACCGCCCCTCTGCTTTTATGAGAATGACATGTGGGCCAGCGGCATTTAGGGTCGACATGTCATTGACTCAAAGCCAGGTGCACTAAGCCGCTGAAGCTCGGTCCCGTGGGCCCCGAGAGGGAAATGTAACTCCTGCTCCAGGCCTTGTGGTGCTCCCACAGTACGAACTCGTGCCAAACTCGGAATTTGGTTCTTACTACTACCAATGTGCCGGCCCATGCGTTGCAATGGATCCAAAGTAGTAGAATAATACTTGTTCACAAACTTGAAATATAAACACTCTAGTTTTGATATACATATATCAGTAAAAATAAATTATGATTCACTGAAGACATATTCGTCGGGCTGTTTTGATGAGGTGAGGGGCGGGTGTGGCTGGTTCCAAGATAATAATAGATTTTTAAAACATTGGAGCAGATTTTTTTTCTAACATTTTGTAGCGTGGCACGGCATCCGGTGCACCTCAGCTTCTGAAAACAAAAAGTGGAGTGCACTCTAAAGATATTTACATTCTCCCATTTAGTGGAGTGCACTCTAAACACATTATCTATTTATTTTTCTCTAGCCTTTCCTAGCCATGCAATCAAGCCACATAAGCTAGTCATGCATGCAATCCATAAATTGCAATATACTCCAGCATGCAATGCTGCCACATCATCTATTTATGCCTGTTAGTCATAGGTTGTTTTTTGCATTAGTCTTGATCCTTCACAGTTTGGTAGATGTATGATTAATCCAAATATTAATGTTCCATAAAACTAAACTCCAAATGTCCGCCAGAGCCGAGGCAGAGGACGTACGACGGGGCCAGTCGAGGCTTCTTCGTAAGAGGAGGAGAGCTCGGTAGGATAATCTAGCACGTCCGCCGCCTCCTGCATATCGGCGTGGGACTCCTCGAGTGCCCATTGGAGCTTGCGCTCCTCCAGTGAGCGGCGGATTCACGGGATTTTACTAAACCACGATGGGCACCATGCAGTACTCCTCGTAGCCGGGGGCGCGGTGCTCGCATCCCGACTCCTGGGGTACTGTCTGGAGCACGCGCTCAACCACCTCCTGAGCCACGAGGATGCCATGCTCGCGGCCATGCTATTGGAGCCCATGCTCGTGTGCCTGAGCGGCGAGGATGCGATGTTCGCGGGTGTGCCGCCGGAGCACGCGCTCGTCCACTTCGAGAGCGGTGACGATGCGATGTTCGCGGGCGGCGATGATGCGATGCTCGCGGGCATGCTGTCGGATTTCGGGTTCCGTAAACCCTTGAGAGGTTCGAACTCTGGGGTGCGTGCGAAGAACTCGTCCTCCCTGGTCTGCCTACTCGCTAATCTCACAGCCTAGCTCGACGAACTATAAGGAAAAGGGACACAGTGGTTTACCCAGGTTTGGGCCACCTTGTGGTGTAAAACCCTACTCCTACTTTGTGGTGGATTGACCTCGAGGGGCTGCGGATGAACTAGTACAATGGTGAACAACCTCAGGAGGAGAGGTGTTCTTGAGCTCGAGTGAGCTGGTGGGGGTCCGATTCGGTCCGGTGTGATCCGGTTCGATCGATCCGATTCGATTCGATCCGATCCGATTCCCTCCCTCTCTATGGTGGTGGCCTAGTCCTATTTATAGTGGCCTTGGTCCTCTTCCCAAATGAAAGGCGGGAAGGGATCCCACAATGGCCAAATTCAAAGGGGGACAGCTAGTACATGCTATCCTGATAAAAGTGGTCTTCGCCTGCGAAAGCCTCTGGTTGTGACGCCGTGGTGGGCTCGGTGATGACCTCCATCCTGCTGTTCTAGCAATCTTGGTCTTGTTGCACGGGAATGGAAACCTTTGGCTGATTCCTCGGGACTCCGCGCCTGCGCTTGCCCCTATAGCACCAAAGAGGAAACTGGTACACTGCGCCCGCTGGCGCTCGCCTGGCCTTGGTCGTCATGGCTCACGTCATCCGGACCTCATGAGGTGAGGCTTGCATAGAACTCTCCGCTCCTCAGGAGCAAGCCTTAGGAGGCCGCTCCTCGTGGAGGTCTTGGTGTCGTCCACCTCGCGAGGCTTGGCCCCTCGCGAGGGTCTTGAGTTGTTGTCGCTGAAGTTGGGCCGTACCAGGCCATCGATGGAGCCACGCCGTGGGCCGCAGGCAGGCAAGTCTGGGTACCCCCGTACCCAGAACACCAACAGTAGCCCCCGGGCCCAAGGCGCGCTTGAACTTGGCTTCGAGGCGAAGCCAAGGGGCAAGTGCGGAGTGCCGCGGGCCCTAACCGCCTGCGGCCTTGGTCGACGTGTGGCAATTGATGGGACGTGGGCGTCTCTGCTTCCCCATGCCTCCTCGGCAACCGTTCATCTTGATGACACTCCACTACATGCAGGGAAAAAACCATCATTGCACGGGATCGTGGAGGCCGGCGGTCGGTCTCCCTCCGGCTATAAATGAGGGGAGGGGCAGAGCCCCCCTCACTCATCTCCATCTTCTCGCTGCCTGCTCCTTCTTCTTCTTCTTTGTCTCGCCGTCTTGCAGCAGCATCCATGGCACCGATAAGGAAATTCTCTTCAGCGGAGAAGGGAAAAACCCCTCGGGAGGAGCCGGGGCCACTTCCGCCGAAGAAGAGGCTCGGCCACCCTTACGACGCCGGTGAAAGGCAAGAGGTGATGCGGCCTTGGTACGAGCGGCCTCCGCCTGGCTTCCCGCTTCCTCTGTACGCCACGCGCAGGGCTCCGGACAGGGCGGTAATGCCCAGTGCTGCGCGGCCTGGGGTCTTGGTGAACTGGCCGAGGCTGCGCAGCCAGCAGGCCGTTGAACCCACGGCGAGGGGATCTCGCGCGAGTTCGTGGTGTGGGCGGTAATGCCGCCGCGCACGTGGATCCGGTTCCCGAGGTTCTTCGCCGAGGAGATGCCACCGAGGGGGCCACTTGAGCTGTGGCTGCAGCACGCCGGGTGCTGCGGCCTGGCCTCGGGGGCGGAGGTCGAGGTCGTCCCCCCGGGCGACATCCTCATGACCCGAGGATGGGGCGAGGTCGCCCGCACCTGCCGTCCAGAGGGGGCCCTCGACATCCACTTTGAGTACGATGGCGCCTCTACATTGTTCTTCAAGATCTTCGATGAGGAGGGCCGGCATTTGGAGTGCTCCCCCGGGGGAAGCAGTCCGTGTGGCACGGCCGCGGGCGTCGAGCTCGCCTCCGTCCTCGCCGGCAGCTGCTCCAGCAGCAGCGATGACTCCTGGGAATCCAACGACTCTCCCGAGCCCAGCGATTCCCCGGAGTCCAGTGATGACAGCTACGTGCCACCGAGCTCTCGCCGTGCCCGGAGCACGGCAACGGCGTCCGCTCGGCATCGTCGGTGATGCCCAGCAGCCGGGGTCCCTTGACGTTTCCTTCTTTTGTTTCCCTGCACGGAATTGTGACAAACCCTGTGGGGGTATGTAAAAAACTGTAATGCTTTTGCTCCAATGTTTATTATTCCTAGTATGATGTTGCAGCCGTGCATCTCGCTCCGGCATGGTTCCCCCTTTTTGTTCTCGCAGTAGCTTAGTGCTCTACGCCGGCAGGTCCCAGTCCCCAGGCAGGCTTCAGCCGTCGCTGGTATGCCAGGTCATGATGCTGTGGTCAAGGCCAGGAGGTGAGCGCCCTGAGGCCCGGTAAGAGCTCCTGAGGCGCGATGCTCAAGAGGTCCCCTTTGGCGTGCAAGCAGCTCCCTAGAGGGCGAAAAGGGAAGCGGCATTGCCGAGGCAAGATTGCGAGAATCAAAATACCGGACAATGAGGTTCACTCAGATATGCATGGGTGACTTATCTTAGTAGGCCTGAAGTGATTCCTTTGTGCAGCGCCTGATTATGCCTTGGTAGTGATGCTTCCAGGTAGGGCTCACGCCGATCTCCCCTTCTCCCCGCTCATCTAGGTGCTCTACGTCCTTGGGTCCCGACCCTCAAGCGAGGCTCAGCCGCCGTTGGTATGCCAGGTCGCGATGCCGTGGTCAAGGCCAGGGGGTGAGGGCTGGAGAGTCAGTAAGAGCTCCTGAGGCGCGATGCTCAGGAGCCCCCCCTTTGACATGCAAGCGAATTGTGTGAAAAAGGGACGGCCGGCGGGGCCACCTGTGGCTAAACTCCATGGATTCCTGCCGGTTAGTCCGAGAGAAGAGTATAACTCATAATCGCGCTTGCTGTCCTGCCGCTGATCTTTCTAGAAGAAGATGAAGGCACTGAGGATCTGGTGAGGTGACGTGCGCGGGGCAGGCCGCGAGCCAGAGTTCGATCACTCAGATTTTTCAGCGTTGCAGGGACGGACCCGAGCACAAGCGCCATGCCGGCATGTGTAGCCCCCGTTGCGGGATGAGCGAGAGGCTGGTCAGCAATGCGGGAGGCCGCGGAGGCGATAGAACACCAGGCAAGCCAGTGATAGCATAAATCAACCCATAGGTAAGGTAGAGCTAGTTCTGATAGATGCAAAACGATACATGCCGCAGGGACGAACCCACGCGGCTTGGGGATAATGCAGCCGGAGGAGCACCCCCAACTGAACAAACCAGAAAATGTCACCTAGCACCATTGCTGAAGGGATGTTGGAGTAGCTGAAGACGCGTGCCGCAGAAGTCGCTCCTCATGAGCCGCCCAGGCCCTGAACCTCGGGAGGCTCTGGGGGCCCGGGGGGCTCGCGAGGATCCATCTCCTGCTCTGACAGGATCACCTGGCTTCTGGCCTCATGAGCCGCCAGGACGCCCCGCATGTGGCGCTGGAATGTAGCAGCCGCGCTCGACAAGCCCAAAGGCATGCGAACATAGCTGTGAGGGGGACCCTCGCACCGGCCAGCGCGGGACGGCCAGAAGCGCTCCTGAGATGCGGCCCTGTTGATCCCTGGGATGTTGATGCAGACGCACAGCTCGCTGTCCTCGCCAGGACAAGGAGCCGTGCTGGGTGGTGGGCGATGGTCGCCTCGCATAGCTCTTGCCTCCTAAGGCTCCTCGATTGCCTTGGTGATGAACTCCTGAGCACCAGGCATCTCACGCATTGTGCCCTCCTGGCGGAAGCGCGCGCTAAAGCATGCCTCCACATGGTGCCCGAGCGCCTCCCTCGTGGTGTAGGCCAGGTCAGAGGCCCTCCAGAGGAGAGCCCCTGAGCCTAGCCTGAGAGGGGCGCCGGGCGCGCCTTACTATGCGAGAGAGGGCGGCGCACCGTCAGTGGGCACAGGGCCTGAGGTGGTGCCGCTGGACACGCCGCTCTCCTGAGGTCCTTGGCGGAGCAGCTGCTTCTTCTTGTGGACAGCCTCAGGAGGGTAGACGGCGCCTTCATCGTCTAGGTTCTCGACCACCGCAGCCTGGTAGGCGCGCTCAAGAGAGCACACCGCGTCCTTCTCCTCGCAGGCGACCGTGATGACGCCGCAACTCCCTGGCATCTTGAGGACATTGTAACCATGATGAGTCACTGCCATGAACTTGGCCAGGGCCGGATACCCAAGAATGGCATTGTATGGAAGGCAAATGTGGGCGACATCGAAGTCGATGAGCTCAGTGCGGTAGTTGTCGCGCTTGCCGAAGGTGACACGGAGGCAGATCTGCCCTATCGGGGTGGTGGAGCCATTGATCACTCCTGAGAAAGGCTTGGTAGGCTGCAGTTGGTCATAGGGCACCTGGAGTTGGTCGAATGTCTGGATGGAGAGAACATTGAGCCCCACGCCACCATCGATGAGAGTTTTGGTGACGAGCAAGTTGCTGATGGTAGGCGAGCAGATCATCGGGAGAGCGCCGATAGTTGCCGCGCACTTGAGCTGATCGGATGGGCTGAAGGTGATGGTGCACTTGGACCACCTGAGCGGACGCGTTGCCTCGAGCTTGGGGAGGGCCGCGTTCACCTCACGGTCAAACTACTTGAAGATGCGATGAGAGGTAGGGGCCTGAGCGCCGCCCAGGATGCAGGCGATGGCACGAGGCTCCTGGAAGCCCCCAGCCCCCTCGTCCTGGTGGTGGTCGTCATTCCTTCTTGGTGGTGGCGGCAGCGGAGGAAGGCCAGCGTTGCCCTGAGGATGGTCCTCATGAGGCTGGTCCCTCCAGGGGCCCTCGCGAGGCCGGCCCTGCCAGCGGTCCTCACGAGGCTGATCGCGCCATTCTTGGTGGGGGTCGTGGCCGTCCCAGCGTCCTCCACCTCGGCCTCCTCCGCGGCCGTAGCCTCGGTCGCTGTGCTCAGGGCGTCGACCGAGGCGCCCGTCGTGGATGGCCCTGAGCTCCTGGCAGTCGTTGGTGTTGTGGCTGTGCATGTTGTGGAAGACGCAGAATGGGCGGCTGCCCTTGGATGACTCTGGGTATGTAAAAAACTGTAATGCTTTTGCTCCAATGTTTATTATTCCTAGTATGATGTTGCAGCCACGCATCTTGCTTCGGCATGGTTCCCCCTTTTCGTTCTCACGGTAGCTTAGTGCTCTACGCCGGCAGGTCCCAGTCCCCAGGCAGGCTTCAACCGTCGCTGGTATGCCAGGTCGCGATGCCGTGGTCAAGGACAGTAGGTGAGCGGCCCGAGGTCCGGTAAGAGTTCCTGAGGTGCGATGCTCAAGAGGTCCCCCTTGGCGTGCAAGCAGCTCCCTGGAGGCCGAAATGGGAAGCGGCATTGCCGAAGCAAGATTGCGAGAATCAGAATACCTGACGATGAGGTTCACTCTGATATGCATGGGTGACTTATCTTAGTAGGCCTGACGTGATTCCTTTGCGCAGCGCCTGATTGTGCCATGGCAGTGATGCTTCCAGGTAGGGCTTACGCCGACCTCCCCTTCTCCCCGCTCATCTAGGTGCTCTATGTCCTCGGGTCCCGACCCTCGAGCGAGGCTCAACCGCCGCTGGTATGCCAGGTTGCGATGCCGTGGTCAAGGCCAGGGGGTGAGGGCTGGAGAGTCAGTAAGTGCTCCTGAGGCGCGATGCTCAGGAGCCCCCCTTTAACGTGCAAGCGAATTGTGTGAAAAAGGGACGGCCGGCGGGGCCACCCGTGGCTAAACTCCATGGATTCCTGCGGGTTAGTCCGAGAGAAGAGTATAGCTCATAATCACGCTTGCTGTCCTGCCGCTGATCTTTCCACAAGAAGATGAAGGCACTGAGGATCTGGTGAGTTGACGTGCTCGGGGCAGGCCGCGAGCCAGAGCTCGATCTCTCAGATTTGTCTGCATTGTAGGGACGGACCCGAGCACAAGTGCCATGCCAACATGTGTAGCCCCCGTTGTGGAATGAGCAAGAGGCTGGTCAGCAATGCGGGAGGCCGTGGAGGCGATAGAGCACCAGGCAAGCAGGTGATAACATAAATCAACCTATAGGTAAGGTAGAGCTAGTTCTGATAGATGCAAAACGATACATGCCGCAGGGACGGATCCACGCGGCTTGGCGATAATGCAGCCCGAGGGGCGCCCCCAACTGAACAAACCAGAAAATGTCACCTGGCACCGTTGCTGAAGAGATGTTGGGGTAGCTGAAGACGCATGTTGCAGAAGTCATTCCTCATGAGCCGCCCAGGCCCTGAACCTCGGGAGGCTCTGGAGGCCCGGGGGGCTCGCGAGGATCCATCTCCTCCTCTGATAGGATCGCCTAGCTTCTGGTCTCAAGAGCCGCCAGGACGCCCCGCATGTGGCACTGGAATGCAACAGCTGCGCTCGACAAGCCGAAAGGCATGCGAACATAGCTGTGAGGGGGACCCTTGCACCGGCCAACGCGGGACGGCCAGAAGCGCTCCTGAGATGCGGCCCTGTTGAGCCCTAGGATGTTGACGCAGACATGTAGCTCGCTGTCCTCGCCGAAACAAGGAGTCGCGCCGGGTGGTGGGTGATGGTTGCCTCGCATAGCTCTTGCCTCCTGAAGCTCCTTGATTGCCTTGGTGATGAACTTTTGAGCACCTGGCACCTCGCGCCTTGTACCCTCCTGGCGGAAGCGCGCGCCGAAGCATGCCTCCACATGGTGCTCGAGCGCCCCCCTCGTGACGTTGGCCAGGTCAGAGGCCCTCCTGAGGAGAGCCCCCGAGCCTAGCCTGTGAGGGGCGCCGGACGCGCCTTCCTATGCAAAAGAGGGAGGCGCCCCGTCAGTGGGCGCAGGGCCTGAGGTGGTGCCGCTGGACACCCCGCTCTCCTGAGGTCCTTGGGGGAGCAGCTGCTTCTTCTTCTTGGGGACAACCTTAGGAGGGTAGACGACGCCTTCATCATCTGGGTTCTCGACCGCCGCAGCCTGGTAGGCGCGCTCGAGAGAGCACTGTCGATGTACTAAGTATTGGGCCATTAGTACCCCGTACTTGTGCACGGGCAATTGTAGCCATACTCGCGGCCAGGCTTGTCGGGGAACAGCTGGAGGTTAATTCAAGTTATCAAAGAAACACCCAAGTCAAGGATCTAAGGATCAGCAGATAAGAAGAGCTGAAGACCAAAAGCCAGCCTCCCCGGCAAGATCTTGTCGGGGTGGCCTGCGAAGCCCGGCAAGATTTTGCGCCCAGCAAGATTCAGCGCCCGGCAAGATTCTACCACTGTGCCACCGCTTCAGCACAGCAACAAGCCTGACATTCTGGGTCCTTCTCTGGATGCGTGGCGACACGCCAGTGGAGGAGAGCTTAAGCGGTGCTGATGGGATGGCTCCTTTTTTCATCCCCAAGAAGATGAGGACACCTAAACGAACACCTCACGGTGCATTAAATGCATTCGTCCTAATCCATCAGTGGTTAGGTATGATAACCCTGTAGCTACTTTACACCTCAATGTATGTACATTTTGCCACTATGGTGACGCCTTTGAACGTATAAAAGGAGGCCCAAGGCAACTGCTACACGGAGGAGGATCTTCTGGCCCATTCTGCATGCGTAGCTGCTCTTTGAACGTACTGTTCATCGCAAGCGCTCCTGGAGCCTGGGCTCAAGAACACTCTTAATAAAACAAGGCAGGAGTAGGGTTTTACACTGATTAGCGGCCCGAACCTGGGTAAAATCACCCCGCGTCGATCGTTGGTTCTGCTCTTTGTGCATACCTCTCTCCCTGCCGAATCGTAAAGGGGTCCCTTGGGATCCCATAGGTGTCGTACGCCGACATCTTTGGCGCGCCAGGTAGGGGGAAGAAGGTTGCGCGAACCTGATCCATTGATCGGCGCCTTAGTTTCTTCATCATCTTCATCATTATGCCACCCAAGAAGAAGAGTGCCGCCACGGCGCAACCATCTACATCCGTTTTGCCTGTGCCCTCGCGTACGGGTGATGGTGTGAATGCAGAAGGAAGAGGTTTAGAGCCTCCACGGCGTTCCGGTGATCGAAGCCAGGCGAGCAGCGTTGTTTGCAGCGGCAGTGGCAACCCACACGCCGCTGGATCTAGAGATGGAGTTGTGCTGCCTACGGGCGGCATGACGAACTCCAGAGATCGGAGGACGCCTTCTAGGACTCCCGCGCCAGCGCAAGCGTCACGGCCTTCCCAGGTCGTGTGCGATGAGCAGCGCCATGGCGCTGGTGGTTTAGGGCATCCCCATGAAAGGACTTCTGCGCATCGATCCCAAGGTGCGCAGACCCAGCATGCACGTCAAACTGCCGGTGGAAGTGGCGCGCGGTCACATGATCGTGATGGTGATCCTTCTAACGTTGTTAGGAGTCAGAGCACCTCACGTACCTCGCACCTGTCGCCGCCGCCTACGCCAGCAGAAGCTTTGGCACATGCACAGCTGCTCCTCGATTTCCCTCCTGCTCCGGAGAAGATGGAGGAGTGGCGAGCTACTATCCAGAGCCTCATTGGCTTCGCCAACAAAGATGGGCCGCAGGAGGCAGGGCCCTCACAACAGCGGTCCATCGATCCGGAGCGAGCCGATGCGGAGAAGACCGGAGGCGGTGCGACCATGGTGCACTCCCCTCCACGACACCAGCCGCAGTCGGCAACCCGGCGGACTGATGGCCGTGATGATGATTCCACGGCGTCGTCCGATCCACGGATGCGCCGCGACCAGCGTCAAGTTCTCCAGGAATGAAGCAAAGAGGACGCTCGAACTACCATCGAGCGGCGACGGGAAGCGCGCCATCAATCTGATAAGCATGCAGGGCCCGCTATCGATGAGCCTGCGCCAGGGGACACAGGCAACTTGCCTTATGAGGTAGGTACTCCAGCGTTTACCCGTGAGCTGCGGCAAGTCCAATGGCCCAATTCCCGAACCTTCAAGCCAGAGGTCCCGGAGAAATATGACGGCAATACTCACCCCTCGGAGTTCTTGAGCATCTACACCATTGCGGTGCAGGCTGCCGGGGGCCGAGACGACAAGATACTTGCCAACTACTTCCCGTTGGTACTCAAACCCAACGTCAGGTCGTGGTTGATGCATCTGCCGGAGAATTCCATTTCTTCTTGGTCAGATCTGTGCCATCAGTTTGTTGGCGCCTTTGTTGGAGGCCACCAAGCTCCTGGCCAAGAGAGTGATTTGCATCTCATCCCTCAGAAGGAGGGCGAATCCCTACGCAAGTTTATCCAGAGATTTAGACGAGTGCAATACAATATTCCTGACGTTCATCCTGCCGCTGTTGTTAGCGCGTTTCATCAGAACGTGCGTAACCGCAAAATACGTGAAGAGCTGGCGATGAACAAGGTCAGGAGTATTGCCGATCTTTACGCTTTGGCCGACAAGTGCACTCGGGCAGAAGAAGGGAGGAAACTCCCTGGCGAGGCTGTTGGCGCAGGGGGCGAGTCAGAAGATGAAGACGCTGTGACCCCGCCAAAGAAAGGCCGGCGGCGGAACAAGAAGCGCAGAGGCAAGGCCGTGCTTGCTGTCGAGGAATCCGGCAACCCTGGCACCGCCAAGAAGGCCAAGGTTGACGACCCCGGCAAGGAAGTTGCCGGGTGCGCCTCCTGCCAGGCCTTGGCGGCCGCCGACAAGTCAGAAAGCTCCGGCAAGCAGTATTGCAAGATCCATCGCACCAAGGGCCACGATCTCCAAAATTGCCGGCAAGTTGAGCAGCTTGCCGAGAAGCAAAGAGCTGAGTATGAGAGACGAGACAAGGAGAAGGCCCAGGACGGTGTTGAGCGGTCCGGCAAGAAGCGCAATGGCCGAGGGGGTCGCCGCGGCAAGGCCAAGCAACAGAGGGAGAGGCCCGCTCGGGGCCGTGACAAAGCAGAGGGTGATGATGATGATGAAGAAGATGATGAGTCGAGTGAGCAAGAATTTCAGAAAGCTACAAAGGCCATGTGTATCGACGGAGGCGCCTCGTTGCATTCTACCCACCGTCGACTTAAACAGTGGGTGCGAGAAGTTAATGCAACGGAGCCATCGTTCGATGCGCGTAAGCCCCTGAAGTGGTCCAACACGCCTATCATTTTCGACGCCGAGGATCACCCTAATCGCACAACCGCGGTCGGGTGCTTGCCGTTGTTGGTCTCACCGACAATCCGCAACCTCAAGGTGACAAAAATGCTAGTTGACGGTGGGGCCGGATTGAACCTAATCTCGCCGGACGTGCTCAAGAGGCTCCAAATTCCTGATGAAGATCTCGAAGAAATGGGCACGTTTCAAGGAGTCAATCCAGGAAGGACCCAGCCAAAGGGCAAGATTACGCTACCGGTGACATTTGGTAGCAAGCTCAACTACAGGACAGAGAAGGTAGTGTTTGATGTCGCCAAGATCCCTATGTCATACAATCGGATCCTTGGCCGCCCAGCGCTGGCTAAGTTCATGGCGGCATCACACTATGCGTATAATGTGTTGAAGATGCCCGGGCCATTGAGTGTCATCACTATTCATTCCGACAAAAAGGATGCGCTCATCTGTGCCGACCAACTCTACCGGGAAGCAGTTGCAGCACCTGCCGTCAAGGCATCTGCTCCTGCCGCTGGAACTCCCGGGGGGAAGAGGAAGGCCGGCAAGAATCTTGGCGCAAACTCCGGCAAGCGCACCTCCTCGGAGTGCTACGCTTCCGTTGAGGATGCACCACAGAGTTCCACCGGCAAGAACAAGAAATCCAAGGCTGCTCCACCAGAGACCAAGAAGGTGCCTGTCAGGGAGGACGAAACGGGAGGAACTTTCACCATAAGTTTCACCCTAGATGACAAATAGGAAAGCGCGCTCATTGCCTTCCTGCGGGCGAATGTCGACGTGTTTGCATGGCAACCGTCGGACATCCCCCGTGTTCCCAGGGAGGTAATTAAGCACCACCTTGTTGTCTGTCCTCACGTGCGGCCCGTCAAGCAGAGGGTCAAGAAGCAAGCCTTGGAACGGTAAGAATTCATTGCCGAAGAAATCAAGAAGCTAGAAGCGGCAGGATTGGTCAGAGGAGTGCTTCACCCAACGTGGCTGGCTAATCCGGTTGTAGTGCGCAAGGCGAATGGGAAATGGAGGCTGTGTATTGATTATACAGACATCAATAAAGCCTGTCCAAAAGATCCCTTTCCCTTGCCGCGCATCGACCAGATTGTGGACTCCACTGCTGGTTGTGACCTACTGTCGTTCCTTGATGCTTACTCAGGATACCATCAGATCTTCATGGCAAAAGAAGATGAATAAAAGACCGCATTTATCACCCCATGTGGTACGTATTGTTTTATACGAATGCCTTTCGGGTTGAAAAGTGCTGGTTCTACATTTGCGAGAGCGGTCCAAATTGGTTTTGAGCCTCAGCTCCATAGAAATATGGAAGCATACATGGATGACATACTAGTCAAAACCAAGGACAAAGCGACACTCATACAAGATCTAGAAGAAACATTTGCAAATCTGCGCAAGATCAATTTAAAGCTCAATCCTGAGAAGTGCGTGTTTGGTGTTCCTTCCGGCAAGCTTCTCGGGTTCTTTGTATCTCAGCGAGGGATTGAAGCGAACCCTGACAAGATCAAAGCTATTGAGCAGATTGAAGCGCCAAGACGCATCAAGGATGTACGTCGTCTTGCCGGTTGTGTTGCTGCCCTAAGCAGGTTTATTTTCAAATCTGCTGAGCGCGCCCTGCCCTTTTTCAAAATTTTGAAGAAGGCAGGTCCAATGAAATGGACTCCGGAAGCGGAGGCTGCGCTGCAAGATCTGAAGAGATACCTTTCTTTTCCGCCGACACTAGTCGCGCCTAAACCACAAGAGCTGTTGCTGCTGTACCTGGCAGCAACAAATCAAGTGGTTAGTGATGCGTTAGTGGCGTAGAGAGAAGCTGATGAGGAGGCAACACCAGCGGCAGGACCGCCAAGCGACGCGGCGGGATCTTCCCAAGCAAGGGTTGATCCCGGCAAGACAGGATCTGCGCAGTCAGAAGAATCAGTGCAAAAGAAAAAGATGGTGCAGCGCCCAGTTTATTTTGTTAGCTCCCTTCTGCAAGGAGCTAGGTCAAGATACTCTGGTGTGCAGAAGTTGCTCTTCGGCCTTCTTATGGCCTCGAGGAAGTTGCGCCATTATTTTCAAGCACATGAAATCACCGTCGTCACTCGCTTTCCGTTGCAGCGGATTTTGCGAAATCCAGAGGCAACCGGCAGGATTGTGGAGTGGGTGTTGGAATTGTCAAGCTTTGGTCTCAAGTTTGAAAGTACTTCGACAATTCAGAGCAGGGCCTTGGCAGAGTTCATTGCGGAATGGACCCCAACGCCAGACGAAGAGGTTCAAGAAATGACTCTCCCCGGCAAGGAAATTGATCAAGAATGGGTTATGTAGTTTGACGGGGCTTTTTCGCTGCAAGGCGCCGGTGCTGGCGTGCTGCTTTTCGCACCCACCGGAGAGCACCTCAAGTATGTAATCCAGATGCATTTCCCCCGGGAGAGTTCGACAAACAACACTGCGGAGTACGAAGGGCTGCTTGCCGGTCTCAGGATCGCGGCAGACCTTGGTATCAAGAAGCTCGTCATCAGAGGCGATTCGCAGCTTGTTGTCAGGCAAGTTAACAAAAATTATCAGAGTCCATTGATGCAAGCTTACGTGGATTAAGTGAGAAAAATGGAAGAGCACTTTGACGGTCTGCAAATGAAGCACATTCCTCGTGCCGAAAACAGCATTGCTGACGACCTGTCAAAGCGCGCTGCCCTCAAGTTGCGTGTGGAACCAGGAACTTTTGTGCTCCATTTGACTCAACCATCTGTGGCGCGATCAATAAGACAAGAAAAGAGAAGAAAGTTGAATTCTGGACAGTACTTTCCGGCAGAGCTCCCTGGAGCCGCCGGCAAGGAACTTGCCGGGATCAGCGACAAGCCTGCCGGGGAACGACAGGCTCCGGCGGAACCTCACGCTTTTGCTGTCGAGACAAATGTTCCCCTAGCGGAAGAGATGCCTTTAGTCCTAGCTGTCGAGCCCCAGGCTCCAGCATGGGCACAGCACATTGTCCATTTCCTTCAGACAGGAGAACTCCCTGAGGAACAGGAAGAAGCGGAAAAAGTAGCCCGTCAGTCTGCTATGTACCAGTTTGTCGATGACGTCCTTTACAGAAAGAGACCAAACGGTGTGAAAATGAAGTGCGTTCCTCGGGAAGATGCACTAGAGCTGTTGGCAGAGATACATGGAGGCATATGTGGCTCTCACATAGGATCAAGAGCACTTGTCGGGAAAGCATTCCGGCAAGGTTTCTTTTGGCCCACCACTCTCCAGGATGCAACTGCACTAGTAACCAAGTGTGAAGCGTGCTAGTTTCATTCGAAGAAATCACATCATCCAGCTCAAGCTCTTCAGACGATCCCTCTCTCCTGGCCATTTTCGGTCTGGGGGCTCGACATACTGGGCCCCTTCCCCCGTGCTACCGGGGGCTTTGAGTACTTGTATGTTGCAATCGACAAGTTCACAAAGTGGCCGGAGGTGGAAGCGGTGAGAAAGGTGACAGTACAATCAGCCGTCAAGTTCTTCAAAGGAATAGTTTGCCATTTCGGTGTGCCCAACAGGGTCATCACCGACAATGGCACGCAATTCACAAGTCGCACCTTCATGCAGTATGTCCAAGACCTTGGCGGCAAGATTTGTTTTGCCTCTGTTGCTCACCCGAGAAGCAACGGCCAAGCAGAGAGGGCTAATGCTGAAGTGCTGCGCGGTCTCAGGACCAGAACTTTTGACAGGCTGAGAAAGTGCGGAAGACGCTGGATTGATGAGTTGTCGGCGGTTCTTTGGTCAATCAGAACAACACCAAATCAAGCCACCGGCCAGACGCCCTTCGCTCTGGTCTACGGAGCAGAAGTAGTTCTCCACAAGAAACTCATATACGGATCACCTCAAGTGCTCGCTTATGATGAGCTTGAGCAAGAGCAACTGTGGCAAGATGACGCTGTGCTCCTTGAGGAGAATCGTCTTCAGGCTGCTGTGCGAGCTGCATGCTACCAGCAAGCTTTGCGACGCTACCATAGCCGCAAAGTTCATGCCCGAAGTCTTGAGGAAGGCGACCTTGTTCTTCGACGGATTCAGTCCGCCAAGAATTCAAACAAGTTGACGCCGAAGTGGGAAGGCCCTTATCGGGTAGTACGAGTCACCAGGCCCGGCGCTGTCCACCTGGAGACCGAAGATGGCGTTCCAGTGAGCAACTCCTAGAATATCGAGCATCTTCGCAAGTTCTACCCATATGGCGCGGTTGCCGGGGGCCCCCGGCAACCACCTTTTTGTACAAGTCTTGCCGGCAAGGCATGTAATCCTTTGTACAAAGCCAGGCGCAGACCCTGAGCCCAGATGAATAAGTTTAAGTGTTGTGCATTTCCTTATTGATTTCCATGTTCATATATATATATATATATATATATATATATATATATATATATTGTGCCTCTTTTGTCTAAGATGTTGTATGACACTTGTTCCCGGTAAGTACTAACGAACCGCCAAGGTTCCATATCTTTATTTTCTCTTCTTTCTTTTTCTCAAAAGATAGAAGGATTCCTCGCGTGCACATTTGCTGGGGGGGAAGGAAGATATGAGTACCAGTGGGCTTCATTCAGAATTGACGCCTTACCGGAGGAAGAACAGTGACAGAAAGCTAAGTTATAAAACTTTAAGCAAGTTTCTTTTATTATGAAGTTATTTTCCTTAGACGATTTCGAATTTTGTATGGAAAACCTGCACGTGAAGGAATCCTTGTCGTAATCGGTTGTGCCATTATTTTGTTTCGAGTCCGCTCAACAATTTAAGTGGCTGCACTGAGAACGCCAAGGTGTCTTGCCGGCCGCTGCACCTCCAGCAGGCTACTGAAGTCCCGCACCCAGCGCTCGCGGCAGGTTACGCGCCGGCAAGTTTTCAGTAAGCGTAGGTTGTACTCCGTACATAAAGGAATCAAACAAGGGAAATAGCATGCATATACCCAAACATACGCAAGTTATATTACATCAATAGGTTGCCGCAGTTCTAACACAAGACTTAATTGTCTTTTGGCATGGAATGGTGGCGACAAGGAAAAATGAGGCGGCTAGTCCCTGCGCTGGCCCTCGATCCTCTTGATCGAATCTACCTTCTCGAGGATGGGCGCGGCAAGCTCCTCAAGTGCTTTGAGATCTGCATCCTTCGGCAAGTGGCCGAGCACGTTGGAGAGATCAACGCCAGGGTTATTATGCACCACTTTGACGAGTACCTTGCGGAGGACGGCCCGGCAAAGTTTGCGGGATTCATTGGTCAGTTGGGTTGCTCGGTTGAACTGTAGTAGCTTCAAAGCATCAATGATGCTTTTGAAGAACATGGTCAACCTGGCACTCGAAGATATCCTTTCTTCAAAGGAATACCTGAAGTTTTGCAGGCCGTCCTGGGCCATGGTTGACAATTGTGTTGTGAGCCTTTCCGCGGCGTCGACAAGGCAATTAGTCCAGATTTTCACCCCCTTTTCATAGTCAACTTGGGCGGCGGCAGTGCTCTTAAGCAAGTTCCTCTCTTCCTGGAGATCTTTGCTTAGGGCCTTCTCGCGGGCCCTGCCGTCCTTGAGGGACTTCTCCAGCGTGGTCAGCTTTAGCTTCAGATCGGTAATGGCATCGTTGGTTGAAGTGAGCTACTTGGTCTTGTCGGACATGGCAAGTTGAATCTCCGCCAAGCTGTGGAGAGTTTTCTCCCTGTCCCCTTTGAGCGTCGAGAGCTCCTTGCCGTGTTCTTCAAGATCCGCTTCCAGCTTCTTCACTTTGTCGCTCAGCTCGTTCTTGGCGGCCTCTGCAGCCTCGACAGCATCGACGACCTCCTTGAGCTTGCCGGCGTGATCTACAGTTAGAGCTTCGAGCGCCTCCTTGTGCTTTTGCTCCAGCTCCTGGATCTGCTGCGTGACAAGCTTATCGATCTCCTCATCTTTGCCGCAAAGCTTGGCGGCGAGCGCCTCCTCACGCATGGCAAGATCTTGCTCATGGGCGTCAAGCGCAATGCGACGCTCCGTCAGGAGAGCATCTTCAGCGGCAGTTCTTTGTGCAGCTTCCTCTTGTGCCTTCTCCATGTCAGATTGTTTCAAGAGGAGCTCCGTCCAGCTTTGGCTCACTTGTTCCCGGCTGGCAGTCAACTCCTGAAGAGCCTCGGCGTACCAGATCTACATCTGTTCAACGCGCTTCTGAAGGCCTGCTTCGGCTTCTTTGACAACTGCCATCCTGGAATCTGCCTTCTCTTTTTGAGCCCGGTGGAGTGCTTGAAGCTTGCGGAAATTTTCGCCCATGGCTTGGAGGAGCTGATCCTCTTCAGATTTGCCACTGCTGGCGCTTGGATCATCAACGATTTTGAGCCCCGCAGCGGTGATGATTTCTTCATCGAAGGTTTCCCCTTCAGTCGGCGTTTCAATATTTGCCGTGCCCAGCAAGTTGATGAATAAGTTGTCGCCAACCTTGAGATATTTGCTCGATGAGGGAGCTTCGAATGTCGATGGTTGGTCCTCAACGTTTGTCTCACCGGTGGCTGGGGGCTCTGTGGCCGATGTAGCGCCTGGCGCTCGTGCGGCAGGAATGCCGTCAGTGTGGTCATTAGCCTCCTCGCCGGCCCTCTCGGCAGGTTCCTTGGCGGCTTCCTCGACAACAGTACCGCTGACCTCGACGGTGGCGTCTTTGGCGGCCTCACTAGCGGCGATCCTGTCAGCCTCGGCGGCCACGTCTCTGGCAGTCTCCTCGATGACAACATCGACGTCCATGTGTTCCATCATAGGGAATTCTGAAGGACGAAGGAAGGAAACAAAATAAGATCAAGGTTGAAGTTCAAGAAGACAAAAAGAAAGAAAGATAAAGAAAAGGATAGCAAGCGCTCTAAGGCAAACAGTTACCTGCGTCGAGTTGTTGAGAGGTGGCCTCGCCCCTCCCGGCAATGTTGGCTGCCGGGGAAATGTTGCCGGTACTCATGCGTACCGGCTGCTCCTCTACCGAGATAGGCTCGTCGGTGGTAACTCTTGCCGAGGATGTGCTTGTGGGTGGCGCGGTTGACGGAGGCGGCACGACGGGGGCGGTTTCTACCTCTCCCTGTTGCTGTTCTTCTCCTGCAAGCCCGAAGATATCAGCGGCAAGGGTAGAAACCTCAGCGCCTGCTAGCAGGAAACAAGTGAAGAACTCACACTGGGGGCTGCGTTGAGGGCTGAGCCCCGGGCTGACGACAACAGTTTCCGGCGCGCTCGTAGAGCCAGCCGGGGGCTCATCGCCCATGGAAGTTCTCAACCTCTTCGCCGCCCTTTCCGCCAAGGTTTCTGCATCGCTGCAGAGACAAGACAAAGCAAGGCTAAGAGATTACTCCGAAATTTGGGAGATAAAGGCTATGACAGGATACTTACTCTTCCTCTTCTCGTTCCGGACTAAAGCCGGAGATGTCGAAATCGACCTCCGTTGCAATGTCCATGCGAGAGGGCGGGGGAGGGGTCCTGGGTCACTTGGCTGTAGTAGGCGCAGGAGACTGGCGTGGTTCCGCCACCTCAGCCTCCAGTGCAGTCGTGTGAGACGCCCCTGCCGCCTCAGTAGTTGCTGCAGGTGCGGGTCTTGCGCGCCGCGCAGGTTGCTGTCGGACTCCTTGCCGCGGCGCAGTCTTGCCGGCCTCCTTCTTGCCGGGAGCCTCGCTGCTCGAAGAGGGTTGGCTTGCCGGGATGCCAGAAGCAGCCTTTCGAAGAACGCGCTTGGTCTTCTTCGGAGCTGGGGGCTCCTCCTGCGGCTCTTCTTCGGCTACGTCCTCATCGGACGAGCCCTCGGCGGCCGCACTGCTCTGTTCCCCGGCAGCCTCAGCCTCCCCGGCATGGTTTTCTTCCATCACAACCTCTGCGTCGCTGGTTTCCCATTCTGTGAAACCGACGCTGCCGGCCTCCGCGGCAAGATTCGCCTCTTCCACCCTAGTGGCAATATACGCCACTTCTTCATCAGTGGTGGCACGAATGAGGTCCGTCTCTTCCCGGATGGCCCTCTCCGACAAGTTGTCGAAGAACTTTTGTGCTTCCTCCTCGGTTGGCTCGGCCCAAGTAGCGTCAAGACCATGGGCATTGAACATTGGCATGAAGGCGATGATTGACCCCAGGGCGGAGTTGTTGCACAAAGGGACAATTCTTGCCGGCAACCGATGTTTGTCATCGCGCTGGAATAATTTGTGGCCAAGAGCGCCGAGCTGCATGGCCGTCAAATTGTTGTTCAATCCAGGGCGCAGCCTCATAATGTCTGCTGCATTCCGGTACTCCCAAGCTGGTCTTCCCCTGCTCTGTAGGGGGGCGATACGGCGGCGGAGGAAATCGAAGCCAATCATCTCCATTGTGAGCCCGGCAGCTTTCAGGCGAAGGATCCTGGTGGTGGTGATTGTGAGCCTCTCGTCCTCCGCGGCGAGATCGATCCAGTCACTACCGCGGACCACCTTCTGCCGTCGAGGCGAACAGAACGGATGGGGATCTGCTTCCTTGATCCAGCACCAATCAGACCGCCATTCATCCCACTTCTCGTGGTAAACCCCATCTGGGTATATCTCTTTATTCCAAGCCCGTGGAATCTAGGCGATAGATCCGGAAAGGGCCTCCCCCTTTTGGATGCGAGGAATAAAGTAATGGCGGAAAAGGGCAGTGTTGGGAGTTACTCCGGCAAAGTTTTCGCAAAGATGAGCGAAGACAGACATGCACATTACAGCGTTTGGCATAAAATCAAGAAGATGGAAGCCGTATGTGTACATAATGTCGTTGAAGAAGTCAGAGAATGGAGGACAGAGTCCGCAATAGAAATAAGCGTTGAAGAAGTGATATCTGTCAGGCCCGCTTTTGGAACAAGAACCTGGAATCACGCGAGTTGCGGGGTGAGCTTGCGTCTCCTTCGCCCACATGCACTGGTACCGGTTCTTCAAGGCCCTCGCATCGAGCGTCGGAGCGAAGACGATGTACTTCTTCTGCATCTTCAACAACTCGCTCTTCGGGACATCGGCCTTCGTCTCCTTGCTCTTGCCCTTGCCCTTGCTAGCCATGGGCGGCATGGCGGTTGCGAAGGCGGAGGCTGAGGATGGAGCAGGTGCGGAAGCGAAGAGCGGATGAGGAGAAGTCTGGCTTTGAGCTCGAGAAGGGGGAAGATAATGGCGGAGTCCAGATTGAGAAGAAGAGGGGGTAAATAGGCTGCGCCTCTGCAGTTTCCCTTTTTATGGGGAAGGGGCGAGGCTGTCTCTTTTACTCCCCAATGTGAATACGCCTCTGCAGGCGCACTGCAGTTGCAGCCTTTCAGCGCACGCTTCCCACGTCGTGCACTTAGCGCGCGTAGTGGGGGGCACAGTAAGCGGGATATTTACGAGCAGTTAATCCCCTGCCACGCGTGTCCGTGCACTGTTTGGGCCTAGCCCAACAACGCCTCGCACTCGTGTGTGGCCTAGGCCCGGGGGCTCCTGTCGGTGTACTAAGTATTGGGCCATTAGTACCCCATACTTATGCAAGGGCAGTTGTAGCCATACTCGCGGCCAGGCTTGTCGAGGAACAGTTGGAGGTTAATTCAAGTTATCAAAGAAACACCCAAGTCAAGGATCTGAGGATCAGTAGATAAGAAGAGCTGAAGACCGAAAGCCAGCCTCCCTGGCAAGATCTTGCCGGGGTGGCCTGTGAAGCCCGACAAGATTTCACGCCCGGCAAGATTCAGCGCCCGGCAAGATTCAGCGCCCGGCAAGATTCTACCACTGTGCCACCGCTTCGGCACAGCAACAAGCCTGACATTCTGGGTCCTTCTCTGGATGCGTGGCGACGCGTCAGTGGAGGAGAGCTTAAGCGGTGCTGATGCGATGGCTCCTTTCTCCATCCCCAAGAAGATGAGGACACCTAAACGGACACCTCACGGTGCATTAAATGCGTTCGTCCTAATCCGTCAGTGGTTAGGTATGATAACCCTGTAGCTACTTTACACCTCAATGTATGTACATTTTGCCACTGTGGTGACCCCTTCGAACGTATAAAAGGAGGCCCAAGGCAACTGCTACAGGGAGGAGGATCTTCTGGCCCATTCTGCATGCGTAGCTGCTCTTTGAACGTACTGTTCATTGCAAGCGCTCCTGGAGCCTGGGCTCAAGAACACTCTTAATAAAACAAGGCAGGAGTAGGGTTTTATGCTGATTAGCGGCCCAAACCCTGGTAAAATCGCCCCGCGTCGATCGTTGGTTCTGCTCTTTGTGCATACCTCTCTCCATGCCGAATCGTAAAGGGGTCCCTTGGGATCCCATAGGTGTCGTACGCCGACAAGCACACCGCGTCCTTCTCCTCGCAGGCGACCGTGATGACGCCGCAGCTCCCTGTCATCTTGAGAACATTGTAACCATGATGAGTCACCGCCATGAACTTGGCTAGGGCCGGATACCCAAGGATGGCGTTGTATGGAAGGCAAATGTGGGTGACGTCGAAGTCGATGAGCTCGGTGTGGTAGTTGTCGCGCTTGCCGAAGGTGACAGGGAGGCGAATCTGCCCTATCGGGGTGGTGGAGCCGTCGGTCACTCCTGAGAAAGGCTTGGTAGGCTGTAGCTGGTTGTAGGGCACCTGAAGTCGGTCAAATGTCTCGATGGAGAGAACGTTGAGCCCCGCACCGCCATCGATGAGAGTCTTGGTGACGAGCATGTTGCTGATGGTGGGCGAGCAGAGCATCAGGAGAGCGCCGGCAGTTGCCGCGCACTTGAGCTGATCGGATGGGCTGAAGGTGATGGTGCACTTGGACCACCTGAGCGGACGCGTTGCCTCGAGCTTGGGGAGGGCCGCATTCACCTCACAGGCAAACTGCTTGAAAATGCGATGAGAGGCAGGGGCCTGAGTGCCGCCCAGGATGCAGGCGATGGCACGAGGCTCCTGGAAGCCCCCAGCCCCCTCGTCCTGGTGGTGTTCGTCATTCCTTCTTCGTGGTGGCGGCAGCGGAGGAAGGCCAGCGTTGCCCTGAGGACGGTCCTCACGAGGCTGGTCTCTCCAGGGGCCCTCACGAGGCTGGCCCTGCCAGGGGTCCTCATGAGGCTGATCGCGCCATTCTTGGCGGGGGTCGTGGCCATCCCAGCGTCCTCCACCTCGTCCTCCTCCGCGGCCGTAGCCTCAGTCGCTGCACTAGGGGTGTCGACCGAGGCGCCCGTCTCGGATGGCCCTGAGCTCCTGGCAGTCGTTAGTGTTGTGGCTGTGCATGTTGTGGAAGACGCAGAATGGGCGGCTGCCCTTGGATGACTCTGGGTGGTCGCAGCCACGCTTCTTCTCTGGTTCGGCCGCGAGCACAGCCGGTCCCTTGAGCTCCACGTCCTTGGCTTTGGCCTTCTTGTCTTCCGGGTCAGCCCCTGGGAGCTCCAGGAGAGAGAGGCGACCTTCCTCAGCTCTCGCACACTTGGTTGCCATGTTGAACATCTCCAGAGCCGTGCACAGGTACTCATGTATGGCGAGATGATGGCCTCGTCCGACACCTTGGGGATCTTGAGGCGGACGTTGTTGAAGCGCTGGATGTACTTCTGCAAGGTCTCTCTTGGCTGCTGCTTGATGCGCTGCAGGTCACCCGCAGCCAGTGGACGGTCATGAGTGCCCTGGAAGTTGGTGACGAAATGCTCTCGCATTTCGTCCCAGGAGGAGATCGATCCCGCGGGCAGGTTCAGGAGCCACGAGCACGCACCATCCTTGAGGGCCATGGGAAACCAATTCGCCATAACCTTCTCGTCGCCGTTGGCTGCCTCGATGCTTAGCTAGTAGAGTTGCAGGAACTCGGCAGGGACGGGGGTGCCGTCGTAGCGCGGAGGCAGGTTGGGCTTGAACTTCCTCGGCCAGACGACGCTGCGTAGCTCCGAAGTGAATGCGCGGCAACCCGCTGTGGTCACGGGAGCCCATCGTGGAGGTGGAGCCTGGTCTTGGCGCTCGTGCACCACCACTGCAGGCGGCGCGCGGTCTTGACGTGGCGGTGCTGGGAGTGCATGAGCATCTTCTTGCGGCGGCTGCACCACCTGGCAGCTTACCTCTTCACGCGCCGGCGCCCTGCGCGGTGGGTCACGCCGCAGGGCCTCGCGCCTTGGCCCGAGGGCGTCGTCTTGACGAGGAGGTGGAGGAGGTGCTCCGTGAGCTACGACACCCGCAGCAGGCGGCGGGTGAGGCAGCGAGCGAGACGGTGCGGGAGAGTCCCCGACGGCGCTGACAAGCTCGGCGATGCGGTCCAGCCAGTCTTCGTAGAGGTCGTCGATGGGGCGGTAGCGCAGGAGCTCACACGCCATGAGCAACGCAGCCTATGCGTTCACCGGCCCGCGACGATCATGAGACGACGAACTAGCCGGAGTCAGCGACGGGGTGGCGATGCGCCCATCCCACCGCACAGAAGGGTGCAGCGACGAAGCTTGTTGCTCGTGCCCCGCGGGGCCGGTGGCGGTGTTCACCACTGGAGATGGGGGACGGCAAGGGCAGCCGTCTCCCGCAGGCGCTGTCTTAGCGACGCGGGCGGCGAGGGCGGCCCGGCGCTCAGCGCGAGCTCGACGAGCGTCAGCCATGGAAGTGGTGGAGCGGTGGTGGATCGATCGGCGGGGGAGAGGTTCCAACGCACCCCTACCTGGTGCGCAAAAATGCCAAATTTCGGGTTCCACAAACCCGTGAGAGGTTCAAACTCTAGGGTGCATGCGAAGAACTCGTCCTCGCCGGTCTACCTACTCGCTAATCTCACAGCCTAGCTTGACGAACTATAAGGAAAAGGGACACAGCGGTTTACCCAGGTTCGGGCCACCTTGCGGTGTAAAACTCTACTCCTGCTTTGTGGTGGATTGGCCTTGAGGGGGTGAGGATGAACTAGTACAGTGGCGAACAGCCTCAGGAAGAGAGGTGTTCTTGAGCTCGAGTGAGCTGGTGGGGGTCCGATCCGGTCCGGTGTGATCCGGTTCGATTGATCCGATCCGATTCCCTCCCTGTCTACGGTGGTGGCCTAGTCCTATTTATAGTGGCCTTGGTCCTCTTCCCAAATGAAAGGCGGGAAGGGATCCCACAACAGCCAAATTCAAAGGGGGACAGCTAGTACATGCTATCCTGACAAAAGTGGTCTTCGCCTGCGAAAGCCTCTAGTTGTGACGCTGTGGTGGGCTCGGTGATGACCTCCGCCCTGCCGTTCTGGCGTTCTTGGTCTTGTTGCACAGGAATGGAAACCTTTGGCTGATTCCTCGGGACTCCGCGCCTGCGCTTGCCCCTTTAGCACCAAAGAGGAAACTGGTACACTGCGCCCGCTGGCGCCCGCCTAGCCTTGGTCGTCATGGCTCACGTCATCCGGACCTCATGAGGTGAGGCTTGCATAGAACTCTCCGCTCCTCAGGAGCCAGCCTAAGGAGGCCGCTCCTCGTGGAGGTCTTGGTGTCATCCGCCTCGCGAGGCTTGGCCCCTCGCGAGGGTCTTGAGTTGTTGTCGCTGAAGTTGGGCCGTACCAGGCCGTTGATGGAGCCACGCCGTGGGCCGCAGGCAGGCAAGTCTGGGTACCCCCGTTCCCAGAACGCCGACACATGCTACTGGAGAACGTGCTCGTCCACATTGTGAGCGGCGAGGATGCGATGTTCGCGGGCGTGCTGCCGGAGCACGCGCTCGTCCATGTCGAGAGCGGCGACAATGCGATGTTCACGGGCGTGCTCTCGACGATGCGATGCTCGCGGGCATGCTGCTGGAGAACGCACTCGTCCACATTATGAGCGGCGAGGACGCGATGCACCTCCTTGTGACCGACCAGGGCGTGCTACTGGAGCACAGCTACACCTCGTGGCCAACGAGGGCGAGCCGCTAGATCACACTGTCATCCGCGTGGACAGTCAGAGCGCGCTACTCGTGGCCGTAGAGGGCGTGCTCCACCTCGGCGATGTCGGAGGCTCCGTCCTTGTCCCAGGCCGCGGCGCCGTCCACTTTGGCAACGGTTGCGTGCTCCGCTGGGTGTTGTGTCCGTATAGGAGCTTTGAGCTACAGTACCAGTGGGGGCGGGTGGTGACCTTTTTGTGGTTTCACATGGTCCGAGGAGAAAAATAGAATCGGAAGTAGCACAATATGTTGGAACGTGTCGGAGGAAGGCTGGCAGGAGCAGTACAACAAACATCACATGTGCACCATATTTTGAGAAGGGTTTAATGTAATTTGTGTGAAATGGGTCTGTGTGGATGTACGAGTAGAACATCCATATCATTGACATTCATGCACGCAACAAACATTTGTGTGCACGATTTCACCCTATTTTCATATTCTGTTTGGGAGTGGATTTGATTTTTGTAATCCGAGCTCATTTTTGTAGTTGGTTTCAATTTAGACTATGCATGTATTATTGCGAGAGATAGATATAGCGAGAATGTATGTGTGACAAAGAGGGGGGGTGGGGGCAGCGAAACCTAACGAGAGAGGGGCATATGTGTGTTTGAAAGACTGTGTGTGTCGTAGAGAGAGGAGTGTCCGAAAGGGAGAGAGAGGGTGTGTGCGTGTGCGTGTGTGTGTTAGAGAGAGAGAGAGGTGTGTGTGTAACGTCGGGATCGACAAGGTTACGAGGTTGCGGATATGGGAGAGCGATAGTGTGTGTGCGATGAAGGGACACACAGACAGCGCCTGTTTGCATGTGAGAGAGCTGGATAGACCTCGACAGCACGCCTGGCTAGGGGTGGAAGGTTATGTGTGGTAGAATGAGATAGTAGAGAGACAGATGAATGCTTGTTTGTTGCAAGGAGACCTAACTACATAGATGGGGGTAGCAAGAAGAAGATAATGGCGGTGTGCCTTTTTGTCATGGGATGGAAGAGAGACCAAGAGACACGCATCATGTGGAGAGGTGTGTGTGATTTGAGAGAGAGAAGGAGGCGTGGACCTGAATAATGAGATGGGTGCTCATGTGTATGTTATAGGGAAGGAATTATCTAGGTGGTAGTCTTATGATGGCGACCCAATCTTTCAATGAGAGTGGGGATAAGTATCGATTTGGTGGATTTTGATGTTGACGATCCAACTATATCGTACCCGGTGATACAAATCGACAATCGTTACTAAACAAATCTTCGATGGACGATGATCTTGTCGTATGCACAAAATCAACCTGAATAACGAGATGGAGTTCCTCCAAGCAACCGAAGAACCGGCTAGAACTAAGATAATGCAATCGTAATTGCCAGTATGAATTAATTAAGGATAATGGTGGGGTTGCTGGTACTAAACAAAATGCGGTAGTCCTACGCACACCCCGCAAATGCAAATTGTAGCGATGCAAAACAATGTGTACACAACAACACGAGTTCTAACCTAGAAAAAGGGTGGCAGCCTTATTTATATCTATAGACTATATTACTATATTTTTTATTTGTATAGGTATATCTATATCTATTCCATTCCCTCCGTTTGTAATTTACTCCGCACATATATAGCTTTCACTGCAGCCAAATTTTATAAAGCTTGACCGAATTTGGTGAAAACAATATGAACATTTACACTAACAAATTTACATGATGTGGAAATAAAAGCAATGATGAATCAAATGATATATATTTGGTGGTGTATATGTTAATACTTTTTCCTACAAATTGTTGAAAGTATACAAAGTTTGACTTTAGAGAAACCCAATATGCGGTATTATGTATTATATATTCTATATTCAATATTTTTCCGGAGTCGATGTGTGTATTTGCACGTACACGATATAAACCGTTGATTGATGTTGATCCAATGGTCCAGGTGGCTGCGATTCGTATCTACTATAATCTAATTGTACCCATACACATTCTTCTCGAACGAGCAGCATGACAGTGTGATCAATCCACATAATAAGCTCTAAATAAGACCTCCAGACGTGCCATGTGGCTTCATGGGTGCCCCCCACATCATATTATTCATACTACATTGACTGAAAAAAAAGATAAATCACCCAAAACAAGATCTTCCCGTTTTTTGTTCCTACGATGTTGTGCGGTGCACGTACCTACTAGTTGTGTAGTGGTAGTAGTAGTAGTAGTAAAAACTTCGTAGTAGGAGTAGTACGGAGTGCTCCTACTCTATCAACGAGTCCCATCTCACACCAAATTTCTTGGCTTCCGTGCTACAGCTAGATCTTCGCCTCCTCGTTTCTGTTTTCCAACGCGGCGGGCGTGGTGCGGTTTGCCGATAGTCGGTTTGCTCAATGGCGATCCCACATGAAAGTGAAAATGCTAGGCAACACGCCTTCCCTAGCTATGTGGTGTGCCGGACGGGCCGTGGAGTACTCCCGATTCCCGGGCATGTAGGGGTGCGACGCGAACGCGACAGGCCTTTTCCTTTTACTACCAAATAGCAAGATGCCCGTGCGTTGCACGAAACATCAAGATGCATTTGTATGAGTAGTTTATCTTGTGGGAGAAAAGGATGAAGGAGGGAAGGCCTTATTTGCAAATGTGGAGAGGGGTGTGGGTATCTTTTTGCAAAATTGCCATAGTTTCTTTCCTATCCGTCAGATATAAATCGGACGGCCTATATTGCAGGATGGCAGGCACACCATCATCACCAACTCTGTGTTTTATAAGAGTAGAGATGTGCCCGTGCGTTGCAACGGATCCAAAGTAGAATAGTACTTGTTCTCAAACTTGGAAGAAAACACTCTTGTTTCGATATACATATACCACTAAAAATATATTACGTTTCACTCAAATATATTTCTCAGGCTATTTTGATGAGGTGAGGGAGGGATGTGGTTGCTTTCAAGATAATAACGGGTTTTCTGCAAATTGCAGCAGGGAAGTGGGCTATTGTTGCAAAAATGCCACAACTTACCTCACAGCCCTTAGATGCAGATCTAATGGTCAGAAATGACGGATGGCAGACACACCATCATCACCAACTGAGTCTTTTATAGGAGTAGAGAAACATGTATAAATTGTAACATTTGGTTTTGCTCCCTGGCACTATCAATAGATAGAATTAACGATTGGAAACGCTAGGGCGGGGCTTTTCCCACCAGATAAGCAGGGTAGTAGCTAGGTTGGCGCATCGTCGGTTTGGTCACATGCGGTCTCACATGTTGTAGTCATATAAAGCCTAGCCAATGCGCGTTGACCAGGGGGCCAGAACGATTGTGTGGTATGCGACGGGGAAGGGAGACATGCTTCATGTATGTGTTCTAGTTTCTCGTTTTGAACTTGCAAACTTGACATGCGTGCTGCACGAGTAGTTTTGAATTTATAAGTTTGGTTTCAATTTTTGAATTTAGGAGTAGTTCGTAGGTCGGGTCAAGCATCGAACGTAAATTACGAGGTTGATGGAAAAGGTAAGCACAACTTATAAATCAACGGATGGAGTACTAGTTATAGTGATGCATATAATTGCCTCCAAATGTGAGCAAAGGGATCGCACATGTCTTTATTGACTGGAATGAGAATGCGATAGCACAATAAGAATTAAGGCCACGATGATGCAATCGCAGTGGTGGTTACAGGAGGCAAGAAGAAAGATGCATCCATCAACGTACGACCTCGTCCTCCTCGACTCAGTGCGCCGGGCCACCGACCGGCGGCTTATGAGCGGCGGCTTTTATGGCGAGGTCAAGGTGCTTCTCAATAAAGGCGTCCAAGGCTTCCAGCTGGTTGACGAAGGCCAACGTCATAGCGTCCTCACCGGCCTTGTAGATACCTATGTACACGACTTCCTCGTACACGTGGATGTGTAGGTCGATGAATTCTTGCAGGGTGAGGCGCCTCGCGGCGAGCGTGACCTCCAGGTGGATATTCTTCGTTGCGTCGGCGGGCAGTCGCAGGGCCACCAGTGCTTGAAAGAGGTTCTCGCCATGGAGGCCGATTAGGGTGGCAGGCAATGAGGAGCCCGGGCGCGCGGGCTGGAGGAGTACGGCGATGTCGTCCGCGAGCTTCTTGATGACAGTGAACTTGTTGATGGTAGCAACGATCATCTTGTCCAACTGAGAGTCGTAGCTGGCATCGACGATGGCCATGAACCAACCGGTCGCCAACACCCTCTGGAGACGATCCTCGGTGCCATGCCATAGGCCGGCGTCATGGACCATCTGGCACAGCCGCTGGCCGCTCGCGCGCATCGCCGCCATGGGTCTGGAGTGAGCACTTTTGCGCTTAGTGTAGGTGCTTAGGTGCGTACGATGTGGTAGATGCATTGGAATGGAGGGGCGCCTTTACATGAGTGCAAACTGCGTTGCATTCACATCGTACTGCCTCTTTTCCCTCAGCATGCTAATTAAAGGAGGATGCATCATTGGCCGTTCAACATTTCGGGAATCGCTACCCTCTCCCTCGTCTGCATTAAAGTCGTATCGGGAACTCTCCTTGTTTACTCAATATATTTTTACCGTCCTGGTTTACTAGTAGCTGTCAAATCGAATAGTACTGCGCCGCCCGCTGCACGCCCGGCTGAACACGCCTCCTCGCCTCCATCAAACGCCTCAGTTAAACCCGCATGCAAATCGAGAAACCTACCCTGGCCACACGTCTGTTCATGAGCAGGCCGGAATTAAACGCAACGCCGGCCGAGCTCCTCCCGTTCGCCCTCGGTTTAAACGAGGCCAGATGCCGGCCAAGCTCCTACCGTCCGCCCTCTATTCAAACGAGGCCAGACAGCGGGCAAGAATCGCACCCGTCCGCCGCTCCCCCATCTCCACCTTCACCATTTTCTCCACTCTTCCGATGGCTTCCGAGGAGCCGTTCTCCGGCATACTACCCGGCTGGGTGGCCAGCCAAGCCCTCCAGATACGAGCGAGGCCGCTCAGTGCTTCACCTACCTCACCTGGCTCGATGGAGCCAGTTGCCGCCCCAAGCCGGCGCGTGGTTCAGCAACTGGCCACTCCAGTTCAGCTCGATGAGGAGTGGCGAGTTGCTCCACGCCGGCACGGCGGCGAGCACGGCGGCACGGGCGTCGTCGCTCCCGCGTCGTACCGCACCACCAGTGTCTACGGCCGTGCCTCCCGTGTCTGCGATGGCCGCGCCTCTCGTGTCTGTGGCCGTGCCTCCCATGCCTGTGGTAGCGCCATGCAGGTAGAGACAGAAGCCGGGTGTGCGGAGAGCGACGAGTCGGTGGTCAGCTTCTCCGTGTCCGCCGCCATCATCGACGAGAAGTAGAACACGGGAGGCCGCCGCCGCTTGGGTTCCATGAAGGCCACCGCTGAGGCGATGACTGCGTATACAGGTGGTCTCTTGGCTGCTTTGTCTCTTGCGAGGACCTTCGTCGACCCCGCTAGTGTCTGCCGGACATGAGGAAGACAAAGGGATCCGTGGGCGGCCATTTTGATTAGGTATTAATTATACCATGAGAGCCGGATTAGCACTGCTTAGTTCATGTAAATGTAATGAAATTCGTCATGTTTATATGAAGATCCGGCTTTTTTATACGAAATCCATCATGCTTATATGAAATCAGTCCGTGTTAGCACGAATTTCCTCTGGTTGGTTTGAGTTGTGAAAATGCATGCCGCTGGCGTTGGATGACGTCCTCCGTAGAAGGAAGCGGGAGGAAATTTGCCGGTTGCCGTAGGAGATTCTCTTATGCTGGAAATAATAGAGTCACCTCCAATCCATTTGAGTTAATTGCGTGTATGATTCTCCCTCAATAAAAAGTTTATTGCATGTACAGTGTACATGACTTGCAGAGTGGCTACAGATTCGTAATAGAAAATTAAAAAGAAACAAATCCATCCTTAATCTTGTATTCTAAGTACTCTGTGGGTTCCACTGTCAGTACTATAGCGAAAGAAGTATATGTTAAAAAATATAAAAATCTAAAGTTTTACTAAGACAGAATTCGAACTCAGGTCATCGCATTGCGAGCATCCGGCGCTAACCAGTCCACCAGATGTTCGTTGTGGATGATGCAAGAGATATATCCCACCTCTTATAAAAAACAGAGTTGGCGATGATGGTGTGCCTGCCATCCTGCAATATAGGCCGTCCGATTTATATCTGACGGATAGGAAGGAAACTATGGCAATTTTGCAAGAAAGATACCCACACCCCTCTCCACATTTGCAAATAAGGCCTTCCCTCGTTCATCCTTTTCTCCCACAAGATAAACTACTCATGCAAATGCATCTTGATGTTCTGTGCAACGCACGGGCATCTTGCTAGTTTCTTTTTAAATAGTTACTATGATAATTGGGTTGAAGTGATGTATTTTATGTCTGCCCCGAATGATCTCAAATTCACTAGTAGTAACAAAGAAAAGGTTGCCTTGTTAATTAACAGAAAACAGGGTGAAAACTATCACATGAGGCCGGTAAAAACAAGGCACACTGGGTTCAGCGTCATCGTCACTACAGCTGTGCGCGCACGAGAAATCTACATATCGAGGGGGGCTACGGAGAGAAAGACATATCGAGTGTGTGTGAGCGAGGCACAGAGACACAACTAGCGAGTGTGTGTGTGTGTGTGTGTTTGAGAGAGAAGCCAATTTATAGATTAAGTTCAAGATCGAGGTGTCACCCTTCTGCTGTCATTGTTGGGGAGGGGGTGGGGAGGGGGAGGGAGAGAAAGACATATCGAGAGTGTGCGCGCGGTAGGCACAAAGGCGCAACTAGTGAGTGTGTGTGTGTGTGTGTGTTTGAGAGAGAATCCAGTAGATAGATTAGTATCAAGATCGAGGTGTCACCCTACTCCTTCAGTGTTGGGAAGTGTGTGTGTGTGTGTGTTTGAGAGAGAAGCCAGTAGATAGATTAGTATCAAGATCAAGCTGTCACCCTACTCCTTCGGTGTCAGGAAGTGTGTGTGTGTGTGTGTGTTTGAGAGAGAAGCCAGTAGATAGATTAGTATCAAGATCGAGGTGTGCGAGACATAGTTATACTTTGAGACATTAGCGGCGGTGGGTGGGCGGAATTAATGGGCTGGGCGTGCCCGACAGAGAGAGCGTGAGTGTTTTTGTGTAAGAGACTTGTGGGACGGGGTAGAAAGACGAATTCTAACCTTGACGGAGGGAGAGCAATACACGAAGTGTGCGTGTGTGATTCCGATGCCCACGAAGAAACAAGATATGTATGCGTGTGAGAGAGATTGCACAATTCATTCACATATGACTATCTCGCGATCGTGGACGTGCATCACTTGAACATAATCAATATCTACTTCGTATCGTGGCCAACGATACAATATCGATTCAACGCTACAAAGATTGGACACTCACATGTCACATTTTTTTCAAATAGTCTTTTTCAATTGTGCATGCCAAAGTTATAGTGATGTTTCTTCAAACAACCACTGTAGTTATCATGTACATGCACCATTGTTAGTTTTGCATTCGAATTCATTTGTCTTGGCTGATTTAAGGTTCTATTATGAAGTAATATATGTAATATTCATATATGAATTCAACGGGTACACAATTTATGAAATGGAGGCCAAGTAATCATATCAGGTAACACTTTTAAGAAGCGGACTACAATATCCCTTTTTTTGTGCATCTATATTATCCATTTGTTACTATGCAATATAATTAAAATTAACACGTCAATGCATTGTGTTTAAAATAAATAACCAAGGGCACTAAATTATATATTTACACGATAAATACATAGGCTGAGCGTTTGATCCATTTTTTTGTCAACGCGCCTCTACACCAGTACGATTGGCCGCGCCCGTGTGAACGTCCAAGTTATCGGTGCATCATCCCGAGTTATTGTCTTTTTTCTGGGGTGGACTTCATTCCAATTATTAACTGCTGACATGTGCCCCGTGTACACAGTCTCGCATGACCTTCCCGCTAGCACTGTCCAAAATTAGTTGAAATTGGATACGAATGATCCCGCGGGCGGCAAAATCTCCCGCTTCCTTCTAAAATTTCTGCCACCTAGTCTTTAGCATGCGAAATTCCCCTTATGTCCTTGGTGCACGGAGAACAATAGTTACAATACGGCCCTCATTTACATAATAGGTCGGGGTTGCTTTGGTAACTTCCGGTTCCCCCACCGCACATCACCCCCATTTCCTCTCCCCCTCCCGCAAAAATGACTAATCCACAACACCAGAGCATCTTACATCACGCCGTCCGTACTTCATCGGCCTTTCTACCCCTTCCCTCTCGAAACCCTAGACTGGTCATCCACTGGCGTACCAGAGCCTATTCACTGCCAGCGTCGTCCACCTCGCCGGATCTGCTTCTGCGGCCACATCTACCCCTCCCACCTCCCCTAGAAACAAGTAGACTGCTCATCCACCACTGTACCATAGCCCATTCAGTGCCGGCCTTGTCCACGGTGCCGGATCTGCTTCGTCGGTACTCTCGTCAACCGTAGCACATCTACAGCGGCTCCTTCGTACTCCCCACCGGAGACACTTCGTCCACACCCCCGGAGCCACCCCACCGACGCCCCCGTCGATGGCCTCTGATCCTCTTCGCCGACACCTTCCTCAACCCTACCGGAGCCGCTTCGCCGACACCAGACTCAACCCTACCGGAGTAGCTTCGCCTATACCATTCTCAACCCTACCGGGGTCGCTTTGCCAACGCCCAAGTCCACGGCCTCAGATCCGCTTCATCGCACCCTCGTCCAACCTACTAGAGTAGCTTCTGACGCCCCGTCCACGGCCCCAGATCCGCATCATCGACACCATCCTGAACCCAATCACCGGAGCAGCTTCATCGACGCCCTCGTCCATGGCCTCAGATCCACTTCGCCCACACCGTAGTCCACCCTACCGGAGCCGCTCCACAAAAACCCTACTCCACGGTTCTAGATCTCCTTACCGGACCCCAACAGCACGTCCAGCATCACCTGCCCGATGTACTTCAAATATACTAACAGATCGCTGTTACATGTTATGCAGCTGGCAAGAACTACAAGGACGATGTTTCTTCTGGATCTAACAGCTTGGTCAACCAAGATCCTGGACAGAGGCATTGCTATGATCTTGTAAGTGTGTATCTCTCTTGTATTGTTGTGTGCCTTCCAGTGTGCTTTCCTAGGATTTTCGACCAGTAATCCCTTTGTGCAGACAATGATTTCCACTACTGGCTGCTAAATTAGAGTTGTAGGTGTCAATGTGTCATACATGATACTCCCTCCGTTCCTAAATATAAGTCTTTCTAGAGATTCCACTATAGACTACATATAGAGAAAAATGAGTGAATCTACACTCAAAAATGCATCTATATACATCTGTATGTGGTCCATAGTGGAATCTCTACAAAAACATATTTAGGAACAGAGGTAGTACATTACACAAAATCGTAGGTGGCATGTAGGAATTCTAGTGCACTACATTAGGCTCCCTTAGAGTGCCTGCTAGTCCAGTACACATAGTCATGGCTAGTTTATGCTATGCACACAATCATTAATTGGTGGTTTAAATATGCGCAAGAGATATGCAATGTATTATCATGTGGAGATATCTCAAGTTAGCCGTGCCAATTTGCAGACGGAGTGCCACAATGAAAAAGTACAAGATTTCTTAGTACAAGATGTATGTGGAAATTTCATGGAACATCGCAAAAAAAGGAGAGGCAGCGGTGAGCCTATACAATGTGCTATGGTAGGTCAATCCATTGCAATCATCGTGACATGTTATTTGTATATCAGTGATGTTGGTCAGGGTTCTTAGGGACAGTTATTTCGAGTTATCCTAAGAAAATAAGCACCTTTGAATATAAGCTCCAGATAATAAGCCAACCAGTTCTTTTCATTGCCTACCTTTTCTGCTTATCTGTGGTATGATCAGTGAAAAGTCTAGATTGCATTATATTTTGTCATTTTGCTTCCCATATGAAAATTAATTTGACTTGCAAACATCACAAATTGAACCTAGTGCAGTAATTAATGTCATAGGAAAACAGACCATCAATATTTGTGCAAAATGCAAATACAAAGATACCATTTACTTGGCACAATCCATTTAATCAATGTCTTCCATAGAGAGCCCATTGCCTAATTTAAATGAAGAACGCATTGCCTAAATTTAAATGAAGAACCATTATTTATCAAAATTTGATGGTCCAAGTGGCTGGTTATTATCATATAGCAGCACCACCTGAAAGCATCATATAGCAGCAGCAACAGCTCATAGCAACTCATCATACAGCAGTAGCAGCAGTAGCTAGCAATTCATCATATACCAGCAGCAGCTCATAGCAATTCATCATATAGCAGCAGTAGCAGCTCATAGTAATTCATCATATAGCAGCAGCAGGAGCAGCTTATAGCAACTCATCATATAGCAGCAGCAGCAGCAGCTCATATCAATTCATCATATAGCAGCAGCAGCTCATAGCAATTCATCATATAGCAGCAGGAGGAGCAGCTCATAGCAATGCATCTTATAGCAGCAGCAGCTCATAGCAATTCATCGTATAGTGGATCAGAATGAAAATTTGGCAAAAAATCAGAGGAGATCCTCACCTTGTTGGATGAGCTCATCCTTGAATAGCACCTCAAGGCCACGGCCTGGGAGGAGGGGAGGGGGGACGAGGTGCCTTCTGCTGGAGGGGGGCATCAGCCGTAGTTGTGCAGCGACCGCCGGAGTAGTGCGTTGGACAGACCATAGCGGAGCAGCTGCTGGAGACCGTGAGAACGAGGGGCAGCGCCAGAGGGAGGAGCAGCCGGGGAGATTTGGCCCTACCCGCCGGCCATGTAGCCTAGCTGGACAGAGCATCGTCGAGGAGCAGGCCAGATGGGACCAGTGGCGGAGGCTCACTGGAGGAACCCTAGCGTTGTAGGCAGGGGATTGAGGTAGAGGGAAAGGGGAGAGGAGATGCAAGCGGGCAGGGCAACGAACGCTTGTGTGTTTGTTTTTACTTGAGGGTCAGGTGTGACGCGGGCGTGAGCAGTGGCATTTTGAGTGTAATATAGGCAGACAACAGAGTCATTTTGCTATTGCCCTTCCCTTCAATTTTTAGTGAGCTTCTACCCGAAGCACACCCCCCCCAAGCGAAATAAGTTAAGCCCAAGCTCATAACTCAAAAATGAGTTCTTTACATCTTTTATGGCTTATTTTGACAATAAACTCTGAAAAGGTGGAATAGAACTGGCCCTTAACCTGCAATTCAATTGTGCGTGCAATGATGAATCACTCCTGCCTGCTATAGTGTATATTTAGGCATCATACATGGCATAACCTAATACATGTGCATTTCATTATAGAATCTGAAATATGCAATGTTTATGTTAGTTTATACATTGCACATGATGTTTAAATGCCCCTTAAGTCTGGTCAGTCAAGTGATGGTCTTCAAGCCTCCTTCTATGCTTCTTTTCTTGATATGTAATTCAGAGTTGTGCAAGATTTGCTCACACATCTGTTCAATTGCTTGTTTGTATCAGCCAGCCATTCTAGGACTGTTTGCTTTGATTACTTGCTGTTCTTGACTTAACAGAGCTTGTCAACGATTTAAACACTAAGGGTTGCTGTAGTGGGGGCTTGTATAACTCATAGGTGACATAAAGGTTTGGCTGTACACTAAAGTAGGCTCTCCAAGAGTACCTGGAGGTCCAGTTCGAAGGTATGCCTAGTTTTTACATAGTGCACACATAGTAAATGCTCATTTCATTGTGTGCAAGAGATGTGGCATGTTTCATTATGTGGTGTTGTTTTGTTATAAAATCATCCTTTGGTGTTGTTCACAGACAGGAAAGTACGCATATTTATCTTCCAAGGAGACCAGTAACTAGTTTGTGTCACCTTACAGAGGGGGTGCAATGAAGATAAGATTGAGGATTTCCATGTACAAGATGTTAGGAAGGAGCCTTGCAAGAGAAGGAGGAGCAGCGCTGAGCCTGCTTAACTAGTTATGGTAAGTCACTGTATTACAATTACCAGGACATCCTATTTGTTTGACATTGTGCTTGCGTAGGGTTCTTCACCTATAACCCAGTCATTGGGCCATTGATTAAAACTCCGTCCGCTCACTACTATATGATGTTCTAACTTTTTTGTAAATCAGATGTATGTAAACACATTTTAATGTGTCTGTTCACTCATTATGGATGTAGTCTACTTTTAAATATCTAAAACATCTTATAGTAGTGAACAGTGTGAAACTGCTTCCTGCTATGGTAGAGTTGTCGATGTCATAAATGGCATAACCAAACGCATATTCGCATCATTAGTCTCCCTATCATTACTAGGATCTTGATTACATACTAGTCGAGATACTTCATAGGGGGCAAACAATATTACATTACTTGTTCCTTTATATAGTAAATGTAGCTAGGCCATGGATGTTATTGAGGCGTGCATGTATGCATGCTGCCAACTCAACAGTTCAATTGCTTGTTTGTTTCAGGCATAGTTAAATTGCTCTTTTCAATTGCTTTATTTGTCCTCAATTAATGAGATGCCCAAAAAATGATGCCTGATGTAGGGTACTTGTATAACTATTAGTAGTTGACATAATTAAAGGCCTTGCCATTTAATTACTCTGGCGAAGTGTGCCTGAAGCTTTGAAGTCTATTAACCAACTATTACTGCATGAGGCTCACAATCTAGTTTATACGAGGCTAATGATTGCATAGTTTTGCTTGCTGTAGTAGGTTTGTATGAATCCCTTTGCTGTTCATTATGCTCCCTAAGACTCTTCTGGAACATGGCACACAATGTTCCAGCTAGTTAATTGAGCTACAGAATGGCCAACTGCTTACTTACTTATACGCAAGATATATATATATATGTATATATATATAATGTCCAGTAGTTGCGTGTGGTCTAAATTTGAACCTGTCTGTGTTTTGGATTTGGCCCCAACATCCAGCTCCTCTGGTGAGCTAAGAGAGATTTCTGTATGCGGGCTGCACAGACTACCATTTTTATAATTTTTAAAATATCACCTGCTTACGCTGCATGACTTGTAACATTATTCTTAGTCCTGTTTTGCCATGTACAAGATAGTCTGTCTTGCTCGCTTCACTGTTGTAACTATATTTTTGCCCTAGTCATGTGTACTTACAGAAACATTTCAGGATGAAGTGACATCAACACAAAGATCTCAGAGCAGTGCGGCATGGCCGTTACCAAATGATTATGGATTGGAATTGGAATGTGCTGATGTTCTCAAGCATCAACTAGAAGTGGCAAGACAACGTATATATGATTCTCAACATGTAATCAAAATGTTGAGGCTGGAGTTGCAGGTATTAGATGCAGGAGTCAAAAAAAATGAAACAAGACAATGAGGTAACCACAAAGGAATTGGAGATTTTGCAGACTGGAATTTGTGCTATTTGAATCGGGCCAATCCTATTTTCTGAAGAGATTATAGTTCAAATGGTAAGTTCTGTTGATGCGCGTCCATGATGTATGAACTTTATTTGCCAAGTGTATGTAATTTGCTATTTCTGTATGCTTTATTATCACTGGTGCAGAACTATAATGCCGAGTGGATATAATCTGCTGTAAATTCTTTATTGTATAGTGTAGGATTATTCTTCATTTCTATGCCTTAGTCTCTTTATTGTATAGTGTAGGTTTTTTAGAGGCGATAGTATAAAGTAGGATAATTCGTTGTATATGTTGTATCGTTGAAACGGGGGCCAACACACCCAAACATTACCTGGACGCCATCCGAATGAACAAACATGTGTAGTCAAAGCGGGCCTTAATGGGGCTGGTTAACTAATATTTAATGGATCTCAATCGATGTGGCCCACCGTAACAACCTTAGCAGGCCGTTAACAGGCTGAAAGCTCGGTAGGGCCGTATAAATGGAAACGGCCCGCGGGCCTCTAGCAGGTCGAAATAAATATCAATTTTGTCTCGGCCCTTTCACTTGACGGGCCATTAAGAGGCCGAAAGTGTTTTGGGCCAATGGAGGCCCAATTTATGAACTAGGCTTTTAACAGGCCGAAAGTACCGTCGGGCTGAAATTGTGCCCTGCTTAAAGTGGGCCGCTAATGGACCCAAATTCAGGTGGCACCGACAAAGGCCCAACTGTTGTGCGGGCCATTAATAGGCCGAAAGACAAAATGGGCTAGAAGTTGGCCCATGTACAGAATGGGCCGAGGAAAGGCCGTAAGTCACAACGGGCTAGAAGTTTGCCCAACTACAGAATGGGCCGAGAAAAGGCCGAAAGACGTACCGGCGGCATATTGGTCCATATCTATAATGGGCTGCTAGCAGGCCGAAAGAAGGTCAGGCCGTAATTGAGCCCAAAGACGTAGCGGGCCGTTAACGGGCTGGAACTGACAATCGGCTGGAAATTGTCAAATCTAAAATGGGCCTTTGATGGGCCGATTCTGTGTAACTCGTATGGGCCGATTCTGTGTAAATCTAAAATTGTGTATGGGCCTGATGCAAGTAGCCCGCTAATGGGCCGGCCCGCTTATTCTGACAGGCCCGGCCATTTAACCTGAATGGGCCACTGTTGGGCCGAGCCATGTGTCGACTTATCATAGGCGCATCCCGACCATTGGCTGGATGACATCTGTCCCAAGGCTGAGCTGACACGTGGATCCTCCGGCGAATCAGAATTTTACACGTGGAAAATCCCCATTGGTCTAGGCTGTTAACGGGTTATCGGATCAAAACCGGAACCCGATAGCTTAACGGCGACCCGTTACGGTGGATGCCACGTGTCGGTTACCCTTGACAAAAACACTTCCATGACGCGCCATTGGACACTTCCATGATGATAATTTTGGTATTGTCATGGAACACTTCTATGACAGCACAGGTATGACTATCTTGATTTCGTCATAAAATCGTCATGGATGTACATGCATGACAAAAAAACATGACCTACGGTGACAAACACGTATCATCACGGAAGTGTGTTTTTTTTGTAGTGTCTTTGGTGGCGCCTAGTAGGCCTCGGCTTCGTCCGAGGAGTCAGTGAGGATGCTACAGTTCCGGTGGAGCAGATTAAGGCGGCGCTGTGGGGATGGATCAGCCGCAATAGACGAAGCGATCATCGGAGTAGCTCCTTGGAGGTGGAGGATGGGGCGGCTGAACCGACGAGACGACGAGATCGACGACGGATCCTCATCTGGGGAGGTGGATGAGGGACGTCGAGCTGTTGCGATGGACATCGTCGTCGGGGAAGAGGCTCCGGCGAGGCAGCGGTGGGGTGGTGGACGGAGGAGGGTGGGGTTTCACGGCTGGAGCAGAGAGGTTATGGTGGCTTGGGATTTGGAATGGCGAAAAGGAGGAGATGGGAGGGGGAACCATGACTTAGGGATGCGCTTCTCCAAAATGTAGGGTGTGTTACAAAAGTACCCCCACCGATTTGAACTAGCGGCCCTTTCGGCTCAGGGTTAGAAGGGGGATTTCGCGTGTCGGGATTTAGCAGCTGGAGGGAGTTTTCGCGCGCGTTGTAATTTCGGGATAGCAAGGCGCGGGTGGTGAAGGCGCGAGTTTTGGGAGCACGATATCTGAATTTTCGGGATAACAAGGCGCGGGTCAAAATATAGGGACAAGCCTAATGTGTAATAATGTACGTACCAAATCAATTCGCACTTCCCTGAACGAAAAAAACAAAAAAAATAAAACTATTCGCACCACACAAAGAGAGAGTCTTGTCCCGTTTTACTATACAAATGCTATTCAAAGCTATGAATCCATGTTATGTCCAATTAAAAAAATTCGCTGGCTGTATAATGCATGTAACATACTCATACGAACATTTTAGTGCATTCCAAATGTCTATACTACCGCTGCAATTCTGTTGGCGTTCTAGGATCGGGGGTACCCAGATCTGCCTGCCTGCAGCCCATGGCGTGACTCCCTCGACGGCCTGGTGCGGCCCAGCGGCGAGACCTCCAAGACAAGACCCTCGCGAGGTCCCCTGGCCTCGTGAGGTGGACAGCATCAAGACCTCCAGAGGGGCAGCTCCCCAAGCCTCCCTCCCGAGGAGCGGAGATTTCTATGCAGGTACCCAGCCTCACGAGGCTGTGATGACGTGAGCCATGACGACCAAGGCCAGGCAGGCGCCAGCGGGCGCAGAGGAGACAGTTTCCCCTTCGGTGCTAAGGGAGCAAGGATAGACGCGGGTTCCCAAGGAATCCCCCAAAGGTTTCCATTCCAGTGCAACAAGACCAAGACCATGAGCTCGGCACGACGGTTGTCATCACCGAGCCCACCGCTGCATCATGACCAGAAGCTTTGCAGGCGAAGACCACCTTTCGTCAGGATTATATGTACTTCTTGTCCCCTTTCAAATTGGCCATTGTGGGATCCCTTCCCGCCTAAGTTGTGAGGGAAGATGACCAAGGCCACTATAAATATAGGCTAGCCACCACCGTAGGGACAGACCGATCGGATTAGTTCCACCCTCACCACCAGAGCCCTCGCGAGGCTACTCATCCATTGTACCAGTTCATCGTCAGCCTCCTCGTGAGGCCAATCCACCACAAAGCAGGAGTAGGGTTTTACACCGCAAGGTGGCCCGAACCTGGGTAAACTACCGTGTTCATCTTCTTCTCCGCTCACGCGAACTCGTCGAGGCTTGGCCATGGGGTGGCAAGCTTGAGACTTGGGTTGGTTGAGATCTTCGCACATGCCCCAGAGTTCGAACCTTCTTGGGTTTTCGGAGCCCTGAATCTGACATTTGGTGCTCCAGGTAGGGGCGTGTCGAAATCCTCCTTCTGTTCCATCTCTGCTTCGCCGCTCCCATGGCCGACACACGCCGAGCGCCGGGCTGCTCGCGTCGCCCAGACGGCTCCCGTGGGCCGCGGTGTCCCTCGCCGTTAGGCCTCTCCTGCGGCCAACGCTGCCACTAACCCTACTGCTCACGAGCAACATGATTCGTCACTGCCACCCTCCATGCAGCGTGATGGCCGCACCGCCACTCAGTCGCCCACTCCCGCCACCGTGTCGTCTTCCCATGTCTGCCGCGGGCCGGCGAACGCGCAGGCTGCGCTACTCAAGGCGCGCGAGTTGCTGCGTTACCGCCATGCCAACGACCGCTACGACGACTGGCTTGGCCGCATCGCCGAGCTTGTCAACGCCACCGGTGAGGTCCCTGCGCCGTCTCGCTCGCTCCGTCCCCCGCCATCCCAGGCGGGCGATGTGGCCCACAGCGCGCCTCCTCCTCCTCCTCTGCGCGGCGCCGACCCCGAGCCCAGGCGCGATGCCCACCAGTGCGACACACCTCATGTAGCACCGACGCGGGATGAAGCAAGCTGCCAGGTGGTGCAACGGCGACAAGGTGACGCGTGTGTGCTCACAGCGCCACCGCGCCAGCATCAAGACCACGCGCCTCCAAAGGCTATGGCGTGTGGGCGTCAAGACCGAGCTCACCCCATGTGCGATGTGCCCGTGAGTGCGGCGGGTTGCCGCGCCTTCACCCCGGAGCTGCGCCGTGTCGTCTGGCCCGGCAAGTTCAGCCAGTCCCGCATCCACGCTACGACGGCACCCTGACCCTGCAGAGTTCCTCCAGCTCTACTCGCTAAGCATCGAAGTGGCAAATGGTGACGATAAGGTCATGGCGAACTGGTTCCCCATGGCCCTCAAGGACGGCGCACGTTCTTGGCTCCTGCACCTCCCGGAGGGGTCGATATCCTCCTGGGATGAGCTTCGCGAGCGTTTCATCACCAACTTCCAGGGCACCCGTGAACGCGCCCCTGCGGTGGGTGACCTGCGGCGCGTGAAGCAGCAGTCGGGCGAGATCCTGCACAAGTACATACATCGCATCATGAATGTTCTCCTCAAGATATCGAAGGCATCGGACGAGGCCATCATCTCGGCGTTCACTGATGGTGTCCGGGACGTCAAGATCAAAGAGGAGCTCGCCATCCATGAGGACTTATGCTCGGCCCTGGAGATGTTCAACCTGGCTAACAAGTGCGCTAGGGCCGAGGAAGGCCGCCTCTCCCTCCTCGAGCTTCCGGAGGCCGACCCCGAAAACAAGAAGGCCAAGGCTAAGGAAGCGAAGTGCAAGGGCCCTGCCGTGCTCGCGACCGAGCCAGAGATGAAGCATGGCCATGACTACGATGAGCCTCCCAGGGGCAACCGCCCGTTCTGCATCTTCCACAATGTACACAGCCACAACACCAACGACTACCAGGAGCTCAGGGCACTCCGTGACGGGCGCCTTGGCCGCCGCCCCGAGCGCGGAGACCATGGCTATGACCATGGAGGAGGCCGTGGCAGAGGCCGCTGGGACAACCGCGACCCTCGTTAGGACTCGCGCGACCAGCCTCGCGAGGACCGCTGGCGGGATCAGCCTCGCAACGGCCCCTGGCGAGACCAGCCTCGTGAGGACCGCCCTCAGGGCAATGCCGGCCTCCCTCCGCTGCCGCCGCCGCTGAGGAGAATTGACGACAACCAACAGGATGATGGGGCTGGGGTCTTCCAGGAGACTCGTGTGGTCGTCTGCATCCTGGGTGGTGCTCAGGCCCCCGCCTCACATCGCATCTTCAAGCAGTTCTCTCATGAGGTGAACGCGGCGCTCCCGAAGCTTGAGGCCACGCGTCCCCTCAGGTGGTCGCGGTACGCCATCACCTTCAACTCCAAGGACCACCTCAAGTGCTCGGCCACCACTGGCGTGCTCCCCATGCTCTGCACGCCCACCATCAGCAACGTCCTTGTCACCAAGACCCTCATCGACGGTGGCGCCGGGCTCAACGTTCTTTCTGTCGAGATGTTCGAGACGCTTCAGGTGCCTTCTGATCAACTCATGCCAACCAAGCCGTTCTCCGCAGTGACCGATGGCTCCACCATCCCCCTGGGGCAGATACGCCTCGCAGTCTCTTTTGGCAAGCACGAGAACTACCACACCGAGCTCATCAACTTCGACGTCGCCCACATCGGCCTCCCGTACAATGCCATCCTCGGGTATCCGTCCCTCACCAAGTTCATGGCAGCGACCCACCATGGTTACAACATCCTCAAGATGCCAGGTTGCAGCGGCATCATCACGGTCGCTTGCGATGAGAAGGATGCATTCTGCTCCCTTGAGCGTGCCTATCAGGATACGTTGGCTGAAAACTCTGACGACGAGGGTGGCATCCTGCCTCCCGAGGCCACCCCCAGGAAGAAGATGCAGCTCCTCCCGAAGAGTTGTCAGGAGGCCGGGACGCCCGCCGGCGGTGCCTCAGGCTCCGCGCCCACAGCTGGGCGCCTCTTCCTCCCGCATAGGAAGGCGCGCCCGGCGCCTCCCTCAGGACGGGCTCGGGGGCTTCCGTCTGGCGAGCCTCTGACCTGACCAGCGCGACGAGGGAGGTGCTCGGGCACCACTTGGTGGCGTGCTTCGATGCGCGCCCCCATAAGCTAGGAGTGAGGCGCCAGGTGCACGATAAATCATCACCAAGGCAATCGAGGAGCTTCAGGAGGTGCAGGCCATGCATGGCGAGCATCGCCCCGCATCACCCGGTGCGGCTGCACCCCTTGATGCGGGCGACGAGCTGCGTGTCTACGTCAACATCTCGGGCCTCAACTGGGCTGCTTCGCAGGACCTCTTCTGGCCGTCCCGCGTTGGCCGGAGTGGAGGCTACCCCTGCAACTACGTCCGCATGCCGTTTGGCCTGCTGAATGTGGGCGCCTTGTACCAGCGCCCCGCGCAGCGTGCTTTGGCGTCTCATGAGGCCAGACGCTTGGCGGTCATGTCTCAGGAGGTCCCGGATCCTCGCGAGCCCCCCGGGCCTCGTGAGCTTCCCAGGCCTCCGGAGCCACCTAGCTCGTGAGGAGCAATGTCCGTGGCACGCGTCTTCAGCTACCCCGACGCTTCTACAACACTGGTACCAGGTGATATTTTGGTTTGTTCAGTTGAGGGAGCCCCTCGGGCCGCATTATCCTCAAGCTGTCAGGGCCCGCCCCTGCAGCCGGTATCGTTTTGTGCATGTATTGGAACTGGCTTTGCCTTTTATGAATTTCCAAGTATTTCAACCTGCGTGTCCGGTGCTTCGCCACCATGAATGTCGCTACGCCCTCGCAACCCTACCTGCGACCGCCTCATGATTAAGGACTGGCACGGCTTCTGTGCTCGGGTCCGTCCCTGCAGCGTTGCTAAATCCAAGCGAGCGATCTCTGTCTCGCGGGCCAGCTCCCGTGCAGTCACCTCCCGGGGTCCTTGGTGCCTTGTTCTCGCATGAGCTAATCGCGGGTGGATGAGTAAGGGCGCGCGGCATAGTTCATACAACCATAGTTCGGTGCTGCACCGTCTCGGGAGCTACGCGCTGGGTGTCTTTCCGCGGGATTGTTGCATGAGAAGACTAGGCATTGTGTCTGTGCTCGGGTCCGTCCCTGCAGCGTCGATAAACCCAATGACTGAGCTCTGTCTGGCGGGCCGGCCCCATTCATGTCACCTCCTGGGGTCCTTGGTGTTTTCCTTCTCATGCGATAGCCTCCGGAGGTTCATTCGGCGCAGGTCACCTCCACCACACAGGTTTCATAAGCGCGCTCCACGCCAAAAGATTCAGGCGCAACCCACCTTGAGGTAGGGCCTCGTGAGTCCCGCGCTGGCTCACGGGTGCCCATATACACCTCCTCCAGTTCTGCCGTGCTAGCCACGCGTATGAACGAGGCTGTACACGCCCCGGAGTCTCCCCCCGAGGGAACTCCCACCCACGCACAAGTGGAAGCCCCATGCTCCGCACTGGCGGACGACACGGTCGAGGAGTGACAATACCCATGTCCAAGTGGAAGCCCCATGCTCCACGCTGGTGGATAAGCAACTGAGGGCGCCCTAGCGGCCGTACCAACCTCAGGATAGCCTTTTGGCTCTTCACACAGTCTTGTCATGCGGTATTTCCCTGGAAGACACGCGCGAGGGGGCTGAACACGGGGGCTATGCTCAGGCTAAGCCTGGCACACACCGCCCGATAGGTCACTGGTACCTGGTCTTCTCGTGTCCCTCCCAGGCAAAGGCTGACGAGGAAAGGTATGGGGGCTCCGGATTAACCTCGTCGCTGCCTATGTTTCCTTCATGAGGGCTACTCGCACGTCAAGGGGGACCTCCTGAGCATCGCGACTCAGGGCCCTCACTAGTCGCGTAGCCCCTCGCCCCTTGGTGTCGTCCTGGCGATCCGGACGCCCCAACGGCGGTTGAGGTATGCGCGGGGCTGGGCCCTACCAACGCACAACACAAAAGCAAACAAGAAGGAAACCAAGCACGAAAAGGAAATCGTGGAGTCCTAATAGTTATTACAGGCACCAAATGTTTTGCAAATTCAAACAAAGTCTTACGCCTCCACGAGGCACAATAAATGTCGCAGGACAAAATCTAGGTGGAGGGGTCATCGCCGCCATGGTCGTTGCCGCCACCTGACCTAGTCACGGGGAGCTCGTCGTCAACATCGCTGCCACCATCGTCGCCGCCGCTGGCCTCCACCGCCGAAGGCTCGGTGTTGGGGATGCAGTGGAACTTCTTCAGCAACGCGTCCACGTGACCCTTCATGGACTTCGCGGTGGCGGAGCGGCGCTCAGGAGCGACCGAAGGGATCACCGTGTCGAAGTTGAAGCTTGGTTCTGGAAGATAGAGCTGGCTGAAGATGCGCGTCACAGCTGCAGTGAAGAGCGAGCGGCACTCCTCCTCCAAGAAGGAGTCCACCCCAGCGGCAGCGCCCTCGAGTGCTTCGGCAAGCTTGGAGGAGAACCCTGCAAAGCTGCTCTCAGGGGCCGCCAGCGGCTCCTTGTATCCTCTCCTGTAGATGGAATGTAACGCCTGACGGGACCTGAGCTCAAGGAAGGGAAGGCGTCGCGCTCCGCGGTCGCCTTCTTCTCGGCGGCAGCGAGGGTCTTCTCCCTGGCATCCAGCTGGACTGTCACCTCAGAAACGTGCTGGGAGTGGGATGTATGGGCCTCGGAAACCTCCTCCTTCAGCTTGGCCGGGCGATCGCATTTCGTGGCCTGGTTGGTAGTCACCTGGGTCAGCTAGGAGTCGCGATCAGGGAGCTTCGCCTCGCGGGCCTTGAGGTTTTCTTCCTGCTAGTGGAGCGGCTGGGCATGCGTGTCTTGCTCCTCCTGGAGTGTCTTCATCTTGGCCTCCGCCTTGCTGCAGCGCCTCTCAGCAGACGTCGCGCGGGCTAGCGCCGCATCGCGAGCCTCTTTGGCCTTAGCGGCCTCCCTCCCGCTCTCCGCGGTGGCGCCTTCAGCCCGACCCCAAGCTGTCTTGATGGCGGTGTTGGCCTGAAGCCACCCTGAGATAAGCCCCAAGCGCTCCCTCGCGAGGCACTTGTTGGCGTCTTGGAGGTCAACCTGGATCCGGCCGAGCACGATGTAGGCCTCGTCCAGGGCCCCAGGCCTGATCAGGGGGCCGCGGGCCACGAGCACGAGGACCTGACGAGCAGGCGGCACTGGCGAATCGACCTACGTCGTGGCCAAGGAAGTGTTGGCATGGATGGCTTGGGGCGCCGGAGTCTCCAGGCTCCCCTCGGGCACGACGAGGGTGGACGACTCCGCGGCCTGCGGGCCTATGGGGGCTGACTTCTCCTGAAGCCGCATCACCATGTCCTCAAGGGCGGACTCCATCGCGAGGGGGCAAGGGGTCGCCTCCCCCACCAATGCCGGGGCTGCCGCAGCCGCAACAAGGAGTGTCTCCTCCTGAACCCCATTGTCCTCGGCGGATGTTCCCCCAAGCGGCGCCAACAGGGCACCAGGAGCAGGCCGCGCACCCAAGCGCTCGGGCGTGGTGCCGCCTGAGCGCACGAGGGCTGCACTGGGCTGGCGCAACATGCTCTCGTGCACGCTGCGGCCATGACCGGAGGCTGGCGGCGCCCGCAGGACAGGGGGCTCCTTCCGCTCGGTGCTTGCCTTCTTCTTCTTCGTCGCATCGCCACACCTGGTCATCAAGAAAGGGGTGCCGTGAGCACAATTGCAATCTATGCCTGACCGAAGGGCAAGGTAGGTCACTTACTCCTCAGGGTCGACCCACTTCCTCTTCTTCTTAGCAAGGGTCGGGGCCCCTCAGCCCTTATTCGGCGTGGCCTTGGTAGCGCCCAAGGGGCAGGCGGGGTGCTCCTCGATGGACCCCGACGCGGCACTGCTGCCTGGAGAGGTGAGGAGGTCGCCCTGAGGGGTCACAACCGACGGGACCATGTCCACCTCAGCAGCGGCCGGCCAGTCATTCGGCTGCGGGTCAGACGAGGCGAGACCGACGGCTCGGCCGCCCCGCTGGCATGTGGGGATCCCTTCGGAGTGGGTGCAGCCGCGCTCTTCTTCGGGGTCGCCCGGCCAGATGCTCGCGCTGTCTGGGGTGTAGGCCTTGGCCTCCTGAGGACCCAGGTGGGGTGCGGGGAGTCTGTGACCGGGGCTCGTCGGTGTCGTCGTCTTCGAGGTTGTGAAGGAGCTCACTCTGCGACATAGGGGACACCTCCTCCATGTCGTCGTCCTCGGTCGCCTCCGAGTCCTCTTCGCCGCCGCTGCCGCCAGAGGACACCGACACGGGGGAGTTGGGGTGCTCGGGTGACACGAGCCCCAGCTCGTTGAAGGCGGGCATGGTGGCAACCAGTTCCACCCTGTTGTCGCGGCGGTACAGTGGGATGTAGGCCTCGGGAAGGTCCCCCGGGTCGCCGTTGTGCAGGACGGCAATGGCCTTGTCCAGTTCCTTGCCGGTCAGGCTAGCGGGGCGTACCCTCATGTCGTCCCGCGTGCCCCGGAATTCCCACATGAGTCTCGTGTGCGACTGGAGCGGCGCCAGGCGTTGGGTTAGGAACTCCTTCACAAGCATCCCTCCTATCAACTGCTTGGCCTCCATATCCGAGTTTATCTTCTTCAAGACAGGCTCCGCATGGGGGTCGGTAAGCTTGGCATGGCCCCACCTCTCGAGCCACTCAGGCAGCTCTATCGGCAGCTCCAGCCGTGGGTTGAGGCCCTTGGTGTCCAGGAAGACCCAGCGGTGCCGGAAGCCCTCCACCTTCTTCCCGGCCTTCAGGAGGACATTCCCGTTGTGGACCGCGATGAAGGACACGCAAGCAGAGCGCTGCGTCTGGTCGTGCAGCCGCAAGCTGAAGAAGTGGCAGAGAAGCACCATGGAGGGCCTCACGCCCACAAAGGCCTCGTAGTAGAAGGCAAAGATGGACAGGAGAAGGATGGAGTTGGGTTGAAGATGAAGGGCCTGGATCTTGTAGTGGTTGAGGATGGCGCAGAAGAACTCCAAGAGGGGCGGAACGAGCCCCGCGAAGATGTTGTGGAGGAAGAAGGGGTAGACCGTCCGGGCCAGGGTCTTCTGCTCGGCGGAGCCAGCCCAGATCATGGTCTCGCCCCACTCGTTGTCTTCGCTCACCATCTGCAGGAGCACGGGGTCGAGATGCCCCACCTCGGCGATGGAGGACACACCAAGTGCCGGCGAAGGAGAGGAGGAGCTTGCGGCCTAGACCGCGGGCTTCAACTTCCCAGGCGCCATTCGAGGGGACGCTGACGTTGGAGAAGGAGAAGGAAGGGGGCGGATCTGCGGTTGGATCTGGAGAGGCCTTCGGCTGGAGAAGGGGATCAGGGGCAAGGCGAGAGAGAGCAATGATGGCTCTGCGGCGTGCACCAGTCTTTTGTTAGCCTAGATAGTTGCCGAGGCGACGTGGGGAGTGGAGGCGTCCATGCCCCGTCAAGCGCTATGCGTCAAGCCTGGCCCGCAGGCGATTTGGGGCCCGCGGCGCTTCGCCCTTGCCCCTTGGCTTCGCCTCGAAGCCAGCCCGAGCGCGCCTTGGGCCCGGGGGCTACTGTCGGCGTTCTGGGATCGGGGGTACCCAGATCTGCCTACCTGCGGCCCACGGCAAGACTCCCTCGATGGTCAGGTGCGGCCCAGCAGCGAGACCACCAAGACAAGACCCTCGCGAGGTCCCCCGGCCTCGCGAGGCGGACAACATCAATACCTCCAGAGGGGCAGCTCCCCAAGCCTGCCTCCCGAGGAGCGAAGATTTCTATGTAGGTACCCAGCCTCAAGAGGCTGCCATGACATGAGCCATGATGACCAAGGCCAGGTGGGCGCCAGCGGGCACAGAGGAGACAGTTTCCCCTTCGGTGCTAAGGGAGCAAGGACAGACGCGGTTCCCAAGGAATCCCCCAAAGGTTTCCATTCCGGTGCAACAAGACCAAGACCACGAGCTTGGCAGGACGGATGTCATCGCCGACCCTACCGCTGCGTCATGACAAGAAGCTTTGCAGGCGAAGACCACCTTTCATCAGGATTAGATGTACTTCTTGTCCCCTTTCAAATTGGCCGTTGTGGGATCCCTTCCTGCCTAAGTTTTGAGGGAAGAGGACCAATGCCACTATAAATATAGGCTAGCCACCACCATAGGGACGGACCGATCGGATCAGTTCCACCCTCACCACCAGAGGCCTCGCGAGGCTGCTCATCCATTGTACTAGTTCTTCCTCAGCCTCCTCGTGAGGCCAATCCACCACAAAGCAGGAGTAGGGTTTTACACCGCAAGGTGGCCCGAACCTGGGTAAAATGTCGTGTTCATCTTCTTCCCCGCTCGTGCAAACTCGACGTGGCTTGGTCATGGGGTGGCAAGCTTGAGATTTGGGTTGCTTGAGATCTTCGCACACACCCCAGAGTTCGAACCTTCTTGGGTCTGCAGAGCCCTGAATCCGACAAATTCGAACTAAATTTGAATTTGTTTCTCTATTTGAATAAGAATCTACAATCATGATTGTTGCCAATTAAACCATCATTGATATATTATGTTAACAACACACCACATGATTACTATTGAGATAGATATGAACTATGTGTACTATATGAACTCGAATTCAAAATTTTGAATACACTTGATGTTGATTTCAAATAATAGTACATTTGATGTACTAACTAGATCTCCATAATCTAAACCATGTTTCATATGTACACTGTGTTTACCACACAAAGTATAGTGCCCCGCCCCCAACATTATGACAAGTATTTAGCCCTAACCTGCAAAAGCCACACATTATCACAAATTCAAATAAATGTTCTATATATTATATGTAGTATAACCTGTTCATAACCACACCATGTGTATCACCATTATATATATTCATGCATGCGTTGGTTCAAAACACTATGATATCTTCTTCAAATATCCGAATCCACTTTAATAATGAATTATGATCTCTATTCGTCTTTTACACCCACACAATCCTCTTATCTTTGTAGCTAGCGCTAACTTTCTCTCATGCATGCACATGCCCGCCTCCCTTTCACCCTCCCTCAGCATTCTCTAGCTCCATCGCGCACATTCGTCATTTCTCTTTAGGTCGTTCACCCACGGTGTGTGTAGGCCCCACCAGCTCCATCTTTTCGGCACACACCGATCTATATACCTCTCTAGCCAGGTGTACCTACCACAAACACAAGCTTTCCCTCTTCTCTTCTCACCGTCCATGCCCCCCTCTGTCTAATACGGTTCCACGCACGTGCACACTCCTGCCCCTCTTTTCATCGATCTCATACTCGCACACTCCTTCCCCCTCGATATAGTAGGCCTCTCACACCACCTCCTAGCCGCATCCCTCTCTATCTTCCTTCTCTCTGGGCCTTATTTGCTTATAACACATGCATGCATGTATACCGATCGATCTCCCTACATATACCTAGGTCGACTATAACTCTTTTTCCCCATGCATCGATCGACATACCTCACAAGTTATGTCTCTCCCTTTCTCCGACATAGGACGATTGATCTTCATATGTAGTTACGTCTCATTACCATAGCCATATCATCCTCCCTCATCATTTGTGCATGCCTCTTGACCCGTCTCTCACATGCACGTGCACAGACAGGCAAGCATCCATGTCGGTGTCAAAACCGGCGGATCTCGGGTAGGGGGTCCCGATCTGTGGATCTAGGATCAACGGGGAACAGGGGACGATGAACACAGTGTTTACCCAGGTTCGGGCCCTCTCGAAAAGGTAAAACCCTACGTCCTGCTTGATTGTATTTGATGTACGATATGGTTACAGAGTAGATCTACCTCGAGATCAGATGAGCTAAACCCTAAGGCGATGAGGTGATGAATGTAGCTCTGGCCCTAAAGACTAAAACCCTCTGGTTTATATAGGCACCGGTAGGGTTAGGGTTACATGCGATCGGTTACAAAGAGAGTAAGATCTTGCCTAATCTTGGCTTGGAGGGCACACCACGACTTCGATGATTCTTTATATGGCCACGGGCCCTCACTCTAGCTTGGCCCTATAGTGGCCCATCAGTCTAGCCCATATGTAATGGGTCGACGGCCCGGGGACCCCTTAGTCCAGGACTCCCACAATAGCCCCCGAACTAGCCTCCAACGCCGGGGATTGTCATCTGGCGTGCTCCAAATCTTTGGCTTGCGGAGGGAGTTCTTCATCTTCTATCTGAATTGTTCGGAGAAAGATTTCATGGCCGAATACTATACAGATCAATCTCGGAGGCTTACTACGCAGTATAGTCCGGATCAAAACTGTATCTGTTGTCGGATTCAGGGCTCCGCAGACCCAAGAAGGTTCGAACTCTAGGGCGTGTGCGAAGATATCAACCTCTCAAGCCTTGAGCCCGTCGCCCCACAGCTTAGCCTAGCCGAATTCGCGTGAACAAGGAAGAAGATGAACACGATAGTTTACCCAGGTTCGGGCCACCTTGCGGTGTAATACCCTACTCCTGCTTTGTGGTGGATTGGCCTCACGAGGGGCTGAGGATGAACTAGTACAGAGGATGAACAACCTCGCGAGGGCTCGGGGGTGAGAATGAGTCGACCCCTTGTATGGTGGTGGCTAACCTATATTTATAGTGGCCTTGGTCCTCTTCCCTCGAAACATAGGCGGGAAGCGATCCTAGAATGACCAATTTGAAAGGGGACAAGTAGTACAGCTAATCCTGACAAAAGGTGGTCTTCGCCTGCAAAGCTTCTGGTCGTGACGCAGTGGTGGGCTCGGTGATGACCTCTGCTTTGTCGAGCCTGTGGTCTTGGTCTTGTAGCGCCAGAATGGAAACCTTTGGGAGATTCCTCGGGAACCCACGCCTGTCCTTGCCTCCTTAGCACCAAAGAGGAAACTGCCTCTTCTGCGCCTGCTAGCGCCTGACTGGCCTTGGTTGTCACGGCTCACGTCACCTCAGCCTCATGAGGTGGGGTACCTGCATACAAATCTCCGCTCCTCGGGAGGCCGCCTGGGGAGGCCGCTCCCTCGGGAGGTCTTGGTGTCGTCCTCCTCGCGAGGCCTGGCCCCTCGTGAGGGTCCTGTCTTGGTGGTCTTGGAGATGGGCTGTACCAGGGCGTTGAGGAAGCCACGCCGTGGGCCGCAAGCAGGCAAGTCTGGGAACCCTGGTTCCCAGAACACCGAAAGTAGCCCCCAGGCCCAAGGCGCGCTCGGGCTGGCTTCAAGGCGAAGCCAAGGTGCAAGGGTGAAGCGTCGCGGGCCCCAATTGCCTGTGGGCCAGGTTGACGCGTGGCACTTGACGGGGCGCGGATGCCTCCGCTCCCCACGTCGCCTCGTCAACCGTTTCTAGTTGACAACAGCCCGATGCATGCAGCACGGCCATCATCACTCGGAACGTGGAGGGGCGCCGGTTAGCCTTCGGCCGCCTATAAGAGGGCGAGGGGGACGGAGCCCCCGGTCCATCTTCATCTTCTCGCTAGCCCTCTCCCCTTGCTCCTTCTTCATCTTCCACCGCCCCCCATCCATGGCACCCATGAGGAGGTTTTCAGTCGAGGAGAAGGGCAAGGCCCCACGGGTGGAACCATAGTTGCTCCCTCTGAAGAGGAGACGCGGTCGTCCCCGCAAGGCCACCGCAGTGCCCACAGCTACCCTACCCTGGTGTGAGCACGCTCCGCCGGGGTTCCCCACCGGCGCTAGCGCCCGCGCCCAAGGTCCTGCTCGCGGGGGCGACCGCGGGAGCCACGGAGGACGATGTCAAGAAGGGGAGCAAGCGATGGCCACACAACCACCTCGCCCACAGGCCCATGCCGGCGGCACGGCCCGCGAGTTCGTGGTGTGGTCGGCAATGCCGCCACGCACATGGATCCGGCTCCCGCAGTCCCTGGCAGGGGAGATACTGCCGAGGGGGCTCGTCGAGCTGTGGCTTCAGCACAACGGCTGCTGCAGCCAGGCCTCCCAGGCGGAGGTCGAGGCCACCTCCTCTGGCGACATTTTCATGACCATGCGATTGGGGGCGATTGCCCGCACCTGCAGCTCGGAGGGGAGGCACGCCCTCCACTTCGAGTACGACGGGGCGTCGACGCTTTTCTTCAAGGTCTTCAAAGAGGACGCCTAACATCTGGAGTGCTGCCCAAGGGGAGGCGGCCGCGACGGCGATCTTCCTGCTGGCCAGCGAGGCAGCGAGGCCCCGGGCTGTGAACTTGCCCTTGGCCTTGTCCGCGATACCTCCAGTAGCAGTGGTGCTTCCTCCGGACCAAGCTCAAGCGACGACTACTACTACAAGCTGCCACGTCGCCACGCCCGGGCCTAGGAGAGGAATGGCGTTGATCAGGCGTCATGACATTGCGGGCGGCGCTTCCTGAGCCGCGGTCCTCGGGAGACCTTTTCTTTTTCTCATTCCTGCATAAAAAATCATGAAGGGCCCCGCGGTCCTCGTGACGCTTGCGCTTTAATGTTAACATTCCCAACTTATGTCGTGATTGCGTCTCTCGCTTGCGGACGGGTCCCCTTTTACTCTCGCGGTAGCTTAGTGCTCTACGCCGACAGGACCCAGTCCTCAGGCAAGCTTCGGCCATCGTTGGTATGCCTGGTCGCGATGTCGTGGTCAAGGCCAGGAGGTGAACAGCTCGAGGTCCGGTAAGAGACCCCGAGGCGCGATGCTCGGGAGGTCCCCTTTAGCGCGCAAGCAGCTCCCGAAGGACTAAGAGGGAGGTTTCCTTGCCCGAGCGAGGTCGCGGGAAAGCAAAGTTGTAGGATCGAAAGTAGGTCTAGAGGGAAGGGGGCGGGTGATTAGACTACTTGACCAAATAAAAATCTAACCTTTTCCCAATTTTAATTGTTGGCAGATTTTAGCAACTATTACAAGTCAAGCAATCAACCTACACATGCAATTCTAAGAGTGTAGCAGTAGAAAGTAAAACATTGCATATGATGGTAAAGGGAAGGGGTTGGAGAGGGTAAACGCAATGTAGACACAGAGATTTTTGGCATGGTTCCGATAGGTGGTGCTATCGTACATCCACGTTGATGGAGACTTCAACCCATGAAGCGTAACGGTTGCGCAAGTCCACGGAGGGCTCCACCCACGAAGGGTCCACGAAGAAGCAACCTTGTCTATCCCACCATGGCCATCGCCCACAAAGGACTTGCCTCACTCGGGTAGATCTTCACGAAGTAGGCGATCTCCTTGCCCTTACAAACTTCTTGGTTCAACTCCACAATCTTGTTGGAGGCTCCCAAGCGACACCTAACCAATCTAGGAGACACCTCTCTCCAAAAGGTAATAGATGGTGCGTTGATGATGAAATCCTTGCTCTTGTGCTTCAAATGATAGTCTCCCCAACACTCAACTCTCTCTCACAGATTTGGCTATGGTGGAAAGATGATTTGAGTGGAAAGCAACTTGGGGAAGGCTAGAGATCAAGATTCTTGTGGTAGGATTGGAATATCTTGGTCTCAACACATGAGTAGGTGGTTCTCTCTCTCAGAAAATGAGTAGTGGAAGTGTAGGCACGTTCTGATGGCTCTCTCACTGATGGAGAAGGAGTGGAGGGGTAGATATAGCCTCCACACAAAATCCAACTGTTACACACATTTGACCCAACTCGGTCAGATCGAATAGAAGAACTTGGTGAGACCGATTCAGTTCAAAATGTGAACGTTAGGAATCTCGGTGGGACCGATTGGAACAACTCGGTGGGACCAATGTGCTAGGGCTAGGGCAAAACCTCATCTCGGTGAGACCGATTGCTTGAACTCGGTGAGACCGATTTCAGCAAAGAGCAAACAGAGAGTTGGTTAAGCAAACTCGGTGGGACCGATTGCACATTTCGGTGAGACCGAAATAATTGCAACAGGCAACAGAGAGTTTGCAGGGCCATCTCGGTGAGACCGAGATCCGTATTGGTGTAATCGAATTGCTAGGGTTTCTGGCAGTGGCTATGTCAACTGAACTCGGTGGCGCCGAATGGATCATTTTGGTGGGGCCGAGTTTGACTTTGAGTTTTGGACATATTTGGAAGAGAAAGTGGTTGAGGGTTTTGGAGCAATATCACTAAGCACTTTGAGCAAGTAGAGCATTAAGCAACACCTCATCCCCTTTTAATAGTATTGGCTTTCCTATGGACTCAATGTGATCTTGGATCACTAAAATATAAATGAAGAGTCTTGAGCTTTTGCCAATCTTTGTCCTTAGCATTTTGAGGGGTCGACATCTCTAGTCCATGCCATGCTAATCATTGAACTTTCTGAAATATTTAACTTGAATGGATATTAGTTCAATGAGCAATATGTTGTTATGAATTACCAAAACCACCCGGGGATTAGTTGCACTTTCAAAAGTGTCGGGAGCAAGGCTCACGCTGATACGTGCGAGATAACTTAGCTTAGCTTTCGCGGCCCGTCGTGGTTCCTTTGTCGCGAGGGTGAACTTTTTCGGCCTTTGATTTTGCGCATGCTCCTTGTCTTGAAATAAATTAAGGCAATCCCCGCGAGGGGCGTGAGAGAGCACTGATGTCCATTGTATTTCGAAAGGAGAGTGCCATCGGTGTCGGGTCGCGCCCCTCCCTTGGCGCTCCTCCGCAAGGTTTCGCGACCCCATTTCTCTCACTCATCATGGTGCTCTACATTCTCAGGACTCGGCCCTCGAGCAGGGCTCAGCCGCCGCCGGTATGCCAGGTCGTGATGCCGTGGTCAATGCCAGGGGGTGAGGGCTCAAGAGCCAGTAGGAATCCCTGAGGCGTGGTGCTCAAGGGCCCCCCTTTTAACGTGCAAGCGACTTGCGTGAGAAAGGAGTGGCTCGCCCCGCGGGGGTGCCTAGGAGGGGTTGGACCAATAGTACGCGGTGTAGCATCCTCCTGAAGTGGTGAGGTGTTGGCGAAGCTGCTCGAGGTCCTGTCTCCGGATGCTCCTGCGCATTAGTCAGTCACGAAATACAAAAGGTAGCCACGCTTGCTGTTCTGCCCATGATATTTCCGCGAGAAGACGAAGGCACTAAGGACCTGGTGAGGTGACATGCACGGGGCCGGCCGCGAGCCAGAGCTCAGTCTCTTAGGTTTGTCAGCGCTGTAGGGACAGACCCGAGCACAGGCGCCGTGCCGATAGCCCCCATCACGGAATGAGCAAGGGGCAGGTTAGCAACGTGCGGGGACCACAAGGGTAACCCCAGAGATGATAGATTGTCAAGCGCAATGTTAACAACCATGGTAATTCAAGCAGGCATAACTGGTCCAGAATACATAAATCGAAATGACGCGGCTGCGAGGATGGGCCCCAGCAGCCTGAGGATGATGCAGCCCGGGGGGCGCCCTCAATCTGAACAAACCAAAAAGTCACCTGGCATCACTGTCGCAGGAGCGTCGGGGTAGATGAAGAAACGTGTCGCGGGAGCTGCTTCTCATGAGCTGGGCGGCTCCTGAGGCCTGCCGGGCTTGCGAGGGTCCGGCACTCCTCCGACAGGACCGCCTGGCGCCTGGCCTCGTGAGCCGCCATGGCACCCTGCGCGAAGCGCTGGTACGAGGTGGCCACGTTCAGCAGGCCAAACGGCATGCGGACATAGCTGCAGGGGTAACCCCCACTCCGGCCGATGCGAGACGGCCAGAAGAGGTCCTGCGAAGTTGCCCTATTGAGGCCTGGTATGTTGACGCAGACACGCAGCTCGCTGCCCACGTCAGGGGCTGCAGCTACACTAGGAGGCCGTGCGGGGCGACGCTCGCCGCGCATGGCCCTTGCCTCCTGAAGCTCCTCGATTGCCTTGATGATGAACACTCACGCACCTGGCGCCTCACGCCGTGCACCTTGCTCGCGGGGGCGCGCGTCAAAGCATGCCTCCAAGTGGTGCCCGAGCACCTCCCTCGTTGCCCTAGTCAGGTCAGAGGCTCCCCAGACAGGAGCCCCCAAGCCCATCCCGAGGGAGGTGCCGGGTGCGCCTTCCTATGCGGGAGGAAGGGGCGCCCCAGCAGCGGGTGCGGGGCCTGAGGTACTGTCGGCAGGTGCGCCAGCCCCCTGACGACTCATGGGGAGGAGCTTCTTCTTCTTCTTGGGTGTGATCTCAAAAAATAGGACGGCTCCCTCATCATCTGGGTTGTCAGCCGCCGCGGCTTGGTAGGCGCGCTCGAGGGAGCACACCGCATCCTTCTCATCGCAGGTGACCGTGATGATGCCGCCACTTCCTGGGATCTTGAGGACATTGTAGCCGTGGTGGGTTGCCGCCATGAACTTGGCGAGGGTCGGATCCCCGAGGATGGCATTGTACGGGAGGCCGATATGGGCGACGTCGAAGTCGATGAGCTCAGTGTGGTAGTTGTTGTGGTTGTCGAAGGTGACAGGGAGGCATATCTGCCCCAGGGGGATGGTGGAGCCGTCAGTCACTCCTGAGAAAGGCTTGGTCGAAAGAAGCTGATCATAGGGCACTTGGAGCATCTCGAACGTCTCAACGGAGAGGACATTGAGCCCTGCGCCACCGTCAATGAGGGTCTTGGTGACGAGGACGTTGCTGATGGTGGGCGTGCAGAGCATGGGAAGCGCGCCTCCGGCGGCCGAGCACTTGAGGTGATCCTTGGAGTCTAAAGTGATGGCGCACTGTGACCACTTGAGGGGACGCGCTGCCTTGAGCCTCAGGAGGGCCGCGTTAACCTCACGAGCGAACTGCTTGAAGATGCGTTGTGAGCCTAGGGCCTGCGCACCACCTAGGATGCAGGCGATAGCACGAGGTTCCTGGAAGCCCCCAGCCCCGTCGTCCTGCCAGTTGTCGTCGTTCCTCCTTGGCGGCGGCGAAAGTGGAGGGAGGCCAGCATTGCCCTGAGAACGGGCCTCACGAGGCTGAACACGCCAGAACCCGTCACGAGGCTCGTCGCGCCAGTGGTCCTCACGAGGCTAATCATGCCAGCCCTCACGGGGGTCGCGGTTGTCCCAGCGACCTCCGCCGCGGCCGTAGCCCCGGTCACCACACTCGGGGTAGCGACCAAGGCCCCCATCGCGGAGGGCCCTGAGCTCTTGGCAGTCGTTGGTGTTGTGGCTGTGTATGTTGTGGAAGATGCAGAACAGGCGGTTGCCCCTGAAGGATTCGCCGTGGTTACGACCGCGCTTCATCTCAGGTTCAGCCACAAGTACGGGGGGACCCTTGCGCTTCGCCTCCTTAGCCTAGGCCTTCTTGTCCTCGGGGTCTGCCTCAGGAAGCTCTAGGAGGGAGAGGCGGCCCTCCTCGGCCCTTGCGCATCTGTTTGCCAGGTTGAACATCTCCAGGGCCGAGCACAGGTCTTCGTTGATGGCGAGCTTCTCCTTCATTTTGACGTCCCGGACACCTTCAGAGAACGCCGAGATGATGGCTTCGTCAGACTCCTTCGGGATCCTGAGACGGACGTTCGTGAAGCATTGTACGTACTTGTGCAAGGTCTCACCCGGCTGCTGGTTCACGTGCCGCAAGTCACCCACTGCAGGAGCGCGGTCGTGAGTACCCTGAAAGTTGGCGATGAAACGCTCGCGAAGCTCATCCCAGGAGGAGATCGACCCCACCGGGAGGTTTAGGAGCCAAGAGTGTGCGCCGTCCTTGAGGGCCATGGGGAACCAGTTCGCCATGACCTTGTTGTCGCCGTTTGCCACTTCGATGCTCAGCGCGTAGATCTCGAGAAATTCTGCGAGGTCAGGGGTGCCATCGTAACATGGAGGCAGATGCGCCTTGAACTTGTCGGGCCAGACGACGCGGCGCAGCTCCGGGGTGAAAGCACGGCAGCCTGCCGTGCTCACAGGTGCGGGCCACATGGGTGGAGCATGGTCTTGACGCCCGCGCGCCGCGACCTCTGGCGGCGCGCGGTCCTAGTGATGGCGCTGCGGCGCCGGGAGCGCGTGCGCATCGGCTTGTGGGCGCTGGATCACCTGGCAGCTTGCTTCATTGCGCGGCGGTGCCCTGCACGGTGGGTCGCACCGGGGCACATCACTCTTGGGCTCGAGGTTGGCGCCGCGCAGAGGAGGAGGAGGCGCGCCGTGAGCCACGTCACCTGCCTAGGATGGCAGAGGAAGGAGCGAGTGGGACGGCGCAGGAGCCTCGCCGGCGGCGTTGACGAGCTCGGTGATGCGGCCAAGCCAGAGGTCGTTGGCCGGGCGATAACGCAGGAGCTCACGCGCCATGAGCAGTGGAGCCTGTGCGTTTGCCGGCCCATGACGAGCATGGGAAGATGATTCCTGGGCTGGAGTGGGCGACGGGGTTGCGGTGCGGCCATCATGCCGCACGGAAGGTGGCAGCGATGAATCCTGCTGCTCATGAGCAGCAAGATCAGTGGCAGCGTTAGCCACCGGGGAGGCAGAGCGGCGAGGAGCGCCATTAACCACGGGTGCCGTCTGGGCAACACGAGTGGCCCAGCGCTCGGCACGGACATGGCGAGCGCCGGCCATGAGAACGACGGAACGGAGGCGAAGCGAACGGTGGAAGGACTTCGACACGCCCCTACCTGGCGCGCCAAATGTCAGATTCAGGGCTCCGCAGACCCAAGAAGGTTCGAACTCTGGGCCGTGTGCGAAGATCTCAACCTCTCAAGCCTAGAGCCCATCGCCCCACAGCCTAGCCTAGCCGAATTCGCGTGAACAAGGAAGAAGATGAACACGATAGTTTACCCAGGTTCGGGCCACCTTGCGGTGTAATACCCTACTCCTGCTTTGTGGTGGATTGGCCTCACGAGGGGCTGAGGATGAACTAGTACAAAGGATGAACAACCTCGCGAGGGCTCGGGGGTGAGAATGAGTCGACCCCTTGTATGGTGGTGGCTAACCTATATTTATAGTGGCCTTGGTCCTCTTCCCTCGAAACTTAGGCGGGAAGGAATCCCACAACGGCCAATTTGAAAGGGGACAAGTAGTACATCTAATCCTAACGAAAGGTGGTCTTCGGCTGCAAAGCTTCTGGTCGTGATGCAGTGGTGGGCTCGGTGATGACCTCTGCCTTGCTGAGCCTGTGGTCTTGGTCTTGTAGTGCCGGAATGGAAACCTTTGGGAGATTCCTCGGGAACCCACGCCTGTCCTTGCCTCCTTAGCACCAAAGAGGAAACTGCCTCCTCTACGCCTGCTGGCGCCCGCCTGGCCTTGGTCGTCATGGCTCACGTCACCTCAGCCTCATGAGGTGGGGTACGTGCATACAAATCTCTACTACTTGGGAGGTCGCCTGGGGAGGCCGCTCCCTCGGGAGGTCTTGGTGTCGTCCTCCTCGCGAGGCCTGGCCCCTCGCGAGGGTCTTGTCTTTGTGGTCTTGGAAATGGGTCGTACCAGGCCGTTGAGTAAGCCGCGCCGTGGGCCACAGGCAGGCAAGTCTAGGTACCCTGGTTCCCAGAACGCCGAAATCCGCGCCCGACCGATTTTACAATCCGGATGTTTTAGGACCAGACCATAACACAGTGGGCCCATCGGAGTTCAATGCTTACCTCAGGGCAGGGGTTACCTTTGACCATCACGCACCTTTCTAGAAGGTACGCAGCCCAATGCCGCTTTTTGCAAGCGCGTCCCTTCCGCTTTTAGGCGAAGCGCCTATTTATAGATCCAAAGGTCCGGGGAACTGTCTACCTATCCCCCTCGCCAAAACACAGCGCCGAAGAAATCCTTAGGCACCATGGCCGACATTCCCAGCTCATCCTCGTGCCCCCATGGCCCTCTCCCCGGTGATTGGGCGAGCAGTTCAGTCTCACGCCTCTAGCTGAGCAATCTGCAAATGCAGGGCTATCTTCCCGCGGCGGATATTGTTTCCGTCCGCGCTGGATTAATCTCTGTCGACGGCCAGGCATTCGCCGAGCGCTCCCCTGCTCCAAGCAAGGAAGAAAGGGTATGCTTTGTGCCCTTCCTTCTAAGAGGCCTAGGTTTTCCCATTCATCCCTTCCTACGGGGCTTATAAGAGTCCTACGGGATCAACTCCACAACCTCACCCCAGGGTCCATACTGCATATTTCTGGCTTCATGGCCCTCTGCGAAATATTCCTGAGCTGTGAACCCCACTTTGACTTGTGGAGGAAATACTTCTGCCTCGTCCCTCGTACCCGTGAGGGGTCAATCTTCGAAGTGGGAGGAGCAGAGGTGTGGCGGATAGCTAGGACAGGCTACCCCATTGGGACCCCAAGGAAGGATCCCGAGGAATGGACCTCAGAATGGTTCTATATTGAAGACGTTCCGCTCTTTGACCCAATCCGAAAGGGTCTGCCCGAATATTCAAACGCCCGCTAAGGAAGCGGCTCAACTAGAGACCCAAGGGTCCTTTGCAGCTAGACAGTGAAGAGGTGCACCTTTTGGCCACCAAGATACGACTCCTGACCCATAGCAAACTGACTATGATCGAAGTAATGGCCATCGCCATAACCAGGTGTGTACAACCCCTCCAATAGAGGGGGCATCCTTTATTGTGCTACAACGGGACTAGTGATGCGACCCGCTATAAGCGACAAGGGCCAAACGATAAAGCAGCCATGGCCAAGATATTAGCCGACCTCTTTAAAGGAGAGGAGGAAGACTTTGTTCAATTGAGTATCCGGGAGGGTTGCTCCGGCTATAATCCGGCAGACTGGGTAAGCTTCGATTCTTTATCTGTAATTTGGCCGTGATGTCCGAACACCTGTTGACTGTACTTTGTTTGTACAGAGCTGGAGGCGCTAGGTCGAGTCCATCCGCTGCCCTTCCCCTCAACCGGAGAATCATTCCTGTGCCGACGACCCGGGTTATCATGATGATCCGGAAACATCAGGCGATTTCGAAGATGGGGTCTTTTACCAAGAAAGCCTTGACGGCACCAAAGTTGCCGTGACAGCTGATCACCCTAGGGCTCTTCCTTCCTTTGCTGTAAGTGAAAAGAGGAGCTCCTCTCGAATGGGGTGATTGCCTCACACCATTCCACATACTCTAACTTATACTCCCAAGGGTCGCCGTACTACACGTCGAACAACTATGGGAGGAGCATGGCCTATGCCGGCCTCGGCCCTTAATGGGGCATCCAAGAGGAAGGCCTTCGCTGGAGCTGAAGCAACCTCCCCCTCAGCTCAAAGGTAACATGCTTTGGGACCACGAAAAGGGTCATTTTCAATATCTTGTGTCTGACGTTTGCTTAACTTCATAGAAGAAGAGTTCCGGCTCACCAGTTCAAGCACTCCCCGTCGCGCCGAGGCATAATTCCAACCTTGGGCCCTCGGTGCAGGCTAGGGACCCTGCCGAACACACAGCAACTGGAGCACCTCCAGAGGACCCTAACGATGTTTCGGTGACCAACTCCGAGGTCAAAAGTGTAATGAATCATCGCCATCGGAGAGAATCCTTGCGCCATGTTGCTTTTACCGATCAGGAGTTTAACGCATTTAATTCGGTGGACGCGTACCTTGGAGCGGCCCAAACCGGGCTTGAAGGGATCGCCGGTCTCTTTTCTTCGAAAATGCAGGTGCAAGATAGCTTAAAAGCATTTTGTAGTTCTTAACCTAGGAGCCCCCAAGCCTTAATTTTGGCGGGATGGCCGAGTTAAGGATCCTTGTATTGTCCTGGTTTTCCAGGCCGTGAAGGAGCAGAATAGCAAGCTGTTCGAAGACCTCAAGCTAAGCCGAACACAGTTAGCAGAAGCTAAAGCCGATCTAGAAGCGGCCAAAAAGGCTACCAGCGAAAATTTGGGTAAGTGAAAAAGCTGTAGAATGCTACAAACTATATGAAGTTTCCTGCATACCGATGCCAAGCTTTCTCTGCAGCCGCCAAAGTAATGAATCAACTGTGGAGTTAAATAGAGACTGGCAAAAGAGTGTTGACATGAAGTCAGGAAGAGAAGAATGTGCTCAATGCGGAAAATCGGCGAAAAACCGAAGAAATCGAGCAGTTGAAGTCTCAGTTGGCTCAGGCCTTGGAGGAGAACCAGAAGCTAAAAGGTGGTATATTCAGTAAGTCATGAATGCGATATCACGCGTATGTGGGTGATCACAATATTTTTAAATGCGTGCTACCCCTGTTTGCTAGGTCTCCTGATAGGGCGGCCCGAAGAGGAGGTGGGTTCCTTTAGTGGGAACCTTTTGAAACAATTGACCAAGGCACATGAAAGAGCCCGAAAGGCCATGAAAAGCATGGTTAAGGCACTATGGCCACAAGAAGTGCCATCAGAGAGCATGGCTGAGCTGGCTAGCCGCTTTAAGGGGGCGAGGTGGCGCTTAGAATTGTGGAAGATTTCAGCCTGTCGGGAAGGGGCGCGTGAGGCCTGGGCAATGGTGAAGACCCAATTTACCAAACTCGAGCCCGAACATATGGCTCGAGTGGGACCCGTTGGACCGGATGGGCAGGAAATACCTCTTAGCTTAGTATATGACCAAGTGATGCCCGCTGCTCGGTACTCCCAGAAGGATTGTGCTTTGAATAGCTTGATAGATGATATTGATAAAGAGTAGAGTGCGTGATTCTATGTATCCATGTACTTTACATCACGCAATTCTCAAGCCGCGGGAAAAACGTTGTCTTAACCAGCCATCGGCTTTCGCCTCCCTGACCAGTGATCGGGGAGTGTTCCGTACTATATGCCCTGACGAACAGGGGATAATTCTGGTAACCAGGCAATCTGGCCATTTGGTGCGAACAGACAAAACGCGCGCAGCGAGCAATGTTATATTACTTTGTAAAGAAACATCTTCTGAAGAAAATTGTTCCACCAAGGGTTCCTTTCTTCAGGTGAGGTATGTTGACCATTAGCCATGAGTTTGGAAGGCGGTGACACACGGATGCTTCGTGGTTTTTAGGAACCAAGAATAGTTGGATGGCGGCTAGTGCCTGTTTATTTTCACTTCCCTAGAGGCCGACCCATTATTTTCTGTAAGAACGCTAGCTTTCGGCTTCACCCGTCTGAGGTACGTATCCGGATTACCCGGGCATAGCAATCACAGAGGTGCTCCATTTACTTCCTAGCCGAACAATCGGAAACGTAGGTGTAAACACAGGAGCAGGCAACCCAGCTTGGTAAAGGACTTAAGTCAAATAGGTGCATATAATGGCTTGAAAGATATGGGAAGGAGATTAATTCAAAACAATAGAAACAAGGTTGTAAGAAATATATTGTAATTGGCTGCTTTTAAAAGAAGCCCCCAGGTTAAGCTGGGTAGTACATCACAAGGTGTGTACAATGGTGACCTGCCGTGCTACAGTTTATCCGAACTCTAGGTCGGGGAGGCTAAAGCTCCAAAGATTAAAACAAAGAGAAAAAGACAAGGGCAGAGCGGGGAGTGTTGATGACGATGCCGGATTAGGCGTAGAAACGCCGAAGCCGAGCGGCGTTCCATGGGTTCGGCTCGGGGCGACTATTTGACGGGCTGCGGAGGCGATATGCCCCACCTATGAGCACTTCATCTATGATGAAGGGGCCTTCCCATTTGGGTGACAACTTATCTTTCTGCTTCTCCGGAAGGCGGAGGACGAGTTCTCCCATGTTGTATGTTTTTGCCTGAACCTCCCGATTTTGGTTGCGCCGTGCTTGCTGTTGATAAAATGCGGAGCGTGCCCATGCAATGCCGCGTTCTCCTTCCAGGGCATCCAAGTCATCCTGCCGATCTAGCTCGGCCTCCTTCTCTTCGTACATACGTACCCTGGGTGCGTCATGGATTAAATCACATGGGAGGACTGCTTCGGCACTGTACACAATGAAGAATGAGGTGTATCCTGTTGACCGATTAGGGGTAGTGCGCAGCCCCCGTAGCACAGAGTCCAGCTCCTCTACCCAGTGACGATCTGATTCCTTGAGTGAGTGGATTAAATGGTGTTTTATGCCGCTCATAATCAATCTGTTTGCCCGCTCTACCTACCCATTAGTTTGTGGGTGGTATACTGAGGCGTAATCAAGCTTTATGCCCATATTAGCACACAAATCTTTAACCTCTTGGGGGGCAAAATTAGACCCATTATCGGTGATTATGCTGTGGGGAACACCATAACGGTGTACAACGATGGATATGAAGTCCACTACTAGTCCGGATTCTGCACAGGTTACCGGTTTTGCTTCAATCCATTTAGTGAATTTATCCACCATAACTAGGAGGTATTTCTTGTTCTTGGTCCCCCCTTAAAGAGGTCCAACCAAGTCAAGCCCCCAGACGGCGAATGGCCAGGTTATGGGTATAGTCCGGAGAGCTGTGGGAGGCATATGGCTTTGATTCGCAAAGAGTTGGCACCCAACGCAATGTTTGACCAGGGTACGTGTGTCCGCGCGGGCTATGGGCGAGATGAACCCTGCTCTGAAGGCCTTGCTGAACAGGGCCTGAGCTGCTGCATGGTGGCCGCCCATGCCGGCATGTATTTCGGCAAGAAGTTGCCGCCCTTCCTCTTTGGAGATGCATCTCTGAAGGACCCCGATAGTGCTCTTTTTATAGAGCTCGCCCTCGTGGACCTTGTATGCTTTAGAGTGCCAGATAATGCGTCGTGCCTCCGTCTGGTCATCAGGCAGTTCTTGCCGCAGGAGGTAGGCAAGTAACGGTTCGGTCCAAGGGGCGATTACGACCATAATCTCATGGGCCGAGGATGTTTCTTCAAGCATAGAGTCTCCGATGATATGGTCATCTTGTTTGCTTTCTGGTGGGGCATTCTGGGCGGACTCATTGATCAATTGAGTCGTTATTATCCCGACCCTGCCATACCACGGATGGCTTAAAGAGCCTTTCGAGAAAGGTATTTTTAGGTATTGGGTCGTGCTTGGCGCCCATGCGGGCAAGAACGTCCGCTGCCTTGTTGCTGTCTCTAGAGACATGATGAAATTCTAGGCCCTCAAATCGGGCTGACATCTTGAGGATGGCGTTTCTATATGCCGTCATTTTTGGATCTTTGGCATCAAATTTGCCGTTGACTTGGGAGATGGCGAGGTTCGAATCTCCTCGTACCTCCAGCCACCAAACACCCATTGACGTAGACATCCGAAGACCGTGCAATAGTGCCTCGTATTCGGCTGCGTTATTTGAGTCCGTGTACATGATTTGTAAGACGTACCGGATAGTATCTCCTGTGGGGGATAGTAGGATTACCCCAGCGCCTAGTCCGGCTAGCATTTTAGAGCCGTCGAATTACATGGTCCAGTGTGCATATGTACCGTATTCCCTAGGGAGTTCGGCTTCGGTCCATTCGGATAGAAAGTCGGCCAGCACCTGAGATTTAATGGCTCGGCGTGGTTTATATACGATCTCGAAGGGAAGGAGCTCTATGGCCCATTTGGCAATGCGGCCCGTGGCATCCCTATTGTTGATTATATCATTGAGGGGTACCTCGGATACCACTGTCACCGAACACTCTTGAAAGTAGTGTCGCAGCTTTCGGGATGCCATAAAGGCCGTATATGCTATCTTTTGGTATTGAGGGTACCGGGACTTGCATGGTGTGAGGACCTCTGACACGTAGTAGACTGGTTTTTGGACCTGGAATTTGTGTCACTCTGATTCCCGTTCTACTACGAGCACCGCACTCACCACCTGGTTGGTGGCTGAGATGTATAGCAGCATAGGTTCACCTATACCTGGTGCGGCCAGGATGGGGTTGCTTGCCAGGAGTGCTTTGATTTCTTCTAGTGCAGCTGTCGCCTCATTGGTCCACTGAAAGTTTTTTGTTTTCTTAAGTAGCCTGTAGAGAGGTAGTGCTTTTTCGCCGAGGCGGGAGATGAAACGACTTAGAGCTGCCACGCAACCTGCCAGTTTCTGGACGTGTTTGAGCTCCGTTGGTATTGCAAGCTGGGAAAGGGCCTTGATTTTGGCCGGATTGGCCTCAATTCCTCTATGGGAGACAATAAATCTGAGCAGTTTGCCGGCGGGGACTCCGAAGACACATTTGTCCAGGTTGACCCGTATGTCATAGGCCCCTAGGTTTTTGAAGGTCAAGTGGAGATCGTCCACAAGTTGATCAACTTTTTTGGTTTTAATGACCACGTCGTCTATGTATGCATCGACCGTTTTGCCGATCTGGTTTTCCAGGCACGTTTGAATCATGTGTTGGTATGTGGCTCCTGCGTTCTTTAACACGAAAGGCATCGTGTTGAAGCAGAATGGCCCATAGGGGGTGATGAACGCGGTTGCAGCTTGGTCGGACTCCTTCTTGATGATATCCAGAGTATGCGTCGAGAAAGCATAGTGAGTCATGTCCGGCAGTGGCGTCGATGATCTGGTCTATGCGGGGTAAAGGGAAGGGATCCTTTGGGCAAGCTTTGTTTAGGTCCTTGAAGTCGACACAGAGCCGCCATGACATGTCCTTCTTGGGTACCATGACCAGATTTGCCAGCCAATCCGGATGTTTTATTTCACGGATGAATCCGGCCTCCAGTAGTTTTGCCAATTCTTCACCCATGGCTTGTCGTTTGGGTTCGAAGAATCGACGTAGCGTCTGTTTAACTGGTTTAAAGCCTTTGATAATGTTCAGGCTGTGCTCTGCCAGCCTCCGTGGGATGCCTGGCATATCCGAAGGGTGCCAGGCCAATATGTCCCAGTTTTCACGTAAAAACGCGCGCAACGCTTTATCCACCGCTGGGTCCAGTTGTGCTCCGATGGACGTCATTTTATTCAGGTCTATCGGGTGTACCTGGAATTTTACTATCTCGTCGGCTGGTTTGAAAGACGTGGATTTTGGCCTTTTCTTGAGAACCACGTCATCCCTGTTGACTGTAGTGTGGAGCGTTGTTAGTTCTTCGGCTGCTAGGGCCTCAGATAGTGCTGCAAGGGCAAGCGATACAGTCTTATTTTCGGCTCGAAGGGATGCGTTTGGATCGCTGGCGAGTGAGATCATGCCATTAGGCCCTGGCATCTTAAGGTTCATATATCCATAATGCGGTATGGCTCAGAATCGTGTGAATGCCTCGCATCCCGGAAGGGCGTGGTATCCGCTGTGGAGGGGCATGACGTGGAATAGCAAGGGTTCGGATCTATAGTTGTCGGGAGTTCCGAACACTACGTCCAAGGTTATGCGTCCGGAGTAACGCGCCTCCTTTCCGGGTATAATTCCACGGAATGTGGTGTGGCTATGCTCGATACGAGATCTGTTGAGCTGCATTTTGTCGAGTGTGTCCTCGTAAATGAGGTTCAGGACGCTACCCCCGTCCATTAATACTTTAGTTAGCCCGAAACCATCGATTATGGGGTCAAGGACTAGCACGGCGGGCGCGTGGGTAGGGCGGGACCTTGGCTCGTCCTTCTGATCGAAGGTGATGGGCATGTCCGCCCACGGCTGTGGGGCCGTCACCTGGTAGACTTGGCCGAGCTCTCGAAGAGCCTTTTTCCATTGGTTGTTTGAGGAGAAGGTCTCGTATACTGTCAGGACGTCTTTGTGAGGCGGCGTTGTTGACCGTCTATCAGTGGGTGTGAGACCAAGTATGTTTTCATCGCTTTTGGCCACCTGCCTTACCACCCAACAAGCTCGAAGCCTGTGAGTCGGATTTGCATTAAGCAGGGCCGAGTGTATAGGGCATGGTTTATCCAGCAATTCATCCAGAACCATTTTGGGTTTATTTCTTCTTTCGACGGGCTCGTGTTCGGGCAAACCTCTCGCGTATGCCCGCTTTGCTTGGGTTTTCCTGGGCCTCGGGGTAGGGACTGGCTCCCTGTGCATCTATTGTAACCTCCAGGTGCTTTCCATGGCACAATATTTGCGTACCATGTCCGATAATTCGGCAAAGTTTTGCACGCGGTAGCGGGCGACGACATTTAGGATCCCTGCGTCCCGGCAATTGAGTCGGAAGGCTTCGATTATTTCCTCGTCACGGCAGTCGATTATCCTGTTTTTTACCAGGAGAAATCTGGCCCAGTAATGATGGACCGTTTCTTCGGGCTGCCGCTTGACGTACAGCAGGTCCCATACATCCGGTCTTCTCGCATCCAGACAATATTCGGCATGGGAGGTGGGTGGGAAATTTTTGGGTGGTCCCGTCTTCTGTGAGTCCGGGGCATCGGCAGCGGCGAGCCATGCCTGGGCTGTATCCGGATATAATAGTGCAGTGTTCGGGTGAGTGCCTGCATGTGGTTGGCTCGACTCAAGATCAGATCCTGCATCACAGGCTGAGTCCAAACTTTCATCTTGAGGGGTGTCCGCATCCGGTCTAGAGACCGGGGTGTATACTGTCATGAGCTTCGGAGATAATGATCCCTCCGTCCTTTCTTCGATGGTAGCGACGAGGTGAGTGATGGGTGGGGTGTGGATCTCTCTGTGGGCGGGTTTAAGCCTGATCTGGTTGTAGGCCGTAGGTCTACGGACGGCAATTCCCATAGCTAGGAATCAGTCCACCAGGTCGTCCGCCGCAAAGGCTCCCGTCAAGGGTATACCTGTTGGATGTTCGGCGAGGCATCCTCCGGACACTTGGACAAGATCCGGCTTTAGGGCCAGATCCCGGGTTGCGTTGGCTCCCTCCATGTCTACCGATCCCAAAGTCAAGGCGTCAGGCTCAGCTGGTTTTTCGGAAGCGGGGTTTCGCTGAGGGCTGGTGCCGGATTCTAAGTTCCGGTGTCCTGCTTCATGATCGGCGATGAGATTTTCAACCGGGTTCAAACGACCGATGATATCAGCGTGAAAAGTGATGCTGCCGAACAAGAAGGTCTGGCCAGAGACGAAGGTGTCCTCGGCGTCGGTGGGGTTTCTTATGGATGGTTGAGCCATCGATCCTTTGGTGATCCGACAGCGGAACTCTCAATGAAAGCACCAATGTCGGTGTCAAAACCGGCATATCTCGGGTAGGGGGTCCCGAGCTGTGGATCTAGGATCAACGGGGAACAAGGGACGATGAACACAGTGTTTACCTAGGTTCGGGCCCTCTCGAAGAGGTAAAACCCTATGTCCTGCTTGATTGTATTTGATGTACGATATGGTTATAGAGTAGATCTACCTCGAGATCAGATGAGCTAAACCCTAAGGCGATGAGGTGATGAATGTAGCTCTAGCCCTAAAGACTAAAACCCTTTGGTTTATATAGGCACTGGTAGGGTTAGGGTTACATGCGATCGGTTACAAAGAAAGGAAGATCCTCCCTAATCTTGGCTTAGAGGGCACACCATGACTTCAAAGATTCTTTATCCGACCACAGGCCCACACTCTAGCTTGGCCCTATAGTGGCCCATCAGTCCGGCCCATATGTAATGGGTCGACGGCCCGGGGACCCCTTAGTCCAGGACTCCCTCAATCCCATCTCTTATTGATATTGCAGGCGTGCCCTCCGTTTGTCCAGCAGGCCTCTCCCACCATTTGTGAGAAGCAACTCCACCACCAACCCCTCTGACACTCTAGCTCTATCTCTCTCCCAACCTTATTCCTCTCCTACACATATGCATGGATGCCGATCGATCTCCCTCAATACATAAGGTAGGTCTCTCTCCTCGTCCACACATATACCAGTCGTTCTACCTCTAAAGTTAGGTCTCTGCCCCCCCCCCCCCACACACACATACACACCGATAGTCAAACGTTGTAGGTAGGTATCCATGCCACAGAGACAAAACTGCACCTGTCCGCTCTCACGTTCCAGTAGGCTAGCCACCCATATCTTTGATGTGGGCACACACAAATTCGATGGCACTCTTTATCAATCGCGCGCGCGCACACACACACACACTTTATCCCTCTCTTCGATTCCATGGATATCTCACACCAATGATACCTCCACTCTCTTCTCGTGGATCGCCCCCTCTATATATGATATCCAGGCCTCTGTTTCACACACATTGCATATGTTACATTTTTTGTTTGAGATATCATCGACACATATTCCCTGTCTATCTCTCACACCCACCCCAAAAAAAACACTCACGAACCCACACACCATCTCTCTCTAGGTTTGTATCTCTCTCAAACAAACCCACGTAGGTGGTGTACGTACACGAAGAGAATAGGTGCACGTACTCAAGCTTCGTGCCCAGCCACACTCACGCGGGTATACGGTGGAGCTCATTTCTGTACGAAATGGTATCCCACGTGCTAATTTGAGAGCGTGTAGCGGTTGTTTATTTACGGAGGTCGTGTACCACGCGTGCATGAAACAAAGTTCGACTTGATGCGTTGGTGCATTATTTTTAAATAAAGTTATATTGCTCAATGGCACGTACATAGAATATAAAATGATTGTTATGGAGAAAAAAGTAGTCCGCTCCACTATATACAATAGAGCCTGCCTGCCGGGGTTTGTCTCTCTTCACAGTATGTCACACAGGGTGGTGGTGGCCTCTCTCTCTCATCGTTGGTCACTGATCCGGCCGCATCCCGTCCGTCGGCGGAAAGGGACAATGTGCATCGTTTCTCTGTTCGACGACGTCGAGGCAGCACGTCCCGATCAGCGGTACCCGCCGTTCTCTCTGACCAAGCTCCGGCGCGGTAGGGCCTATGTCACTTGCTCGCTGCCGTAGTATGGGCGGATCCTGCCCGCCGCCGCCCTCCTAGTTACATCCCGACGACCCCCAGGTATCCCATCCAGCCTTGCTCCACTGCCCATCTTCCCATGTTGCTGCATTTGGAAAATCCTGCATGTGGATCTTCCCTAGTTCTTTGCCAAAAATGTAGCTCATTCGGCGTACTTTCCATCTTGCAATCTCGTCCTCACACCGTTTTTGATAATCCACCATGCTGCTATCTTTCCCTTATGACATGGAATATGCTTCTTTTTTGTCGGTGTATGTGTCTTCAACTGTTATTGGGTAGTAATTGTTTCATTTCTACCTCTTTTTGCAAACAGGGCTATCCATTTCACCTCGTTGCTATTGCGACCTTTTGGTGAACTGCACAAATCACTTTTTTCTTAAGCATGTTTTGTGCAGTTCCGACAAAATGTCACACGGGTAATGTTTTTACATTTATGTGGGACTGCAGAAAGGGAGATTGGTTTTGCTATCCTCCTCATCCAACTCCGAGCCTAATCTTCTCCAACAAGTAGTTAGTCATAAAGAGAGATCGCAGAGGTGATCGGCTTCTATTTGTGAGTGTTAGGTTTCATCATCTAGTTCCACTTTTATTGTAATCACACTGACTGAATATCTTTGCAAACAGGGATGATCAGCTTGATTTTAGTAGAACTACACAAAATGATCAGATTGTGATGTCCTCCATACACTTCTTTCTTGGCTACAGAGCTGCGTGAAACTAGCTGCCAACCAATGAACACCGTGGCCAGGAAATGGAGCCATGCCTACGAACAGCATCGATCAATTATATATTTTTCTTTATTTGTACACCTTCTCACAACTTTGTCTTCAGTTGTGATCTGAAATTGGTGCTAATCTGCGAATCATTGAGATGCATTAGCAACCATGGTAGTTTCATTTGTATTTGATAGAATGTTGTAACGAGACAATCTTGAGGCAAGAGGACACATGAATCCTAAGTTGAAACCTTTTTTTTCTGCGGGAACCAAAGTTGGAACCTTCATAGCATTACAATACAATTTCATTATGTTGGAAAATTATGCGTACATGTAAACAAATCCTGAAAGATTGATAGCAATGCCAGAAACCATTCAACTTCGTTTCGCCGACATGTGGGACATCCTTCATCTGGCTCCACCTGCCATGCACCAATGTTGAGTGCACAACTGCAGGGGAGGTTCAACCCGGTCGCTGTGCCGCAGTAATAATGACTAGTGAGCAGTCAAATCACAGAGCCCCACCTTCGCCACAGTAAGTTGCTCGGACGAAGCAACCATCATTTCACTCTTCGTTGAATCCGTTGGTACTCCAATATTCGCAGAGTAATAAGTTGCTCGGACGAAGCAACCATCACTTCATCTTTCCCACAACAAGTACTACCTCCTTTTTTTATTCTAGAAACCACCACACGTGAATATTGGACGGTAGCAGCACAGCATCAAGTGTACTAGCACTACTCAATTCAAAAATCGAAACCAACCAATGAACTACTAGATGGTGAGCGTTTGCTAGTATCATGTACTTCGCCTGTCGATGTATATATAGGGCCTAAAGCGTTTTTCGAGACTAACTGACATGCAAGTTGCTCAAAGCATACCGTCAATTTCGTATGTGAAAGGATCTTTGAATGATATAATTTTCAAATTATATAAAATCTTATCAATAGTCAAAGGCAACCTCGAAGAATACATTACTAATCGCAATGCATGGATGAAAGGCTAATCACAACGGATGCACGCGTGAGGAGTACTACAGCACTAAACAAGAATGTTTTACATGCATTGGTTAATTATATCTTAATCATGGCACTTAACAATTTAATGCACAAAACAAGAACGGTTGACGGGATTAGCAGAAAGCAAAGCGCCTTTTTAGCGGGGATTTTCATCATTCTATGAAGGTGCAAAACCAAGTGTTACTACTACACCAAACAAGTTCAAAACGAGAAACTGGACCCACTCACGGCATGGCATGCCTGTCTCGTTTGGTCCGTCAGTCAAAGCGCTTCCTCTTCTTGCAATAACAATAGAGTACAGTAATTTTTTTAGAATGCTCTTGGCATGTCGCTAACATGTGGGAGCCAGTGTGAGTTAACCGACCTCAGTAGACGGCAAAATTGCCAGCCCGCCGCACTTTGAGAGAGACGAGGAGCGAGAAGTGATACGAGTTGGTGGATTACTAGAGCTAGGTGTCGCACGGAGGCGAAGAAATATGGTGATAGAGTGAGGTGGGCCATGTATGATGTAAACTACACTGGGCTGTCGTGTTTCGGAGGTCTACTAGATGTGGAGAAGATTGCGTTGATTTTATATCGCTGAATATATAAAATATATTAAGAGTGCAGAACACTCCACCGCGAGGTTCCTTGCTCCTTCTCGGTCGTCGAAAAGCGTTCTTCTATGTTTTGCCAACACGTGGGACATCCAGCTTCCAGGTCCATGGGTCATGCAAGAAAATGGAGTAAGTAGTAGGAGAGACTCACCAACGGTCATGAACGTAGGTGGAGTACGTGCACGAATCACCCGAAAAAAAGGAATACGTGCACGAAGAAAAGAGGTGCAGGCACCAACGCGGGTACTCTTTGCCTCTTTTGTACTCACGCGCGGGTACACGGTAAGCTCATTTCTGTACGAAGAGGCAGCTCACGTGATAATTTGGCGAGTGTAGTAGTTGTCAGTGGTGGGTCGGGAACCAGGCGTGAATGAATCAAAGTTCAACCATGACGCGGTGGCGCGTTATTTCTAAATGAAGTTATTCTATTCGATGGCACGTATGCAACATTATTTTCTTCAACGGAACGTGAATCGTGCATGCACTCAATGACGGAGCAAGGGATGGTACTCCCCCCGTCTAGGTGTAGTCATCTTATGAAAACCAAATAATCCCAAAACACTTGGACGTGGTGCATTAACTTTCACCTCGTTTCTTGTTTCTTTGCATAAATAAAGGAATCAACCAATAAGAGATGTGGGGCATGTATGACATCAATGACTTAGACTTTCAAACACGAAATGCAGTGGTCAGTTCATTGCATGCAATGCTATTAATTAGCAAATAAGCATTAGAATCTCTCATTTTTTCCTTCGCCTTGGTCATGGTGCACAACCTAAGATTACTTAGACTAGCCACAGTGGGAGTAACTTCAGCAGTAACATCGAGACCAACTCAGCAAATTTGCTTATGTGGCAATGAGTTAATGAGGAGAGAGGTAGTTTGAGTAACTTAGCTAGTTACTGTAACATCACATGTCCCATTGCAATATGAGTCTATAACCTAATAAATGAAGCTTTCCATGACACCACACTTATATTACTACCCACTATGAAGGTAGTAACATAGTCTAGGGATATGTCTATGTTACTAGTGTATGTTACTATTCATTGTGGCTAGTCTTATACTCTTAGACGGAGGGATTAGCCATGGACATTGTCGGTGTCAAACCCGGCAGACCTCGGGGTAGGGGGTCCCCAGCTATGGATCTAGGATCGATGGGGAGGGGTGGCCTGGCTAGCATTTCAGGGTACGACAGGGCGGCGATGCGTGCACGGCAGCGCAACCAGCCGTAGAAGGCGGGAATAGGCGCTCCCGCCGGCGCAGGTTTGGTTTTGGCGACTGGACCAGTCAGACCGAAAAACTCATTATGCTGGATTATAAGAATTAATTCTATATGGCTAAAACTTATTGTAAAATGCTGCGGAGCCCCTTTTTCTTCTTGAGGTTTTTTTTAGACAATTTTCTTCTTGAGGTGTGAAGCCGAGCACATTCAGAAGCCCTGGGATAAAGTGGTGTCGCCAATGTGTTGGGCTGGGTTGGGCATTCTTATCGAAAAATAATAATGCACCAAAACTATTTATGACGTTGACTTTGATTTGCATGGGTCCGCTGGTTGCAGGAAGAAAATGGTGGGAGAAAAAAGGCTGGTCGCTATCTTTGCCTAAGAATAATATTGACTGAATGTAACGACACTCTCATAGGAAATAATATCCTCCTGTTAAAATTTGACTTTTCAAATCGTAAATTTAAAGAACTGGTGCATGAGAATTTAGCTTTATTTATTATTTATTTATTTACTTATTTATGTTTAGGGGACCATGAGCATGTACCTGGGTCGGATTCATGTGAGAGCCTCCCTTCCATTTAATTATGGGCTCCTCTATTGGGCCTTCATCACTGGGCTGCATGTTATCGACAAGTGGAAAATGTGTTCCGTGCCAAAAATAGTATGCGCTATGTACGGGGCACTAAAGGATCAGACCGTGCAACGACTTCCAAAACATTGTGTTTGTCGTTCTAACAGCACATTTATTCAACCAACATACGAAATATACTACTGATTGTACATTGAAAACAACAGCAGCAGCAACCAGGGCTGGGGGTGCAACAGAAGCAGTAAGCAGGCCAGAAGAGTAAAGATGCAGCTCTCTCTTCCAAACCAAACATAAGCCATCATTACAAAAGGGCTACCAAAAAAGAACAAGTGTATGCATCAAACTAAATAAAGATCCTACTACACCAAGTGTACGCATCTAACTAACTGGCTCAGTTAGACGTTACTATTTATTAAGCTGTGGAGATTGGCTGACGGCTTGAACTAGATGGGTGCCTGACGGGGGAAACTCCAGCCAGCAGGTCAAAGTCTGATACTTGCGACCCTTGTCGGTGTCAAAACCGGCGGATCTCGGGTAGGGGGCCCCGAACTGTGCGTCTAAGGTCGATGGTAACAGGAGACGGGGGACACGATGTTTACCCAGGTTCGGGCCCTCTCTATGGAGGTAATACCCTACGTCCTGCTTGATTGATCTTGATGAATATGAGTATTACAAGAGTTGATCTACCACGAGATCGTAATGGCTAAAACCCTAGAAGTCTAGCCTGTCTGATTATGATTCCCTCTATGGACTAAACCCTCCGGTTTATATAGACACCGGAGGGGACTAGGGTTGTGCAAAGTCGGTTACAGAGAAAGGAATCTTCATATCCAAACGCCAAGCTTGCCGTCCACGCTAAGGAGAGTCCCATCTGGACACGGGAGAGAGTCTTTTGTCTTGTATCTTCATGGCCCATCAGTCCGGCCCACCTTACGTAGCCTGGACGCCCGAGGACCCCTTAATCCAGGACTCCCTCAGTAGCCCCTAAACCAGGCTTCAATGACGATATGTCCGGCGCGCAGATTGTCTTCGGCATTGCAAGGCGGGTTCCTCCTCCGAATACTCCAGAACAGACTTCGAGCACAGAAAGCGTGTCCGGCTCTGCAAAACAAGTACCACACACAACCGCAGAGAGTATAATATTTCACGAGTCCAATCTGCTGACAACTTTTTGTAATACGACACCATGTTCCTGCACGGTCATTATTTCGAACCGCGCTCCCTGCTTTATGTTGCGGTTTCCAGTGGCATGTCTAGTCACAGCAGAGATTGTGTCCCTTCATTACGGGAGTCTCATCAATACGGGCGTGGGTAATCCAACCGTGCCATTTGCACGGCCCTTGGGAATAGGCGAGTTTTAAGGCGAGTGGGGAGGCGCTTGATATTCACTGCCTTTATAAGGGGATAAGGATTCACCCCTTTTCACCCACGCCTTCTCTGTCTCTGCCTCTCCATTCCTGAGCTCTAGTGCCCAAGTTCTCATCTTTTCTGCCTCAAAGAAGCACTCCGACCATGTCCGGATCCGGAGCGCAAGGCAAGTGGATGGCCTCCTCCGTCAAGGAGAAGGACATCACGAAGCTCCGGGAGGCGGGGTATTTGGCCAAGGAAATCGCCCACCGGCTTCCGGCCAAGGGACAGATCATCCCCACCCCCAAGCCTCATGAGAGGGTGGTGTTCATCCCCCACTTCATCCGCGGGTTAGGGTTTCCTCTCCACCCTTTCGTCCGCGGACTCATGTTCTACTACGAGCTGGATTTCCATGATCTAGCCCCAAATTCTTTCCTCAACATCTCGGCATTTATTGTCGTGTGCGAGGCCTTCCTCCGCATCCCACCCCACTTCGGATTGTGGCTCAAGATTTTCAATGTGAAGCCGAAGGTGGTGGATGGCCAACACGCAGAGTGCGGAGGCGCCATGGTGAGCAAGATGCCCAACGTCACATGGCCCAAGGGTACCTTTGTGAAGACCGTCAAAGGGTGGCAGCAACTGTGGTTCTATATCACCGAGCCCCGCGACGCCACCTGGGCCGCGGCTCCTGAATTCAAGTCCGGAGCCCCAATGCGGCTCACCTCCTGGCTAGAGAAGGGCCTGAATTGGGCATCGTCGGACAAGCTGACAGCGTTGTAGGCGTGTATCCAGAGTATGGTGGATAAGAACATCAAGCTTGCCAATGTGATCCAGGTGATGCTAGTTCACCGGATCCTTCCATGCCAAAGCCGGACTTGCCATTTGTGGGAGTTCGATCCGGCCGAGCACCAGACCTTGCGACAGTTCTTCGGAACTACGCACCAAGACATCTGGAAGGTGCTCTTTAAGGCCAACGAGAAGTGGCCGGAGACGACCGAGGACCGTGGGCACGACCTGGCCCATCCCGCCAGTCCGGCAAGTCTTTCGCGCATCAAGGTGTATCCTTTACTTGCTTACTCAGGGAAAATGCCTAAGCCTCCCTATTTATTTTTTTAGGGCTGGACGAAGAAGGCAGAGCGGATTAAGTGTCTGGCTCCGCTGCTCGAGGAACCAGCCATCCCGCTTATGATGAAGATGCTGGTCCCGGCGCCCTACCAGGCGCCGGAGAAGAAGGCCAAGAAAAAGGCCAAGGAGACCAGAGGTGGCCTTCGTCGCAAGGGAACTTCGGACGCGATGTCCGAAGACGCCGAGACTCACTCCACCGCCGCAGAGGACGACGAGGAGGAGGAGGAAAGCAACTCTCCCCTTGAGGGGGGAAGGAAGAAAAGGGCGGCCCCCATAAATCTGGAGGCAGAGGCGTCCAAGAAGGGGAAGGTCTCCCTCGCGGATAACTCCGCGTGGGACGTCGACAGCAGCCCAGAGCGGCGCCCCCGAGATAAGCCCCTGGCCGAGTCGTGAGTACTCAAAGACCCTGGCGCATTCGTATATCCAGCCTCTTTTCTCCATAGTTTTAACATGTTGAATCATGTACTTGCAGTCCGGCTTGTTCCGACCTCGTGCGATCCTCATCTTCGGGGAATTCGCTGGACCCCAATGCGATGGACAGCGGATCCCTTCTGGTGGCCTCTTCTCCCAATGCCATGGGTGACACCGAGGCGTTGTCCCGAAGGATCCCAGGCCAGGGAGAGACGCAGGAGGCCGTCAGTGCGGTGCCAGAGGGTGAAACCTCGGCCGCCGGACACATGGGGGAGCAAATCCCCATGGAGACTGGCAATGGGGGCCAGGTCCAATTCGGCCCCCAGCCGAATACGGTCCCGGAGACCTATACGGCTCCGGAATCCAGCAAGCAACTTTCTTCGAAAGAAGGGGGTGTGCCTATTTCGCCGGTGACCTCTGTCCGACTAGAGGCGCCGGACACCCTACTGGAAGCGCTGCGAAGTGCTTCCATTGTAGAGGAACATCGTGCCCTCATGGGTACGGTGATTGAGAAGATTCAGTCCGCGAAGAGCGGACTGACCGAAGCCTGCACAAGCCTTCTAACAGGTTTTGAGGTATGAAACACAATTATGTAAAAAGAATGCCACAGTATAGACAGTAGCCCCTGAGACACTGTCCGGTGGTCGAAAAGAAAAGCCGGACAGAGGATCAAACAATTTTCGTAGGAGACTAACCATACATGTCTATGTGAAAAAGCAGGCGTCGCTGCTGGCTGCGACCTCCCATGCTGCCGAAGTCTCCGGACTAAAGCAGAGTTTGGAGCGGGCCGAGGAAGAACTCGGCCGTGTGAAAAAGCTGCTGGAGGACAAGCAAGGTATGCCATGACCTTCTGTATATCAGAAAGGATAGATGATTTGTATTGACCATAGTGCCATGATATTTGTAGGAGCGGCGACCGAGGGGGAGGCCCATAAAAAGGCGCTGGCTGAGGCCCAGAAGAGAGCGGCGGAGGAACAATCCGTCCGCGAAAAGCACGAGGCCAGGGTCGGTGAGGTCCAATAAGAGCTCCAGGACGCTGTAAAGAAATGCGAGTCCTTGGAGCGCAAGATTACGGATCAAGAGTCTAAGCTTGCTAAGGCCCTCCAAAGCACACAAGAGGCCCGGGTTGAAGCCCAGGGTGCCCTCCAGGAATTCCAAGAGGCCAGGAAAATCACGGCGGGTAACGCCTTTATAATGCAAAGCAAATTTGTGAAGAAAAGGTACCTCTTACTGACCCGGATTTGGAGTTCTCCAGGAGTGTTTGCGGATCTACCGTGCAGCATTGCTGATGCTGTGGATTTCTTCCGAGCCGAAGAGGGGAGCTCAACAGAGAAGATGTTCTGGTCGCAATACCTTGCGCCAGAGCATCCGGTGCCCCTCAGCGATTAGCTGAAACAGCTGACCGAACTGCATAGGGCGGCTGAATTGGCCATGAAGGATTTGATAATCCGTCTATGGCCTGCCGAAGCCATACCCAACAACTACTTCGGGCTCGTGAAGTGACTGGTTGCTGCCTGCCCTCGGCTTGACGCCTTCAAGCGGTCGGTCTACATTGAAGGTGCGCGGATGGCCTTCGCCCGTGTCAAGATACAATGGGCGAAGATGAACGCCGTCAAGCTCGCGATCGAGGGACCGCCCGCGGGCAAGGAGCACCGCACGCCCGAGCTATATTTTGACGATGTCCTGGAGGAATCCCGCATTGTAGCGGAGCAGTGTGCGAAAGACATTATCTTTGAATGAATATATTCATGTTATCTTGTCCTATATAATGGAGCAAAACTGATATGTAATATAATATTAGTTATTTATATCAAGATTTTTCCTCCTGTGCAGCCGTTTTATTAAATCTGAGAGTTGGCCAGTCGTCGGCTTCAGCCCCCACGTAGGTAGTACGGGGGTGTTCGGGATAAAATCTAAACACTCTTGATCCAAAGTTTGGTCCTTGAAGGAGGTGTTTAGCGCAACGAACCAGGCAATCAGACTATGTGGCTTTATCACCCTCACTTAGCCATAGGAGTTTTATAATAGAAATTTAGGCGCAGCCCCTAGTATTCATGAGTCCGAACTAGGGTGCTGTAAACACCTGATCGGGTAGAGACCGATTCGTCGCATAACGCGGAAAAAATCGCAAAAGATTTGTAACCTCCGAAGAGCTGACCGGCTCACGCCGCATCATGACAGTCAGTTTTTGGCTTTCTCTACTGAGGTGCTCATCCGGATGAACCAGGGCACAATCGCAGTAGTTCTCCCTTTACTACCCTAGCCGATATAGCGGAACATAAGGTAGTAAGCACAGGAGCCGGGCAACCCAAATATTGACCAAAGACATGATTCGGAGCCAATGCATATAATGCTAAATTTGGGGTGCCGAACTATACCGTAAAAAGTGTTCGGACTTTGTTGCCATAATATGGGGCGCAATAAAGCCCCTGGCGAATTTAAGCCGTACCAAAGTGTACGGGTGCAATTGATAAGATTATCAAGAAAAAATGAAGTAGTAAGCTAGGGCCGCAGAAGTTGGGCCGCGAACTGTTTGCATTATAATTTTATTGATACGTCAAAGCGTATAAGTAGTGCGATAAGCAACAGGGCTATTTAACATGCCATGACCAAGGGAGAGCTGTGTGCGGGTCCTGAGAACAGGCGGAGTGATCGTCACAAAGACCTCCTAGCGATTTCCGTTTACCTCAATGCTTCTCGCTGTCTTGGTGTATATATCCTTCAAAAGGACCGATGATCAGGCCGTCTTGAGGGGCCTGTGGAAAAGAAACCTAAAAAGGATAAAAAAGAAAAAGTAAAAGTATGTGTGTCCAGGGGAGGTCTAGCCGTATTATGGACCACAATCTAGTTATGCCTCCGTCTATGCCCATGATATTTTAAGTGCTTAGTTATGTACGCGTGGTACGTATGCCGCCATTTGGCCGGGACGGAGACGGAAGCCGGATTGCTAGTCTAACTCCTGACGAGCCGGACTATTATGCTGCGGAGTAGTCCAGATCCGCTTGACAGTGTCCGGGAGCTTGGCCGCTGAATTAAGATTCTGCTTGGCAAGGCCGCTCTGTACTTCCGCTGCCAAGGCCGCGGTGTGCTCCTCGGTACGGAGGGAGCGCTCCGTGTTTCCGTTAACTGTTATGATGTCGCGTGGTCCCGGCATCTTGAGCTTGAGATAAGCATAGTGTGGCACCGCATTGAATTGAGCAAATGCGGTTCGTCCGAGCAGTGCGTGATAGCCGCTGCGGAAGGGGACGATATCGAAGATCAACTCTTCGCTTCTGAAGTTGTCCGGGGATCCGAAGACAACCTCCAGTGTGATTGAGCCCGTACAGCGGGCCTCTACACCTGGTATGACTCCTTTAAAGGTAGTTTTTGTGGGTTTGATCCTTGAGGGATCGATGCCCATTTTGCGCACTATATCCTGATAGAGCAGGTTCAGGCTGCTGCCGCCGTCCATGAGGACGCACGTGAGATGGAACCCATCAACAATTGGATCGAGGACCAGTGTGGCTGAACCGCCATGACGGATACTGGTCGGATGGTCCCTACGATCAAAGGTGATCGGGTAGGACGACCATGGGTTGAACTTTGGGGTGACTGGCTCTATCGCGTAGATGTCCCTGAGCGCTCGTTTGCGCTCCCTTTTGGGTATATGAGTGGCGTATATCATGTTCACCGTTTTAACCTGGGGAGGGAACTTCTTTTGTCCTCCTGTGTTTGGTGAACGGGACTCCCTGTCGTCGTCCTCGCTTTGCGACCCCTTCTCCTTGTTTTCGGCATTTAACTTGCTGGCCTGTTTAAAAACCCAACAGTCTCTGTTGCTATGATTGGCTGGTTTATCAGGGGTGCCGTGGATCTGACATGGATGATCAAGTATGCGGTCCAAGCTGGATGGGCCTGGATTGTTTCTTTTGTATGGCTTCTTCCGCTGGCCGGACTTGGATCCGCTGAAACCGGCGTTGACCGCCGTGTCATCGGCAGTGCCACCATTGCTTCGGCGCTTGTGCCTGTTGCGTCGGGGCTTGTCATTACTATTATTGGCTTCAGAGGTACCGGCATCACTTGCAGTGTTATTGCTATGGGCTAGACAACTATCCTCGCCCACACAAAAGCGGGTCATGAGTGCCGTGAGGGCTGCCATGGACTTCGGCTTTTCTCGGCCGAGGTGACGGGCGAGCCATTCATCATGGATGCTATGCTTAAAGGCCGCTAGGGCTTCGGCATCTGGGCAGTCGACGATCTGGTTCTTTTTAGTTAGGAACCTAGTCTAGAATTTCCTGGCCGACTCTCCAGGCTGTTGAACTATGTGACTTAAGTCATCGGCATCCGGAGGTCGTACATATGTGCCTTGGAAGTTGTCACGGAAGGCATCTTCCAAGTCCTCCCAGCTGCCAATAGAGTTTTCAGGCAGACTGTTTAACCAGTGCCGAGCTGGCCCCTTGAGTTTTAGTGGGAGGTATTCGATGGCGTGAAGGTCATCGCCGCGGGCCATATGAATATGGAGAAGAAAATCCTCAATCCATACCGCGGGATCTGTTGTTCCATCATATGATTCAATATTTACGGGTTTAAACCCTTCTGGGAATTCATGCTCCATTACTTCATCAGTGAAGCAGAGGGGATGTGCGGCGCCTCTATATCGGGCCAAGTCGCGACATAGTGCGGATGTAGTCCGTCTGTGATTTTCGGCCCGGACATGGTTATGCTCGGTACGTCTGGCTTGATAGTCGTCGTCGCGCGCCAGGGCATGCCTCCGCGATCCGTAGATCGATCTGGACTGACCTGCTCTTTTCTCCAGGTTTTGCCGCAGGTCATATGTGTATTCCCGAGCTGTGGTATCTTTGCCTTTACGGCGAGGTAGTATGGGCAGGTGTTCGGCTTGAGTTGCCGCCTTGTCCCGGCCACGTGGTGGTCGGTCAGCCGCATTACGTGTTGATGGTGTGGGCTCAAGTGCCTCGTCATCGAATTGGGGTAGCAATTTACGCTTCGGGTAACTTTTAATGGGGCGCTCGAGTCCGTATTCCTCGGCTGCCAGGACATCGGTCCATCTGTCGTTGAGCAGATCTTGATCAGCTTGAAGCTGCTGCTGTTTCTTTTTCAGGCTCCTCGCAGTGGCTATTAGCCGGCGCTTAAAGCGCTCCTGCTCGATGGGTTCCTCGGGCACGATAAAGTCTTCGTCGCCGAGGCTCACCTCGTCTTCGGAGAGTGGAAGATAGTTGATGTCCTCCGAGTCTTCGTTTATGGCCTGTTCGTCAGGGCTAACTTGCCCATCTTCCCTATCGTCCTATTCGGAAGTCGGCTCGACGGGATCTTCTTTTTCTTCGGCATCGTCCGGAGTATTGTTTTCTCTTGTGCCGGTATTGCTGTCTTTTCCACGGCGTGATTTAGAGCGGTGCCGCTGACATCGGCGCTTCGGCTGTATCTCAGGAGTTTTATCCTCGACTGGATCTTTCTCGTTATCGCTGTTATTCTCTTTGGGAGTATCCACCATGTACACGTCGTACGAGGAGGTGGCTGTCCAGCGCCCAGTAAACGGCGGGTTTTGGGCCTGCTCCTCTCTGGCATCGTCGTCCATACCGTCGATGTCTTCGGAGTCGTAATCGAGCATGTCGGTTAAGTCTTCGACAGTGGCAATGAAGTGGGTGGTGGGTGGGAAGCGAAATTCCCCGTCATCAGCCCCCGGTTCAAACCGGATATAATTCGGTTGTGAGTCCCCCGCTAAGGAGAGGGTTTTTAATGAGTTTAGCACATCACCCAAAGGTGAGTGTCGGAAGATGTCCGCGGAGCTGAACTCGACGATCGGCGCCCGATCGAGCTCGATGGGCGCAGACGCACACGGTTCGGAACCTGTGGCCGGTGACGAATCCAAGGTTCCGGTGACACAGATCCCATTCGAAGTTGGGTCTGTGTGCGGCTCCAACGCCGCTGAGTCTGCGGCTTCCGTCGCGGGGTTGAGCTTCCCGTCCTCGGATGGCGCAATCTGCTCCGGATCTAGGGCCAGGGCAGTTACAGGTGCTATCTCCCGGGTATGGTCCGATGACAGATTTAGGTCATGTTCATCGCGGTGGTAGGGAGCGGCTGCCATGGGCTCGAATCCGTCGAAGATCAAGTCTCCACGGATATCAGCAACGTAGTTCAAGCTTCCAAACCTGACCTGATGGCCATGGGCGTAGCTGTCGATCTGCTCCAGATGGCCAAGCGAGTTGGCCCGCAGTATGAAGCCGCCGAATACGAAGATCTGGCCGGGGAGAAAGACCTCCCTCAAGGCAGCGTCATTGTGGATGATTGATGGAGCCATCGAGTCTTCTAGCGACGACACAGCGGAACTCTCAATGAAAGCACCAATGTCGGTGTCAAAACCGGCGGATCTCGGGTAGGGGGTCCCGAACTGTGCGTCTAAGGTCGATGGTAACAGGAGACGGGGGACACGATGTTTACCCTGGTTCGGGCCCTCTCTATGGAGGTAATACCCTACGTCCTGCTTGATTGATCTTGATGAATATGAGTATTACAAGAGTTGATCTACCACGAGATCGTAATGGCTAAAACCCTAGAAGTCTAGCCTGTCTGATTATGATTGCCTCTATGGACTAAACCCTCCGGTTTATATATACACCGGAGGGGACTAGGGTTGTACAAAGTCGGTTACAGAGAAAGGAATCTTCATATCCAAACGCCAAGCTTGCCGTCCACGCCAAGGAGAGTCCCATCCGGACACGGGGGAGAGTCTTCTGTCTTGTATCTTCATGGCCCATCAGTCCGGCCCACCTTACGTAGCCTGGACGCCTGAGGACCCCTTAATCCAGGACTCCCTCAACCCTCTCTCCTACTTTGGGCTGCAGAGCGTGGTGGCACATATCAGGGTATGGTGCATGGAGAGACGCATGGTACGCTGTGTACACACAGTTTTGCCTGATGAACGAAACCGCATTGCCATCAAGATCCTTGCCGTCGGTTATCTCCTGGTTAATCGGATAATTCAGTCCGAGAAACAGAGAACGTGTACCAAGGCTACTTATCAGCCTCTAGTCAAAAATTCCTGAAGGCCCAGAGAAGCCGGGATCCTGCTCAAAGACCTTGCAGTGACTGTGATTGTATTCCGTGAAACAACACGTCCGGTACGTGCGACCGATCATCAATCATTTGCCGTCGTCTGATCGAGCCAGGAACCACCTGCAACTACCATGCCGCTTTTCTTTGAAAGGTTTTGGGATTAGGAAGGGTAGGGACACCAGGCGGCCTACAACATCATATCAAGTTGGAGTCAAATAAAAAAGGGCTCGTACTGTAGTCAATCTTAAGAACAGCATGTTATGAGCATGAATATTTTTTCAGTAAATGTTGACAGTAATATAAGCAAGCCATCATGATATCATAGGAAAGTAACATACTGCTGTAACAGCCATTTGTAGCGATGACTAGAGTAGGCCAGCAATAGGTCCAGCCATAGAAGGAGTCCACAGTGTAAATGAAGCCCTTGTGTTCAATGGCATCAGAGAACCATGGAGGATGTATGATCCTGCGATGGACGTGCAGATTTATCCACTTAACGCAGTAACCTGTTAGATAGGCGAGACCGCGGTTGAAGAACGCAATTAGTTTGAAGTCTTTATAATTCGCCGATCTTGTGGGCACTTGGCAGATTACAACCTTGAGCAAATCAAACTTGGTATCATGTTGGCTACTGTAAGATTCCGAGTATTCTGGGCCGCGGTGCCAAAGTAGTGTCGTGTTAATCGAAGGAAGGGGGATCAATCGCCGAGTGTAGACCTCCACGAGCATCCAGCTGCCGCGACCGTCGATGAGCACCATCCAAGATGTGTTCATGCCGACCCAGCACATACCGTTAATGTAGTTGAGGGTGACGGGGATCGGATCACAGTCGAGGGGGTTGATGCTCGCCACCCTATGATCGTTATGCTGCGTGACACGCCGTTTCTGAAGATCAGGCGACATCAGCAAGCAGGGAGCTGGCTTAAAAAGCTCCGGCCTGAGGGCTTTGAGTAAACGGTACAGCCCCGACGAGCACGCGGCGAGCGGCATGGTACTGAGATTGTCCACACGCGAAACAATGAGCTTGATTACCTCTGTGGGGAGCGAATTCCAGCCACTCTTTCGGTGGACGCTGCTCGGTTCTACCATTGTTAGTGCTTGGGTTTCGGAAGAGGGGGGAGGCACGAATATGTGCTGTGGGAAGTGGACAGGTGATGATGACAATGTGGCAACAGCACGCCGCTTGACTTACGAGACACATCCCAGCAGCGTAGGGTCATATCGATGCCAGACAACTTGCTTGAATGATCACAGTACTAGTACAATAAACTACAGCACCTACTACTATGCCCTAGTTTGCATATAGTGGAGTAGGACTCTGCTCTACTACTAGCACCGGAGGAGTAGTATATTGTAAAATAGTTACAAACTTCAAAGCCCGAGTGTGGAACAACTACGAACCGCCATCGGTGCTAACTCCAATCCCCAGCAAACGTTCGCTGGGAGACATGGTAGTTGCAAACGCCCGCGATGCAGTTACAGTACGTGTGTAAGGGTGGCGGTTTTGTCAAATACTATGGCTTAAAAACAGGCCACCGTCGGATGGAAATCTGACGGTTATGTGGGATTTGCCAGGATTGGGCTCGTGGCGAATAATCGCCAGATATCATTACTAAAAAAAGGTTACAACACCAAGGCTATAACTTGCACCGGCTGACCACTAACAATGATACTAACATAGTTGTAAAATGGTCAAAGAACGTGTCTACGTGGTGTTTGGAATTATATGCAAACTAGCAAGATGCCCGTGCATTGCACGGAACATCAAGATGCATTTTTTTACAAAACACCTGTTGTGATTGACCCATGCAGGAGTAATCACCATCTCTGTAGTGTGCGTCAGGGGCAACGCCGCTGACGCTGACACGAGGCCGCTGTATCGGTTCGTGCTCACTGTTACTGCCCCTCTGAAGTATGAGGGCGCCCACGCCGCCTCCATCACGCTGAATGGGACTGTGCCGAGCTGCTCCGTTCCCGGCAATGTGGACATGGAAGACGCCTGGTATGATTTTCACCCCAAGATGATGCACGGGGACTCCAAGGAGGTTCACCTGGTCATATGCATTACCATGTCAACTGTTCATCATTAGTCTTCGCTCAATGTAAGCCGATGTCTAAGCATGTGGAGACTTCTTATTTATATAGTATAGAACCTTCCATGCATGATCTTGCTCTATTAGAGTATCGCGCTTGAATAAAAGTGTATCCATTTATGGTTTAGTCTAGAATCTTCCATGTATGCTTTTGCTCCATTAGAGTTCTCGCTTGCCATTTATGAGATTAATTGTGAATTTTTACTAAAGTAATGGTGAAAGACTTAAGATGAACCATTTCTTACATCTCCTCTGCCCCCTTCCAAGTCATCCTGATAAACAAAATCGATACTCAAAAAATAATTCTTAAAGATCATTTCTTGCAAAGCACAATAAGTGTTATTTCTTCAAAAGTTTTGGATGCAGGTTGAACACTTGAACGCTTTTGTTTGCAAAAGATACATTTTTTTATCTATTTAGCCTACATTTACTATTCACCCGGATGCTTATGAGCTCTAGAGAAGAAATAATATACTTAGAAACCTATCGATGCTCGTTACACATTAGATGACCCCCACATACTTTGTCAAAATAAACAACTCCCCGATCAATGCATTTCACTATTCCGTGCAACGCACGGGCACCTTACTATATATAGTACGACCATAAATTTAGCAAACATTATATATAGTACGATAAATGCTCATGCATGTCACCAAAAATTATATCATTGAAAACTATGTTCAAATACGAATCCAACGATATAGTTTTTGTTGACATGCACTAACATTTTGTTGACATGCACCTGGATGGACACTTTCAACTCTTGGGGCCTCTTTGATTCGTATGATTTTGTAAACATAGGAATAGGAATTGCAGTGGCCTGCCCACTTGAATCCTATAAGATTAGCAAGGAAATGCGGGGAGCTGTGTCGCCTTTGAGAGTTACACTGATATTAACAGTACCGCACCTTTAGTTGAAGAGAGCTGGTATCCGAAGCCTTTCTAGCCGTACCTGCAATAGTAGCCCATATTTTCCAGCAAGTTCCACTTTCCTGATTTTACTTGTGATGCTTATAGTTTTCCCGTTATATCTACACTATGATCTGTGTAGCTACTTTGTGTCGCACTAGCAGCAGTCCACTCTTGAAGCTAAACAACACACCAATCATAAGTCCAAAGCTTACTTCTTCAAATACGAATTGTGATATGATACTGGTATTAGTTAACAGACACACATTTAATTGGTCAGCTAATGCTACCACTTGATTTTCCAAATGCATGTGGCCACATATAGAGAGACAGCATGGAATTGCATTTCTTTGGGCGCTGTGATTCATCATGAGTGGGCAACCAACATTGTATTGAAAGAAGCGGAATCTCAAGAATATGCTTCCTCTTCTGTTCTTTAACATGTTCCTCTTTTGTTATTCTGTATTTAGTACGTACAGTATATTCCTTGTCAGGAAGGGGAGCAGGGACATCTGCAGTCAACAGCTGATAGAGCTGGCCTATACGTGATCGATAGGCTTTCAATTAGTAGCGGCAATACAACACCATATTTTCCAACCAGTTCCACTTTCCTGATTTATATATGCTGGTTTTGGTGTACCCCTTTTATGTACACTACGATCTGCCTAGTTGCTGTGTGCTCTTGTTATCATGGTTTGGCAACAAACTCTCTATACAGTATATTATGAACCTATCATCTGCCAACTATCCTTACTTCTGGAGCCTATTTTTTTGTGTACTTGTGCCAGATTATATTAATGCACGCACCACAATACAGCACACATGGGCTCTCTCATCAGAATCCAGTGATAGCACACAAGGGTTTACAGGGAGCCCCTATATTAGAATATCCTCTGCATTACAAAGATAATCTCACTACTATTTATGTTTTCATGCTTCTCAGATATTGTACGTAATCATAATGAATATGAGAATGCGCACATCAGAAGAATATTGTGGAACACTGCAATGACTAACAAAATTGGCACCAAGGCATTGAGTTCCATTTTGGATGCAATGAAACTCATACGCTCCCCACCTGCAGATTCTTGTTTACAATATGATCCTAATGACTATTCTGACCTCGAGGAGTCGAAGGCAGATGGCCTGTCCTGTTCACCCATCAAGGTGTCTGTTCTAATTTGGCAAGGTTTTATTGATTGCGCGTATCTTGCATAAGGTGTCTTGCATTTCTTCTACTTTGTTGCACCGCCATCTGCTTAGTTTACTCATCATATATGTCAGGATGCCATGCCCATCCATTATCAATACATATTCCATCTGTCATCATACCATGTTTTTCCACTCAAATGTTGTTCTTGTGCATCAAACATCAAAAAGGAAGCGGGTGATTGCCGAACCTGAAGGAGCACCAGCAAAGTCCTTGAAAAACATGGTGGTGCCAGAGAAATCAGATAGCACCCCACTTATATTGGCTCTACAACCAGTGACACAAAACGTAGGACTGACTCCAGCAGACTATACCCATACTTCACTGGCCACACCACTAGCCCCACCACACAGGACCTGCACTCCAGCAAAAGGTATGCGGATTTTAGTTGCCATAGCACCAGCCGTACCACAGAAAAATGCCACTCCAGCAAAAAGTACAACAAGTCCACTGGCCGAAGACCTATCCCAACTGCAGAGACGGCCAATTCCTGCAGATTGGAACCCCATTCTAGTTATTCCCAGTTTAAAAGACAATGATTTCAATGTTGTTAGGGACTACGTGCATATATTCCCATCATGGGAAGATTATAGTGAAGACAAACACCATTTTCACATCTTCCTGTCCCACTTACGTGTAAGTGCTATTATTCATGGTGATTATTTTCCTGTTTTCTGCTGATTGAACACATCAATGATTTATATTACATTGTTGTAAGTAGGCGAGGGTCAATCTGGATAGTCATGACAAGCAAAGCTTGCTTGATCTTTTCAAGGAAGTATTGCAGCAGTATTGGTGTTACCTGAGGAAATCACACTTTGATGGCAAGTCTATAAACGAACTTCCGGTGAAGTCTCCTGTGCTAAATTTAGAAGACATTGAATGGAAAAACCTTGTTATGCACTGGTCTTGTTCCCAGGATGAGGTACTGTCTATGATATCACATGACAATTTGAACTTCTACTTTTCCGCATGTGCCTTACGGATCTCTTTTGCAGGAAATCTGCTCGAAGAAGAATTACGGTTTGAAAAGGATGACAGGATATCGCAAATATGCTCCCCGCTGCTTTGCTCTTGTTAGTACCTGTTGTCCTGTATCACTGTACTTGCATTCATACCTGGTTCATTATGTGACAGCAGTATGCATGATAGCTTGCTTATCAATTGTTCGCTCCAAATTATCATATCTGTATTAATGGTTATATTAATGTAGAATATACCCAATGCCAATGAAAAAGTTTAGCTCTGCATTGTTCTTGTAAGTATTTGTTGTCCTTTATCAGTGTACTTATATTGACAGCTAGTTGTTCATGTACCATCACTCTGCAGCTTATTTTCCTTTGCCCTCTATTTTCTACACATCAGATCTATATTTACTCTTACCATAAGGTCGGATAACACCAATGGTACTGAAGAAGTTTAGCTCTGCATTGCTCTTGGTTGTACCTTTTGCCTGTATCGCTGTACTTACATTTCTAGCTACTTGGTTATGTAGCATCACTCTTCATCTTATCTTAAATATTCTCCATTTTTTTCTTATATTATCACATCTATATTTACTCTTAACAAAATGTATAATAAAGGCAATGCTTACGAAGAAGATTATGTGGTAAACTTCTTGAATTGCCCCCCCCCATCAGCATGGACAAGGGCTTTATAGAGCCGGTCTTCACCACTAATGTAAGTTTGTCCTTCTCAAGCGTTCAAACTTTGTTGTGTATATTTGGTTAGGCATGACTGCAACAGCTGTTTATTTTTGGTGTTTGCATCAAATTGCATGTTTAAAGTTTATTATGAAGTTCATAAACAAAAGTTTGTCCTTCTCAATTTAAGTTTTCAGTTGTACAACCAAGTTCCTTCTTCATACCATGCACTGCATGTATGCTTCTGTTCTTGATCCGTAATCCAGTGGTGTGGTGAAACTACCCACTACAGCACAATGTCATATTCTGCAATGTATTAACTATGAACAATGTCATATCATTCTACTATTATTTAAACCGTCTCTTTATTTGCCAATCTAAAATGGGATAAATTGACAGAACACTAACCATTGATACTTATGAGTTCTTGATTTGTAATCCAGTGGTGTCGTGAAGCTGCCAACTCCTTCACAATGTCATTTCCTGCCATGTCTTAACCTGAACAATACCATATTGTGTTAATGCTATTTTAAACTGTGTCTCTTTATTCGCCAATAAGAAATGTGATGAATTGTCAGCACTGATACTTATATGTCCAAAACATATCATCTGTCTACTTGTTTCTCTTTCAGGGTGAGGAGGATATAAGCATCAAACAAGCGCAGTCTCATCAGCTTGCTCAGCTGCTTGCGCTGCAGCTCCCAAGCAGGGCTAACCTTTCTTGAACTCTATTGAAGTGCTATCAGTTTTGTATATTATTTTGTCAGCGTGTTTATTTGCACTGGTGGCGATCTTTGATGCCCAGTGTATGTAATCTGCTGTCTGATTGTGCTTTATTATCATAGTGGGAACTTTGATGCCCAGTGGATGTAATATGCCGTAATTTCTTTATTGTATAGTCCAGGTTTTTTCTTATTCACGATGCTGTAGTTATTTTACTGTATATATATATCATGTCTTCGCGCCATGAAAAGTAAACCGGCCAAACCGTAAAATTACGGTACATAATCGGGCCGTCATGCAAATCACTATATATGGGCCGCATCATGGGCCCAGTCATCTTGGTCCGTTAACAGGCCTAAATGTAAACTGGCCCACTAGTAGTTTCGGGCTTTTAATAGGCCGAGTAAACCACCGGCCCTATTTTGGCAAGAAAATTCAATGGGCTTTTAGTAGGCTGAAAAGTAGGTTGGGCCTGAAATGTGCCGAACAGCTCACGGGCCGACAACGGGCTGAAATAGACCCCGGCCCATGATTGTGCCAATCACATCACAGGCTGTTAACATGCCAAAATTGTCTCGGTCCTTGTTTGACCCAATCAGATTATCGGATGTGAGCAGGCCGGATGCAAAACGGGCCATAATTAGGCCCAACTATATGACGGGCTTTTAACAGGCCAAAATAAATATAGGGCCGAAATGTTAAATGGGCCTTTAACAGGCCGAAACTAATATCAGGCTGTACTATTAAATGGGCCTTTAGCAAACAGAAATCCTAACCGGGCCTCAAGTGGGCCCAAAAGCACAGCGTCCAGTTGACGGGCCGAATCTGATATGGGCCATAATTTAGCCCAAAGAATGAAACGCTCTTAAAGGACCGAATCAGATATGGGCCGTAATATGGCCCAGAACGTGGTAGGCTTTTAATGGGCCGGATCTCATATGGGCCCTTATTAGGCCCATAACGTGGCAGACTGTTAATGGACCGGATCAAATATGGGTCGGCATTTGGCCCAAAACATGGCAGCATGTTAACGGGCCGTCCCACTAGTGTCTTCAAAATCTAGTGGGCCTTTAGCTGGGCCGGCCCATTATGGTCTGCAAAATCTTGTGGGCCTTTAGCTGGGCCAGCCCATTATGGTCTGCAAAATCTTGTGGGCCTTTAGCTGGGCCGGCCCATTTAATCTTTATGGGCCACTTCTGGGCCGGTCCACGTGTCAACATATCATAGGCGCATCTCGCCCATTGGATGAGTGACATCTGTGCCAACGCGGAGCTCACACGTGGTTTTGTCGGCCAATGAGAATTTTACACGAGGAAAATCGCCATTAGTCATGGCTGTTAGCAGGTTATCGGATCCAAAATCGGACCCGATAGCTTAACGGCGACCCGTTACGGTGGATGCCACGTGTCGGTTACCCTTGACGAAAGCACTTCTATGACGCGCGATTTATCGTCATGGAAGTGGACACTTCCGTGATGATAATTTTGGTTCATGGAACACTTCTACGACAGCACAGGTATGACTATCTTGATTCTGTCATAAAATCGTCATGGATGTACATGCATGACAGAAAACATGACCTACTGTGACAAACACGTATCATCACGGAAGTGTATTTTTTTGGTAGTGTGATGAATGTAGCTCTAGCCCTAAGACTAAAAACCCTCGGTTTATATAGACACCAGTAGGGTTAGGGTTACAGAAGATAGATTACAATAAGGGTTTAAAGAGATCATGCGCCTTCTTGACTTGGAGGGCACACCACGGCTTCATAGATCTCCTGTCACTATACGGCTCCACCAGTCCGGCCCATGTATAATGGGCCGTCGCCCCGCGGACCCCTTAGTCCATGACTCCCTCAGTAGCCCCCGAACTTGCCTCCAACGCCAAGGCTTGTATCCGGCATCCGCTCACCCGACCAGTATTCAGCTTGCGAGGCGAGTTCTTCAGTATGTTCTACCCATATTTGGAACCAAGTGATGTCCGGGATCTGAAACGGCAGTTTTACTTAACACCGAAGGCAATAATAAACACACAGCGTTCAAGTGTAAATGGTGTCTTCATCTGATAACTTTTTCTCCTCCAACGAAGAGTCGCTTCCGGCCATAACGCCAAGTAGTTACTATTTCTCGAAGCGCGGCTCGAGGCCGACGCCATGTTTGGCACGTCCCCTCGAGGTGGAGATCGTGTCCCGCTTTTCGGGGGATATGGTTAATGATCTCGATTCCCCTCCTCGCACATAACATCACAGGCATATCAGGAAGTGGAGAAGCCAACGGCGTGGAAAAAGGAATCCCAGGCCAATCAACATTCTATAAAGGGAGAGCTATCACAGTCAGCAACCCACGCCTTCTTCCACCTCCCGCTCACGCAGATCCTCAGAGCTCCAGCGCCCCCTTCCTCTGCTTCCACAGCAAACCCTATCCCGTCTACTTCGACCATGGCAAGCTCGGGCGCCAACGGGAAGTGGGAAGCCTCCTCCGTCACCGACGATGACATCGTGTGGCTGAAGCAGGCCGGATATTTGTTGACCGACGTTGCTCATCGGGCCCCCGAAGAGGGCCAGATCATCCCCATGCCCCAGCCGGCCGGGAGGGTCGTGTTTCTTCCCCATTTCCTTAGGGGGGTAGTATTTCCCCTGCACACCTTTGTGCGGGGGTTAATGTTCTTCTACGGGCTAGATTTTCACGATCTAGCCCCCAATTCCCTCCTCCACATCTCGACCTTCATCGTCTTTTGCGAAGCGCTCCTTTGAGTTCAACCGCACTTCGGTTTATGGCTGAAGGTGTTCAATGTCAAGCCCAAGGTGGTTGGCAGCAAGCATGCGGACTGTGGAGGGGCCATGATTAGTAAACTGACGCGGGTCCAGTGGATGGACGGACACTTCATCGACACCGTCCAGATGTGGCAAAAGGAGTGGTTTTACATCACCGAGCCGAGGTAGGCCGCCTGGGGAGCGGCCCCCGCATTAAGGTCCGGACCCCCTACCAGATTGGCCTCATGGACCACCAAGAGCCCGGACTGGGGGTGTGTCGCTCACACAAAGGAATTGCAAAAGCATGTCGACAGCATAATAGAGACCGGCGCGAAGCTGGTCGATGTGGTCCAGATCATGCTCCACCGCCGGCTCCTCCCTTGCCAGGAGAGGGCCAAGCCTATATGGGAGCATGAGCCCGAGGATCCGGCCACCGTGCGATACCTCTATGGCACGACTCCTGACAAAATATGGGGCCAATTATTCCAGACCCAGAAGGAGTGGCCGGTCGAGGGGAAGGACATCGGCCTCGATGCCGCGAACCCTCCAAAGGAGGTGAGTGGCACTCTTCTTCGAGGAGAGTTCAGATATTCATATCGCGTTTGGTTCAGCCTGACCTGGTTATGCGGATTTTGTAGGGCTGGCTTGCCAAGGCCAAGAAGATCAGCGGCCCAGTGCCACTGCCAGAAGAGCCCCGATCAAAACAGCTGGAAAAGCTGCTGGTCGTAGTGCCTTACAAGGCGCCCATCAAGAAGGGCAAGAAAAAAGAAGTATCGGAGGCCAGGGAGGGCCTCCGCCGCAGGGTTCATCCAGGCAACCAGTCCGGAGATGCTGCGGCCTCATCCGTGCAGGATGGGGACGAGGAGGAAAGCGCCTCCTCGTGCTCCAAAAAGAGGGCGGTGTCCGAGGACGTCGTGGAGGTCCAACCTTCTCCGGCCCCGAAGAGACGATGCCGGCCTAAGCTGGTCCTGTCCAACAGCTCGGACTCCGACAAGGAGTCCAAGGCATCCGAGGAGATCCCGCAGAAGGGACCCAGGGTCAAGCCCCCAGCCAGTAGGTAAGGCATTGGTATTTTTAGCTATCCTGTTTTTAGTAATTCGTTTTAGTTGAAGGCTAACCCTTCTGAATTACAGCCCCCCACATGAACGCCCCACTGAGCAGACTTCGGAGGGGACGTCTCCGCCCGCCGAACTGGCGGACAGTGGGTCTATGGTGCACTCCGCGCCTCCCCTGGTCCTCGAAGAGGTTGAGGAGGTGCGGTCCCGAAGGACTCCTCCTCCTCTGAACACACGGGGAGAGGCCGACGTCATAATGGCCGAGGTTAACACCTCGGTCATCGAAGACCAGGAGGGAGCGTCCCTCCTGGCTGACGCGGGAAAGGAGTCTGGACCATCCAGACCCCATCCGTCAACCGCTCCCGAGCCCCCAAGGCCTTCGACGGCCTAGGCTCCTCCCAGCGGGGAAGGGGCCGGGGAGCCAACGTCAGCGCCGAACACCTCCACACGGGCGGCGGCTGGCTGGCTAGACGTGCTGGAGGAGCTGGTGGACAACTCCACTATCATTGACGGGCACAGGTGCTGGAGGAGCTGGTGGACAACTCCACACAGGCGGTTATGCAGGGTGTTCGGTCCGTCCAATCTGGACTGAACAAGGTTGTCCAAGGCCTTCTAACAGGCTTTAAGGTAAGTCAAGTAATGCTCTTTCCTCATAATGCGGTTGTAATTGTCAGTTTGGGTAGGCCGTATACATATCAGCCCCTGAGACTCTGCAAGGACTTCGAAGAAAACTGCAGATGATCAAATTCGATAGGCCGATTAATAATGTCGACATTTCTTTTGCTGACGCAGGCATCTTCCATGGTCGCGGCTGCTAATGCCGCGACATTAGAGGAGATGGATCAGAAGCTCAAGCTTTCCAATGAAGAGCTTGACCTTGTCAACAAACGGCTTGACGAGGCGCAAGGTAAGTCCTGTGAGAAGATGTGTACTTTGCTTATCGCCGGATATTGATGATCTGGACTGTATGCTAATCCTTTATCTTGACGATCCTGCAGCTGCTGCCGCCGAGGTCGACGGCTTGAGGGAGGCCCTGAAGAAAGCCGAGGCCGAGGTGGCCGCGAAGAAGACGGCCGCTGAGAAGGCGGTGGCCGAGCTTGAGAAGGCCAAGCTTGCTGCTGAGCAGCACGAGGCTCGAGTGACCGAAGTCCAAGTGGAGCTCCAGGATGACACCGAGAAGCTGGAGGCCCTTGAGAAGGGGCAGGAGGAGCAGTCCTCCCATCTATCCAAGGCGGAGAAGGAGCTCCAGGAGGCGAGGACTGACGCGCGAGGTGTCCGGGAGGAGCTCCGCCAAGCCGCGCAAATTGCAAATGGTAAGAAATACTTACTGCAGAGTGTGTTCGGAGGCAACAGGTTCGCCCTGCTGACGCGGGTCTGGCACTCCGCAGGCGTCTTAAACTTCCAAGGAATGTGGCGGCCGCAGCGAGGCACTATGCCACCCTCGAGGAGGACTCCATGCAGGGGCTCTTCTGGTCACAGTTTTCGGATTCCGAGCATCCTCCCCTCCTCAGTGATCTAATGAACAGCTGATGGAGATGCATCGGATGTCCGAGCTGGCCGTGAAGGACCTCTGTGTCAGTCTGTGGCCTACCGAGCCCCTTCCGGACACCTACTTCGGCTTTGTGCAGAAGCTGCGGGAGGCGCCGCTCCGGATTGACGCCGTAAAGCGGTCAGCGTGCCTTGAGGGGGCAAGGCTTGCATTCGCGAAGACCATGGTGCATTGCCTGAGGATTAATCCGATGGACATGGCCACTGGTCCTCCACCCCAGGGAAAGGAGCATCGCCGCCCTGAGCAGTACTTTGCATAGGTGATGAATGGCGCGCGGGCGATAGAGGGCCAGTGTTCGAAAGATGTAGTGCTTGAGTGATTGTATTAATTTTGTATTAAGTGGACCTCATGCTTTATAATGCCTCTGCCTGACTTGCTTTATATTGTCATGATTTAATTTTGACTCATGTGCGGCCGTATGTTTATTCTGAAAGCTACCAGTCATCGGCTTCAGCCCCCAAGTGAATATCATGAGGGGTGTTTCGTCTCTGCACTGTTACCCTTAGCCAACGTCTTGGTACCCGGAGGTGGTAGTGCGGGAGCGAAACCAGGCAATCGGGCTATTCGGTTTTATTGCTTTCACTTAGCCGTAGGAGCTTGATGGTGGGGACTAGGGACTAGCCCCCGGTGTATTGTGATGTACTTGGGGATCAAAACCTACCCTTTCCGATCACGTGGTTTGTGTTAAGACGAACCCTTCGTTTGACACAGCGAAATCGCCAATGATTTTTGGAGTCGAACCTCGTCATCGGATCGCTGATCAGTTCGCGCTTACCATGACGGTCAGTTTTCAGCTTTCTCCTCCTGAGGTACTTGACCGGGCGAGCCAGAAGTACAATCGCAGGGGTTCTCCCTTTGCCCTCTTAGCCGAACGTGCGGAACATAAGGGGCAAGCACAGGAGCCGGGCAACCCAACTATTGACCTAAGACATGGTTCGGAACTTGATGCATATAATGCAATATCCGAGACGCTGAACACCTAGCGGAAAGCGGTCCCAGACTTGAAGATATTGAGCTGATATATAAATCGAACTCTTGACTAGTTAATGAATTTTCATGCCGAGCTGTTCGAAGAGCGAGGGGAGAATCGGAAAGGGAATAGACAAATTGTAGGATGCGGATATCCGAACACCATAAAGGGTATTTTTATTATTTCTCGTTAGCTCGGGACGTCTATCCGTATAATTCAAACTGCGAAGGCAATACTTGTGAAAGAAAAAGAAAGTTTACAGAGTAAAGGTAGACGCAGGGCCTTGATGCATGAGTTGGAGCCTTCACTGTGCCCTGTTGCACGTCTGCGCCTTTGCTTCTGATAGGTGGGGGTTGGGACCTTCGATGAGACCTTGATGGGCGAGGACCCTGCCGATGAAGCTTTATGCTTGGGGTTATCCGGAATTGGTCCCCGGGTCATCCGAAGACGAAGTAATTCTGAAGTTCGGTTTAACCGAACATGCACTTCAGATTTATTAATGTATGCCTCACTGCTGCCCATGGTATTTTGAGTGTGAAGTTATGCTGACGAGGCACGTGGAGCATGAAGAATGTGGGCGTGTCATGGGGCGCGTATCCCTATTTACAGCGAACGCATGCGGGTTCCCATGACGGGGAACGGGTTCGAACCCATTTACTATTGTCGCCGGCCTTTACGGCTGGTTGGCATCCGGGCCTATATGGGCCAGTGTAGTCTTCGGCCGCTAGGGCCGTAGTGTGCTCTTTGGTTCGAAGTGAGCGTTCTGTGTTGCCATTGATAGTTATGACGCCTGAGGGACCAGGCATCTTCGACTTGAGGTACGCATAATGCGGGACGGCATTGAATTTGGCGAACGTTGTTCGGCCGAGTAGCGCATAATAGCCGCTGCGAAAAGGTGCTATGTCGAAGATCAAGTCCTCCCTTTGGAAGTTATCGGCGATCCAAACACTACTTCAAGCGTCACGCTGTGCAGCGGGCCTCCACTCCTGGAATGACTCCCTTAAAAGTGGTGTTACTGGGTTTGATCCTTGATGGATCGATCCCCATTTTCCTCATTGTATCTTCGTATATCAGATTGAGGTTGCTACCTCCGTCCATGAGGACTCTAGTGAGGTGGAATCCATCGATGATAGGGACGAGCACTAAGGCTGCAGACCCACCGTGGCGTATGCTGGTCGGATGGTCCCTGCGATCGAACATGATCGGACAGGCTGACCATGGATTGAACTTCGGCACTACTGGCTCGATGGAGTATACGCCCCGTAGCGCTCGCTTCCTCTACTTCTTTGGTATGTGGGTTGCGTAGATCATGTTTACCATCTTGACATCGAAAGGGAAGGGTTTCTGGCCTCCACTGTTTGGCCTGCGGGGCTCATCATCGTCCTCGCTTCATGGGCTTTTGCCCGAGTCTTCGGCTGTGAGCTTGCCGGCCTGTTTGATCACCCAACAATTTCGGTTGGAGTGGTTGGCAGGCTTCTCCGATGTGCTGTGGATCTGACAGGGCCTGTCCAGAATTGTATCCAGTCTGGACAGGCCGTCACTGTTGCCTTTAGGGGCTTTCTTTCTGGGTCCGGACTTCTGGTTTCGGAATCCGGCATTTACTGCCGTATCCTTGCCCTCGCCATCATTGTGGTGACGTTTATTCTTGCTGCGTCGGGGCTTTCCATGTTCATCCCGAACCTCGGAGGTACCGGGTGTGTCTGGGTTGGTGCTTTTGCGAGCAAGCCAACTGTCTTCACCTGCGCAAAAGCGGGTCATGAGGGAAGTAAGGGTTGCCATAGTTCTTGGTTTGTCCTGGCCGAGCTGCCGTATGAGCCATTCATCCTTGACACTATGCTTGAAGGCAGCCAGGGCTTCGGTATCCGAACAGTCGATGATCTGGTTTTTCTTGGTCAGGAATCGGTTCCAAAATTGTCGGGCAGATTATCCGGGTTGTTGTGTGATGCGATTTAGGTCGTCAGCATCTGGAGGCCGGACATAGGTGCCCTGAAAGTTTGCTCGAAAAGGGTCCTCGAGCTCTTCCCAGCAGCCTATAGAGTCTTCGGGAAGGTTCTTCAACCAGTGTCGAGATGGACCTTTAAGTTTTAGCGGCAAATATTTGATGGCGTGGAGGTCATCTCCTCGCACCATGTGGATGTGGAGGAGGAAATCCTCTATCCATACAGCTGGATCTATGGTTCCATCATATGATTCGATGTTCACAGGCATGAAGCCTTCCAGGAATTGGTGCTGCATTACCCTCTCTGTGAAGCACAAAGGGTGTGTGGCGCCCCAAACTTGGGCTACATCACGTCGGAGGTCTTTGGCCCTCCGAATCTGCTGCTGCTCCTGGATTCTATCGTTTCGGTTTAGCCGATCATAGTATCCTTCCCGGTAAGCGGGCGGGTCTTCTCTGGGTCCGTAGATGGACCTGTTACGGCCCCCTCGAGCGTCTAGGTCATGGAGGAGGTCGTACTCGTATGTGGGCCGCACTTGATCCTTGCCGTGACGGCGAGGTGGGGCGGCTGGGTGTTCGGCCTCATCAGCTTCCCTGTCCCGCCCTCTAGGGGGGCGGTCCGGCTGTTCGATGCTTGTGTATATCGGGCATGTGGACTCTACGGCCTCGTCGTCCAACTGCGGCAGGAGTCTTTGCTTGGGATAACTTTTGGTTGCTTGTTCGCGGCCATACCCTTCTTCGGCAGCTAGGACTTTAGTCCATCGGTCATTGAGGGTGTCCTGTTCGGCTTTGATTTTGCGTTTTTGTTTCTTTAGGCTGCGGGCGGTGGCTAAAAGCCTCCGCTTGAACCGTTCTTGCTCCAGAGGGTCTTCGGGGACGATGAAATCGTCCTCCCCAAGGCTGACCTCCTCTTTAGAGAGTGGGAGGTAGTTGCTGTCCTCGGAGTCGTCGGGGTTTACTGAATTGAGCGGGTCCTCCTGCCCCGCGGGGTCATCCTGATGATGTTCGAGGGTTGCGTCTCCGGCGAGGTCATCCATATTATTTACGGTGTCGTTCTCCGCAGAGTCCATGTTGCTCGCATGGCTTCGACGTGGCTTTGATCGCTGGCGTTGTTTTCGGCGTTTGGGCGGCTCGTCTCTGGGCTTGCCCCGGTCCTAATCAGGAGTGCCATCGCCGTCCTGGGGGGTGTCCACCATGTAAATATCGTAGGTGGATGTGGCCGACCAGCGACCGGTGACGGGGGGGGGGGCGACGTCAGTATTGACCGTGGGTCCGCCCTCCTCGTGCATGTATTCGGTATTTTCCGAATTGTAATCTAGCATATCAGTTAAATCGTCGATAGTGGCTACCAAGTGGGTGGTGGGTGGGACGCAAAATTCCCTATGGTACGCCTCGAAAGGTTGATGATTGAAGGCGGAGGGCAGGTCCACCTGGATGGTCATGTTCTGAATTCGGTCCAGTGCCTCGTTTAACATTGCGAGGGTCGCCGAGCTCGAGGGCTCTTAGCCGAATTCTGGTGTAACGGCGTGGGCGGCGATCAATGCCCTGGACGGTCCTTGGTTTCCACTGGTCGTGCTGAGCTTGGGATGCGGGGCCGGATCCTTGAAGGGGTCCGGGTCATCACTGGAGGTCAAGGACGGTCTTTGGTCCTTGCTTGTGGTTTCCCTGTCGGGGTTCGAGATCGAACTGCTTTGGGTAGGGGGTGACCCCTGGCCGTTAGCTGCCACTTTGTCGTAAGGGCTCAAGGCCAGGAGAGCGTTGAGAAAGGAAGGTTCGGCCGAGATTGACTCTTGGCCTCTGCCTCCTGATTCTACCTCGAAGGTCGAGGATAGGTCTTCCGCAGTCATGATGTGTCCGGATGGAGGCAGAGTTTGGCCCCTGCTCGAAGCGGAGCTCTCCTGGCTTGAAGCTGGCGAGGCCGATCTGCCGATCGGATCGTAAAGGAACTCCGGAGCGGGCGTGGCGAGGGTGTGGGAAGGGGAAGTGAATCTGGTGAAAACTAGATCACCCCGTGCGTCCGCAACATATTCCAGACCACCGAATCGAATCCGGTGTCCGGGGGCGAAGGCGTCGACCTGACCCAGACGACCAGTCGGGTCTGCGTGCAGCACGATGCTGCCAAACGCGAAGAGTTGTCCGGGGATGAAGAAGTCCTCGGATCCGATGCCCTCTCCTTTGATCAGGCGAGCCATCGATCCTTTGGGCAACCCTACAGTGGAACTCTCAATGAAAGCACCAATGTCGGTGTCAAAACCGACAGACCTCAGGGTAGGGGGTCCCGAGCTGTTGATCTAGGATTGATGGGGAACAAGGGATGATGAACACAGTGTTTACCCAGGTTCAGGCCCTCTCGAAGAGGTAATACCCTATGTCCTGCCTGATTGTATTGGATGTATAATGTGGTTTATAGAGTAGATCTACCTCGAGATCAGCATGAGCTAAACCCTAAGGAGATGAGGTGATGAATGTAGCTCTAGCCCTAAGACTAAAAACCCTCGGTTTATATAGACACTGGTAGGGTTAGGGTTACCGAAGATAGATTACAATAAGGGTTTAATGAGATCCTGCGCCTTCTTGACTTGGAGGGCACACCACGGCTTCATAGATCTCCTGTCACTATACGGCTCCACCAGTCCGGCCCATGTATAATGGGTCGTTGCCCCGAGGACCCCTTAGTCCATGACTCCCTCAGACATGGTCGGCCCTTTTTGGAGAGAGTACTAAATAGTACTACATCCGTCCGGGTTTAAAAGACCCATCGACATAATCTCTAAGACCAAGGCAAAAATAACTCTGGGCAGTTACAAAAAGTAATCGGTTCCGCGTACACAACTGGGTATGGGGAAGAGAGAAAGACCCCTTAAATCGGGCATGCATTGGCTGCTTATATTAATTAATACGATTGCATGCAGCCACGTCCAAGCTTTTAAATAGCGGATAGCGGACTGGTTGCGGATTAGGGTCCGCGTAGCGGAATGCGGATAGCGGGCGCTATTGCGGGCGCTATGTCCACATAGCCAATTTTTAAAAAACACTCATAAATTTGAGATTGTTGTGTATATTTCTAGGCCATTGACAAAAAATATGACACTTAATTTGAGAAATCATCATTTATATAAGAATATAAACAATAATTGAACAATATTTGGTCGTGCAACCATGCAAGCAAAACACATTTACCAAAATAGATTACACAACAGCACAACAAGGACTTATATAGTGGGAGATATTGCGGATAGCGGATGATATAGCGGTCTAACAAGTGATATTGCGCCAGCATCATGACAACACGCTATTTTCTAACGGAACCTTAAACTAATAGCGGCAGGGTGACGCTACCGCTATTGCGACCGCAATAGCGGAGGTAGCTGACGCTATTTAAAAGCTTGGCCACGTCTCTCTCCTCCTTGCATGCAGTCTTGACCGTCGCGCTTGCATGTAGTCCCTTCTTTCTCGTTAAGTTAATTCACCCAATGAGTAAATGCAATGCCAATAGAGCCAAGCAAAAAAGCAGGGCCTTATAGTTATGTCCGGCCTAATAATTCCGGACTACCCTCCGTGGCCCTCCGTCCTTCGGGTGTAAATAGTTAAGCCGATGACATGTGGGTCTACCACAAGAGGGCCCATATGTCAGTTAATGGAAGAGAGAGGTGCATAGGCGTACTTGCGGAAGCGTGCTCCACTGGCAAACATGATGGCAGTACAAGGTAAGGCTGATTTAGTAACACCAACACGCTGGCTCAGCTTATTAATTAAGAGTCCCATCTGCTGCAGCGTGTATTGTCACTTCACTGACTAGGTGAGTAAGGCCCTTCCCAGTGCTCCAAGGTGTACAGGTGCTAAGGACGCCACATAGGCAGAAAAGTGATGTGGCAAAGCAATTAAAGAGGAGAGAGAGCATTAGGCCCCTCCCAATGCTCCACCTTGTACAGGTGCTAAGGTTGCTAACTAAGCAAAAAATCTGATGTGGCATGCTAGTTAAGAAGAGAGAGAGTAGTATGGTGACTCCAGGAAGAAACGGTGCTAAGCACGTGTACCTAGGTGGAAGCACAATTCTGAGTCTACAACTCATTAAATGCATGAAGCTCAGCACCCAAAAGCTTAGCACCTTTGCATTGGGGACTTGAGTTGCTAATGCATTTAATATACTTAGCACCTCATCTAAGCACCTTTGCATTGGAGGAGGTTTATGGTGACCCCAGGAAGAAACGGTGCTAGGCACGTGAACCTATGTAAAATGACTACCAACCAATAATGAGAGAGTTTAATTATTAAACAATTTCATGAGGGAACCTTAGCTACAAAAGCTAAGCACCTTTACATTGGGGAGACTAGTTGCTAAGATTTTTAATGCACTTAGCACCTCATCTAAGCACCCATGCAATGAAAGAGGCCTAAGAGCAAGTATAATAAGGTGATGTGGGCGGGCTGTAAGACTTAAAATAGTATATTGTTGCTGAGTTGGCAGAGAGAGAAGAAGAGAGAGAAGAGAAGCGGGCTACTAACTAACAGCCGGCTGTAGCACATGCTCCTAGACACTTTGTGAGAGAGGGAGGTGGGCCATGTATCAATAAAGTACTATTTATTTGCATCTGACTATTATACTTGCTGGCTATAAGCTTGGCTATAGATGATGTGGCAACATCTTATAGCCAACGGCTGGCTATACTATTAACCCTGCTCTAAGTAGTTCTCTCTGACCAAGATGGGGAATAATGGATCGCCAAGACTTCCTATCTACAGTATCCCTATGCCTCTAATCTCATCCTGTCCAACAACAAGAACCATTGGCCAAGGCACCCGGCGCCAATTATGTAGGAGTGCTACTAGTACTAGTACCTACTCCCTCCTTCTGGTTTATATGCAAGTACTCCCTCCGTTTCTTTTCTTTGATTCGCACATCATTTAGAGCAAGTGCACTGAGTGTTTGATGCCACAGGAGAAAGGAAGGAATTGAAAAAAAAAGTTGGAGCGGATTCTAGATTTCCAATGAAATGTTGTAGTAGTACACGTGATTCCATACTAGTAAAAATTCCTATAGGATTCAATCCTATGAATCAAACGACTAATGTACTAAGGTCCACGGTCAAGGTGGCACAGGGCGGACGCGACCTCTCACTGCGTCCGCCATTGAAGTGACGCGCTGGCCGAGGGCGCCGCCCGCTGCACGCCTGGCTGAACGAGCCTCCTCGCCGCATTTAAACGCCTACATTAAACCCGCGTGGAATCCGAGAAACCTACTCCGCGTGGAAACCAGTTATTTTATGTAAACGTAATGAAATCTGGCCGTGTTTGCACAAATTTGTTTACGTACAATCTGAGTGGATTGCTCCAGTGGTCATCACACGTGAGCCAATCGATTCGCACCCTTCTTGCATTACTTCCTCCGTCCAGCACGCTAACAAGTGGACCCCATGCTCATTTATGACAACGTGGTAGTCAATTATTTTGTCAGAGTTAGCTATCACGTGTTTGTAATGGTATTATCATTGGATTGCCATGTAGGATGAATGATGAGGGAGTACTTCTTAGAGAAAAGTAAAGAAAAGAAATGGGGAAGCTGACTACAACAGCATGTGAAGTTGTGAACCCACATGTTGCATGAGCACATGCCCTGCAAGTCTCCACGGCTTCGCATGAATGTTCGGGATGGTTCACCAGATAGCGCGGTAGTTTCTGCGTTGCAGCAGGATGTGCAAGGTGGCAACAATCTGAGTGCTAAAGAGTTGATCCAATGGCTGGTTTTGTTTGGATTTTCCAACTATTGACCATTGGATAGAGTGAATCAATGGCTTACATTCAAAGTTATTCTCACACTATAGAATGGTATAGGAATGTGGAGAGATTTGGTTGATTTTATATCGCTGAATAATATAAAATATTATGAGTGCAGACGCTCCACCGCGAGGTTCCTTGCTCCTTCTCGATCATCGGGAATCTATGTTCTTCCACTCTCTTTTTTGACATGAGCTTGGTTCATCCTTTTGCCAACAAGCGGGACATCTAGCATCAAGGTGCATGTGTCATGCAAGAAAATGGAGATAAGCGGTGCGTAAGTGAGTCGTGCACTTCGATGGCACGTACTACTCCCTCTGTTTCTTTTTAGTCTACATATAAGACTTTGACCAAATCTTATATGCAGACTAAAAAGAAATGGAGGGAGTACTACGCAATATTTTTTCTCCTCGATGGCACATGAATCATGCACGTACTCAATGACGGAGCACGGGATGGTAGCCATGGACATGGTCGGCCCTTTGTGGAGAGAGTACTAAATAACTTTGATGTGTCCCGTCAACTCGCAGAACGATGAGAAGCTTGCTTACTACGCACTCTCCCTCACCCACGCGGGCGCGGTGGCTCGCAGCATAAGGAGAAGCGGTGGACGTGTAGCAGTTCATTCGATGTCAGATTGCCAGAAGTATATATACTATAGTACCATCATCATTGTTCAACTTCCGGAAGAGGCGAAGAGCCAAGCGCACGGTCACCTACTAACCTTTAGTACAGTACTATAGCCAAAGCTGGGCCACCTTTTTAGAGCATGGTTAATTAATATAGGCAGCTGTTGCAGCGGCACGTCATTTAGAGCAAGTACTCTCTCTGTTTCTTTTCTTTCATTCGTAGGAACTTAAAACGCAGGAATAGGAAAAATAAATGATTGGAGTGGCATGTCCACTTGAATCCCATAGCATTAACATAGTGTTTGACACAGGAAGAACAAAGGAAGTGAAAAAAAGTTGGATTGGATGCTAGATTGCCAATTAACACATGATTTCATAGGAAAAATTCCTATAGCATTCTATCCTATGAATCAAACGACTAATGTAGGAAAATTATGAGGGGGTCTCTCCAACAGTGTTCCTCGGCTCGCACCTAGCATCACGGGGGTCAAACTTGGAGTCATTCATCTGGTACACATGGCAATGGCATCTCAGATCTAGACACAAGGTGACGGACACTGTCAAGGTCCATATGAAGGTAGTAACATAAACTAGTAACATATGCATGTTACTAGTCTAAGTTACCCTCCACTATGACTAGCCTCACTGCGTCCGCCATTGAAATGGTGTGTCAGCCGAGGGCACCGCCCACTGCACTCCCAGCTGTACCCGCCTCCTGGCTGCATTCAAACCGCGTGGAATGCCAGAAACCCACTCTGGCCACACGTCCATTCAGGAGTGGGACACCGGCCAAGCTCCTCCTTCCACCATGTTGTCCACTCTTTCGGCGGCATCCAACGAGCAGGAAGAGCAGTTCTCCGGCATAAAAGACGTCTGTGTGGCCCGCCGAGCCCAATAGTTACGATCGAGGCAGCTCGCTGCTCCAACTACCTCGCCTAGCCCGACGGAGCCAGTTGCCGCCCTAAGCCAGCGCGTGGTTCCGCAGCTGGCCGCTCCAATCCAGCTCGAGGAAGAGTGCTGAGTTGCTCCATGCCGGCTTGTCGGGGAGCACAGCGGCGCGGGCATCATCGCCACCCTTGACGCCGCTGCGTTGTACAGCGCCTCTAGTGCCTGCGATGGCGCCATCCGCCGTCGACGCGCGCGTAGCCGCGCAATGCAGTCAGATAAAGAAGCCACCGCAAATGTCGACGAGGTGACGCGACTACGCGGATGTCGACGAGGTGACGGCCAGCACGTCCCCACCTGCCGCCATCATCGAGGAGAAGTAGAACACGGGTGAAAGTGCAACTAATCCCTGGGTGGTTTTGATAATTCATAACAACATCTAGCTCATTGAACTAATATCCATTCAAGTTTAATATTTCAGAAAGTTCAATGATTGGCATGGCATGGACTAGAGATGTGGACCACTCAAAAAGCTAAAGACAAAGATTGGCAAAAGCTCAAGACTCTTCATTTCTATTGTAGTGATCCAAGATCACATTGAGTCCATAGGAAAGCCAATAATATTAAAAGGGGATGAGGTGTTGCTTAATGATCTACTTGCTCAAAGTGCTTAGTGATATTGCTCCAAAACCCTCAGCCACTTTCTCATTTCCACATATGTCCAAAACTCAAAGTCAAACTCGGCCCCACCGAAATGTTCTATCTGGCGCCACTGAGTTCAGTTGACATAGCCACTACCAGAAACCCTAGACGATTCGGTCACACCGACCGAGATGGCCTTGCAAACTCTCTGTTGCCTGTTGCAATTATTTTGATCTCACCGAAATGTGCAATCGGTCCCACCGAGTTTGCTTGACCAACTCTCTGTTTGCTCTTTGCTGAAATCGGTCTCACCGAGTTCAAGCAATCGGTCTCACCGAGATGAGGTTTTGCCCTAGCCCTAGCACATCGGTCCCACCAAGATTCCTAACGTTCACATTTTGAACTGAATCGGTCTCACCGAGTTCTTCTATTCGGTCTCACCGAGTTGGGTCAAATGTGTGTAACGGTTGGATTTTGTGTGGAGGCTATATATACCCCTCCACCCCCATCTCCATTTAAGAGAGAGCCATCAGAACGTGCCTACACTTCCACTACTCATTTTCTGAGAGAGAAGCACCTACTCATGTGTTGAGACCAAGATATTCCAATCCTACCACAAGAATCTTGATCTCTAGCCTTCCCCAAGTTGCTTTCCACTCAAATCATCTTTCCACCATAGCTAAATATGTGAGAGAGAGTTGAGTCTTGGGGAGACTATCATTTGAAGCACAAGAGCAAGGAGTTCATCATCAACACACCATTTATTACCTTTTGGAGAGTGGTGTCTCCTAGATTGGTTAGGTGTCGCTTGGGAGCCTCCGACAAGATTGTGGAGTTGAACCAAGAAGTTTGTAAGGGCAAGGAGATCGCCTACTTCGTGAAGATCTACCCGAGTGAGGCAAGTCCTTCATGGGCAATGGCCATGGTGGGATAGACAAGGTTGCTTCTTCGTGGACCCTTCGTGGGTGGAGCCCTCTATGGACTCGCGCAGCCGTTACCCTTCGTGGGTTGAAGTCTCCATCAACGTGGATGTACGATAGCACCACCTATCAGAACCACGCCAAAAATCTCCATGTCTATATTGCGTTTGCCTTCTCCAAACCCTTCCCTTTACCTTCATATGCAATGTTTACTTTCCGCTGCTATACTCTTAGAATTGCATGTGTAGGTTGATTGCTTGACTTGTACTAGTTGCTAAAATCTGCCAACAATTAAAATTGGGAAAAGGCTAGATTTTTATTTGGTCAAGTAGTCTAATCACCCCCCTCTAGACCTACTTTCGATCCTACAAGTGGTATCAGAGCTTTGGTCTCCATTTGCCTTGATTTCCATAGCTTTGGTGATCACAGCCTTGGTTTCACAACCTAGGAGAGTATGGCTTCTAGCGAGGGAAATTACCACCGTAGAGGTCCTTACTTTGATGGTACTAATTTTGCTAGTTGGAAGCATAAGATGAAAATGCATATTCTTGGTCATAATCCCGCCGTTTGGGCTATTGTGCGAATTGGCTTGCAAGGTGAATACTTCGAGGATGGAAGAGAACCAGATCATGAAGCGTCCGCGAAAGAATTGAATATGTTGCAATACAATGCTCAAGCTTGCGATATTCTCTTAAACGGATTGTGCCCCGAAGAATTCAACAAAATCAGCCGTCTTGAGAATGCAAAGGAAATTTGGGATACTTTGGTTGATATGCACGAAGGTACCAAGTCTGTCAAGGAATCCAAATTGGATGTGCTTCAAAGTCAACTTGACAAGTTCAAAATGAAGGATGGGGAAGGTGTCGCTGAAATGTACTCTAGGCTTGCTCTCATCACAAATGAGATTGCCGGCTTAGGAAGCGAAGAAATGACCGACAGATTCATCATCAAGAAGATCCTAAGAGCCTTGGATGGAAAATATGATACCGTGTGCACCTTTATCCAAATGATGCCCAACTACAAAGATCTCAAGCCAATGGAAGTCATTGGTAGAATTGTTGCTCATGAGATGTCACTCAAGGATAAGGAAGAGCTCCACAACAAGTCAAGTGGTGCTTACAAAGCGTCATGTGATGCTCCTACGACATCAAGTGAGAAGCAAGTCTTCAATGAAGAATTGATCTTAATGGTGAAGAACTTCAACAAATTCTACAAGAATAGAAGCAAAGAGAGAAGTTCCAAGTCAAGGTCCTACAATGACAAAAGATCTTCTAGTCGTGATCGCAATTGCTACAATTGTGGAAGACCCGGACACTACTCCAATGAGTGTACGGCTCCCTACAAGAGAAGAGAAGATTCACCTAAGAGGAGAAGTAAAAGAGATGAATCACCACCAAGAGAGAGAAGGAGTAGAGATGATCGCTATGAACGAAGACCCTCTCGTAGAAGCAAGGATTCAGAAAGGAAGGACAAGTCATCAAAGAGCTACACAAGACAAAGACATCAAGCTCACGTTGGTGAATGGGTATCCGGTTCCGACTCCGACAACTACTCCGAGAGAAGTTATCACTCCGACTCCGAATATACTCAAGATGAAGGTGTTGCCGGTCTTGCACTTGTGTCATCCAACTCCTACGACATATTTGACTCACCAAATGAAGGAATTGGAAGGTGCTTCATGGCTAAAGGTCCTAAGGTATCACACCCCGAGTACTTTGATTTCAATAGTGATGAAGATGATTTGCTATATAGGTGATGATGATTTACTTGTTGACAACACTAGTGATGAAAACTATGATGAAATTGCTATTAATCATGCTAATCAAGACGAAACGAATGACAATGATAAGAAGGAGATTGAGCGTCTAACTAAAGAACTAAACACTCTTAAGTTAGCTCATGAAACAACTCTAGAGGATCATCGAGAGCTTCTAAGGACACATGAGAAGCTACGCTTCGAGAAGCTAAATTTAGAGCAAGAGCATGGGTTCCTAAAAGCAATCAATGATGATCTTTGAAAGAAGAGTTCTTCTTACATTGCCAAGCGTTTACTCTTGTCTACTTATATGCCACAAGTAAAATCTAGCAACAAGAGCAAGAAAGATTCTTCTTCTAGTAGTTACAATAACAATGTTAAATCCAATATTGTTGCTTCTAGTAGTTCTCTTGATTCCACTAATGATTCTCTTAGCCAAGTTACACTTGAGCAAGAAAATAGCTTATTGAAGGGAATTATAGAGAAAGGTGTTTACAAGAGCCTTGCCGGAAGTAAGCAATTTGAGGAAATTGTACGCAAGCAAGGAAGGCACCGGAAGAATCAAGGTGTTGGTTTTGAACGAAAGTTCAATGCCAATGGAGTTGAGTGGGAATAAGATCAATACCCCAAGATGAAGTTTGTTCCTCAACAAGAGAAGTATGATCCCACTTCTTTCAAGGGAACACAAGCTCAAGATGATCTTCCACCACATGACCACAAGCTAAAAGGCAAGGACAAGCTTCAAGAAGAGATTGATGCATTTGAAGAAGCTCCTAAGGCCATGGTCAAGTGGGTTCCCAAGACTACATCAAGTTCTACTTCATCAAGTACGACTACAACTCCAAGGATTCCCATCAAGTTGATGTGGATCCCAAAGAAGAAGAACTAGAGAATTCTTGATGGTGACTCCGCCAACATACTTCACTCATATTCATTTTGGCAAGGACAAGTGCAACCAACTTCCATATCTTGCACTAGTTCAAGGAGTCACAAACCCTCTTGTTGGTAAGACAAGGGACAAGGTAACCTAATGCTTTCATGGACATCATCATATGTGTGCTTCACTCTATGTCTATGGATATCCTTGTATGTTCCTTGTGGGACTAACCCGTGTAGGTATTGAAAGTGCAACTCACTCCAATGGATTGCTCCAAATGATCTACATCAACATTAAGCATCCACATCTTCAACACCTACATGAAGTCATCATTGACAAAACCCAAGGTTAGTTCATCCCTCTAAGGGGGGATATCACATCTAGGGGGAGCTTTGCTCTAAGAATTGAGTTAAAGCAACTCTAATGGTGTGAACACAACAGTGCTTTATGTAAAAGTGGTAACTCCACTTGTGCTTAAATAATGAGTATGACCTATGATCAAATGTTCTCATTTGACTCCTAAGTCAATATACTCATATATAGATGACCTAGTCATCGCCAATTGCTTGATAGAAGCTAGAGTGTTTGTGCATGCTTTGCCACATGTTTTATTTGCCATCTTATTGTGTGAGCACGTTAGTTGCATAATTTTCTCCATTCGAGGACATCCATTTGTTGCTTTGATCGTTTGGTTTTTTCTTTTTGCCAAATGGATGGACAAGAATGCCTAAGTACTCCCTCTAGCTATCTATGCTTTTTCTCGTCTCAAACTCTATTCATGCTACATCACAAAGTTTGAACAAGTCGAATTCGGACCCTCTGGGTGAGGAGCACTCGGAGCCACCGATCCGTCAAGGGCTTAACTTCCAAAACCTCTTAATGCCTTTCGGTCAGACCAACTCACTCCTATTCGGTCTCACCGAAATCATTAAGTTGATCTAGGTTTTCAATCTCGGTGCAACCGATTAGAACCATTCGGTCACACCGAGTTGCAGCAACTCCTAGCAGTTTTGCATCTCGGTGCCACCGAGCGTAGTTCCACTCAGTCACACCGACAGCGTCTGGGTATTTATACTCTGCGTACCTATACGGTTGAAAATCACTTCAACCGCACGAGCCCGCGCCCCAGCACTACCGTCCCTGGTCTCCGGATCGTCGCCGTCGTCTCCAGTGACCTCCTGCTGCTGGTCTCCGCCGCCATCAACGGAATTCTCACCGCCGTTGCCGCCGTAGCAAATCTGTCACCAAGTTAGGGTATGGATTTGACCCTTTGTGCTTTCCATAACTCTGATTCTTGCACAAAGTATAATGCCTATGTTCTTCCTGTTGGGAAACGTTGCATGGAAAACAAAAAAATATCTACGCACACGCAAGATCTATCAAGGAGATGCATAGCAACGAGAGGGGAGAGTGTGTCTACGTACCCTCGTAGACCGTAAGCGGAAGCGTTTCACAACGCGGTTGATGTAGTCGAACTTTCTTCGCGATCCAACCGATCTAGTACCGAACGTACGGCACCTCCGCGTTCAGCACATGTTCAGCTCGGTGACGTCCTCCGCCTTCTTGATCCAGCAAGACGACAAGGTAGTAGATGAGTTACGTCAGCACGATGGCGTGGTTATGGTGATGGTGAAGTGATCTCCGCAGGGCTTCGCCTAAGCACTATGAAAATATGACCGGGGGTGTAAACGGTGGAGGGGGGCACCGCACACGGCTAACAATTGATCTGTGTTTGCTAGGCGCCCTCCTCCCACATATATATAGGTGGGAGGAAGGGAGGAGCAGCCATAGGAGGCGCCCAAGTAGGAGGAATCCTACTTGGAGTCCCTCCCAAGCCGCGCCCCCCTGCCATATATAACCGAGGGGGAAGGAAAGAGGGGGAGAGGGAAGGAAGTGGGAATCCTAATCCACACTTTCCTTTCCTTTCTCCCCTTTCCTTCTCCTCCTTAGGCCGGCCTATATGGTGGGCGCACCAGCCCCTTGTGGCTGGAGCATTTCCCCTCTTGGCCCATAAGGCCCATATCTTTTGCCGAGGGTGCCCGGAACCCCTTCCGGTGACTCGATAAGTACCCGGTAACCCCCAAAACACTTCCGATGTCCGAATATCATCGTCCTATATATCAATATTTACCTCTAGACCATTTCGAGACTCCTCGTCATGTCCGTGATCTCATCCGGGACTCCGAACAACATTCCGTCACCAAATCACATAACTCATATAATACTATATCGTCAATGAACGTTAAGCGTGCGGACCCTACGGGTTCGAGAACTATGTAGACATGACCAAGACACCTCTCCGGTCAATAACCAATAGCGGAACCTAGATGCCCATATTGGCTCCTACATATTCTACGAAAATCTTTATCGGTCGAACCGTTATGACAACATACATAATTCCCTTTGTCCATCGGTATGTTACTTGCCCGAGATTTGATCGTCGGTATCTTCATACCTAGTTCAATCCCGTTACCGGTAAGTCTCTTTACTCGTTCCGTAATACATCACCTCGTGACTAACTCCTTAGTTGTTTGCTTACAAGCTTATGATGTGTATTACCGAGAGGGCCCAGAGATACCTCTCCGATACTCGAAGTGCCAAATCCTAATCTCGATCTATGCCAACTCAACAAACACCTTCGGAGATACCTGTAGAGCATCTTTATAATTTTGTCAAGGTATGTACTCATTGAAAGTCTTATCAAGTGTCTTGATCTATCTCTATAGATCTTGATACCCAATATGTAAGCAGCTTCACCGAGGTCTTTCATTGAAAAATTCTTCTTCAAGTATCCTTTTATGCTATCCAGAAATTCTATATCATTTCCAATCAATAAAATGTCATCCACATATAATATCAGAAATGCTACAGAGCTCCCACTCACTTTCTTGTAAATACAGGCTTCACCGTAAGTCTGTATAAAACCATATGCTTTGATCACCTCATCAAAGCATATATTCCAACTCCGAGATGCTTGCACCAGTCCATAGATGGATCGCTGGAGCTTGCACACTTTGTTAGCACCTTTAGGATCGACAAAACCTTCTGGTTGCATCATATACAACTCTTCCTTAAGAAATCCATTAAGGAATGCAGTTTTGACGTCCATTTGCTAGATTTCATAATCATAAAATGCGGCAATTGCTAACATGATTCGGACGGACTTAAGCATCGCTACGGGTGAGAAAGTCTCATCGTAGTCAACTCCTTGAACTTGTCAAAAACCTTTTGTGACAAGTCAAGCTTTATAGACAGTGATATCAGCGTCTGTCTTCCTCTTGAAGATCCATTTATTCTCAATGGCTTACTGTTCATCGGGCAAGTCCACCAAAGTCCACACTTTGTTCTCATACATGGATCCAGTCTCAGATTTCATGGCCTCACGCCATCTGTCAGAATCTGGGCTCATCATAGCTTCTTCATAGTTCATAGGTTCGCCGTGGTCTAATAACATGACTTCCAGGACAGGATTACCGTACCACTCTGGTGCGGAATGTGTTCTGGTCGACCTACAAACTTCTGTAGTAACTTGATCTGAAGTTTCATGATCATCATCATTAGCTTCCTCTCTAGTTGGTGTAGGCATCACAGGAACGGTTTTCTCTGATGTGCTACTTTCCAATTCGATATAAGGTACAACTACCTCATCAAGTTCTACTTTCCTCCCACTCACTTCTTTCGAGAGAAACTCTTTCTCTAGAAAGTACCCAAACTTAGCAACAAAGATCTTGCCTTCGGATCTGTGGTAGAAGGTGTACCCAATAGTTTCTTTAGGGTATGCTATGAAGACGCACTTTTCCGATTTGGGTTCGAGCTTATCTGGCTGAAGCCTTTTGACATAAGCATCGCATCCCCAAATTTTAGGAAACGACAGCTTAGGTTTATTGCCAAACCACAGTTCATACGGTGTCGTCTCAACAGATTTAGATGGTACCCTATTTAATGTGAATGCAGCTGTCTCTAATGCATAACCCCAAAACGATAGTGGTAAATCGGTAAGAGACATCATAGAACGCACCATATCTAATAAAGTACGGTTACGACGTTCAGACACACCATTATGCTGTGGTGTTCCAGGTGGTGTGAGTTGTGAAACAATTCCACATTGTTTTAAATGAAGGCCAAACTCATAACTCAAATATTTGTCTCCGTGATTGGATCATAGAAACTTTATTTTCTTGTTACGATGATTCTCCACTTCACTCTGAAATTCTTTGAACTTTTCAAATGTTTCAGACTTGTGTTTCATTAAGTAGATATACCCATATCTGCTCAAATCATCTGTGAAGGTTAGAAAATAACGATACCCGCCGCGTGCTTCAACACTCGTCGGACCGCATACATCTGTATGTATTATTTCCAATAAGTCATTAGCTCACTCCATTGTTCCGGAGAACAGTGTTTTTAGTCATCTTGCCCATGAGGCATGGTTCGCAAGTATCAAATGATTCATAATCAAGTGATTCCAAAAGCCCATCTGCATGTAGTTTCTTCATGCGCTTTACACCAATATGACCTAAACGGCAGTGCCACAAGTATGTTGCACTATCATTATTAACTTTGCATCTTTTGGCATCAATATTATGAATATGTGTATCACTATGATCAAGATTCAATAAACCATTCACATTGGGTGTATGACCATAGAAGGTTTTATTCATGTAAACAGAACAACAATTATTCTCTGACTTAAATGAATAACCGTATTGCAATAAACATGATCAAATCATATTCATGCTCAATGCAAACACCAAATAACATTTATTTAGGTTCAACACTAATCCCGAAGGTAGAGGGAGTGTGCGATGGTGATCGTATCAACCTTGGAATCACTTCCAACACACATCGTCACCTTGCCCTTAATTAGTCACTGTTTATTCTGCAACTCCTGATTCGAGTTACTAATCTTAGCAACTGAACCGGTATCAAATACCCAGGGGCTACTATGAATACTAGTAAGGAACACATCAATAACATGTATATCAAATATATCTTTGTTCACTTTGCCATCCTTCTTATCCACCAAGTATTTGGGGCAGTTCCGCTTCCAGTGACCATTTCCTTTGCAGTAGAGGCACTTAGTTTCAGGCTTGGGTCCAGCTTTGGGCTTCTTCATGGGAGCGGCAACTTGCTTGCCATTCTTCTTGAAGTTCCCTTTCTTTCCCTTGCCCTTTTTCTTGAAACTAGTGGTCTTGTTAACCATCAACACTTGATGCTCTTTCTTGATTTCTACCATCGCCGATTTCAACATCGCGAAGAGCTCGGGATTCATTTTCGTCATCCCTCGCATATTATAGTTCATCACAAAGTTCTAGTAGCTTGGTGATAGTGACTAGAGAAATTTGTCAATCACTATCTTATCTGGAAGATTAACTCCCACTTGATTCAAGCAATTGTAGTACCCAGACATTCTGAGCACATGCTCACTGGTTGAGCTATTCTCCACCATCTTGTAGGCAAAGTACTTGTCAGAGGTCTCATACCTCTCGACACGGGCATGATTCTGAAATACCAATTTCAGCTCTTGGAACATCTCATATGCTCCGTGGTGTTCAAAATGTTTTTGAAGTCCCAGTTCTAAGCCGTAAAGCATGGCGCACTAAACTATTAAGTAGTCATCATATCGAGCTTGCCACAGGTTCATAACGTCTGCATCTGCTCCTGCAATAGGTCTGTCACTTAGCGGTGCATCAAGGACATAATTCTTCTATGCAACAATGAGGATAATCCTCAGATCACGGACCGAGTCCGCATCATTGCTACTATCATCTTTCAACTTAGTTTTCTGTAGGAACATATCAAAATAAAACAGGGAGCTATACGCGAGCTATTGATCTACAACATAGATATGCAAAAACTATCAAGACTAAGTTCTTGATAAATTAAGTTCAATTAATCAAATTACTAAAGAACTCCCACTTAAATAGACATCCCTCAAGTCATCTAAGTGATACGTGATACGTGATCCAAATCAACAAACCCATGTCCGATCATCACTTGAGATGGGGTAGTCATCAATGGTGAACATCTCTATGTTGATCATATCTACTATATGATTCATGTTCGACCTTTCGGTCTCCAGTGTTCTGAGACCATGTCTGTACATGCTAGGCTCGTCAAGTTTAACCCAAGTATTCTGCATGTGCAAAACTGTCTTACACCCGTTGTATGTGAACGTAGAGTGTATCACACCCGATCATCACGTGGTGTCTCGAAACGATGAACTTTTGCAATGGTGCATACTCGGGGAGAACACTTATATCTTGAAATTTAGTGAAGGGATCATCTTATAATGCTACCGTCATTCTAAGCAAAATAATATGCATAAAAGATAAACATCACATGCAATCAAAATATGTGACATGATATGGCCATCATCATCTCGTGCTTTTGATCTCCATCTCCAAAGAATCGTCATGATCTCCATCGTCACCGGCTCGACACGTTGATCTCCATTGTTGCATCGTGGTCGCCTCGCCATTTATTGCTTCTACAACTATTGCTAACGCATAGCAATAAAGTAAAGCAATTACATGGCGTTTACATTTCATACAATAAAGAGACAACCATAAGGCTCCTGCCGGTTGCCGATAAATTACAAAACATGATCATCTCATACAATAACGTATATCACATCATGTCTTGACCATATCACATCACAACATACCCTGCAAAAACAAGTTAGACGTCCTCTACTTTGTTGTTGCAAGTTTTACGTGGCTGCTACGGTTTTCTAGCAAGAACCGTTCTTACATATGGCAAAAACCACAACGGTGATTTATCAAGTTTGTTATTTTAACCTTCTTCAAGGACCGGCCACAATCAAATTCGATTCAACTAAAGTAGGAGAAACAGACACCCGCCAGCCACCTTTATGCAAAACTAGTTGCATGTCAGTCGGTGGAACCGGTCTCATGTACATGGACATGTTAGGTTGGTCCGGGCCGCTTCATCCCACAATGCCGCCGAATCAAAATAAGACGTTGGTGGTAAGCAGTATGAACATCACCACCCACAACTCTTTGTGTTCTACTCGTGCATATCATCTACGCATAGACCTGGCTCGGATGCCACTGTTGGGATACGTTGCATGGAAAACAAAAAAAATTCTATGCACACGCAAGATCTATCAAGGAGATGCATAGCAACGAGAGGGGAGAGTGTGTCTACGTACCCTCATAGACCGTAAGCGGAAGCATTTCACAACGCGGTTGATGTAGTTGAACTTTCTTCGCGATCCAACTGATCTAGTACCGAACGTACGGCACCTCCGCGTTCAGCACATGTTCAGCTCGGTTACATCCTCCGCCTTCTTGATCCAGCAAGACGGCAAGGTAGTAGATGAGTTCCGTCAGCATGACGGTGTGGTGACGGTGATGGTGAAGTGATCTCCACATGGCTTCGCCTAAGCACTACGAAAATATGACCGGGGGTGTAAACGGTGGAGGGGGGGCGCCGCACACGGCTAACAATTGATCTGTGTTTGCTAGGCGCCCCCCTCCCACACACACATATATATATATATAGGTGGGAGGGAGGGAGGAGCAGCCATAGGAGGCGCCCAAGTAGGAGGAATCCTACTTGGAGTCCCTCCCAAGCCGCTCCCCCTGCCATATATAACCGAGGGGGAAGGAAAGAGGGGGGGAGAGGGAAGGAAGTGGGAATCCTAATCCACACTTTCGTTTCCCTTCTCCCCTTTCTTTATCCTCCTTAGTCCGGCCTATATGGTGGGTTCACCAGCCCCTTGTGGCTGGTGTGTTTCCCCTCTTGGCCCATAAGGCCCATATCTTTTGCCGGGGGTGCCCGAAACCCCTTCCGGTGACCCGGTAAGTACCCGGTAACCCCCGAAACACTTTCGGTGTCCGAATACCATCGTCCTATATATCAATATTTACTCTCGACCATTTTGAGACTCCTCGTCATGTCCGTGATCTCATCTGGCACTCCGAACGACATTCGGTTACCAAATCACATAACTCATATAATACTATATCATCAACGAACGTTAAGCGTGCGGACCCTACGGGTTCGAGAACTATGTAGACATGACCGAGACACCTCTCCGGTCAATAACAAATAGCGGAACCTAGATGCCCATATTGGGTCCTACATATTCTACGAAGATCTTTATCGGTCGAACCGTTATGACAACGTATGTAATTCCCTTTATCCATCGGTAAGTTACTTGCCCAAGATTCGATCGTTGGTATCTTCATACCTAGTTCAATCTCGTTACCAGCAAGTCTCTTTACTCATTCCGTAATACATCACCTCGTGACTAACTCCTTAGTCGTTTGCTTGCAAGCTTATGATGTGTATTACCGAGAGGGCCCAAAGATACCTCTCCGATACTTGGAGTGACAAATCCTAATCTCGATCTATGCAAACTCAACAAACACCTTTGGAGATACTTGTAGAGCATCTTTATAATCACCCAGTTACGTTGTGATGTCTGATAGCACACAAGGCATTCCTCCGGTATCCAGGAGTTGCATAATCTCATAGTCGAAGGAATATGTATTTGACATGAAGAAAGCAATAGCAATAAAATTGAACAATCATTATGCTAAGCTAACGGATGGGTCTTGTCCATCACATCATTCTCCTAATGATGTGATCCCATTATCAAACAACAACTCATGTCCATGGTTAGGAAACCTTAACCATCTTTGATCAACGAGCTAGTCAAGTAGAGGCTCACTAGGGACACGGTGTTTGTTTATGTATTCACACATGTATTTAGGTTTCTGATCAATACAATTCTAGCATGAATAATAAACCTTTATCATGAATAAGGAAATATAAAATAACAACTTTATTATTGCCTCTAGGGCATATTTCCTTCACTTCCCACGTATGAGATTGATCTATCCACCAAAAGAATTCCTTAGAATAGATTTGATGCAAAAACTTAGGGTTAGGTTTCCGCCGAACTCATCTCGGACCGACCGATCTGAGGATCTCGGTCACACCGATTGGCCCTGGCCATTGCACAAGTACAACTCGGTCTGACCAAAACTGTGTGTTTAGACTCTGTTAGTGCTTCGGTGTCACCGAGTTTGACAAATCGTTAGCTCCGAAATGCTTTCTGCAGAAAACTAAAATTAAGTTTTTGTCTCAATATTTTTGCAAAATAAGCTGCACTTTGTGATGCTCATCCATTCTATCTATACCCAACTATTCACAGGGTCAGTTTCAGCAATGTCAGAGGGCAGTGATAGCCAGAACAATTCTGAAGAGCAGGTCAACCTCAGTGAGGGCACTAGTCCCTCAAACAGCTATGATGAGGGGAGTAGAAGCACTCCCGGCAACTTGCCTAAGGCAGCAACCAGGACAAGGAAGAAGAGAACATCTGAATCTAAGGATGAGGATTTTGTTATTGAGGAGGAGGTGACCTCCAAGAAGAAAGTACTCAAGAAAGAGTATGCTGCTGCTGCTGCAACCAAGCCTGGAATGCCCAAGAAAGCTCCTGCTAAGTGAGCTCCAATGTCTAAAGCTAGGCAATCCTCTGTTGCTCAAGAGCAAGCATAGCCAGCAAGTGGTGCTGGGAAAGAGAAGAAGAGGAAGGAGAGAGTCAAAAAGACCATTGCCAGAGTCATTGGCAAACCTTCTATGATGAGAGATTCTGATGAAGAAGACGAGGAGGAGGAAGAGCCTGTTGCACCTCCTGCAAAGACTCAGAAGCTTATGGGGGATGCCATAAGGACTAGGGCTGCTCCATCTAAGCCCAAGTCTGCACCCAAGCCTCCATCTCAAGCTCAAGCTCCAAAACCATCTGCACCCAAGAGATCAACTCAGTTATCTGCTTGAGGCTACAGTGAGAATTGAGAAGGGCTTGGCCACCCTGACTCAAAATCAAGAAAGTCTTGAGAGGATCATTGAGACTAAATTTCATGATCTAGATGTGAAGGTCACTGAGATACAGACCATTATGGAGAAGCTCCAAGAAGAAGCTGAGGACAGGGAGGATAGACCTACTGCAGATACTTTCCAGAGAGTGCCAAGGGCACAAAGGTCATCAGCAGTGCCAGTTGTCACAGACACCAGGACTACTATTTCAGCACCTGCAGCAACTGCCACGGTTGTACCTCCAGTGTAAACCCCTCCAGCTCCACAGACTTCCTCAGAAGCTTTTGCAGATGCCCTCCTCTCCACGCCATCTACGCACACCGGAGCAACAAGCTAGAAGATCCCTTCAGGAGCTCCCGGAGATCGTGCCTAGAGTGTCGCGTAGCACTATACGTTTTCAAACTTTTTGGTAACTTGTTGCCAAAGGGGGAGAAAGTGTATAGATCATTAGGCTTTGAGAGAGAGAGTGTTTTGCCTTTTATTTGCCTCTCTTGCTACTTTGATCGTTTGGTTGTTTGATTCCTATGCTACTATTTGTGTTATGCTCGTGAGATACTTATGTGATCATGTGTTTGATCATACTATGCCTTAATGTGTGCTTGCATGATTATATCTATGATATCTGTGTATGATCAATCACTCTTACCCTTGGTGATGAGTGCATGTTATTTAACTCTTATCATTTTGAGCGCTCCACCAAGATGTATGTGACATGGAAGAGTAACCCATGATCCTAATCGATTGTGCATTTGCATTCAAAAGCAAATTTTAAATAGTGCACAAATTTAGGGGGAGCTCTTGCTTATCACATACTTCTCAAAGCGACAATGTATTTCATTCATATTATCATTTGTCGAAGCTTTGTTCTATATGTTGTCATCAATTACCAAAACGGGGGAGATTGAAAGTGCAACTAATCCCCGGGTGGTTTTGGTAATTCATAACAACATAGCTCATTGAACTAATATCCATTCAAGTTTAATATTTCAGAAAGTTCAATGATTGGCATGGCATGGACTAGAGATGTGGATCCCTCCAAATGCTAAGGACAAAGATTGGCAAAAGCTCAAGACTCTTCATTTCTATTTTAGTGATCCAAGATCACATTGAGTCCATAGAAAAGCCAATACTATTAAAAGGGGATGAGGTGTTGCTTAATGATCTACTTGCTCAAAGTGCTTAGTGATATTGCTCCAAAACCCTCAGCCACTTTCTCATTTCCACATAGGTCCAAAACTCAAAGTCAAACTCGGCCCCACCGAAATGTTCTATCCGGCGCCACCGAGTTCAGTTGACATAGCCACTGCCAGAAACCCTAGATGATTCGGTCACACCGATACGGACCTCGGTCTCACTGAGATGGCCTTGCAAACTCTCTGTTGCCTGTTGCAATTATTTCGGTCTCACCGAAATGTACAATCGGTCCCACCGAGTTTGCTTGACCAACTCTCTGTTTGCTCTTTGCTGAAATCGGTCTCATCGAGTTCAAGCAATCGGTCTCACTGAGATGAGGTTTTGCCCTAGCCCTAGCACATCGGTCCCACCGAGTTGTTCCAGTCGGTCCCACCAAGATTCCTAACGTTCACATTTTGAACTGAATCGTCTCACCGAGTTCTTCAATTCAGTCTGACCGAGTTGGGTCAAATGTGTGTAACGGTTGGATTTTGCGTGGAGGCTATATATACCCCTCCACCCCCATCTCCATTTAAGAGAGAGCCATCAGAACGTGCCTACACATCCATTACTCATTTTCTGAGAGAGAAGCACCTACTCATGTGTTGAGACCAAGATATTCCAATCCTACCACAAGAATCTTGATCTCTAGCCTTCCCCAAGTTGCTTTCCACTCAAATCATCTTTCCACCATAGCCAAATCTGTGAGAGAGAATTGAGTGTTGGGGAGACTATCATTTGAAGCACAAGAGCAAGGAGTTCATCATCAACACACCATTTATTACCTTTTGGAGAGTGGTGTCTCCTAGATTGGTTAGGTGTCGCTTGGGAGCCTCTGACAAGATAGTGGAGTTGAACCAAGAAGTTTGTAAGGGCAAGGAGATCACCTACTTCATGAAGATCTACCTGAGTGAGGCAAGACCTTCGTGGGCAATGGCCATGGTGGGATAGACAAGGTTGCTTCTTCGTGGACCCTTCGTGGTGGAGCCCTCCGTGGACTCGCGCAGCCGTTACCCTTCGTGGGTTGAAGTCTCCATCAACATGGATGTACGATAGCACCACCTATCGGAACCGCGCCAAAAACCTTCGTGTCTACATTGCGTTTGCCTTCTCCAAATCATTCCCTTTACCTTCATATGCAATGTTTACTTTCCGCTACTATACTCTTAGAATTAAATGTGTAGGTTGATTGCTTGACTTGTACTAGTTGCTAAAATCTGCCAACAATTAAAATTGGGAAAAGGCTAGATTTTTATTTAGTCAAGTAGTCTAATCACCCCCCTCAAGACCTACTTTCGATCCTACAACGGGAGGCCACTGCCGACTGTATCCCATGAAGGCCACCGCTGAGGCGACGCTGGCGGAAACAGCCGGTGTCTTGCATGATTCTTCTTCAGCCGGATGCTGGAGCAGGATAAGGAGACCGGCCAGCGATCATTTAGATTAGGTATATTAATTCTACCTTTAGCTCCGGATTAGCACAGCTTATTTAATGTAAATGTAATGAAATCCGTCATGTTTATATGAAATCCGGCCGTGTTTGCACGAATTTGCGTCCATGTTTGCGCTCTCGGGTGAGTGCTGTCCATCGCTGGAGTGGGACGACGGACTCCGTCTCTGACAACCCCGCAAAGTGCGACACCACCTTTGTGATGGCCAGGACGCGGCGAAAGAACGACGTCCTCCATTCCGCAGGTGATGGCCATGTTGGGGAACGTTGCATGGAAAACAAAAAAAATTCTACGCACACGCAAGATCTATCCATGGAGATGCATAGTTACGAGAGGGGGAGAGCATCTACATACCCTTGTAGATCGCTAAGCAGAAGCATTTATCACGCGGTTGATGTAGTCGTACTCTTCGTGATTCGATCACGATCCAACCGATCTTGTGCCGAACGGACGACACCTCCGAGTTTAGCACACGTGCGGCTCGATGACGTCTCCTCCTTCTTGATCCAGCAAGCGGGAGAGGAGAAGTATATGGGATCACAACCAACACGACGGCATGGTGGTGATGGTGGTGGTGGAGCACCGACAGCGCTTCGCTAAGCGTTGCCGGGACGAGGCGGTGGAACTCCGGAGTAATGGGAGAGAGAGGGGCGCCAAGGGCTTGGTGTGTGCTCTTGGGGCGCCCCCTCCCCTCTATATATAGGTGGAGGGGGCGCCCCAAGAGCACACACCAAGCCCTACGGCGCAGCTAAGGGGGAGAGGACTTGGACTCCAAGTCCAATCCTATTCCTACTAGGACTCCTTCCTTTTTTTGCCTTCCCTAGCCAAATGGGCTTTTGAGGACTTGGTGCACCTAGACCAATAAGGCCAGGGCACCTCCCTACAGCCCATGCTAGCCCTTGGGTCGTGGTGGACCCACTTGTGGACTTTTGGACCCCTCCGGAATCCTCCGGAACCTTCTGGAAGCTTCCCGGTACAATACCGAAAAAACTGCACCTTTTTTCGGAACCCAAAATATGACTTCCCATATATAAATCTTTACCTCTCGACCATTCCGAGACTCTTCGTGACGTCCAGGATATCATTCGGGACTACGAACAACATTTGTTTACCACTCATCAAATATCCCAATACTACTCTAGCGTCAACGAACGTTAAGCATGCGACCCTGCGGGTTCGGGAATTATGTAGTCATGACCGAGACACCTATCCGGTCAATAACCAATAGCGGGACCTGGATGCCCATATTGATTCCTACATATTCCACGAAGATCTTTTATCGGTTGAACCTTTATGACAACATACGTAATTCCCTTTATCTGTCGGTATGTTACTTGCCCGAGATTCGATCATCGGTATCTCTATGCCTAGTTCAATCTCGTTACCAGCAAGTCTCTTTACTCTTTCCGTAATACATCATCTTGCAAATAACTCCTTAGTCACTTTGCTTGCAAGCTTCTTGTGATGTGTATTACCGAGAGGGCCCAGAGATACCTCTCCGATACATGGAGTGACAAATCCCAATCTCGATTCACGCCAACTCAACAGACACCTTCGGAGATACCTGTAGAGCATCTTTATGATTACCCAGTTACGTTGTGACGTTTGATAGCACACAAGGTATTCCTCCGGTATCCGGAAGTTGCATGGTCTCATGGTTGAAGGAACATGTATTTGACATTAAGAAAGCAGTAGCAATAAACTGAACGATCATATGCTAAGCTAACGGATGGGTCTTGTCCATCACATCATTCTCCTAATGATGTGATCCCGTTATCAAATGACAACTCATGTCTATGGTTAGAAAACCTTAACCAACTTTGATCAACGAGCTAGTCTAGTAGAGGCTCACTAGGGACACGGTATTTGTTTATGTATCCACACATGTATTTAAGTTTCCGCTCAATACAATTCTAGCATGAATAATAAACCTTTATCAGGATTAAGGAAATATAACAATAACCATTTTATTATTACCTCTAGGGCATATTTCCATCAGGCTATTACTGCGCGCTCGTCTAGACGGCTCGGTAGCTCATGAAGCAGCACCAACAACATGCCTTGTGCGTCTGGTACTCCATTGTAGTCGTAGTTGCTGCATGCGCAACTCGGGTTGCAGTTGCAGGTGAGCACGGTGACACTGCGTGGCCATCCATCGATAGTGGCTGGTATGAGGATGACATCGCCATGTGCACCCTATTTGTACTAAAAATCATGAATGAAGAGTATAAACATGTTTACGTACAACCTGAGTGGATTGCTCAAGTGGTCATCGCACGTGTAGTGCCATGCAAAGCTTCATTTATTAGGTTATAGAGTCATTTTGTTTTGGTATGTGTGATGTTACTCATAGAATGAGTAACTAGCTATAAGTTACTCAATTTACCTCTCTCCTCATTAACTAGTTGCCACATAGGCGAATTTGCTGAGTTGGACCCAATGTTACTCTTGAAGTTACTCCCACTGTGGTTAGTCTTAGGCCTTGTTCGGTTCAACCTCCTCCCAAGGGGTTTGGAGAGGAATGGAGGGGAATTTGTCTTGTACATGATTTAATCCCCCACAATCCCTGTTAATCCCCGTTAAAACCCCTTGAAGCGCACATGCCCTTAAGGTTAAAAATGACCGGGATTACAGAGGACAGGGTACAAACTTCAGGGATTTAAAAGTGAGGGTTTGTTTCGGACTAGCTCTGCAACCTCAAGGTTTATAAATCGGACTTTACTCTCCCCTCATGCACACGCGAGGGTACACTCATGGTGGAGCGCATTTGCACACGAAAAGGCAGGTAACGTGACAATTTGAGACATCTAGTCGTCCACTTAATGTGGGGTTGCTACTTCTTGAGCTTGCATTGGTTTTTTCCTTGAAGAGGAAAGGGTGATGCAGCAAAGTAGAGATAAGTATTTCCCTCAGTTTGACAACCAACGTATCAATCCAGTAGGAGGTACACGCAAGTCTCCAATCTACGAACCTGCACAAACAATCAAACACTTGCACCCAACGCGATAAAGGGGCTCTCAATCCCTTCACGGTCACTTGCAAGGATGAGATCTGATATAGATAGATATAAAAGATTACTAAAACGTAAAACAAAAGAAAAGTAAATAAATTGCAGCAAGGTATTTTTGGGTTTTTTGGTTTATAGATCTGGAAATATATGATGGAAAATAGACCCGAGGGCCATATGTTTCACTAGAGGCTTCTCTTTTGAAAGAAAACATACGGTGGGTGAATAAATTACTGTCAAGCAATTGATAGAAAAGTGCAAAGTTACGACGATATCCAAGGCAATGATTATGAATATAGGCATCACGTCCGTGTCAAGTAGATCGACTCCTGCGTGCATCTACTACTATTACTCCACATATCGACCGCTATCCAGCATGCATCTAGAGTATTAAGTTCATAAGAATGGAGTAATGCCTTAAGTAAGATGACATGATGTAGAGGGATAAACTCAAGCAATATGATGAAAACCCCATCTTTTTACCCTTGATGGCAACAATACAATACATGCCTCGCTACCCCTACTTTGTCATTGGATGAGGACACCACAAGATTGAACCCAAAACTAAGCACCTCTCCCATTGCAAGAAGAACCAATCTAGTTGGCCAAACCAAACCGCTAATTTGAAGAGAAATACAAAGATATAAAATCACAAATATAAGAATTCAGAGAAGACTCGAATAATATTCATAGATAATCTGATCATAAATCTACAATTCATCGGATCTCGATAAACACACCGCAAAAGAATATTACATCGGATAGATCTCCAAGAACATCGAGGAGAACATTGTATTGAAGATCAAAGAGAGAGAAGAAGCCATCTAGCTACTAGCTATGGACTTGTAGGCCTGTGGTAAACTACTCACGCTTCATCGGAAGGGCAATAGAGTTGATGTAGAAGCCCTCCGTGATCGAATCCCCCTCTCGCAAGGTGCCGGAAAAGGCCCCAAGATGGGATCTCACGGGAATAGAAGGTTACGGCGGCGAAAAAGTATTTTGGTGGACGCTTCTGGTCGTTTGGGAATATTTTGGAATTTATAGCGAAAGAATTAGGGTTGGAGGAGTCTCGTGGGGCCCACAAGCCAGGGGGCGTCCCCCCTAGGGGGCGCCCTGAGGGCTTGTGGAGCCCTCGGGACTCTTCTGGCCCCCTCTCCAAGTCTGCTGGGTGTCTTCTGGTCCAAGAAAAATCATCACGAAAGTTTTATTCCGTTTGGACTCCGTTTGATATTCCTTTTCTGTAAAACTCAAAAACAAGGAAAAAACAGAAACTGGCACTGGGCTCTAGGTTAATAAGTTAGTCCCAAAAATAATATAAAATAGCATATTAATACATATAAAACATCCAAAAGAGATAATATAATAGCATGAAACAATAAAAAAATTATAAATACGTTGCAGACGTATCAAGCATCCCCAAGCTTAATTCCTACTCGTCCTTGAGTAGGTAAATGATAAAAACAGAATTTTTTATGTGGAATGCAACCTAACATATTTATCCATGTAATTTTCTTTATTGTGGCATGAATATTCAGATCCATAAGATTCAAAACAAAAGTTTAATATTGACATAAAAATAATAATACTTCAAGCATACTAATAAAGCAATCGTGTCTTCTCAAAATAACATGGCCAAAGAGAGTGATCCCTACAAAATCATATAGTCTGGCTATGCTCCATCTTCATCACACAAAGTATTAAATCATGCACAACCCCGATTACAAGCCAAGCAATTGTTTCATACTTTTGATGTTCTCAAACTTTTTCAACTTTGACGCAATACATGAGCGTGAGCCATGGATATAGCACTATAGGTTGAATAGAATACGGTGGTTGTGGAGAAGACAAAGAGAAGGAGAAAGTCTCACATCAACTAGGCATATTAACGGGCTATGGAGATGCCCATCAATAGATATCAATGTGAGTGAGTAGGGATTGCCATGCAACGGATGCACTAGAGATATAAGTGTATGAAAGATCAAAAAGAAACTAAGTGGGTGTGCATCCAACTCGCTTGCTCATGAAGACCTAGGGAAATTTGAGGAAGACCATCATTGGAATATACAAGCCAAGTTCTATAATGAAAATTCCCACTAGTATATGAAAGTGACAACATAGGAGACTCTTTATCATGAAGATCATGGTGCTACTTTGAAGCACAGGTGTGGTAAAAGGATAGTAGCATTGCCCCTTCTCTCTTTTCTCTCATTTTTTTGGGCTTCTTTTGGCCTCTTTTATTTTTTGTAAGTCCGGAGACTCATCCCAACTTGTGAGGGAATCATAGCTTCCATCATCCTTTCCCCACATGGGACAATGCTCTAATAATGATGATCATCACACTTTTATTTACTTACAACTCAAGAATTACAACTCGATTCTAGAACAAAATATGACTATATGAATGCCTCCGGCGGTGTACCGGGATGTGCAATGATCAAGAGTGACATGTATTAAAATAATATGACGGTCGCCTTGCCACAAATACTATGCCAACTACATGATCATGCAAAGCAATATGACAATAATGAAGCGTGTCATAATAAACAGAACGGTGGAAGTTGCATGGAAATATATCTCGGAATGGCTATGGAAATGCCATAATAGGTAGGTATGGTGGCTGTTTTGAGGAAGGTAAACGGTGGGTTTAATGCACCGGCGAGAATTGTGTGGTACTAGAGAGGCTAGCAATGGTGGAAGCGTAAGAGTGCGTATAATCCATGGACTCAACATTAGTCATAAAGAACTCACATACTTATTGCAAAAAATTATTATCTATCAAAACAAAGTACTACACGCATGCTCCTAGGGGGATAGATTGGTAGGAAAAGACCATCGCTTGTCCCCGACCGCCACTCATAAGGAAGATAATATATAAATAAATCATGCTCCGACTTCATCACATAACGGTTCACCATACGTGCATGCTACGGGAATCACAAACTTTAACACAAGTATTTCTACCAATCCAAAATTACTCACTAGCATGACTCTAATATCACCATCTTTATATCTCAAAACAAATGCAAGGAATCAAACTTCTCATAGTATTCAACGCTTTTTATATGAAAGTTTTTATTATATCCCTCTTGGATGCCCATCATATTAGGACTAAATTCATAACCTAAGCAAATTACCATGCTGTTTAGAGACTCTCAAAATAATATAAGTGAAGCATGAGAGTTCAACAATTTCTATTAAATAAAGCCACCGCCTTGCTCTAAAAAGATATAAGTGAAGCACTAGAGCAAATTGCCTAGCTCAAAAGATATAAGTGAAGCACATAGAGTATTCTAATAAATCACGATTCATGCGTGTCCCTCTCAAAAGGTGTGTACAGCAAGGATGATTGTGGCAAACTAAAAATCAAAGACTCATATCATGTGGTGAATAAAAATATAGCCTCAAGTAAATTTACCGATGGATTGAAGACGAAAGAGGGGATGCCATCAGGGGCAACCCAAAGATTAGATGCTTGGTTGTCCTTGAATATTACCTTGGGGTGCCTTGGGCATCCCCAAGCTTAGGCTCTTGCCACTCCTTATTCCATAGTCCATCAAATCTCTACCCAAAACTTGAAAACTTCACAACACAAAACTCAACAGAAAACTCATGAGATCCGTTAGTATAAGAAAATAAATCACCACTTTTTGGTACTGTTGTGAACTCATTATTTATTTATATTGGTGTAATATCTACTGTATTCCAACTTTTCCATGGTTCATACCCCCCGATACTACCCATAGATTCATCAAAATAAGCAAACAACACATAGAAAACAGAATCTGTCAAAAAAAGAACAGTCTCTAGCAATCTGTAAACTTCCTATACTTATGTAACTCCAAAAATTCTGAAAAATTAGGACAACCTGGAAAATTTGTATATCAATCTTGTGTATAAATTCAGATCAAAATCACGTTTCTGTGATTTTTTTAAATTGTTTTACTGAGCACAAAAGTTTCTGTTTTTCAACAAGATCAAAACAACTATCACCGTAAGCCATCCCAAAGGTCTTTCTTGGCTCAAACACTAATTAAAACACCAAAACACAATTACTACAGAGGTAATAATGTGTATTCTCATAAAAACAGAAAATAAAAATATTGGGTTGTCTCCCAACAAGCGCTTTTCTTTAAAGCATTTTAGCTAGGCATTGATAATTTTAATGATGCTCACATGAAAGATAGCAATTGAAACATGAAGAGAGCATCATGTAGCATGTGAAAAACAAGTTTAAGTCTAACATACTTCCTATGCATAGGCATTTTATAAGCAAACAAATTATCAAGACAAGCAAAAACTAGCATATGCAAAGAAGAAGAAATAAACAATATCAATCTCAACATAACGAGAGGTAATTTAGTAACATGAAAATTTCTACAACCATATTTACCTCTCTCATTATAATTACATGTGGGATCATATTCAAATTCAACAATATAGCTATCACATAAATTATTATCTTCATGATCCACATGCATGCAAAGTTGACACTCTTCCAAAATAGTGGGATTAACATGGAATAAAGTCACTACTTATCCAAGCCCACTTTTATCAAAAATTTCATGAGATTGATCAAACTCCAAAGTAGTGGGGTAATTATTTCCTAAGTTGACACTCTTACAGACTCACTTTCAATATTATTGAAAACATTATTATCATGAGGCTTAAATCAATTTTCAAGATCATAAGAAGCATTATCACCCCAATCATGATCATTGCAATAAGTAGTGGACATAGCAAAACTAGCATCCCCAAGCTAGGGGTTTTGCATATTATTAGCACAATTGACATTAATAGAATTTATAATAACATCATTGCAATCATGATTTTCATTCAAGGAGCTATCGTGAATCACTTCATAATTTTCATCACAATTTTCAGATTCACGAATTTCAAGAAAAACTTCATAAAGATAATCTAGTGCACTCAACTCACTAGCAATTGGTTCATCATAGTTGGATCTTTTAAATAGATTAGCAAGTGGATGAGGATCCATAAGCTTTTTGTTCTTGATTTCCAATAAATACACAATTATGCCAAGAGAACAAGCAAACAAACCAAGTAAGACATAAAGGCAAACGGAAAGAAGGCAAATAAAAGGCAAATATTTTTGTATTTTTCTGAAAACATTTTAGAAGTGGGGGAGAGTAAAACGAGAGGCAAATGGCAAATAATGTAATGCAAGAGATGAGAGTTTATGATGGGTACTTGGTAGGCTTGATGTAGAACTTCCCCGGCAACGGCGCCAGAAATTCTTCCTGCTACTTCTTGTACTTGCGTTGGTTTTTCCCTTGAAGAGGAAAGGGTGATGCAGCAAAGTAGAGATAAGTATTTCCCTCAGTTTGAGAACCAAGGTATCAATCCAGTAGGAGGTACAAGCAAGTCTCCAATCCATGCACCTGCACAAACAATCAAACACTTGTACCCAACGCGATAAAGGGGTTGTCAATCCCTTCACAGTCACTTGCAAGGATGAGATCTGATAGAGATAGATATAGAAGATAACTAAAACGTAAAAAAAAAGAAAAGTAAATAAATTGCAGCAAGGTATTTTTGGGTTTTTTGGTTTATAGATCTGGAAATATATGATGGAAAATAGACCTGGGGGCCATAGGTTTCACTAGAGGCTTGTCTCTTGAAAGAAAACATACGGTGGGTGAACAAATTACTGTCGAGCAATTGATAGAAAAGCGCAAAGTTATGACGATATCCAAGGCAATGATTATGAATATAGGCATCACGTCCGTGTCAAGTAGACCGACTCCTGCCTGCATCTACTACTATTACTCCACACATCGACCGCTATCCAGCATGCATCTAGAGTATTAAGTTCATAAGAACGGAGTAATGCCTTAAGTAAGATGACATGATGTAGAGGGATAAACTCAAGCAATATGATGAAAACCCCATCTTTTTACCCTTGATGGCAACAATACAATACGTGCCTCGCTACCCCTACTTTGTCACTGGGTGAGGACACCGCAAGATTGAACCCAAAACTAAGCACCTCTCCCGTTGCAAGAAGAACCAATCTAGTTGGCCAAACCAAACCGATAATTCCAAGAGAAATACAAAGATATCAAATCATGCATATAAGAATTCAGAGAAGACTCAAATAATATTCATAGATAATCTGATCATAAATCCACAATTCATCGGATCTCGAAAAACACACCGCAAAAGAATATTACATCGGATAGATCTCCAAGAACATCGAGGAGAACATTGTATTGAAGATCAAAGAGAGAGAAGAAGCCATCTAGATACTAGCTATGGACCCGTAGGTCTGTGGTAAACTACTCACGCTTCATTGGAAGGGCAATAGAGTTGATGTAGAAGCCCTCCGTGATCGAATCCCCCTCCGGCAGAGTGGCGGAAAAGGCCCCAAGATGGGATCTCACGGGAACAGAAGGTTACGGCGGCGAAAAAGTATTTTGGTGGACGCTTCTGGTCGTTTGGGAATATTTGGGAATTTATAGCGAACGAATTAGGGTTGGAGGAGTCCCGTGGGGCCCACAAGCCAGGGGGCGCCCTCCTAGGGCACGCCCTGAGGGCTTGTGGAGCCCTCGGGACTCATCTGGCCCCCTCTCCAAGTCTGCTGGGTGTCTTCTGATCCAAGAAAAATCATCGCGAAAGTTTTATTCCGTTTGGACTCCGTTTGATATTCCTTTTCTGTAAAACTCAAAAACAAGGAAAAACAAAAACTGGTACTGGGCTCTAGGTTAATAAGTTAGTCCCAAAAATAATATAAAATAGCATATTAATGCATATAAAACATCCAAAACAGATAATATAATAGCATGGAATAATAAAAAATTATAGATACGTTGGAGACGTATCAGGGGTCTGGGACCAAATGTCAGCCATACCAAGTGCGACCTGAACGCGGTGGCGTGGTTATTGATCGAGTTCATTTTTATTGGTACGTTAAATGAAAAGATGGCTCCGCGCGTATTCAATTTAAAACGATCGCTACAGAGAGAAAAACAATTTGTACTCCACTAGTCCACTTCGGGACTTGCTTGCTAGGGTTGCTCTCTTCTTCTCACTCTCTTACCCTCTCCAGATCTAAACAAGACGGCGGTGTCCACTCTCTTTGTCTCTCTCTCTCTTCTCTCCGGTTGACACAGATCCGGCCGGATCCCTTCCGCTGGTGGTCGCCGCTGGCGAGGGAGGAAGCCGACGCGCGCCATCTTCTCTGACCTGGCGCCGGCATGGGAGGTCCTCCTCATCCTTGCTCCCCGCCGTCAAGTTGGCAGATCCCGCCGCCTGCCTCGCCACATCCCGCCGACCGAAGGTATAACTTATTTTAGAACTGGCCTTGTTCTAATGGCCCAGCACCCCATGTCGTTGCATCCCTTTTTTTATCAAGTTAGGATTGCTCCCCACGTCGCTGCATCCTGCATGTAGATATTCTTCTAGTATTACAAAGCTCCCCATGTAGCTAGCTCCGTCGGCTTGTCGAACACTCGAACGCCACCTAAATTTTTACTATTAGAGGAAAAAAGGTACTGCAGATACTGGCTAACGAACCGATCCCTTGGTTGGAAAGGGAAATAAAGATGCTGGCTGACCGGTCTCTTGGTCGAAAAAGGACAGAAAGTGGGGGGTGTTGGGTCGACAATGCAACCGAGAATGAGCACGTCTAGATTTCTTGTGGTCACATAGGAAAGGTCACTGACGAGAACAAAAAATGCACAAATCCAGACATGCTTTGCATGTTTGCCGCACTCGGCAACACCTCTGCCTCACCACTTTATGCCTCGATGGATGTAAAACGTGCTTGTGCCTCCCCTGTCCCTATGCCCTTACTGCTGCTGTTAATCTAACATCACAGGTAAAATGAAACAATGCCACTGTTAATGTGATGTCGTTGTTAAGTAATGTTGTTGTCAATCTATTGCCATTGATAAACTGAATCAATGCCACCACCGTTTTATGAAATGCTTCTATCTTGCTTCATTTCTCATAAAGAGTGTTTTGGGTCGTTACACTAAACTCTGACACCGGTAACATAGCTGCATCTCCGTTGAACTGCACAAAATTTAATTGCACAATGGTTGACACGACGATGTGTTTCTCCTTTCCATATCACCCTTTGTTCGAACGATCGTTCCTGTTAACCATGCACGTACATACTGATCAAGTGCTACTCCCAATCTGTCATCATAGAGTAATAATGCAATTGTTATGCATGTTAATGTAAGCCCCCGTTAATCTAGTGCCAGTGTTGATTTGATGTGATGGCACTTCTTAATTAATGGCACTTTTTCATACTGTCATTGTAATGCCATTGATAACATATGAGATGCTCCTGTTAATCATATGCCGCTGCAAAAAAATGACACTGCTTAAATAACCATGTTACATATTTGTGCAAACAGGGTTGTTTATCTCCATACGGTGTCTGTTTGTGCAAACGGAAGCACAAACCTCAATTTTAGTGGAACCTACTGTCAGCTGACCTCACAGTGCTCCAGGTATTCCTACATTCGTAACTAGGTAGAATGACCAACGCAAGATGAAATAAGCTTATTCGTATGTTGACTTGCTGTTTGCAGTGTGGAACAATCTTGTCATGTGTGGAGGAGCAAACAACCACTGCAGCCGCTCCATCAACGCAAGATAAAAGAGACCGAGTCATTGATGACCTGGCCGGCGAGTAGGGGTCGTGCAAATAGCGGTGCATTATTTTAGTGGAACTACACAAAAAAGATATTGGGGTTAGTCGGACAAATTTTCTACACCCACACGGAAGGAATTGCGCTCATCGATTGCATAGAATTTCCTCCGTGCCATCATAGGAGATCCCAAGGTGGAAATCAATTAACCACCTATAAAATTATGCATAATCTTCCTCACGCAGGTCAGTATCCCCTTCGTCCAGATGATCGTGTTTTGTCATGCCAAGCTATTGATATGTGCGACTGTTTTGCGACACCGTTTAAGTACAACGCTTTCCTATCTTTTCACATTTAGGACAATGAAGATGATTTCAGTGGAACTGCACAAAATGGTCTCATGTTCAGTGATCTCTATTGCCTCCTCTGTTTGCTACAATGTGTCAGCGTAAATTGCAAGATGAGCCATCAAGCTAGCTGTGGAGTTGCCAACATGCTCAAAGTGCACGCAACATTGAGCAGAAAGAAGCATGCCCAGGAAATTAATGCGTGCATAGGGAGGCCCTTTGCTCAGAGAAGCATCGATCATTTTTTTTATTTCTACACCTTCTCACAGCTTTGTCTTGGTTATAGTCTTGTGAATCATTTAGATGCGTAAACATGCTGAACTTAAGTGCTTGTGAATGTTAGCTACTAGTATGCATACCATATCTTGTGAAGCTTAGTTTACTATGAATGTTGACTAGCGTGTCAACCTTTACAATCTATGTATATTGTGGGCATGTTATTTGACCCCCACGCTTTGCCGCGCTATGACCAGTGTGAGTGTCTGCATGCAGAACATCATCCTCTAATTTGGTGGATGCCAAGCCGGCCCGAGAAGTAGCTATAACTTTTTTTCAAGTTGAAAAATGTTACCGATGAGGAGCCATAATTAAGCTGGAGGCGTCTCTTTTTTTCTTTCGACTGGGCAATAAGCTGGAGAGTGTCTCTAATGGGCTGCCTCTAGTGTTAAGGCCCTCCAGTATGAAACACGAGCAGCAGACTAGGCCGATACAAAAGCCTATCCATCTTAAATCCCATTTGTTTTTGTTTTTTGCGAGGAAAAGCCCATTTTCTTGAAGAGGGGGTGATCCCAGAAAAACCCTCCTTCCTCCTCGCTTCCACTTATACTGCAGCTCGCTGGACTCTCCCGCTTCCGTCTCCCCCCAATTCCCCCCGCTCCCCTTCTTCCTCACTCGTACAGAAAACCCCCGCTCACCTTCTTCCTCGCTCATACAGAAAACGCATGCTCCTCTTCTTCCTCGCTCCTACAGAAAATCCCAGCCCTCCTTCTTCCCCATTCGCACTGCCACTAGGCTCGTCTCTCGCTACTCTGCTCAAACCTGTGAGCTCAGCGCGACGCCCGCAAGGAAAATGGAGTCGGCTGACCCCAGCGCCAAGAAGATGAGGCTCCCGCCAGCGGCGATGCGGTTGTAGATCCCGCACCCGGCAGCGTGGGGAGAAGCGGCGAGCCCCCCCCCCCCCACCGGATCTGAGGAACCCATAGAATCTTGAGTGGACCACATCAGCGATCACCCGGACGACATCCTTGGGGAGATCATCTCGCTTCTCCCCACCAAGGATTGCTGCCGCACCCAAGTCCTCTCAACGCGGTGGCGCCCTCTATGGCATGCCACGCCCCTTAATCTCGATTGTCGTCAGCTATCTGTCGTTCATGATTTTGAACTCCTCAGAGCCATCATCTCCTCCCACCAGGGCTCTGTTCAACGCCTTTGCATCCCGACACGCTACCTGCTGTCCATACCCTGCACGATGGACGCCTGGCTGACATCCCCTGAATTCGAAAAACTCCAGCAGTTTGAGTTCTACCATTACCACAAAAATTACATACCATGAACTAAAGGCCAAGAATTTGTGCCCACACCACCGTTGTCCATCTCGTGGTTTTCCTCCTCTCTCCACACCACCACCTTCGCCCGGTGCCATCTACCAGACGATCTGGTACAAATGCTTCGACTCCCACTGCTAAAAAAACATATGCTTGTGGTGGTTTATCTATCGGAGGCCTCACTGCACAGCATCATCCACTCTAGTTGCCCTGCCCTGGAGCGCTTGATGATTGTTTGGGGAATAGAAATCCCTATCAGTTGTCTCCAAATAAAGTCGCCTCACCTTAAAAGCATTGGAATTTGTTTTGAAGGACAGCAGCTCATCATCGAAGATGCCCCTTCACTTCAAAGGTTGCTCCTTCATTATTGTTATATACCTTCGCAAATAACTGTCATCTCTGCGCCTAAACTTGAGACCTTGGGTGTAATTCCTGATCCATTTAATTATCAGAAGTTGGTGTTTGGCTCCACACTTATTCAGGTACCATATATTATCATCTACACATTTGTAATCATAAGCTGCATTTTTCATTTGTGCGCATAAGTTTTATATCATCTTGGAGTACACTTTGGGTACTAATATTATGTTATATGCTCAATGAAGAGTTCGTCCATGGATAGCCTATCAATGGTGCTGGATTCTGTCAAGATCTTATATATCGGAATGTTTAGTTATGATTTGAACACAATTATTGGCTTGCTGCGATGCTTTCCATGTCTGGAGAATTTGTATATAAAGGTGATGATTTCATGCACATTGAATTCAGCCATCGAATGCCCGTATATATTGTACTAGAATTAACCGTTCAGCTGTCGCTCATTCTACATACTCTTTTTTAGACCTTAACTGTTTTCAATCTTCATGTCTACTTAGGCACTACCACATGGAGAAAAACATATAACCAATCGGTGGCGTAATAAGCACCGGGATTTTCTCAGTTCTCATGACATTCGTTTGAGGACAATAATGATGGAAGGATAGGCATCCAACCAGGCAAACAGAAGCTTTGTCACATTTTCCTGTTAAATGCGAGGTTACTATTGTCCATGAGGCTTAAGTTTTTCAACAAGAAATTTCTCACGAACGGATATGTTGAACAAAAAAAAGAAGTTTCAGGTGGACAAATGGGCTTCTGAACGTGCTCGGCTTCTATTTACAACAACTTGTGGTCATGTTCCAGTAAAAAAATCACACAGGATGTTGATTTTATGGATCAGACCGATCCATTTGTTTGTGACTGCCAAAAACAGTGGTTGGGTTAGATGTTATTGCCATGTTCAATCTGGGTTTTGTCTAAATTTCATGAACAATTAATCCTTGGCCATTTGTATTGTTTGTATGCTTGAGTTGGATGTTGTTGCCCTTTTCAACTCGACTGTGACTGTCATATTTTCTTTGAAACAAGGCAAATGGCTTGCCATTTCCTTTATTAAAAAGAGAAATATTGTAACAACAGGGACCCAGTTGCTCGCCCAGTTGTAGAGATGGAGCCCAGGCTTTTATTTAAGCACATGACGAGCCCAGTTGATATTTTTTTTTCTTTCTGAAAATGGGTAGCCCAATTCTATTTTGTTTTGGACAATACCCAACCCAGGACTACTTGATTTTGTCAACCCTGCTGGGCTGCAAATCTTTAAAGACGAGGAGGGATGTATTCGGCTTCCCCGGAAAATGGGCTATAAGTAGTAAGAAATGGGCTGTAAATTTTAAAAACACAAAAAACCGGCAACTAGATTCAAATTTCATTTTTTTCAGGATTTCAAGATTTTAAATTTCATTGTTCTTTTTTTGCGGGGAAAATTTCGTTGTATTTTAATTTGAAATAAAATTATTTTTATAATTATTTTTAATGTGACTCGAAATTTCGTGATTAAAAGAGTTTGGACCACACCGAAATATGCAAAATTTTGTTGAATTTTTTAGCAATGGCCAGAATATGGTCTGTAATGTTTACAAAAAGAATATGGGCTTCAAAATATCCTTAAGAATTAGCAAATGAGCTGTAAATTATTAAAAATAATGGCAAATGGGTTGTATGCTGTTTTCCACAGATTTGGAGGCTGACTTGTGGGCCTACTAGGTTGATGATGACGCTGTCCTAATTTTTTTTGGACGCGTGTGCAAGGCTTTGTCAACTTAGTCAACACAGAGCAGTGACTGTTGGATGTCCATCCAACCGCCGTCATGCTTCTTCAATCTCTGATATTCCTGCTCCAGCCTCCCAAACCAGCGCCGGCGGGACTGCCTGCTCCCTCCTTCCGTGGCCGGCTGTGCTGCCGCGCAGGCCTCATCGGCCCACCCTACTCCCACCGCTGGCCAGGCCATCCCTCTACCCACCCGCACCTCCTGTTATTTTCCGGCGATGGCAGCCTCACCCCGCAACCGACCAGTCAGCACTCGTACTCCCCTCAGCGTGGGCATCCACTGCTGTGGCTTCGCCGGGTCCGGGTCATTCCCTTCCTGGGCCTCGCCGTCGTCCACCGCGTTGGTGCTCTCGGCACGGCATGGTCAAAATGGTCAACAAACGACAGCCATCGGAAGAGGGATGTAAGTGGAGAAGCTGACAGTATGGACCCACACAGGCAAGTGCCTCATTATTACGCTGACTTGTGGGCCTACTAAGCTGACGCGTACGCAGGGCTTTGTCAACTTAGTCAACAAATGATTCTAGCAGCTGAACCGTTGGATGTTAATCCAACAACCGTGCTGCTTCTTCAACCTCTGATCTTCTTGGTCCAACCGCCTGCTCCTGCCTCCCATGGGCGGCAGTGCTGCCGCGTAGGCCACACCGCCCCACCCTAATCCCACTGCCGGCCAGGCCTTCCCTCTACTCACCCACACCCCGTGTTATTCTCCGGCGACGGCAGCCTCACACCATAGCGGAACCAGTGAGCCCTCGTACTCCCCTCCGTGTGGGCATCCACTGCCTCGTCTTCCTCGGCTCCGCATCATTCCCTTACCAGGCCTCACCGATGTCCACCGCCTTGGTGCTCTCCGCGCAGCGTGGTCAACATTGTCAATGAACGATAGCCATCGGAAGACGACTGTACACGGTGAGGTTGACAGCTGGACCCACCAGCTACATCTTCACACGCAAGAAAGTGCCTCCTTATTACGCGCAAAAAATGATTCCTCCCCCTGACAGCTGGGACCCACCACATATATCTTGGCACGCAAAGGGAGTGCCTCCTTATCCTCCCTGACGGCTGGGACCTACCCGGTCGAAGCGTACGTAGCGTTGTTTGTCTGGTCGTGAACATGTACGTAAATACTGGTCGATTGGTCTCTCTGCAACGATGAACCGTGGCCGAGCAAGCAGTGGCACGTGTAGTAGTAGAGCCCCCGACATAGCAGTTCAGGCAGTCCCTCCTAAACCGTGTACACGTACGTACAACCACATGCCAAAAAATACGGCCACGTACGTACATACGGGCGGGGTCTCGAACACCTACTCGCGCATACGTACGGCCAGGGCTCGTGTACATGGAGAGGCAGCAGATAGCAGCAACGGCGTCCTGTTCATCAGCAGCCAACCGGCTGGGTCGGAACGGAGAAACTGCATCGTGTTCATTGGGAGGCAACGAAATGCGTCATGTTCATCGGGAGCCAACCGGCTTGGACGGAACAGCCGAAATGGGGCCTAGCGTACCGCAGAATGGAGGAAACGGCCTTCTGTTTGACCGCCTACAGTCAAAACGGGACCCTGTTCATTGGGAGAGGTCCGGCGTACCGCTAAACGAAGGAAACGGACTTCTGTTCGAGCGCCTACGATCGAAACAGGGTCCTGTTCATCGGGAGGGGTGCGGCGTACCGCAAAACGGAGGAAACAGACTTCTGTTGGAGCGCCTACCGTCTAAACGGGGTCCTGTTCATCGGGAGGGGTGTGGCGTACCGCAAAACGGGACTCCACGGGCTACTGTTCATCCACCGTGAACTGCCTCTTGCTCCAGCCTCCACGGGGTACTGTTCATCCACCGTCGTCCTCCAGCCTCCACCGGCTACTATTCATAGAGCCTCCACGAGGGTCTTGTTCATCCACCCCAAACCGGCTGGGGTGCGGTGGCCTCCACGGGGTCCTGTTCATCCAGCGGCAATGGCCTACTACCACGGGGTCCTGTTCATCCAACCCCCACCGGGAACTGTTCATCCACCGCCAACCAACCGGCTTGACTCACCACGTCTTGATTCATTCTACGTACCGCGCGCATGGTAGCAACGGTCGCTGTTCATCGAGAGGCAACCCAACACTGGCTGGCTACGTCTCGCAAGGGGGCTCGATCGGCTTCAGTAAGTAGTAGCAGTGATCGATCGCTCGGGTTCAGTTAGCAGCAGCAGCGAAGGAATCGCTCGGGTTCAATCAGCAGCGAATGAATCGATCGGGTTCAGTTAACAGCCAAGGGATCGATCGCTCAGGTTCAGTAATGTAGCTAGTGCGATCGCTCGGGTTCAGTTAACCAACGCCTCGCACACACACGCGTACACGAGAGAAACGCGCAAACCACAGTGCATCGCTCGACCCCGACCACCCACCGTAACCGGGAACTCCCCGTTATTTTCCTCGCCCTCGCTTCTACCACGATTTTTTCCATCATGGATGGCCCAAAGAATGTCATGCAGGTGCGTCTCCGGCCCGCCCAGGACGAAAAGCCCATTTTCTGTCATGATTTTTTGTCACATAAGTAGGAGCCCACCACATCTATGATGATACGTGTTTTTGTCACAATTATCGTCATAGAAGTGCCATAAGTATGACAGAAAAAAAATTCGTTCGGGCCAAAATGTCACGGATGTGTCTTTTTTTTTGTAGTGTAGAGATTTCAATTCCTAGAAAATTATATGATGAATGGGAACCCACCATTAAAGTCAAGATCAAAAAATATGAGTGCAATGCTTTATGTGATTTGGGTGGTAGTGTTTCCACAATTCCGAGATCTCTATGTGATGTGCTAGGTTTTACCAATATAGAAGAATGCTCTCTTAATTTGCACTTGGCGGATTCTACTATTAAAAAGCCTTTGGGAAGAATTAATGAGGTTCTTATTCTTGCAAATAGGAATTATGTGCCAATAGATTTTATTGTTCTTGATATTGATTGCAATCCGTCTTGTCCCATAATACTTGGTAGACCGTTTTTACGAACTATAGGTGCCGTGATTGATATGAAAGAAGGGAATATTACATTTTAGTTTCCGTTAAGAACGGGTATGGAACACTTCCCTTGAACTAGAATTAAGCCACCATATGAGTCAATCATGAGGGAAACATATGAAGCAAAAGCCAAAGATGACAATACTTGAATCTATGCATTATGCCTAGCTAGGGGCATAAAACAATAGCGCTTGTTGGGAGGCAACCCAATGAATAAAATAATGTTTTCACTTTTTATTTCTGTTCTTGTGTGTTTACAGAATTATGCTACTATTATGATTGTGTTTTTATGTTTTAATTAGTGTTTGTGCCAAGTAAAGCCTTTAGGATCATGTTGGGTGATAGTTGATTTGATCCTGTTGGAAAACAAAAACTTTTGCGTCCAGTAGCAGAATTGTTAAAATTCACTGGAGCGTGATAAAATCTTGAGTTTTTACACATGATTGATATACAAATTGCCTACATTGTCCTAATTTTTCAGAATTTTTGGAGTTACAGAAGTATGGTCAAAGTCTAGTTTACTACAGACTGTTCTGTTTTTGACATATTCTGTTTTCATTGCATTGTGTGTTTATTTTGATGAATCTATGGATTGTATCGGGGGGTATAAGCCATGGTAAAGTTAGAATACAATAGGTATAATGCAATAATAAAATATGAATGGGTTTGCAACATTACTTAAAGTGGTGATTTGCTTTATTATACTAACGGATCTCATGAAGGTTTTGTTAAGTTTTGTGTGATTGAAGTTTTCAAGTTTTGGGTGAGATCACGATGGATGAAGGAATAAGGAGTGACAAGAGCCTAATCTTGGGGATGCCCATGGCACCCCAAGGCAATATTCAAGGAAGTACCAATCAAGTAAGCTTGGGGATGCCCCGGAAGTCATCCCCTCTTTCTTCTAACGACCATCGGTAATTTTACTTGGAGCTATATTTTTATTCGTTACATGTCATGAGTTTTGCTTGGAGCGTCATGTATTATATGAGTCTTTGCTTGTTTTGCTTTTTAGTTTACCACAATCATCCTTGCTGGACACACCTATTTGAGAGAGCCATAATGATGCTATGATTTGTTAGAATTGCTCTATGTGCTTCACTTAAAAAAAATTGAGCTATGGAATTGCTCTAGTACTTCACTTATATCTTTTTGAGCATGGTGGTGGTCTAAATTTGGAAGAAATACTCTCATGCTTCACTTAGATCATTTTGAGAGTTAGTAAAATTTTAAGAAGTATCCTCTCATGCTTCACTTATATTATTTTGAGAGATGAAAATTTTGAAGAAATATTTATGCTCTCGTGCTTCACTTAAATTTATTTGAGAGCTTGTTAGTAGCAATGGTAATATACAAAATTAGTCCCAAAGTGATAGATATTCAAGAGGGATATAATAAAAACTTTCATGAAGATCATTGGATATTATAAACTTGATTCCTTGTAATAGTTTTGCGATATGGAGATAGTAATATGTGAGTCATGTTGGTGAGTAATTATGCTTTAGTAAGAATATTGGTGTTAAGGTTTGTGATTCTCTATGCAAGCACGAAAGTCAATAGTTATGCAATGAAGTTACATCCTACTTGTGGTGCATTATTCGGTGTTAGTTATGTGTAATGCTCGTTTATGATCGTTTTCGTTTTATTGGTTGATTGCTTCTCAATCTATTTGCTAGCCTTTCCTGGTACTAAGCGGGAATACTGCTTGTGCATCCAAACTCCTTAAACCAAGTTGTGCCAAATGAGTCCACCATACCTACCTATATGCGGTATTTCCATGCCGTTCCAAGTAAATTTGTATGTGCCAACTCTAATTTTCAAAATGAATTTCCTTTTTTTTGTGCCCGTACCGCTCATGAAGCGGCAGGTGGTGGCCAATATTTTTCATGCTAGATATGTTATTCTAAAGATGAGTGTTTATTCACTTGTCATTGCACGAGAGTGTGGCAGGTAATAGGGATGCCCAGTCCCAAAATGAAATTTTTTTATTTATGTTGTCAATAATAAATTACTTGGAAAGTGCTAGTATGGAAGGCACCCGTGGATACGGCTAGCCATGGATTGTGAAAGAATGGTGGAAAAGGAATAAACTTTATTTTATGTTTGGGAACCGCCTATGATTTATCTAGCATGGAAAGTATTGGGAATTCTCGGTCTTTTTGTTGTCAGGAAAAGCATGCCTCTCAAAACCATTGTATTTCTCAATTTAAGCTTTGAGCTCTGGCACCTCTACAAATCTCTGCTTCCCTCTGCGAAGGGCCTATCTATTTACTTTTAGGCAATTTTAATTTTTATTGAGTCTCCATCTTCTCTTATAAAGCACCAACTAGGGAACACTATTATCATACTTGTGCATTGGGAATAGCTAATATTTGAGTGTGTTTCATGAATGGATCAATGATTGAGCATAATGGGCTAGGGATAGCTTTCTTTAGCGTTGATATTTTGAAAGACATGGTTGCTTGTTGATATGCTTGAGTATTGATGTCCTCATGTCAATTATAGACTATTGCTTTGAATCATCTAAAGTCCAAATGCCCATGCTACAAAAGAAAAGAATATATGATGAACATGCTAGGTAGCATTCCACACAAAAAATTATGTTTTTATCATTTACCTACTCGAGGACGAGCAGGAATTAAGCTTGGGGATGCTGATACGTCTCCAACGTATCTATAAATTTTTATTGTTTCATGATGTTATATTATCAATCTTGGATGTTTTATATTCATTTACTAGCAACTTTATATCATTTTTTGGGACTAACCTATTGACATAGTGCCCAGTGCCCAGTGCCAGTTGCTGTTTTTTTGCTTGTTTTTTACTTTGCAGAATATCAATACCAAACGAAGTCCAAATGCCACGAAACTTTTTGGAGATTTTTTTTCTGGACAGAAGACACCCAGGGAGCCAAAGGAGCACACGGGAGGAGGCCCATGGGGCCCACTAGGCACCAGGGCGCACCAGGGGGCCCAGGCGCGTCCTGGTGGGTAGTGGAGCCCACGGGAAGCTTCCTGGCCTACCTCCACCTCTATAAATACTCTAAAATCCCAAAAGCCTTAGGGGAGTCGATGAAACACTTTTCCAGCTGCCGCAAGTTCCAGAACCACGAGATCCAATCTAGAGGCCTTTTCCGGCACTCTGCTGGAGGGGGCAACGATCAGGGAGGGGTTCTTCATCATCCTTGTTGCCCCTCCGATGATGCATGAGTAGTTTACCACAGACCTACGGGTCCGTAGGTAGTAGCTAGATGGCTTCACTGGTACAGCGAGGTGCTATACAAACGGTTTTTAACCCCTTTCGGCGACGGCATTTCGAACCGTCGCCAAGTGAGTGACTGCGATAGGGGGGTCCTTCCCACACGACCCAGAAACCGTCGGGGACAGGGAGCCTTGATGCATACAGTTGTCCCTACTAAACTATTTCTGATATCTTGAATATCCGAAACGCTCCATCCTTGCAACTCGTTTGTGCTCGGATTGCCATCGCAGTTGGTATTCTGTGGTGCTACGTTTACGATGCGTGACCCATCACAAACGGTTCACGATTATAGAAGCAGACAATCACACACATTTACTTTTCCTCGACTGTATGCGATTTGATGTAAGAGCGCACACAGTTGTCGCTATAAAACTGTATGCGAAGCTTGAATACATCCCACATGATTCATCCATCGTACCCGTGTAGGATGATCGACATATCGCACGCGTTCTTCTATGACCAAACGTTTGCGATGCGCACAACATCACAAACAGTCCATAATTGCGAAGCGTGTGTGATAAGGTGACTATCGCAAACATTTAATAAGAAAGAACTGTGTGCGATGCTGTTGTTAATCGCACACATTTTTTCTTGGCTGATCATGTGTGCAGTAGAGATTGATCGCACACATAGTGGATCCTAGAAACGTGTCTGGTCTCAACGTCTATCGCAGACGTTTCGCTTTCGCAAACTGTGTGCAGTATAATCCCTAATTTAAAAATCACATGTTTTGAATTTGAAAGTAGGCATTCACTTATTTCATATCCAACCATGCTTATTACAAATATAGGTGCAACCACGAATGCATAATTCGATGCACATGTACATATACTGAAGAACTACAGAAGCACCAAGTAAAGAATGATGAACCACAGTTGTACTAAAGACTGTAAAGAGAGAGGCGAAAGACATTCTGGTTGCTGGACAAGGTGAAGCGGAATGCCCATATTGTGCCCTCCTCCATGCGTAATGCGCGCATGACTCTAGGCCAACCCCTTGTGATGGCTGCCCGTCCATCCTTCACTGTCTTCATTAGGACTTCTCGATGCTCATTGTAGTCTGGATGAAATACTTTAACCTTCATTGTGTGTCCACCAATCATGTACTTTGCGAGGTAATCTTGAGTGAACTGCTTCGGGAACCACTGCGAACAAAAAAGATTCAGACATTGTTGTCTAACAACTCATTATGGGCAGTAAAAAGAGAAGGTTGTAGAGTTTGTAGTTACCATCCTACAGCTCACTGTTGTGTTGGATAGAGCATAAACAAATAATTTGCTTGCCACCATTCGTATCTGTTTGCTAATAATCCTTATCAGTTTCCTCACTTGATGCTTGTTCATGAATATCTCATTGCCCCATACGCAAAAAGGGTCGATGCGTGGATCCTTGCCAAGGGCATATGTACCTACAAGCAACAAGTCAATATTAGAAGCTAACAAGTGTCCAGGCCTGGATCTATATGCACTACATTATGGAACGACGGGGGGAGTACAAGCCGAGGGATGAAACTAACCTCGGCGGAAAATGGTGGCCACTCCCGTTGTTGTCCTACATAAGTAGTGGAAAGGCATGATAAGTACAACAACCTTAACATCAAATAAATATAGCAAAGGTAAACAACATCATCTCCAAATGATAGCTTGAATGTGTTGGTTTCAGCATGCTATTAAAGCAGATATAAAATGGAAGGCAATATTACTGACAATAGGCTTAACAGCCATCAAATATTGCAATTCAAACTGGTATTGTTGAAAATGAATAGAACGTAGGTAATGCTTAAACATCACACTGGATAAATGTGTAAAACTGAAATAAAGGGCATGTGTTAACTACACTAGGCATAACTGGAACCAAATATAGCCGTTCAAACTGGTATTGATGCAGTCGAGCGGCACAGTTCCGACTTGCACATAATGAACATCACATTGTGAATGACTGAAATAAACAAGGCATAAATGATCAGTATAACAATCAAATATAGCCATTGAAAACTGGACAGAGTCTCACTGCAACCAACCTAACAATCAAATACAGATAAACAGGGCATATGCTTGAAAACTGGACAAATGCTCACTGCAACCAACCTAACAAGCAAATACAGATAAACAAGGCATCTGCTTGAAAACTGGACAAATGCTCACTGCAACCAACATAACAACCAAATACAGATAAACAAGGCATCTGCTTGATAACTGGACAAATGCTCACTGTAACCAACCTAAGAACCAAATACATATAAACAAGGCATCTGCTCAATAACTGGAAAAATGCTCACTACAACCAACCTAACAACCAAATACAGATAAACAAGGCATCTACTCACTATAAACAACCAAATATAGCCATTCGTGAAACTGAAGTGGACAATTCATACTTAAACATCACATAGCCCTATTGAACAATACATTTTTGCATAACTGAAATAATTAAACACGACACAGTTAAAACACCGCACGACAAATGCTACAACAACAAAGGGTATGGGTTGGCAAGCTAGAAAAGGTAAGATTTGCTGATAGGATGTTGCCTCACATGTCATGGACGGGATCCTTCCAGTTGGAAGAGCACAGACCCATGGTGCGCTCTCTGATGTCACAGATGGGCTATTTCACCTTGGAAGAACCTTTGTGGGTGCCCTCCTCATGGTCGTGGTCGATGAGATCTGACTTGGCAATTGAGGATCCCAAGCCGCCGCCGTAGAACGTGTCCTTCAGAAATGACAAAATGGGCTCGATGGTGTACAAGGATCGCAAATCCTTGACCGCGTGGCGGAGGAGATCAGCGGCAGGGTCGTCGAAGAGATCGACGGCGGTTGAACCAGAGGGGTTGGGGATGGACCACTTAACCTGTGACATGGCCCGTGTGAAGCCCTCGCTGTCGACGAGCTTGATGTCGTAGCCAGCTTTCCCGAGATACAGTAATACGCTAGCCCGCTGACATGAAGCCTTCGGCATGGCAACGTAGTCAACGTCTTCGCCGGCTTCCGTAGCGACGTGTTGCTCCAGGATCGACAGGTCGGGGCGAACAGCGGCCACCTCGCCAACGTCTGCCGGAGAGGCCATGATAAACCTCTTCTTGGCCGAACGCTCGTCGGGCTCCCCGGGATACGTGGTCAAGCTTAGGCTGTGACATTCTGGAGCAGGGGATCTGGATCTGGCGGGGAGGGACACCGCAGGCCTCATCTAAAAACTCGAAGGAGTGGGGCGACGGTATGGGAATCGCTGGGTAACCTGAACTTTATTATCTAAGCTAGGAGGAACGGGCAGACCGGCAGGGGTTGGCGGCGGCGCTAGCGGCGAGCTAGGGTTCGAGGGGGGGAGGGGGCCGGGTGTACGACTGTGGAGGGGGGGTGGTGTTTGAGGATATGCTGCGGCTACTGAAAATTTTAGTAATGGTGGGTGGAGATGGTGGTGGACGCGAGGGAGAGCGACGGTTCAAATGCCTCGGCTACTGCAATTTTACTATAAGGTCGGTGCTGGAGGAGTGTGGGCGACGGTTGAAGTACGGCGGCTACTAAAATTTGGGTAAAGGAATTGATGCGGGGCGGGAGTACCCAAGATCACGCATGGTCCAATAAGAATATGCGTGTATGATAATAAGGAAAAGTGGCAGAACCGCCGATTTTTGCAATGCTCAAGGCGGGTAGTTTGTTTTTAGATTTCTAGCTAGCTGGTCTACCGCACACTGTTCGTCCTAATTTTCAGACACAGACGTGGAATTCAATCTAAATAAACTACCCGCCTTTAGATTGCGCAGGTGGTGATTTTACAGCGCACTTGCATCGCACACAGTTAAGCCAGTACCTCCACCTTTGCTCGCGCTTGTAATTCCCTGTTATATCGGAACCCTTGTATCCATATCGATTGTAATAAGAGCTGATTTGTTCTATGCCAAGCAGTGCCGTATTCCAGAAGACTTGATCTCTGGGCTGGAATACGGGGTGTTCCGGTCTCTCTGAACCGGAGTGCCACTGGACCCAGGGAGCATATGTTCACCCGAGGCATCTCACTCATAAGCATAGCATCGGTTGGTAAACAAATACTATTGCGCAATTGACAGAATTGCGCATAGTTATGATTGTGATTCTTCAAGCCATAATTCATGTATAGGCATTACATCAGTGACAACTAGACAGTTAAACTTACTAACGCCTACTACTATTACTCCACCCCAAGACCGCTATCCAGCATGCAAATCAAAGTGTTAAGTTCATGACAAACAGATTACTGCTTTAAGCAAGATGACATAATGTAGACAAAGTAATGCCAAGCAATATGTTCAAACCTGTCATTGTATCCTTAGTAGCAACAATACAATACGTGTGTTGCAACTCCCCCTGTCATAGAGTAAGGACACCGCAAGATTGAAGCCACTACTATGCACCATTCCCTCTGAAGATCTACTCATCTAATTGGCCAAAGAAGACTCATAGATTGGAAAGTATACATAGCTAAAAAATCACACATAAATAAATCTCAAGAGACTCAAATAGTTTCAGTGAATAATCTGATCATAAACCCACAATTCATCGGATCCCAACAAACACATCGTGAGAATTACATCGAATAGATCTCAAAGGAGATCGTTGTATTGAAGATCAAAATAGAGAGAGAGAGAGAGAGAGAGAGAGAGAGAGAGAGAGAGAAAGCCATCTAGTAACTACTCTGGACCCATAGATCCTGAAGGAACTACTCACACATCATCATGGAGCCAACAAGGTCGATGAAGACTTCCTCCCCAATGGTTTCCCCCTCCAGCAGAGTACCAAAAAAGGCCTTCAGATGGGATCACAAAAGAATAGAAGCTTGCGGCGGCGATAAAATTGTTTCGGGCCTCGCTTTGGTTTTTTTTGGAACATTAGGGAATTTATAGACCATAGATTAGGTCAAACAAAGCCACGTGGGCCCCACAAGTGCTGATGGCGTGCCCCCCTGGGGTGCGTGGGGTGAGCTTGTGGCTCCCTCGTGTGTTTTCTGGTCTCTCCCCGAAGCTTCTAGGGTCTCTCGTAGTCCAGAAAAAATCACCATAGAGTTTCATCGTGTTTGGACTTCGTTTGGTATGGCTTTTCTGCGGAATAAAGAAATAGGCAAATAAAACATAAACTAGCATTGGGCACTGAGGTAATAAGTTAGTCCTTAAAAATAATATAAAGCATACAAGAATGATAACATAATAGCATGAAACAATAAAAAAAATCGATACCTTGGAGACGTATTAGAGGGTCACCCGCCAAGCATGTCGGCCTCATCGAGGTGTCCCTAGGAATCCAGTTTTGAGCCCAAATTTGTGTTGTCGTACCATTGCCAATTCTTCTTATAAGACATGTTCAAGAACATCTCTCCCTTCCATTATTGACTGTCATATGATGGGTGCGAGCTGGGATTAGTAGAAAGAATATCACTTGAAGGGTAGTACACTTCTTTGAGGATCGGTGCACACGGAGAGTCTGGAACTATAAGGAGGCGCCAAAATTGATGAGCCAGAAGAGCGAGGTTGAAAAGCTCGAGGTCTGTGAAGCCTAGTCCACCACATTTCTTTGGCTGTGTCGTAGATTTCCAAGAGACCCAATGAGGCTTATGCTGACTGGCTTTACTGCCCCAAAAGAACTAGCAAATGAGCTTATTTAAATGTTCATGTAAGCCTTGAGGTAACTTGAAACAAGACATAGAACACACCAGAACAACTTGTGGCACAAATTTAATTAAAATCTCCTTACCCGCAGCAGAGATTGTTTTCTCAATCCACCCATTCACTCTACCCCAAAGTCTGTCTTCAGATATTTAAACGCACCCATCTTTTGATGATCCTATGTGAGAAGACATCCCCAAATACCTCTCATTCAATGTTTCAGTTTCGACGTTGAGCACCATACAAACCATGCAAAGAAAAGATCTATGTACTACATAGATCAACTAATCCTCGACTACGCTACTCAGAGATGTCCACTCTCTCTATTCCTGGCCCCGGGTACATGAGGGATAGACGCATCTCTAGCTCCTCCTCTACCTCCGCCCCCATTTCGCTTCCACCTCGTCGAAGAGCGCGTCGGTCTCCGCCTGTTCTTGCCAGAAGAAGCGCCGGTTGGACTGCACGTACGCCTCATCTTGGATGGATTCCAGGATGGCTGTCTGCTCCGTCATCTCCACCGTTTGGGCAACGACGAACTCCGCCATGGCCTCATCCATGGTGAAACCCCCAACCAGCACCAACTCCTCCTCCGGCTCCGCCGCATCCGCCTCCTCCATGTCCACCCCTCTGGATCTGCCCCTCCATGGGTTGTGGCTACTGCTACCCCTCCTCCTCTGACTCTGGTGAGTCCGGAGGCTGTCCCGTTGTGATCCGGGCTGCGCGCCTCGATTAGATTTCCTCCTCGATCTAGAAGCGGCGCTCCGAAGTTAGCATAGCGTAGGTGGTCTTTTTCTGCTAGGCCATGTCGAACGGCGAGGGAAGAGGAAGGTAGAGACGGAGAGTAATGCGCTCGGGCTGGCAGCATGGAGAGGGAGGAATAGGTTGTGGCCAGGGTTGGGGATGCCCGCCGGCTTAAATAGTCGGACTTTAGTCTCAGGCGGCGAGCCGGAGCGGCGCCACGCGACGTTCACACCCCCATTGGAGGAGATGCTCATCGGACCGTTGGCTTTCCGGGCGATTCCGTGTGGGACCCGGCCGTCAGTCCGACGAGGCGGATGCGCCCGGGCCTTCCCATATCCGCCCCATATTTGGGCTGGATATGAGGGGTGTCAGCCAGCCCGAGCGTTTGATACCCGTTTGAGGCACCCGTTTGGGTCGTTTTTTTACCGGTCACTAACCCGGCCATCCGCACAGGCGTTTGAGATGGTTTGGGGCATCCGTTTGTAGATGCTCAAGTTTTAGACTAAATCATCATGGCAGAACAAGTTTGTGGGCTCAGGGCATCTCCAACGCTGACCCACAAACCTCCCGCATGCGTCTGTACCACGTTGTCCAGACAACGGAAGCCATCCAACGCGGGCCTGTATCGGTCCGCGGGGTGGTCCATATGTGATTTCTTCCGCAAACCGGGGGCTTTGCGGGAGTCCGGACCGCTCCCAAGCCCTCTTCTGACCGCCCTAGCCCACCAAAAACCCCACCCCCTCCTGCGCGTTTTCGGTCAGCGCCACTCCAGAGCGTCAGCTCTCGCATTCATGCCCGGCCAGAGCGGACGCGACCACTCACTGGCGCCGGCATTGAAGCGGCGCGCCGACCGAGAGAGTGCCCCCCGCGCCGCTTCCTAGTGCAGGTGACTGCCGCGTGTTCAAATGACACGACGGCCGCCCGTCCGTTCGTCTGCCGCCCACATTGATGGCACGCGGTTGCCGAGGCGTCTCCTCCGGCGCTACCCGTCCGTCCCTCTGCCATCCATCATTGCTATATAAACAGCTGCCTCGGCCATAGCCGCAGTTATCCGCCTCTGATCCCTCTCCGCACCACTCCCACCATGGATCCCTCTCCGCACCACTCCCACCATGGATCCCTCTCCGCACCACTCCCACCATGGATCCCTCCCCTGCTAAAGCTCTCTAGAATGGGCTGACATCGGACCAAAAGAAGGAGATGGCCCCATTGCTGCCGCCTGGCTGGCCGGCAGGCAGCCGGAGGACGATGACGTCCCAATGGAGGATGCTGCCGACGAAGAACTGATGCCACCCCCTCCTTCGCGCCACCCTCATCCTCCTCCACGCCAACCTTGCTGGTGCATTGCACCATGACCATCGGCGAGGCCCGTGCCCATTACATGGACATGGTGCGGGAGGAGCAGTTTCGGGAGGCGCAGGCCGACGCCGCCTACAACCACCACCTCCTGCAGGAGCACGTGTAGGCGGAGGAGCAGCTCGCTGCCGACACGGCTGTCGCGTCGGACGCGGACCTGGCGGAGCAGGAGGCACTGCCGGAGTCCTACCGCTCCGCCAGCGAGACCTGCCTCGCCCGGTGACGGTACCGCTAGCGGGTGGCGGAGGCGGCGACCGTCTACAAGGAGAGTGACGGCACGGGCAAGGCGGTGTTCAACGAGACCGACGAGGAGGAGAGCATCGTCGAGTCCGCGCTCCACTGCAACGACCACGAAGCCGGCATGTCCGCCGGTGCCGCCGGTAGTGAGGAAGAGTAGTGCACGGTAGGTCGCCGCCGCTCATGTCCTAGGAAGGCCACCGCTCCTCCCTCTCGTCCACACCAAGCTTGGTGGGCTCAACATCTTTGGTCGATTAGTCGCTTGGCTGCGATGTGGAGGCGGGCGACTTCACTTTCTGGGCCTCCAGAGGCGGAGGTTATGGAAGCGGAGCTGGAGAGCGCCGAGGCGGAACTGGAGACGGTGAAGCTTCGGTTCTCGGGGCTGATGGCCGGACACGGGGAACGGACGCCGGCGACCATTTAGATTAGGTATTAGTTATATCTCTAGAGCCGGATTAGCACCGCTTTGATGTAAATGTAATAAAATCCGTCATGTTTATATGAAATCCAGCCTTGTTTACACTAATTTGATCCGGTTTATTGAAAAAGAGTTTGAAATGTATGCAAATAGCGTTGGATGGCGTCCCCCTGTTCACGGATAGATACAGAAGGAAATTTACGAGTTGACGTTGGAGATGCCCTTATAATGCCTTTACCTCGAGAGAGGCATTTTGGAGGCCTTTATTTTTGAAAATTTCAAATTCAAACTTTTATGGTTCAAAAAATTCTGAAAAAAATATGCGTGTATGTAAGGATGTAACCCACATGTGTGTAAAAATTCATGATGAAATACCTTGAGTTGCAACCTGTATAAAAAAGACAAATTCATGGCTTGGGAGGATGAATAGTATCATGTGTTAAACAGCCTCAGATTTGTCTTTTTTGCACAGCCCTCATTTCAATGTATTTTGAACTAAAAATTTACACACATGTGTGTTATGCCTTCATGTACATCTGTATTTTTTTCAGAATTTTTTGAAATGTAAAAATATGAATTTCGATGAAATTTCAAATTTGAATTTGGAGGCCTCACTGGAGGCCGAGCTCCAAATTGGATTTCCGCTTTACCTCATTCTCCCTTAAGCAATGCCTTAAACAATGAACACATCCGCTTGGCCGTATATTCCCTTGGTCATAGGGAGAAACAAACTTTCACCGGTGCACGCGACATGCCTCGGATCAAATTTAACAACCCATTCGCAACCTTCAAGTATCGTATCAGCAAAGCACGCAAGGAAAAAGAAAGTGAAAGGAGCCGATGGTACAGCTACGGTCATGTCGCCGAGGCGGCCTGGCCTGTCTCTGCGAGCATGCGAATACGACCGTTGGGTCCAAAAGCCGAAGAAACCAGCGTGCGTGCGTGCCATGGCGGGCACCGCGCGGCGCACCCAATCAACCCCCTCCGCCTCCAGCCCAGAGCCGAGCCACATGGCGGAGTCGCCAATTTTTGACCGTTGCTCCGCCACGCCGGAGACCTCCTCCTCCTCTCCTCGTATGGCGCGCCCACCTGTCTGTGCCACTGTCCCATCGCCTGGTGTTCAGCTGCAGCTGACACGTGGGTCCGCCCCCACGGCCCACACGTCGGTGAGCAGGCAGCGCTTTACTGTGGCCTGTTCGTTTCTTTCCCGTTGTCATAGGCTGGGGGAAGCGGCGCAGAGATGGACGCTAGCACGGTACTGCGGGACCAAGCATTCCTGGAGGGTCCACATCTCAGTCGAACATACGTACCCAAGGGTCAGCGCCGGGTGGGTGGACGAGCGGAAACCCGCGAACACCGCCTCTTGGCTCCCCGAGATCGCATCGCAGCCGTCGGATGTCTGACATGCGCCATGTGATCCGTGCTGCTTAACCGTAGGTTGTCTCCGGAAAGATGCCTTCCTTGATGACATGCGGGCCGCCCGAACGTGGTGGGCGCAACTGTCAGTGACGGGCGAGGCACCGGGAGGGGTACTCGGACGAAGCAACGGATCCATTGGTGGGCTCCCCCTCCCATTGGGCTGCGTCCCCCCTTTTGCACAAAAGCCCCTCCTTTTCCGCGTCCTCATATTAATAGGCCCCTGCTTCTCTTCTTCCTCTCGACCCCTGCTTCTCCCCTTCTCTCATCCCCTTTCGCTTCTTGGGCTTCCTCTTCCTATCAAGTTGCCTTTGGCTTCTTCGTCCTCTTCTTGGCCAAGTTATCATCCTTCGAGTTAGGCAGTCTGGATCTTGAAGAAAAGTAGTAGCTAGCTAGGTTCCTTTTACTTCTCCCGTGCTGGGAGAGAGAAAACAGAGCGGAGAAGACAGAGAGAGACAGGAAGCCAAAGGCTGACCGGGCCAAAGTGGTTTGGAACTCCTGGCTGGGCTTTTTCTTTCGGCGACGACATGGCGAAGCTCTACTTCCTCCTCCTCTTGCTGCTGGCCGCTGCCCAACCTATTCACGGCGAGGATGGTGAGTTTGTTTCTTCGCTTCTTTCTATTCCTGTATACTCATGTCGGGCATTTCTTGTACTACATGGTTAGTTCTTTTCTTTCACCATGCATGCTTTTCCATCTCGGGCGATCTCCGTGCTGCTGCAGTGTTGATTCTACTTTGAGGGTAAATTTAACCAATGAGACCGAGTGCGGCGGAAGCAAAAATTATATAATTGAAAACTTCTTTCGAATACGAATTCACTGGTATAATTTTTGATCCTGCCGCAGTCGGTTTTGTTGCTTAAATTTATGGTCAAAATTGAAGCACGGAAACCGAGGACGCTTTATATTTTGAAACGGAGGGAGGGTCTATAGGCTGGATTTTTATCATTCTTACAGCAACCCTGGGAACCCAGCCTGAGTGTGATTGAGACTAGTCGAACTAGTGCCGTTCCTTTCTCTTGGATTTTTTTCCTTTGTCGTCTTATGATCCGGTGTGTTTCTGGCTTGTCCTGCTGGGAATGTTCAGCCATCAGCTTTCTCTTACAATCAGATTAAGTATCTTTCTCTTAACATTTGAGTAATTGCTAGGAGTAGTATGGGATACGGGTAAATCAAGCAGTATCTTTTGGGGTTTGGATTTGACCACTCGTCCTGCTCGGCCTATTCCGTGCTTGCCTACCCGGTCTCCCTGGGATTCCTTGCCCATTTCACGTGCAATGGAATAGTTTTTATACACGTTCCATAAAGAACATCTGGTCATGTTATCATTATAATCTATTAATAGGCTTAGAATAAGATTTACTAGGAGCTAGGACAAGGAATATCACTAGTAGCATCAAACGGTCACACCCCTCGCTAATCTAACCCGTACGTACTAAAATAATGCTGTCACCAGACAACCAAGAACCAACCCCGGCATCCCATGAATCTGTGATGGCTTTGTGCACATAAGTTTAAGCAGAAAGAGACGATGGCCGCTGAGCTCGTACGGCGGCCCATGTTTAGCGTCAGCCTTTGGGGTCCTCCCTGTCCTCCTCTTTCCTTCTCCCGCTGGTAATTAATTACCCACAGGATCATCGCGCTGTCTCAACACTGGGTTGCTGCCAAGGTTTTCTTGAGCTGGGCACCGTGTCGGTGGACGTCCATCGTGGTCAAGCAGGAGCATCTCATGGTCAAACCACCGAGTAGGGATTAACCCAGTGGAAATGACTCGGTAATTATGTCACGGATCACATGCCGATTGCGAGACACTGGTCACTACTCTGAGCGTGCACAGCACCGTCTCGCTCTGCCAGTTCTACCCGTTTGACTGTGCAAGGAAAAAGTGATGTGTCCGCGGTACCACATGGCAGTGTGATAATACTGGCCGGCGGGCCCTGCGTGGTTAATGAAGTCACGTCCATGGCGTACGCGACACAGCTAGCTTTGCTTGCCTTGTCTGCGCGAGTGAAGCAGAGCGGTGCAGTGCACCCACGACAGCCCGGGACTGCGCGGATGGCCGCACGAAAGACCAAAGCCACTGTGCCCAACGTCTTTTCCCATACCCAGTTTGTGCTTTACAGCTAGCCGTGTGCCCCCTCCCAAATGTCCCATGCCCATTTTTCGCGATACGAAAACCGGAGGAGTGGCTTGTTTTCAGCTTTACAAAACATTCCTCTCTTCTCTTTTTGTACTTGTCAAATTTATTACTGTTTTGTTCATGATACTTTGGCATCGGCATCACGCATGTCTGTGCAACTAGTATATGATTTAACAAAGATTCCTGTTCTATGATGCACTTTGTTCTCTTGCCTGAACTAAAACACGGAGAATGTATTTGCATCTGATGATGGCCTAAAAGATGCATGCCACGTTTCTGCAGAACTTTGGTACACGTAGATAGCTCTGTTGTCTGAACTTTTTTTTTTGTTGGCGTGCAGGGGCGTACATCGGCGTCAACATCGGCACGGCCATGTCATCGGTGCCGGCTGCGACGCAGATCACGACGCTGCTCCGCTCGCAGAACATCCGCCACATCCGCCTCTACGACGCCGACCCGGGGATGCTCTCGGCGCTCGCCAACACCGGCATCCGCGTCATCATCTCCGTCCCCAACGAGCAGCTCCTCGCCATCGGCAACTCCAACGCCACGGCAGCCAAGTGGGTGGCGCGCAACGTGGCGGCACACTACCCGTCCGTGAACATCACGGCCATCGCGGTCGGCTCCGAGGTGCTCTCCACGCTCCCCAACGCCGCGCCGCTCATCATGCCGGCCATGCGCTACCTCCAGAACGCGCTCGTGGCCGCGGCGCTGGACAAGTACATCAAGATCTCCACGCCGCACTCGTCCTCCATCATCCTCGACTCCTTCCCGCCGTCGCAGGCGTTCTTCAACCGCTCGCTGGACCCCGTGATCGTGCCGATGCTCAAGTTCCTGCAGTCCACCGGCGCCCCGCTCATGCTCAACGTCTACCCGTACTACGACTACATGCGCTCCAACGGCGTCATCCCGCTGGACTACGCGCTGTTCCGGCCGCTGCCGCCCAACAAGGAGGCCGTCGACGCCAACACCCTGCTGCACTACACCAACGTCTTTGATGCCGTCGTGGACGCCGCCTACTTCGCCATGGCGTACCTCAACGTCACCAACGTGCCGGTCATGGTGACGGAGACCGGGTGGCCGCACAAGGGCGACGCGTCCGCTGAGCCGGACGCCAACAACGACAACGCCGACACGTACAACAGCAACCTCATCCGGCACGTCATGAACGTCACCGGCACGCCGAAGCACCCCGGGGTGGCCGTGCCGACGTTCATCTACGAGCTGTACGACGAGGACACACGCCCCGGCACCGCATCCGAGAAGTACTGGGGCCTGTTCGACATGAACGGCATCCCGGCGTACGCGCTGCACCTGACGGGCTCCGGCGTGCTGCTGGCAAACGACACGACGAACCAGACCTACTGCGTGGCGCGGGAGGGCGCGGACGAGAAGATGCTGCAGGCCGCGCTCGACTGGGCGTGCGGCCCGGGGAAGGTGGACTGCTCCGTGCTGACGCAGGGGAAGCCGTGCTATGACCCGGACACCGTGGAGGATCACGCCACGTACGCGTTCAATGCGTACTACCATGGGATGGGGATGGGCTCCGGGACGTGCTACTTCTCCGGCGTCGCCGTGATCACGACGACCGATCCGAGTAAGCTCCACAGCCTTCTCTGCAGAAACTTTCTTGCCTGTTCTTTCGCATTCCACGACTCATGCCGTGGGAACTTCTCATTTCTTCTTCAGGCCATGGATCTTGTGTTTATGGTGGGAAGAACGGCAGCGCGTTGCTGAACGGAACCTCGCTGGCACCGTCGTCGAACTCCACCACGGACTCCGGCTCCTGGCGGGCAGTCGGCGATGTCACGTCGTTCGTCCGGATCGTCGTCACCGCGCTGCTCTTGAGCGTCGTCGCTCTGTTGTAGGATGTGAGTAGTAGGAAGTCAGGCAGGCAGCAGAGTAGGGAAGCCGTGCTATTAGTGACGTGAGAGATTCTTTTTTGTTGTCAAGTGGAGTTGTCCTCGGTGCTGCTGGGTGGCAAGTGTCATTCCAAATGGAACGGGATGTGGTTATGTTGGCTCTTAAGATATGAGCTCGTACTCTGGTATTGGTTGGGAATTTGGCATTGTATTGGATGTTGGATCATTGGATGACATCTGCTGGTGGAGGAGGAACGTGTTTGCGCTCACCGCAATCAAACATTATACTCCTCCACCCGTCATCAACCCAGTGACCCGGCCATAGTCTCCGTGCCCTCCTCTTTTTTCAAAAGATCCAGATCTATTATAAAAGTTCATCAAGAGTACAGAGCATCTTAAAACAAAATGACCTAACTTGACCTTGTCGATGATAGTAGAAAAGTCTTCGTGCACATGGGAGCGGGAGGAGATCACACACTTCCACGGGGTCGTCTCCTTAACGAAGGTGACAATGGTGTATACTTTCATGAGATGCAATGAGGTGGAATCTCCCGGGACCTTCTTAATAGTTGGTTTCTCGAGCTTGCCTAGGAAGGGCATTTCCTCGACCTCCATTTACGAGGGGATTGCTTGTTGGCCCAGGCTTTCGCTGGCGACGGAGGTAGCATTGAGAATTGGGCTTGCTACCTTCTTTTATTGCGGTGGATTGGGGAGCAATCCTGGCGCCTTCCTGCGGCGCACAAGCACTCAATGTGACTTCTTCACGCCGTGAGGGCCGTTGGGTCGGCTTGTGTTCGCTTTTGGGAGCGAACAGTCTTCCTTGGTGCTTGGAGGGCATGTCTTCCAAAGGCGTGCTCTATGTTGGATCTGCTTGTGCTTCCTACAAAGATTTATGCATGAAATAAAACCCCTTTCCTTCGGGTGCTCCCCATGGAGGCGTGTGAGCTTGACATATCGTCAGCCTCGATGATGGTACAACAAGGCAGGTCCTCAAACGGGGGTTGATCCTTCGAGTCACCGATGCATCTGCTGCCGAGACTCGACATGGCGTCGAGGGTGGCCAAAGCTTCACAACCCAATGAAGCGACGATCCAGACCTCTCGATGATGTTGTAAGGCTTGTGGCAGTAGCTTGAGGCGGGTCAAGTAAGAAGCAGAGCTTGTTGAGGTCGAAGCCGGCGTTGAGGGTGGCGGCCCAAAAGTCGGTGATGGCATGCATCGTATGAGCACCTTGTTGATAGGGGATCTTGGCAAGCATCCATGTCATTTTATCCACCCTATCCATGGTGTTTGTATTTGTCCCGTGCGAAGGTATTTCAGGGGGAAGGGAGAAAAAAGTCAGACAAAAAACACCCCCCCTCCCGTCCCCTCTGAAAGCACAAGTGCTCCCCGGGTGATTTTGGTAATTAATGTCAACATATCTCTTGTTGGACTAATACCTTTACCTAGTGTATTTCAGATCAGTTCAACAATGGTGTGGCAAGGACAAGAGGATGTGGAACCCCTTCAAAATGCTAAGGACAAAGATTGGCGAAAGCTCAAGACTCTTCATTTCCATTTTAGTGATCCAAGATCACATTGAGTCCATAGGAAAAGCCAATACTATTAAAAGGGGATGAGGTGTTGCTTAATGGTCTACTTGCTCAAAATACTTAGTGATATTGCTCCAAAACCCTCAGCCACTTTCTCTTTTCCATATATGTCCAAAACCCAAAGTCAAACTCGGCCCCACCGATTTGATCTATCCGGCGCCACCGAGTTCAGTTGACATAGCCACTGCCAGAAACCCTAGACAATTCGGTCTCACCGATACGGATCTCGGTTTCACCGAGATGGCCTTGCAAACTCTCTGTTTCCCTTCATAACATTTTGGTCTCACCGAAATGAGCGATCGGTCCCACCGAGTTTGCCTGACCAACTCTCTGTTTGCTCATTGCTGAAATCGGTCCCACCGAGTTCATGCAATCGGTCTCACCGAGATGAGGTTTGCCCTAAGCCCTAGCACATCGGTCCCACCGAGTTGATCCAGTTGGTCCCACCGAGATTCCTAACGTTCACATTTTGAACTAAATCGGTCTCACCGAGTTCTTATATTCGGTCTGACCGAGTTGGGTCAAATGTGTGTAACGGTTGAATTTTGTGTGGAGGCTATATATACCCCTCCACCCCCTCCTCCATTAGAGAGAGAGCCATCAGAACGTGCCTACACTTCCACTACTCATTTTCTGAGAGAGAACCACCTACTCACGTGTTGGGACCAAGACATTCCAATCCAACCACAAGAATCTTGATCTCTAGCCTTCCCCAAGTTGCTTTCCACTCAAATCATCTTTCCACCATAGCCAAATCTGTGAGAGAGAGTTGAGTGTTGGGGAGACTATCATTTGAAGCACAAGAGCAAGGAGTTCATCATCAACACACCATCTATTACCTTTTGGAGAGTGGTGTCTCCTAGATTGGTTAGGTGTCACTTGGGAGCCTCCGACAAGATTGTGGAGTTGAACCAAGGAGTTTGTAAGGGCAAGGAGATCGCCTACTTCGTGAAGATCTACCCGAGTGAGGCAAGTCCTTCGTGGGCGATGGCCATGGTGGGATAGGCAAGGTTGCTTCTTCGTGGACCCTTCGTGGGTGGAGCCCTCCGTGGACTCGCGCAACCGTTACCCTTCGTGGGTTGATGTCTCTATCAACGTGGATGTACAACAGCACCACCTATCGGAACCACGCCAAAAATCTCCGTGTCTTCATTGCGTTTGCACACTCCAATCCCATCCCTTACTTTCTTGCAATTTGCATGCTGTATCTTTTCCGCTGCTCATACTCTTGTCATGCTTGCTTGAAATGTATTGTGAATGCTTAAACTTGTGCTAAAACTCCACCTCAACTTCAAGAAATTAAAAACTGCTACTTTTGCATGTTGAGGGTCTATTCCCCCCCCCCCCTCTAGACACCTCTTCTCGATCCTTTCAATTGGTATCAGAGCATTGGTCTCCATTGCTTTGGTTTAATCACCATTGGAGGAAGATGGATGAGTCTACGATTGGGAGTATTAGACGTAGAGTGCCTATGCTTGATGGAGAGTTCTATAGTGCTTGGAAAAATGAGATGCTTGAGATTTTCAATGAATATAACTTGAACAAGTATATCAATAGCCCTTGTGCGCCTCCTATTGATCCCTTGCATCCTACCCCCGATGAGTATCTTGACATGACCCGCAATCTTAGAACTATTAATCTTATCATTAGAGGATTGCCTAGAAATTTGCTGGTGTGCTTGCCTACTTTTGAATGTGCTTATACTATATGGAGATATCTTGAGGAGCGTTTTCCAAACTATTCCCTGAAAAATCTAGAAGAAATTATTCAAAAGTCCATAGCTTTTCATAAGATGAAACCTAGTGATCCTAATTTTGATGATTGTCTATTTGAGCTTCGTGACCTTATGCGTGCCAAAGGAGATGTTGGAGTCATTAGTAGCATCATCTCTCAAGTCATTAGAATTCATAAAGATGAACATTGTCATGGTCATAAATCTAATGAATCACTCTCTCTAGGTGATGATCATTCACATGATGATGTTGAACATGGATATTATGATGAGGATGATGATAGTGACTTTGATCTTGATGAGTCTATGAGACATTTTGGTCTTATGGCTAACCTTCGTGGTTACATGGCCGGAGGAAAGGAATGGGTTCTTGATAGTGGATGTACCGATCACATGACCGGAGATAAGGAAATGTTTCGTGAGCTTGCTGAAAATGACGGTCCCCGAAAGTATGTCACTTTTGGTGATAACTCAAAGGGTAAGGTGGTTGGCCTTGGTAAGGTGGCCATCTCACATGACAGCTCTATCCAAAATGTTATGCTCGTTGAATCTCTTGGCTACAATTTACTTTCCGTATCTAGACTAGCCGATTTCGGTTTTAATGTTCTATTCACTGAAGTAGATTGCCAAGTGTTTCGAAGAGATAATCATAATATGGTCTTTCCCGGTATACGTAGAGGTGATCTATACATTGTTGATTTCACTAAAAAGGCTCAACCTAGAACTTGCTTAATTGCTAAATCTTCTAAAGGTTGGTTGTGGCATAGAAGGTTAGGTCACGTAGGCATGCGAAATCTTGATAAGCTTATTAAAGGTGATCATGTCCTTGGTGTTAAAGATGTCATATTTGATAAGGATAGACTTTGCAGTGCTTGTTAAGCAGGAAAATAGGTTGGAGGAAGTCATCCCGTAAAGAACATCATGACCACGAGGAGACCGCTTGAGCTACTCCATATGGATCTTTTTGTTCCCAATACCTACAAGAGTCTCGGTGGTAACTCGTTCGGTTTGGTCATTGTTGACGAATTTTCAAGATTTGTGTGGGTGTTCTTTCTTGATGATAAATCGCAGGTCCAAAAGATCTTCAAGAACTTCACTAGGAAGGCCCAAAACCAATTTGAAGTGAAGATCAAGAAGGTTCGGAGCGACAACGGAACGGAGTTCAAGAACGCCAATGTGGACACCTTTCTTGACGAAGAAGGGATTTCACATGAGTTCTCGGCTACATACACACCTCAACAAAATGGAGTTGTCGAGAGGAAGAACCGGACACTTATCAAGATGGCAAGAACGATGCTTGATGAATATAAGACGCCAAGACACTTTTGGGCGGAAGCGGTTGAGATAGCTTGTCATGCAACAAATCGATTGTATCTTCACAAGCTTCTCGGCAAGACGGCATACGAGCTTCTCACCGGTAACAAACCCCAAGTTGGATACTTCTGAGTATTTGGCTCAAAGTGCTATATTCTAGATAAGCATCGTCATTCGAAATTTGCTTCTAAATCTCATGAAGGTTTCCTACTCGGTTATGGCTCAAACTCTCACACTTACCGTGTCTACAACAATTTCACCCGAAAGGTTGAAGAGACAGTAGATGTGAAGTTTGATGAATCTAACGACTCGCAAGTAGAGCAATTGCCAATTGATGTAGGAGACAAAGATCCTTCATAAGTAATTCAAGACTTGTCTATTGGCAAGATTCGCCCAACGGAGGTGAAGGAGAGTACTTCGTCCATTCAAGTGGAAGCCTCAACTTCACGACGAGGTGAACCACAAGTTGACTTGGAGGCATCCACAAGTGGAACACGTCAAGACGAAGGAAACAAGGAAGTGCAACAAGATGAACCTCATCGACCTCCCTCTCCACCTCCACAAGAGAACAACAACGTCAACAACAATGAAGAAGGACAAGAAGAAGAAGAGGAAGACAATGAAGAGGATGTTCCACCCCGACCCAAACAAAAGCTCTCACGAGTTAGAGCAAGAGTCTCAAGAGATCATCCCGTCGGACAAATCTTCGATGATATTCAAACCGGGAGAATTACTCGCTCTAAAACTCGTTTGGCTAACTTTTGTGAACACTATTCATTCATTTCTAGTATTGAACCTATGAAGGTTGAAGAAGCTCTTGATGATCCGGATTGGGTGAATGCAATGCATGAAGAGCTACACAATTTCAAGAGGAATCAAGTATGGACGTTGGTTGAAAAGCCCGATGAGAAGCACAGTGTCATTGGAACCAAATGGGTGTTTCGGAATAAGCAAGATGAGGATGGACAAGTTGTACGCAACAAGGCCCGTCTTGTCGCTCAAGGCTACACTCAAGTCGAAGGTATGAACTATGGTGAGACATATGCCCCCGTTGCTAGGCTTGAGTCCATACGCATCTTACTTGCTTATGCCAATCAGCATGATATCACTTTATACCAAATGGATATTAAAAGTGTTTTTCTTAATGGTGAAATTGAGGAGGAAGTCTATGTTAAACAACCTCCCGGCTTTGTTAATCCCAAGAAACCTGATCATGTTTACAAACTTCACAAAGCTCTTTATGGTCTTAAACAAGCTCCTAGAGCATGGTATAAATGCTTCACCAAGTTTCTTATTGAAAAAGGCTTTGAAATTGGGAAGATTGATTCTACACTTTTTACTAAAAGGGTTAATGGTGAACTATTTGTGTGCCAAATTTATGTGGATGATATCATATTTGGTTCGACTAACCCTCACTCTAGTGAAAAGTTTGGAAGGCTAATGTCGGAGAAGTTTGAGATGTCTATGATGAGTGAACTCAAATTCTTTCTTGGTTTGCTAATCAAGCAAACTAAGGAAGGTACCTTTGTTTCTCAAACAAAGTATACCAAGGACCTTTTCAAGAAGTTCAACATGCAAGAAAGCAAAGGTATGAAAACACCCATGCCTACTAGTGGACATCTTGACTTGACTAAGGATGGCAAACCGATTGATCAAAAGGTTTACCGCTCTATGATTGGTTCATTATTATATCTATGTGCCTCCCGTCCCAATATTATGCTAAGTGTGTGCATGTGTGCACGATATCAAGCAGCCCCTAAAGAATGTCATCTTAAGGCTGTGAAAAGGATACTGAGATATTTAATTCATACACCAAACTTTGGCATTTGGTATCCTAAGAGGTCTTCTTTTGATCTTGTTGGCTACTCCGATTCGGACTATGCCGGTGACAAGGTTGATAGAAAGTCCACTTCGGGTACTTGTGAATTTCTTGGTAGATCTCTTGTGTCTTGGTCTTCCAAGAGACAAAACTCGGTATCCTTATCCACCGCCGAAGCGGAATACATTACCGCCGGATCATGTTGTGCTCAATTACTTTGGATGACCCAAACCCTTAAGGATTATGGGATACATGTGAAACATGTTCCATTGCTTTGTGACAATGAAAGTGCTATTAAGATTGCTCACAATCCTATGCAACATTCTCGAACTAAGCATATTGAAGTTCGTCATCATTTCATTCGAGATCATGTTGCTAAAGGTGACATAGATCTTAAGCATGTTCGTACCGATGAGCAATTGGCGGATATATTCACCAAACCGCTTGATGAGAAAGTATTTTGCCGTTTGAGAGGTGAATTGAACATCATTGATGCCTCAAACTTGGAGTAGGAACTCCATTTGGATACATACAAGGCATGAGCCTTATTGACTAATCCTTGATATTTCTCTTATGATGATGATTATATGTCTTGGATCTATACTTGCACCCTTGCATGTTATCTAACCCTTGTAGGTACTTGGATGAATTCAAATCTATGGTATTGTAAGTCATTCACATCTTAAGCAATCTCTACATCACCAAGTCTCTACTATATGGTTGTTGATTACAAGGAAGCATGAATCCACTCAACATATCCTTTGACAATTTCTATATATCAAATTTCATTTGGTATCAAGTTTCATGATTATCGTTTTGGATACACAAGTGCTCTTCCTTGCAAAACTAACTCATGTAGGAAGGTGAACTCAAACGACAAGTGGTGCTCCCAACTCATGATGAACTACATCAACCTTGAGCATCCAACACAAGTTCAACTACATGATCAAGATCAACACCACCCAAGGTATGTCATTCCATCTTAGAGAAGCTTTACTCCAAGTCATGAGTCAAAGCAACTCAACAAGATGCGAATACATCAAAATGCTTAAACGAAAAATGGTAACCCCATTTTGAGCTTAAACGATGAGTATGACCTATGATCAAGTGATCTCACTTGACTCCTAAGTCAATATACTCTAACATAGGTGACTTTGTCGCCGACCTCTTCTAGATGAAGTTATCTAGTGTTTCTTTGTTCACTTACTTTGTGTGCTTGCATATATTTCTTGCGATCATGTTCCCCTTATCAAAAAAAAACTTCATCTAGATCTCTTTTCTTCTGTTTATTTTTCTCTGTATTTTCTGCATCAAATTCATTGCAAATCTTTCAGTTAATTCATTGCAAATCCTTGTCAGATTTAATTTGTCTAGTGAGCTGAGTTGACAAAAAAATTCCTCTGCCTTGAACTCGGACTCACCGATCCAAGCCTATCGGCTAGACCGAACTACAAGAATACCTTGTAGATAGTTCATCGCTGCAACCGACGCGGAATAACCCGGTCTGACCGATATGCATCATCCATGACACTGCCAAACTCAGTGTCACCGATGAAAACAGGTCGGCGTTACCGATTTCACTGTTGAGAAAACCTTTTGTCATTGAATATTTCATTTCTTCTCCAGCTCCACTCGATGATTCTTATCCTCTACCCGCATCTTAATCTACATGCTGCTTTGTAGTGCGTCTCGAGGACCAAACCTATTTGACTCATGCTCCAGAAGTTTCCTTCTTGGAAATTGATGTCAAAGGGGGAGAGAGAGCACATCAAAGCTTATCACATGGGAAAGAGATCACATCTAAGCTCCTCCAGATGCTTGTTTACAAAAGAGGAGAGAAGTTACATGTCTTTAAGAGAGGTAAGACATGTCAATGTATGGTTGATTGCACCATTTCCTGCTCTGATTTTTTTCTTGCTCTGATTTTCTCTTACCCTACCTTCTCCCATTATCCATTATCAGATTCAGGGGGAGAAAGAGTCCATATCTAGGGGAGAAAATCTTTTGGAATTCATTGCATACCTTTAATCTTTGGGGACATGTCTATATCCAAATGAAGTACTAAGTACTCACTCATTACATGACATCCCACTCTTGGTACTCTTGTGATTTTCTGAACTTGCTTTACTTAGAGTGTTCTTGTGTTATCTAACCTAGTTTTCTCAAGTTCACCTCTTCCAAAGCTAGCTCAAGACCACAAGGTAAGTATATGCATCACACTCATATGCATGATGATCTCTTGCTGATGTACATATTGTTTGCAAGAAGGATTCATGAATATGAAGGTACTCTTTCTTTTATCTACATCATTTGCTCTGATGCATATAGCCAAGATACATGTAACTCAGTGCTTGCTCTGACATGCTTATGCATTCACATGTTCTTATATTCCATCTTTACATGATTGCATACATATAGGGGGAGCCTATGCGTGTTACATGTCTTTCCAGAGCTTTACTTGTTACTCTTCATATCCTTTATCTAAAGCTTTGATGTATGTTGTCATCAATTACCAAAAAGGGGGAGATTGAAAGCACAAGTGCTCCCGGGGTGATTTTGGTAATTAATGTCAACATATCTCTTGTTGGACTAATACCTTTACCTAGTGTATTTCAGATCAGTTCAACAATGGCGTGGCAAGGACAAGAGGATGTGGAACCCCTTCAAAATGCTAAGGACAAAGATTGGCGAAAGCTCAAGACTCTTCATTTCCATTTTAGTGATCCAAGATCACATTGAGTCCATAGGAAAAGCCAATACTATTAAAAGGGGATGAGGTGTTGCTTAATGGTCTACTTGCTCAAAATGCTTAGTGATATTGCTCCAAAACCCTCAGCCACTTTCTCTTTTCCATATATATCCAAAACCCAAAGTCAAACTCGGCCCCACAGATTTGATCTATCCGGCGCCACCGAGTTCAGTTGACATAGCCACTGCCAGAAACCCTAGACAATTTGGTCTCACCGATACGGATCTCGGTCTCACCGAGATGGCCTTGCAAACTCTCTGTTTCCCTTCGTAACATTTTGGTCTCACCGAAATGAGCGATCGGCCCCCCCGAGTTTGCCTGACCAACTCTCTGTTTGCTCATTGCTGAAATTGGTCCCACTGATTTCATGCAATCGGTCTCACCGAGATGAGGTTTGCCCTAAGCCCTAGCACATCGGTCCCACCGAGTTGATCCAGTCGGTCCCACCGAGATTCCTAACGTTCACATTTTGAACTAAATCGGTCTCACCAAGTTCTTATATTCGGTCTGACCGAGTTGGGTCAAATGTGTGTAACGGTTGGATTTTGTGTGGAGGCTATATATACCCCTCCACCCCCTCCTCCATTAGAGAGAGAGCCATCAGAACGTGCCTACACTTCCACTACTCATTTTCTGAGAGAGAACCACCTACTCATGTGTTGGGACCAAGACATTCCAATCCAACCACAAGAATCTTGATCTCTAGCCTTCCCCAAGTTGCTTTCCACTCAAATCATCTTTCCACCGTAGCCAAATCTGTGAGAGAGAGTTGAGTGTTGGGGAGACTATCATTTGAAGCACAAGAGCAAGGAGTTCATCATCAACACACCATCTATTACCTTTTGGAGAGTGGTGTCTCCTAGATTGGTTAGGTGTCACTTGGGAGCCTCCGACAAGATTGTGGAGTTGAACCAAGGAGTTTGTAAGGGCAAGGAGATTGCCTACTTCGTGCAGATCTACCCGAGTGAGGCAAGTCCTTCGTGGGCAATGGCCATGGTGGGATAGACAAGGTTGCTTCTTCATGGACCCTTCGTGGGTGGAGCCCTCCGTGGACTCGCGCAACCGTTACCCTTCGTGGGTTGAAGTCTCCATCAACGTGGATGTACGATAGCACCACCTATCGGAACCACGCCAAAAATCTCCGTGTCTTCATTGCGTTTGCACACTCCAATCCCATCCCTTACTTTCTTGCAATTTGCATGCTTTATCTTTTCCGCTGCTCATACTCTTGCCATGCTTGCTTGAAATGTATTGTGAATGCTTAAACTTGTGCTAAAACTCCACCTCAACTTCAAGAAATTAAAAACTGCTACTTTTGCTTGTTGAGGGTCTATTCCCCCCCCCCCCCACTAGACACCTCTTCTTGATCCTTTCACCCTCTCGCGACCGCGTCACCCCCGCGGACGACCGGCCGCGCGGCGACCTCCTCCTCCTCCAGCCCACCTCTCCCCTTCCTTCCCGCCGCCGTCACTGGCGCCCGCGGCCGGCCTGGCCCCGGGGATGCTGGTGGTAGCGGCCCCCTGACTTTCCCCTCCCGGTGGCTCTTCGGCGCGGGGCGGAGCTGCACCGGGGGGGGGGTGCTCCTAGGCGGTGGCGGTCTGGCTGGCGGCGGGGTTCCTCGACGCGGCATGGGCGGGCGGCTGGGCTGCGGCGCCGTTGTTGGCGGCGGGGTGGCGCAGCGGCGGCGCTCGGCCCAGATCTGGGCCCTTAGGGCCCCATCTAGGCCTGGGCGGGCCGGTGGTGGGACGGGCCTACGGTGTGACTCCCGAAAGGTGGGGGAGCGGCGATGAACGGCGGGGTGTTGGCGACGCCGACGCTAGCCTGCTGCAGCGTGGCCGGTGGGGCTTAGCGGGCCCGTTTCGGGCCTGGTCGGGCCAGGGGTGGCCTGGTATGCCCCGCTGCCGTGTCCGGATGGCTACCGCGACGGTGCCGGTGGCGTGGGCCTCTTGCATGACGGCGGTGGAGGTGGTTCCCTCCTCTCGACCTTGGTGCTGCTGCTCCCGTCGCTTGGATCTTCTCTCCGGCCTTCTTGGCCTCGTGGTGGTGCTCGCATGGGACAATGCTCTAATATTGATGATCATCACACTTTTATTTACTTACAACTCAAGAATTACAACTCAATGTGACAACTCAAAGTAACGGAACGGTGGAAGTTGCATGGCAATATACCTCGGAATGGCTATGGAAATGCCATAATAGGTAGGTATGGTGGCTGTTCTGAGGAAAGGTATAAGGAGGGTTTAATGCCCCGGCGAAAGTTGCAAGGTACTAGATCGGCTAGCAAAAGTGGAAGGGTGAGAGTGCGTATAATCCATGTACTCAACATTAGTCATAAAGAACTCACATACTTATTGCAAAAGTTTATTAGCCCTCAAAGCAAAGTACTACTCCCTCTGTTCCTTTATATAAGGTGTATTTGTTTTTTCAAAAGTCAAACGAGTGCATGTTTGACCGATTTTTAGAAAAATATCAATATCCACAATACGAAATTTATATCATTTGATCCATCATGGAAAGTGGTTTCATATTTTATCTATTAGGTACTACAGATGTTGTTATTTTATTCTATAATCTTGGCCAAACATTCAAATGGTTGACTTGCACGGAAACCAATACACCTTATATTCTGGAATGGAGGGAGTACTATGCATGCTCCTAGGGGGATAGATTGGTAGGAAAAGACCATCGCTCATCCTCGACTGTCACTCATAAGGAAGACAATCAATAATAAATCATGCTCCAGTTTCATCGCATAACGGGAGACAATACATGCATGCTTCGGGAATCACAAACCTTAACACAAATATTCTTACTGTTCCACAATTTACTACTAGCATGACTCTAATATCATCATCTTTATATCTCAAAACAAATGCAAGGAATCAAACTTCTCATATATTCAGTGATCTTCATGAAAGTTTTTATTATAGGGCCATTTGCATTTCTGCCCCTAACTCGAACCACCTACTCAGATTTGCCCCTAATTTCAAAGCATGCTCAAATTTGCCCCTCTGCCGTTAAGTCACTACTCAGAAATGCCCTTCCGTCCAGTCAAAGGCCTTTGACTGTCAGAGTCCCATGTGTACTGTAGCAGACGGAAAGTGCTACAATATTGGACGGAAAGTGCTACAGTACTGTACGAAAGGGCATTTCTGAGTACTGACTTAACGGCGGAGGGGCAAATTTGAGCATGCTTCAAAATTAGGGGCAAATCTGAGTAGTGGGTTCGAGTTAGGGGCACAGATGTAAATGTCCCTTTATTATATCCCTCTCGAATACCCATCATATTAGGACTAAATTCATAACCCAAGAAAATTGCCATACTATTTATAAGACTCTCAAAATAATATAATTGAAGCATGAGAGTTCATCAATTTCTTTAATATATAGCCACCGCCGTGCTCTAAAAGATATAAGTGAAGCACTAGAGCAACTATCTAGCCCAAAAGATATAAGTTAAGCTCAAAGCGTATTCTAATAAATTCACGATTAATGTGTGTCCCTCTCAAAAGGTGTGTCCAGCAAGGATGATTGTGGCAAACTAAAAAGCAAATAAATCAAAGACTCATATAATATACGTGGCTCCAAGAAAAACACATATCATGTAGTGAATAAAAATATAGCCTCAAGTAATTTACCGATGGATCGTAGACAAAAGAGGGGACGCCATCCGGGGCATCCCCAAGCTTAGATGCATGGTTGTCCTTGAATATTACCTTGGGGTGCCTTGGGCATACCCAAGCTTAGGCTCTTGCCACTCCTTATTCCTTAGCCCATCGAAACTTTACCCAAAACTTGAAAACTTCACAACACAAAACTCAACAGAAAACTCATGAGATCCATTAGTATAATAAAGCAAAACCACCACTTTAGGTACTGTTGTAAACTCATTCTAATTTCATATTGGCATTATATCTACTGTATTCTAACTTCACCATGGCTCATACCCCCCTCCCGATACTAACCATAGATTCATCAAAATAAGCAAACAACACAATAAAAATAGAATCTGTGAAAAACATAGCAGTCTGTAGTAATCTGAACAATGACCATACTTCTGTAACTCTAAAATTCTAAAAAATTAGGACAACTTGGGAAAATTGTATATAAATCTTGTGTAAATAATTCAGAGCAAAAGCACATTTTTGTGAATTTACAAAATTCCAGAAGTGGGCGCAGAAGTTTCTATTTTTTCACAGAATCAAATCAACTATCTTCCAAATCATCCCAATGGTCTTACTTGGCACAAACACTAATTTAAAACACAAGAACACCATCATAACAGAAGCATAATGGCATATTTATTGGAAAACAGAATAAAAATCAAGAAAAACAAAAAACACATTGGGTTGCCTTCCAACAAGCGCTAGTGTTTTACGCCCTTAGCTAGGCATAATGCATAGATCTAGGTATTGTCATCTTTGGTATTCGATCCATAGGTGGCCCTCATAATAGATTCATATGGCAACTTAATTTTCTTTCTTGGAAAGTGTTCCTTGACCTTCCTTAATGGAAATTAAAATCTAATGTTTCCTTCTTTCATATCAATAATAGCACCAATCGTTCTAAGGAAAGGTCTACCAAGAATTATGGGGCATGTAGGATTGCAATCAATATCAAGCACAATGAAATCTACGGGCACATAATTACTATTTTCAATAAAGGAACATCATTAATTCTTGCAATAGGTTTCTTAATAGTGGAATCCGCTAAGTGCAAATTTAAAGAACAATCATCAAGTTTATGGAAACCTAGCCCATCACATAAAGTTTTTGGAATAGTGGAAACCCTAGCACCCAAATCACATAAAGCATTGCACTAATAATCTGTAATCTTAATTTTAATAGTAGGTTCCGACTCATCATAAAGCTTTCTTGGGATTGAAACTTCAACTCAAGTTTTTCTTCAAAAGACTTTATCATAGCATCAATGATATGTCTAGTAAAAGCTTTATTTTGATCGTAAGCATGAGGTGAATTAAGCATGGATTGCAACAAGAAAATATAATCAACCAAAAGAGTGGGCACATCACTAGTTAAAGTTTTGACCTCGCCAAACACACTTTTATCAATTTTTTCATTAAGATCATCACCCTCAAAATTATTGGGAAAAGTTGACTCTTCTCCAGTCCCTTCTTTATCAAGTTTTATATTATCAAACAAAGATTCAATAGGAGTCACACAAATCACTTTAAGATCTTCATCATGATTATCGCAAAAACTAGAAGAACATACTTTTTCTGGCCAATCTCTCTTAGCTCGCATTCTAGCGATTCTCTCCCTACTTTCATTAATAGAAATTTGAATAGATTTCAGAGACTCCTTAATATCAAGCTTGGGTAGCATAGATCTAATCTTAAGGGAATCAATCTCATGAGAAATTCTATCAACGTTCCTAGCCACATCATCAAACTTAAGCAAATTTTCTTCTATCATGGCATTGAAAATCTTTTGGGAGTTAAAAAAATCGTTGATATTATTCTCAAGATCAGAGGATATCTTATTATAATTTCCATAAGAATTGTTGTAGGAATTACCATAATTATTAGTGGAATTACTAGGAAACAGCCTAGGATTAAAATTACCTCTATAAGCGTTATACCAAAATTGTTCCTAACAACAAAATTCACATCCATAGATTCATTATTATTCTCAATCAAAGTAGACAAAGTCATATCATTAGGATCAATAGGAGCACTCTTGCTAGCAATCAAAGTTCATCCATCTTTCCACTCAAAGTATTAATTTCTTCAGTAGCATGCACTTTTTTATTAGTAGATGATCTTTTAGTATGCCATTGAGAGTAATTTGCCATAATATTATCTAGGAATTTAGTGGCTTATCCTAATGTGATTTCCATAAAAGTACCATCCACGGAGGAATCCAAAAGATTTCTAGATGAAAATTTAATCCAACATAAAAAAATTGTATGATCATCCATAAACTTAAACCATGCGTAGGGCAATTTCTTATCATTAACTTCATCCTGTCCCAAGATTGTGCAACATGTTCATGATCAAGTTGCTTAAAATTCATTATGTCGTTCCTAAGAGAGATGATCTTAGCGGGAGGAAAATGCTTGGAAATAAAAGCATCCTTACAGTTATTCCATGAATCAATACTATTTTTAGGCAAGGACGAAAACCAAGTTTTAGCACGATCTCGTAGGGAGAATGAAAATAGCTTCAATTTAACCATATCATTATCCACATCTTTTTTCTTTTGCATATCACACAATTCAACGAAAGTATTAAGATGGGATGCAGCATCTTCATTAGCACTACCAGAAAATTGTTCTTTCATATCAAGATTCAACAAAGCGACATTAATTTCATAAGAATCCGCACTAGTGGCGGGAGCAATCGGAGTACTAATAAAATCATTATTATTAGTATTGGAAAAATCACACAACTCAGTATTTTCTTGAAACATCGTGATAAAGCAAGCAATCTAGCACACAAGCAAACGAGAAGCAAATGGAAAGAAGGCAAATAAAAGGCAAATATTTTTGTGTTTTTCTGAAAACATTTTAGAAGTGGGGGAGAGGAAAACAAGAGGCAAATGGCAAATAAAGTAAATGCAAGAGATGAGAGTTTATGATAGGTACTTGGTAGGCTTGATGTAGATCCTCCCCGGCAACGGCGCCAGAAATTCTTCCTGCTACTTCTTGAGCTTGCGTTGGTTTTTCCCTTGAAGAGGAAAGGGTGATGTAGCAAAGTAGAGATAAGTATGTCCCTCAGTTAAGAACCAAGGTATCAATCCAGTAGGAGGAACACACAAGTATCCAATTATCTCACCTACACAAACAAACAAATACTTGCTCCCAACGCCATAAAGGGGTTGTCAATCCCTTCACGGTTGCTTGCAAGGATGAGATTTGATAGAGATGGATATAAAAGATAAGTAAAAGTGCAAAATAAGATAAAAGTAAATAAATTGCAGCAAGGTAGTTTTGGGTTTTTGATTTAGTAGATCTGAAAATAATATGATAAAAATAGACCCGGGGCCCATAGTTTTCACTAGAGGCTTCTCTCTTGAAAGAAAGCATACGGTGGGTAAACAAATTACTGTTGAGCAATTGATAGAAAAGCGCATAGTTATGACGATATCCAAGGCAATGATCATGTATATAGGCATCACGTCTGAGACAAGTAGACCAACTCCTGCCTGCATCTACTACTATTACTCCACACATCGACCGCTATCCAGCATGCATCTAGTGTATTAAGTTAACAAGAACGGAGTAACGCCTTAAGCAAGATGTCATGATGTAGAGGGATAGATCCAATCAATATGAATAAACCCCATCTTTTTATCCTTAATGGCAACAATACAAATACGTGTCATGTCCCTTTCTGTCACTGGGATTGAGCACCGCAAGATTGAACCCATTACAAAGCACCTCTCCCATTGCAAGAGAAATCAATCTAGTTGGCCAAACCAAATCAATAGATCAAAGAGAAATACAAAGCTATATAAATCATGCATAAAAGAGTTCACAAAAGACTCAAATAATATTCATAGATAATCTGATCATAAACCCACAATTCATCGGATCTCAACAAACGCACCGCAAACAAAGATTACATCGAATAGATCTCCAAGAACATCGAGGAGAACATTGTATTGAAGATCAAAGAGAGAGAAGAAGCCATATAGCTACTAGCTATGACCCGTAGGTCTGTGGTAAACTACTCACATCATCGGAAGGGTAGCAAGGTTGATGTAGAAGCCCTCCGTGATCGAATCCCCCTCCGGCGGAGTACCTGGAAAAGGCCCCAAGATGGGATCTCACGAGGACAGAAGCTTGCGGCGGTGGAAAAGTATTTTTGGTGTCCCTCTGGTCTACGGGGAATATTTGGGTATTTATAGAAGAAAAATTAGGGTTGCAAGTGCCACGAGGGACCCACAAGCTTAGGGGGAGCCCCCCTAGGGTGCGCCCTCCGAGCTTGTGGCCCTTCTGGCCTCCTCCCGAAGCTTCCAGGGTGTGTTGTGGTCCAAGAAAAATCGTCAAAAAGTTTCGTTCCATTTGGACTCCGTTTGGTATTGATTTTCTGTAAAGGCAAAAAACAAGGAAAAAACAGCAACTAGCACTTGGCACTAGGTTAATAGGTTAGTCCCAAAAAATGATATAAAATAGCATAATAATGCATATAAAACATCCAAGATTGATAATATAATAGCTTGGAACAATAAAAAATTATAGATACTTTGGAGACGTATCACTACTCCTTGTGTCACAAAGTGATCACACTGCAAGATTGAACCTAACACAAAGCACCTCCCCCGCTGAAGATAAATCAATCTAGTTACCCAAAGTAAATTGATAGATCGGAGAGAAATACAAAGCTACAACAAACACGCACAATAAAGTTCAGAAATAACTCAATTACTTTCAATGAACAATCTGATCATCAACCCACAATTCATCAGATCCCAACAAACGCACCAGAAAAGATTACATCGAATTGATCTTTGAATAGAATATTGTATTGAAGATCAGAGAGAGAGAGAGAGACATCTAGCAGCTGCTATGGACCCATAGGTCCCATGGGGAACTACTCACACATCAACATGGAGGCAGCAAGGTTGACGAAGATGGCCTCCGTGATTGATTCCCCCTCCGGCGGAGGCCTCTAGATTGGATTGCCGAAGAGCAGAGGCTTGCGGTGGCGGAAGAATTGTTTCGGGTCTCGCTCTGGTGGTTTTGGAATATTTGGAATTTATAGTGTTGGAATTAGGTCAGACGGAGCCACGAGGGGCCCTCAAGGTGGCACGGCGTGCCTGATACGTCTCCAACGTATCTATAATTGATGAAGTATTCATGTGATGTTTACAACAATTTGTATGGTTTTGGTGCACTTTTATATGATTTTGATGGACTAACTTATTGATCCAGTGCCCAGTGCGAGTTCCTATTTTTTTTGCATGTTGTTTGTTTCACAGAAAATCCATATCAAACGAAATCCAAACATGATAAAAAGTTACGGAGATTTTTTATGGAATATATGTGATTTTTGGGAAAAAGAATCAATGCAAGACAGTGCCCGAGGGCTCCACAAGGCAACACAGCGCAGCCTACTCCCCTGGCATGCCCACTTACCTTGTAGTCACCTCTTAGGCCAGTTGGATCCCTTCTTTTGCTGCAAGAAAGATAATTTCCCGATAAAAATGCCCTCAAAATTTCAACCCAATCAGAGTTATGGATCTTCAGGAATATAAGAAATGGTTTTCGGCCAGAAAACAGTAGCGAGAAACAGAAGACAACGGAGAGATACAATCTAGGGGAGAGCTCCCTCTCTCCCCGGAGGGCCAAGGAAGAAGAAGAAGGAGGGGTACCCTTCTCCCTCTCCTCCGGTGGCACTGGGACGCCACCGGGGACATCTCCTCCATCACCATCACCATCAACTTCTCCTTCGTTCTCATGGTGATGTGTGAGTAGTTCATCCTCGGGGATGAGGGTATGTACTAGTAGTTATGTGTTTGATCTCTCTCTCTCTCTCTCTCTCTCTCGTGTTCTTTACTTGGCACGATCTTGATGTACCACGAGCTTTGTTAATATAGTTGGAGCATATGGTGTTCTTACCTCTCTATCTTGTTGTGATGAATTAAGTCTTGCTCCTTGAAAATCTTTGTGTTGGATTGAGCGTTATGAATCTGAATTTGTTTGATGCATATCGAATAATTAACTCGTGGATACTTGTGGTGACATTGGAGTATCTAGGTGACATTAAAGTTAATTGATGCGTATCATATGTGTTGGGAAACGTAGTAGAAAACAAAAAAATTCACACCTACGATCACCAAGATCAATATGAAGATGCATAACGGGTTGGGATCAAAGATCGTTACCTACTCCAGAGTGCAGCGGAAGAAGAAGAGTCGGTGTAGATCATGCTTGAAGTCACTCGAACATTGATGACAATCCCGTGAACCGTCCTCCAATGATCCCTCGAACCGAAGACCGAAAGCACGTCCTCTCTACTTGGTTGCAAGCGTACGGTCTTCATGATCCGGCAGCGCTTCGCCGCCCAGAGCTAATCATCACCGGAGAATTAGAGGGAGGAGATTAGAACCACACTGGGCTTCTAATTATGAGGATTAGAGGTAACAAGGGCTAGCTCTAATTATTCTAGGACCAACTAGAACTAGAACTAGATCAACTAGAAGAGGCACCCAAAAACTTGTCTTCAATAGGGTGGAAAACCCCTAGTATATATAGGTTTAGGGGGGAGGAGAGGGCTGATACGTCTCCAATGTATCTATAATTTTTGATTGCTCCATGCTATTAAATTATCTGTTTTGGATGTTTTATATGCATTAATATGCTATTTTATATTATTTTTGGGACTAACCTATTAACCTAGAGCCCAGTGCCAGTTTCTGTTTTTTCCTTGTTTTTGAGTTTTACAGAAAAGGAATATCAAACGGAGTCCAAACGGAATAAAAAATTATGATGATTTTTCTTGGACCAGAAGACATCCATGGAGCTTGGAGAGGGGGTCAGACGATGGCTGAGGAGGCCACAAGCCTACCAGGCGCGCCCCAGGGGGGCACCCTCAGGGCTTGTGGGCCCCTCGGGGGTCTCCTAGCCCTAATTCTTGCTCTATAAATTCCCAAATATTCCCAAACCACTAGAAGCATCCACCAAAATACTTTTTCACCGCCGCAAGCCTCTGTTCCCGTGAGATCCCATCTTGGGGCCTTTTCCGGCACCCTGCCGGAGGGGGATTCGATCACGGAGGGCCTCTACATCAACCTTGCTGCCCTTTCGATGATGCATGAGTAGTTTACCACATACCTACAGGTCCATAGCTAGTAGCTAGATGGCTTCTTCTCTCTCTTTGATTTTCAATACAATGTTCTCCTCGATGTTCTTGGAGATCTATTCGATGTAATACTTTTTTGTGGTGTGTTTGTTGAGATCTGATGAATTGTGGATTTATGATCAGATTATCTATGAATATTAGTTGAGTCTTCTCTGAACTCTTTTATGCATGATTAAGATATCTTTGTATTTCTCTTTGAACTATTGGTTTGGTTTGGCCAACTAGATTGGTTTTTCTTGCAATGGGAAAGGTGCTTAGTTTGGGGTTCAATCTTGCGGTGTCCTCACCCAGTGACAGAAGGGGTAGCGAGGCACATATTGTATCGTTGCCTTCGAGGATAAAAAGATGGGGTTTTCATCATATTACTTGAGTTTATCCCTCTACATCATGTCATCTTACTTAAAGCGTTGCTCTGTTCTTATGAACTTAATACTCTAGATGCAGGCAGGAGTTGGTCGATGTGTGGAGTAATAGTAGTAGATGCAGAATCGTTTCGGTCTACTTGTCATGGACGTGATGCCTATATTCATGATCATTGCCTTAGATATCGTCGTAACTTTGCGCTTTTCTATCAATTGCTCAACAGTAATTTGTTCACCCACCGTATGCTATCTTCAAGAGAGAAGCCTCTAGTGAAACCTATGGCCCCGGGGTCTATTTTCCATCATATATTTTCAGATCTATAAACCAAAAAACCCAAAAATACTTTGCTGCAATTTATTTGTTTTTACTTTGTTTTACGTTTATTAATCTTTTATACCTATCTCTATTAGATCTCACTCTTGTTCGAGACCGTGAAGGGATTGACAACCCCTTTTTCGCGTTGAGTGCAAGTGTTTGTTAGTTTGTGCAGGTGCATAGATTGGAAACTTGCTTGTGCCTCCTACTAGATTGATACCTTGGTTCTTAACTGAGGGAAATCCTTATCTCTACTTTGCTGAATCACCCTTTCCTCTTCAAGGGAAAATCAACGCAAGCTCAAGAAGTAGCAGGAAGAATTTCTGGCGCCGTTGCCGGGGAGGTTCTACATCAAGCCTACCAAGTACCCATCATAAATTCTCATCTCTTGCATTACATTATTTGCCATTTGCCTCTCGTTTTCCTCTCCCCCACTTCTAAAACGTTTTTAGAAAAACATAAAAAGATTTACCTTTTTATTCGCCCTTCTTTCGTTCGTCATTTTCATTTTGTTTTTTGTTCGCTCATGTGCTAGATCGGTTGATTTGCTATCATGGCTAGTCTTCCTACCATTGCTAGTACCCCTGAAAGTGAGGTTCCCAATTTTAAACAAAGGGAGGGAGAAAATTCAAAAGGTGCTTGGTATAGAATTTGCAATGCTCAAAATAGATCTACTCGTAAGCAATCTACTACCGTTCTCCTCCGCAATTTTTATGTGGGTGTTACTACTTGGTACAGATATGTTCTAGATACCATTACTGGAGGTAATTTCTTGGGGATCCATACCTTGGATGCTTATAATGCTATGATAGATTTGGTAGGCTCACCACCACTCATGGTTAATGAAACGGTTTTAACTTTGGAACATGTGATGCAAAGGCTTGATATTATTGAGAATAAAATTGCTACCATAGAGCTTATTAAAAACTTGGATAAGAAGATTCATAATCATATTACTCAATTTGGATAGAAGGTAGGAATCACTTTGAAGAATCTAAAGGAAAAAGAACCCATAGTTAATGAGAAGATAGATCAAGGTTCTACTAGAATTGATAAGCTAGAAGATATTATTACCAACTTGGGTTCCGCTTTTGCCTCTGTTAAAACTACTCCAAATTTTCCTCCTACAAAAGCTACTAATTTTATTTATGTTCCTAAAAATAAGGGTGAATCTTCTAGTAAAGGAAACGAAGATCTTAAGATGATAAGGGTTCACCCTAACTTTATCAATATTATTAAGGAACCAATTGCTATGAGTGAATTTTTTTATTTCTTGCCTAGGAGTGTGATTATTAATAAAACCCAAGAATCTCCTAGGGGTTATAGGTGTGCAATTAAATAGTTGCATACCAAAGATAACAATACCTAGATCTATGTTTTATGCCTAGCTAGGGGCGTTAAACAATAGCGCTTGTTGGGAGGCAACCCAATTTTATTTTTATGTTTTTTGATTTTGGTTCTATTTTTAAATAAATAAACATTATTACCTCTGTAGTAATTGTGTTTTGGTGTTTTAATTAGTGTTTGAGCCAAGTAAGACCTTTGGGATGGTCTACGGTGATAGTTGATTTGATCTTGCTGAAAAAACAGAAACTTTTGCGCTCATTGCCAGAAATTCAATATATCACAGAAACGTGCTTTTGATCTGATTTTTTTACACAAGATTTATATACAAATTTCCCAGGTTTTCCTAATGTTTCAGAATTTTTGGAGTTACAGAAGTATACGTAATTTCCAGATTACTACAGACTGTTCTGTTTTTGATAGATTCTGTTTTCTATGTGTTGTTTGCTTATTTTGATGAATCTATGGGTATTATCGGGGGGTATGAACCATGGAGAAGTTGGAATACAGTAGATATTACACCAATATAAATAAATAATGAGTTCACAACAGTACCTAAAGTGGTGATTTATTTTATTATACTAACGGATCTTATGAGTTTTTCTGTTGAGTTTTGTGTTGTGAAGTTTTCAAGTTTTGGGTAAAGATTTGATGGACAACGGAATAAGGAGTGGCAAGAGCCTAAGCTTGGGGATTCCCAAGGCACCCCAAGGTAATATTCAAGGACAACCAAGCATCTAAGCTTGGGGATGCCCCGGATGGCATCCCCTCTTTTGTCTTCAATCCATCGGTAAATTTACGTGAGGCTATATTTTTATTCACCACATGATATGTGTTTTGCCTGGAGCGTCTTGTATGATATGAGTCTTTGCTTTTTAGTTTGCCACAATCATACTTGCTGTACACACCTTTTAAGAGGGACACACATTAATCATGAATTTATTAGAATACTCTATGTCCTTCACTTATATCTTTTGAGCTAGGCAGTTTGCTCTAGTGCTTCACTTATATCTTTTTAAAGCACGGCGGTGGCTTTATTTTATAGAAATTGTTGAAATATCATGCTTCACTTAAATTATTTTGAGAGTCTTTAAACAGCATGGTAATTTGCTTAGGTTATGAATTTAGTCCTTATATGATGGGCATCCAAGAGGGATATAATAAAAACTTTCATATAAAGAGCGTTGAATAAGATGAGAAGTTTAATTCCTTGCATTTGTTTTGAGATATAAAGATGGTGATATTAGAGTCATGCTAGTGAGTAATTGTGGATTGGTAGAAATACTTGTGTTAAAGTTTGTGATTCTCGTAGCATGCACGTATGGTGAACCGTTATGTGATGAAGTCGGAGCATGATTTATTTTTTGATTGTCTTCCTTATGAGTGGCGGTCGGGGACGAGCGATGGTCTTTTCCTACCAATATATCCCCCTAGGAGCATGTGTGTAGTACTTTGTTTCGATAGCTAATAATTTTTTGCAATAAGTATGTGAGTTCTTTATGACTAATGTTGAGTCCATGGATTATACGCACTCTCACCCTTCCACCATTGCTAGCCTCTCTAGTACCGCGCAACTTTCGCCGGTGCATTAAACCCACCATATATTTTCCTCAAAACAGCCACCATACCTACCTATTATGGCATTTCCATAGCCATTCCGAGATATATTGCCATGCAACTTCCACCGTTTCGTTTATTATGACACGCACCATCATTGTCATATTGCTTTGCATGATCATGTAGTTGGCATAGTATTTGTGGCAAGGCCATCGTTCATATTTTTTATATATGTCACTCTTGATCATAGCACATCCCGGTACACCACCGGAGGCATTCATATAGAGTTATATCTTGTTCTAGTATCGAGTTGTAATTTTTGAGTTGTAAGTAAATAAAAGTGTGATGATCATCATTATTAGAGCATTGTCCCAAGTGAGGAAAGGATGATGGATGCTATGATTCCCTCACAAGTTGGGATGAGTCTTCGAACTTTATAAAAATAAAAGAGGCCAAAGAAGCCCAAATAAAAAAAAGAGAAAAAAATGAGAGAAAAGATAGAAGGGACAATGTTACTATCCTTTTTCCACACTTGTGCTTCAAAGTAGCACCATGATCTTCATGATAGAGAGTCTCCTATTTTGTCACTTTCATATACTAGTGGGAATTTTTCATTATAGAACTTGGCTTGTATATTCCAATGATGGGCTTCCTCAAATTGCCCTAGGTCTTCGTGATCAAGCAAGTTGCATGTACACCCACTTAGTTTCTTTTTGAGCTTTCATACACTTATAGCTCTAGTGCATCCGTTGCATGGCAATCCCTACTCACTTGCATCGATATCGATTGATGGGCATCTCCATAGCCCATTAATTTGCCTAGTTGATGTGAGACTTTCTCCTTCTTTTTGTCTTCTCCACAACCACCATATTCAATTCCACCTACAGTGCTATATCCATGGCTCACACTCATGTATTGCGTGAAAGTTGAAAAAGTTTGAGAACACCAAAAGTATGAAACAATTGCTTGGCTTGTCATCGGGGTTATGCATGATAAAATACTTTGTGTGATGAAGATGGATCATAGCCAGACTATATGATTTTGTAGGGATAACTTTTTTGGCCATGTTATTTTGAGAAGGCATGATTGCTTTATTAGTATGCTTGAAGTATTATTGTTTTTATGTAAATATTAAACTTTTGTTTTGAATCTTATGGATCTGAATATTCATGCCACAATAAAGAAGATTACATTGATAAATATTTTAGGTAGCATTCACATCAAAAATTCTATTTTTATCATTTACCTACTCGAGGACGAGCAGGAATTAAGCTTGGGGATGCTTGATACGTCTCCAACGTATCTATAATTTTTGATTGTTCCATGCTATTATATTATCTGTTTTTGGATGTTTTATATGCATTAATATGCTATTTTATATTATTTTTAGGACTAACCTATTAACCTAGAGCCCAGTGCCAGTTTCTGTTTTTTCCTTGTTTTTGAGTTTTACAGAAAAGGAATATCAAACGGAGTCCAAACGGAATAAAACTTTATGATGATTTTTCTCGGACCAAAAGACATCCACGGAGCTTGGAGAGGGGGTCAGACGATGGCCGAGGAGGCCACATGCCTGCCAGGCGCGCCCCAGGGGGGCGCCTAAGGGCTTGTGGGCGCCTCGGGGGTCTCCTAACCCTAATTCTTGCTCTATAAATTCCCAAATATTCCCAAACCACCAGAAGCGTCCACCAAAATACTTTTCCGCCGCCGCAAGCCTCTGTTCCCGTGAGATCCCATCTTGGGGCCTTTTCCGGCACCCTGCCGGAGGGGGATTCGATCATGAAGGGCCTCTACATCAATCTTGCTGCCCTTCCGATGATGCGTGAGTAGTTTACCACAGACCTACAGGTCCATAGCTAGTAGCTAGATGGCTTCTTCTCTATCTTTGATCTTCAATACAATGTTCTCCTCGATGTTCTTGGAGATCTATTCAATGTAATACTTTTTTGCGGTGTGTTTGTTGAGATCCGATGAATTGTGGATTTATGATCAGATTATCTATGAATATTATTTGAGTCTTCTCTGAACTCTTTTATGCATGATTAAGATATCTTTGTATTTTTCTTCGAACTATCGGTTTGGTTTGGCCAACTAGATTGGTTTTTCTTACAATGGGAGAGGTGCTTAGTTTTGGGTTCAATATTGCGGTGTCCTCACCCAGTGACAGAAGGGGTAGCGAGGCACGTATTGTATTGTTGCCATCGAGGATAAAAAGATGGGGTTTTCATCATATTGCTTGAGTTTATCCCTCTACATCATGTCATCTTACTTAAAGCGTTGCTCTGTTCTTATGAACTTAATACTCTAGATGCAGGCAGGAGTCGGTTGATGTGTGGAGTAATAGTAGTAGATGCAGAATCGTTTCGGTCTACTTGTCACGGATGTGATGCCTATATTCATGATCACTGCCTTAGATATCGTCATAACTTTGCGCTTTTTATCAATTGCTCAACAGTAATTTGTTCACCCATCGTATGCTATCTTCAAGAGAGAAGCCTCTAGTGAAACCTATGGCCCCCGGGTCTATTTTCCATCATATATTTTCAGATCTATAAACCAAAAAACCCAAAAATACTTTGTTGCAATTTATTTGTTTTTACTTTGTTTTACGTTTTAGTAATCTTTTATACCTATCTCTATTAGATCTCACTCTTGTTCGAGACCATGAAGGGATTGACAACCCCTTTTTCACGTTGAGTGCAAGTGTTTGTTAGTTTGTGCATGTGCATAGATTGGAGACTTGCTTGTGCCTCCTACTGGATTGATACCTTGGTTCTTAACTGAGGGAAATACTTATCTCTACTTTGCTACATCACCCTTTCCTCTTCAAGGGAAAAATCAACGCAAGCTCAACAAGTAGCAAGGGCAGCCACCAATGGAGAAAAGTCCTCCCTTGGTGCACCGGCCTAGTGGGGAGTCCAACTCCCACCCCTAGTAGGATTCGGCCCCCCCACAAGGAAAGGGGGGCGCCACCTCCACTTGGGCCTTTATGGCCCAAGTCTCCTTCCACCTCTTGGCCTTTTAAGGCCCGTTGATATTTAATTTATATATATAATACTTTAAACATTTTCAGAGTATTATATATATAACTTAACATCTTCATAAACATTTTCCACCTATATATAATTAATTGGTAATGCCCGGTATTACCCAATATTCACCGAAACCCTTCCGATGACCCCGAAACGCTTCCGGAACCTCTTAGAACTATTCCGGATATTAATGAAACTATTTCATGGATATATATTCTCATCACTCCCGTTCCACTAACACTCATCAGATCATGATTACCTTAAGCTTGTGACCCCATAGGTTCGGTAAATCATAGACATGAACGAACCCCCTTCATTCAATGACCGATAGCGGAACCATGGACATCCATATCAGTCCCTATGATTACACGAATGATATTCGAGTGAACCTTTGGTTATCATGTGATCTTCCCTTTGCTTCGCGATACTTTACAACACCCGGTGTGCATCGGTATCCACCTGAGTAATCACCATGTTCACTATACCATCGCACCTGTTACCGGTTTTGTTCTTTCTCGTTGACATGTTCTGGCATCCCCGTCACGAAGTCAGCTATGTCTGGACAGACGATGATGGATGTCGTCACACCGAGAGGGCCCTAAGAATATCTCTCCATCGTCGGAGGAGCAAATCCCACTCTTGAGTTGTTCGTTCACTTGTCAAACTTTCCGGTGAGCCTGGAAGTTGTTGTTATGATCACCATGTTATAGATGACGTTAGAGCAACCCCAAAGTCCATCCTCTAGTAGGAAGTGACCAAGACACTCTCATGGTCTGAGGAACTAAAGAACACATGCTAACACTCCGTGTTATAACAGATGATATCAGACGATATGATCACTAAGTATAACATGCAAGATTGGGTCGATTCAACATGATACTTCTTCTAATGTCATACCCTCAATGTTGTTTTAGGACTATCGTTACACCTGACGATATCCTAATATCCGGAAAACTTGATAACCAACAACACTTGAGCCAGTCCTAGAGGCTGGACCGGGAACTATTGCTTGACCGTTTATCATTTCACACGTGCATATGAGTTTTCCACTGAATTGCATATTCTAGGATCATAACAGTTATAGCATGAAATATAAACTCTTAATTATGAATAATGGGAATATAATAATACAATATGATTGCCTCTAGGGCATATTCCCAACAGTCTCCCACTTGCACTAGAGTCAATAATCTAGTTGCATAACACCTAATAGCTTATCTGGTGTTTATCAATGCTTTGCTTGTGGTAGAGCCTTTGTCATCAGCTTTCAATATTTATGTATGCTTCATCTTATTTTAGGATCTTAATCCATCTTGTGATGATTTCTTGAATTAACCCATTTTGTAAAGATTCTTCTTGCAAAACCTTTTATGGGTCTATTACAACTCTTGTAACATTCGTTCAGACAAAACATTTATATCAAGACATTTCTTGATCCATATAAAATTGAAACATCTCATGTTTTCAAGATGTATATCTTTATCGTTTATAGATCCAACAAATTTTTGTTCATAAATAATTCTGAAGTATCATAGCCCAATCTTATCAATTATGAAGTTTGATATAGTCACTTAAATATTCAATAATGAATTTCGACCTCATTAATCAAAATAAACATTTTTCCTTTTGAGGTCCTTGAGTGTTATTTACTAACTTTTGTAAATATTCTTTTGGCTATATATATATCATAACTTATCAGGATGATATCATCTTCCAATCTTATCATTCATAAGCATCAAGTTATATGACATTTAGAGAAAACAATTTTCTGTATATATATTTTAAACCCTTTTAAAACTTTTGTCAAGATATATATAAACTTTATATTAGCTTAATCAGACATTTTGATCTATCTCCATAGATTCTTTCATGCCCAATATTTTGCCTAATACACTGATGGAAATTTGTTTCAAAACTATTTTATTATGTGCTAAAGAACTTTATATTGTTTTCATCTCATAATATATATGATCAGAAACATTATACAGCTCCCACTGAATTTTACAAAACTATTTTGTTAGTACCTGGAAGCTTTTATATTATTTCCATTTCATGATATGACTTTCATATAAGATTTAGAAATATTATATAGCTCCCACTGAATTTTACACAAAATACTTTTCGACATGTCCAAAATCTCAATGCTAGTTTAAATCTTCAAAAATCATTTTGAAGTTTTGCACATTTATCCGGTTATCTTAAGGATTTAAAACCTTTCTGTTTGTATCAGTCATACATCATTTCCCAAATTAGGAAACTTGTTTAAAATCCTCCTTTCTCTTCATACTACTTGAAGTGTCTATCAAGTTCTAAACTTGTCAGTTATGTATGAAAATTAACAACTAAGTTCTAAAATTGATTGTATATAAATTCTCATTCCGGTGTGCATGGCCAAGGGCCATTCCCCTTTTGAACTAGGCGTCGCTATCATTTCCTTGTAGTGTTTAAGTTCATCTTCTTCTAAGATGAATATTTTGCCGTATCATTTCATAAATTCAATGATATTCATGATCATGTTATTAGCTTTTAGAATTTTCTACATCCAATGTAGTAATTAACGGGATATCTTGCATACAATCTATTGGAACAAATTCTGATTTATTGATTCAATTTACCACCATTAAGGATTCATTAATCTCTTCAAGCTATAACATCCTCCCACTTATTTTTGACAAGACAACCTTTTCCTTCATTTGTGACAAATCTTTTTGTCTTTTGATCATTTCAATGAGGGGAATAATGTTATATAATATTCTACAATCCAACTATTATCTAGTTAAAGAATTTCATATCTCATATGATTTTTCTTTTAACCAGATCTATATGCGGTTTTTCTATTCAGTGTAAATCTTGCTATTTAAGTTATACCCTGAATATAAAAAGCAGATAGAATAATTCAAATGTTTTGCTAAACTTATGACTTTAGATCTTTACCTAATAGTAAACCACGGATCGCTTCTGTCGTCCATCATCGTCGTGGCACTTTTGCATAAAAGCCCCTCCGTTTCTGTCAAATCAACCTGCAGTCCCTGTTTTAGTGGGTCTCTGAAAAAACGTTTCGATTTTTTTCTACCCCTAATAATAAAGCACACGGTGCTTCTGGTCATCCGTCACGCTTTTTTGCAAAAAAAGCCCCTACTGTTTATGTTATTTAACCCGCACTACATATTTGCTTCTGCCCGTACGCTATGTTCGATTTTTCTGGTATACGTCCGTCGCTCAGATGGGCCTGGCTAGGCCCGCCTGGGCCCTCTCCACAAATTTCTAATTTACCAGAATAATCCCACCTTGCCCCTTTAAATCAAATCAAATCCTACCAACTTATATATGTTCGTCGATTGCAAGAATCAAGCAAGCCAAGATCTGAAGAACAAAAGAAGAATCCAAAAAAAAAATCAAAGACCAAGGGACACCAGCGGATCGAAGCATCAACGCCCGGGCCTGGAGACCTGCGACCACTAGCGGCGGACGGATCGAGACGTCAACCGCCATGGCAGGTCCCTGGAGGACACCAGCGGTGGACGGAGAGGCGGCGGATCTCGGCTGCTCCGCCGTGGATCCGGTGGCGGGGACGGATCGAGACGGGAGAGGCGGCAACCTCCATGGCGGGTCCCTGGAGGACACCAGCGGTGTGGACGGAGAGGCGATCTCCATGGCGGGGCTCCTTGGAGGACACCAGCAGCGGCCGGCGGATCCAGCCCACGCCTGCAGACGAAGAGGCGTCGTCTCCATGGCGGACTCCCTGGAGAAAACGTGTGAGAGATTAGAGAGAGAAGGGGAAGAGAGGATGAGAGAGGGGGCCGGGAGTCGGCTTTGCCTGCTTGCGTGGTTGGAGGAGGCAGGGGGAGGCGGCCTCGGGTGCTGAAGGCCGCCGCCCTGCTGCTGTGGCTGCTCCTATGGCGAAGAAGATGAAGAGAAACGGGGGATTTGGTTGTGCTTGTGGGTATGAGAAGGAATAGAAAACGAGTGGTGGTCGGTGCCTCGGTGGGACGGTGTGTAGACTAGAGATAAGATAGGCTCGTAGTGTGGCAGACATGCACAGGGCAACGACTTGGTTTACTGACCAGTAAATATCTGGAATACGAGGACATGTACGCATATATGTGTTTTTTAGGGGCTGTACGCATACATGTGTTTGTTGTCCATATTTGATGCTAGGTTTTTTTTTTGCAAACGGACGTCTGTATTGTTCAGATTTTATCCGCTTGGGTCTAGAAAACAGACAAAATCCGGACTTTATCGGAGGCGCCCAACGCTGTAGACTATCCCGAAATATGTCCTGCCACGGCCCCACGGCGCCGGCCGCGTCCGCGTCCGCTGTGCGCTCGAGCTCGCGTACCCACCCGCGCTTGTCCCGAAGCTCGTCCGTACTCGCCGCGCCGCTCCGCCAGCCCCGCAGCCGCCGCCGCCGCACCCGCCCCCTCGCTGCAGCCGTCGATCCGTGGCTCGCGCCGGCCCGCCCTACAGCCGTCAGCCCTCGGCGCTTGGGGCTCGTGCCGCCACGTCCTGCAGACGTTGACCTGCGGCTCGCGCCGGCCAGCCACGCCCCGCAGCTGCCGCCGCAGCCAGGACCTGCGCTCCACCGCGCGCTTGCCCGCCCCGCAGCTGCCGCCGCCACGCTCGCCCACAGCAGCGTCCCACGCTCACCCATAGCAGCGCCCACCTTCGCGCGCCCGCGAGCACCGAGCGCCACCATCGCTGCGAGCCCCGAGCGCTGAGCTCCGAAGACGCCGCCACAACGCCCGCGTGCTCGCCAACCAGCGCAACCGCACGCCTACCACCGCGTGTTGGCCGGCCGTTCCGCGAAGGCCACCGACGTGTTCAACTGAGGCGCGCTGGTGCTAGACGCCGTCAACCCGCGGTGAGTACGGCGATGGGGAGATGTGGCGGCTCGAGCTCGGAGCCGAACCACCGGCCGGGGATGCAGAGAAAGGAGGAGAGAGAGAGAGGGAGGTGAGTGGGTGGGTGGGCTCCTTTGGTTTCAATGATAGATGGGCCAGGCTCACGTGCAACGGATGCACGAGGACGGCAGGGACGCAGAAAATGTCCAGTTTGTGCCCGCTTTGGTCTGCAGGTTCAACAAACAAATATAGCTGGCTAATATCAACCTAAAATGCAAGTCAAAAACCTACACAATTTTAAAAAGGGGTTGCGAAGAAGAAGCAAGACAACAACATATTCTAATGCTTATGTGTGTAATTAAATTAGTTTATGAGGAGCTACGTACACTCTATTTATGATGCAAAATCTAATGAATTATTTTTAATCAACGACAGACTCCTACATTCTAGAAAACTCTCATAAACAAAATCAATTTGGGTCGCAATCTTTAGTCAAAGACGGTAAGGAAAAAAGATAGGGAGCGATATGCACGGATGACGAATGAAGAAAAACAGAAAAGGCTGAAAAAGCTTCGTAAAGCCTATCAGCAAAGAAAAGAATTGAAGATTCAACCAGTTAAAAGAAATTTATATGAGGGAGAAAAAAATGCAAATATGAAGCTAGCACAAAATGCGAAAAAATGCACACAAGAAAGGCAGAAATACGCAAATATGCAACCACAATAGACGAAAGCTAGAATAGGGCAAATTAGATCTACCGGTGAATTGAGGCGCAAGAGACTAAGCAAAGATTAAATTATGATGGAGAATCCTGCATATATCAACAGAACATGAACTTAGAACATTTATATGGCAAGGATTTCACGGTCGCAACAGAATAATAATCTATTGATAGGGTTGTTCATCCTATTAGATGACTAATTCATGTCCAATGTTTCGAACTAGCGCCCCAAAGAATCCTATTGTTAATTGATCCATCATTTTGATCATATCAAATTTATCCTCTATCTGGCCAACCTCATCGTGACAATTGACGTTTATTCGCAACAAAGCACGCCAACTTTTTTCTTCCGTTGCAACGCACGGGCATTTGTGCTAGTCTATTCTTCAAATGAAGAATCACATTATCAATTGTCATAATGATCCTTAATCTTCATTAAAATATTTGAACTCTTCAAATAATATTTATTCTGAATTTCTTTGAACTATTCAAATATTTCAGTCTGAGTAAAATATTTTTACTTATTTTAATGAAGCATAATTATCCACCATACTTTATTTTATTTATCAGTTTTATACATCATTATGTATATTTTATCGATCAATATAATCGATTACTTCATCTATATGAAGATTATTCCCGATGTATCCAAGCAGAGATATATTCATGTGGAACTTATCAGTCTTCTCAAGACATTTAGCATAAATGTTGTAATACATTTAAATCAAGATTTTATGAATAAACCATCATAACTTTGTGGTAAATCCAACATATATTCTTATAACCACTTCAAAAACTATTGTTAAAAACTTTAATAGGAATATCCATTGCATAATCCAAAACATAATGTCTTATACAACTCGGGAACATAATAACTATTATTCGATCCTAAGATAAATCTTGAAGACAGACTCCATCAATCTTGAGTAGCGATCCCATCACCATCCTTGATCACGTCTTTATTTCTTCTCAACTTGTGAGCTTTCTGTAGTCCCTATATCAGATTGCGAATAAGAGCAATTGATTAGTATCAGATACTGTGTGACGTACATAAACAAGTAAAACAACATTAATATTGTATAACTTTTCACTACAAAAAAAACCACTTCCGTGATGATACGTGTTTGTCATAGTAGGTCACGTTTTCTATCATGCATGTACATCCATGACGATTTTATGACAGAATCAAGATAGTCATACATGTGTTGTCGTAGAAGTGTTCCATGACAATACCAAAATTATCATCACGGAAGTGTCCACTTCCATGACGATAAATCGCGCGCCATGGAAGTGTTTTTGTCAAGGGTAACCGACACGTGGCATCCACCATAACGGGTCGCCGTTAAGCTATCGGGTTCCGGTTTGGATCCGATAACCCGTTAACAGCCTGGACCAATGGGGATTTTCCACGTGTAAAATTCTCATTCGCCGGAGTATCCACGTGTCGGCTCAGTGCTAGGACAGATGTCATCCAGGGAATGGACAGGACACGCCTATGATACGTTGACACGTGGCTCGGCCCAACAGTGGCCCATTCAGGTCAAAAGGCCGGCCCGTTTGACTAACTCAAAAGGTAGCGGCCTGGCCCATGGAAGGACTGTTAACGGCCTACTCGCATATAACCCATTTACAGCCTGCTAACTCACGACCCATTATGGCCTATCCAAATTAGGCCCAGTAGCGTCATCTGGGCTGTCCAATATGATTCCATCCCGTTGTAACTTCCGGCCCATGTATGGCCCATGAAGTCTTTTGGCCCATATAAGGCCCTTTGTAACTCTTGGCCCATTAACGGCCCATGGTGAAACTGGCCCGTAATGAACAGTGTATCCCTTTATACCCATTAACGGCCCATTATTCTATTGGGCCATTTCCAGCCCGTGCTATCTTTTAGCCTTCTAAGGGTCCATTTATTCTTGAGCTGATTTGTAGCATTCGATTACTTACGGTCCGTTACTGGCCCATTCTGGTTGTGGGCCAAATTCAGCCCGTGGTTAAAGTCGTCCAGTTTATGGCCCGTTAATCCATTGGGCCATTTTCATTGCATCATCAAATACGGCCCATTAACGACCCGTTATGCCTGTCGATAGAATGAAGCCCTTTATACTCATCGGCCTATTAATGGCCCGTTATGGTCGGTCCATGAACGGACAATTCCCACTCTAGCCCGTTTATGGCCCATAATGCGGTCCGTTATTGGCCCATGTTTGGCCAATCGATCATACGGCCCGTAGAAGGCCCATTGATCATACGGCCCATGGTCACTACAGCAGATAGCAGGACCATGGTGGCAACGGTCTGTATGTAGCCCATGGTTATTGTGGCCTAGTTATAAAAAGTAGGTTATTGTGGCCACTCGAAAAACGCGGAAAAAGAACTGCAGTGACTACAAGCAAACAACTAAACAAGACAATAAGGAAATAAATAAGCAAGCAACTTACGCTAGGCTATTACGGCTATTACACATATTACATCCACTGGGCATCAAAGTTCGCCACCAGTGCGAATATGGGGAACAAAGCAGCATATTACATACATTGGTTGTCAAAGTTGGCGACCAGTGCAAATAAACGCTGCAGCAAAACAAGTCCAGCACTGAAACCACTTCACAAGAGTTCAAGAAACAATATCCTGGGTATCCACCATGCTGGCAAGATGCTTAGCAAGCTTATTAGCTTTCTCTTGTTTGGCGCTTAAATCCTCCAGTGCTTGCTGTTACACCAGAAAGTATGCATCTAAATTCTGCAGGGACTTCCTCAGTCCTTCAGCTTCCTGTCGCAGCACATCTGATCGATGTCTTTCAACTTGAAGTTGAGACTCAAGAAGCCGAACTGATTCAGGCAGCGAGTTCGAAGAGCTGGTGCCAGCAGTAGTGGCTAGTAACTCGAACACTACATCAAGGCAGGACTTTGGGGTTTTCTCACTGTCTTCGAGATAGTTTTTATCAGCTTTCTTGGAGACCAACTGGGATGTCTCACTATCTTAAACCTTATTTGCATTACTTCCTTTACCATTCCATAACGGGGTACTCTTCTCCAATATTTTGTCTGCATTCTAAAAGAGAAACAAGCAGACACATCACAGGTTTACCATGTTGTATATGAAACTCATTTTGGTAAACCAGTTCAGTAGTAAGGTGGATAGGATAACAGCATGAAACAAACATATATCTATGTAGTATGGTCACTGTATGGTCTATATCATTCTAGTTTATGTTGCCAAATCAAGATAGAGACAGTTCAAATCATATCTGTTTAAGACAAAGCAGCATAGACAGAATATAAGTGTTGGAAACTACACAGGACTAACAACACTTGTAATGTGCATGGCATGAGAACATAACTGTTTATTCAATTGAAACTGAAATCAACATAGAGCAAGTTACAACAGCAAACACGTTAAAGAAACAGGTTTAAAACATACCTGTTGCACCATTGGAGTTTCAATTGCATCCTTCAAATTTGAAATTAGTTGGTATGAGTAAATACAGTGATGCAAGAGCAAAGGAGTATGAACCATAGCTACGGAACCTGACCTGAGAACAATTCTTCTTCTGCTTTAAGCGTTGACTTGGGGTTCGAAGTGGTGGTACTCGTGCTTTGGGCACTGCAGTTGCCTTACTAACTGCTTGTGTTTAGGTGCTCTATGGTGGAGACGGTGTTGTGTCAACTGGAACTGGGTTAATATCTGCTGGGGTTGGGGTTAGAAGGGGTGTAGCTGGTTCTCTGTCCAACTGGGTAGGGGTACAATTTGCGTGAGTCTGGGTTATGTGTGGTGGGGCTAGTTCTTGGGCAAGTACAACCGTGGTTCTATCTGCATCGACGGGTAGCACGATCTTTTCTGAAGACCGTGTTTTTACTCCCATAGATACTGCCATCACCCCCTCTAATTCAAATGGCTGATAAACAAGAAAATTAATTTAATGTATAGACATTGTATGATAGACAGGTGCAATGGATAGTAGGAAAAAAAAGTGCATGAAATAATTCACATTTATGTTGTCTAACCAAACAGGATATCATGACATAATTTCACATATATGATGGCTAATTAAACAGGATAGCATGACACAATTTCACATATATGATGGCTAACTAAACAGGATAGAATGACATACTTCAAAATATGATGACTATGTAAACAGGATGACATGATATAACTATACAATGTGTCTATTAAAGTGGTTGGCATGCCACAATTCACATACTTGTTGTCGATGGAAACATGATGGCATGATTTAATTCACGGATAGAATGACATAATTCAAAATATGATGACTATGTAAATAGGATGAGATGATATAACTATATTATGTCTTTAGAAAATGGGTTGGCATGCCATAATTCAGATACATGCTATCTATGTAAACATCATGGCATGATAAAATTCAAATATATGATTTATATACTAAGCAAGTGAGCAGAGGGCAATCGCATATATGATGTGTCAACTAAGTAGATGGCATTCAATATTGTGTATATGATGTAAAAACTAAGCATTGCAAGACAACGTATGCATGATATGAGTAATATAACCCTGCCAAGTTTGAGCATACACCTCAGGGGGAAAATAGGACTGGTCATCTATCTAAGAATCCTCCTCTGAGGAGCTATCTGTAACCAGCAAGATATCTGCTTCAGCAGGTAGCATTGTCTGCTCTGAAGACCTTGTTTTCACTCCAGATTTTTCCATCACCAATTCAAATGGCTGATGCACAAGAAGAGTAGTTGAATATACAAAGATTGTCAACAAATGGAATACGTAATACAAAAAAAAGGATGGCATGATATAATTCACATATATGACGCTTGGCTAAACAGCATGGCATTGCATAATTCACACACATAATGCCTTGCAACAAGATAGCATTGCATAATTCACATATATAATGTCTTGCAACAAGATGGCATTGCATAATTCACATATATGGTAATTAGACACTAAACAGGTGGCATTCACACAAAGCATGTCTAAACTAAGCAAATGACATGCCAATGCAAGACACCATATGCACGATATGAGCAATATAACCCTGCCAATTTAGAGCATGCACCTCGGGGCAGAAATAGGACTAGTCATCTGTCTCTGAATCCTCCTCTGAGGAGCTATCCATAACCAGCAAGACATGCGCTTCGGCAGATAGCATTGTCTACTCTGAAGACCTTGTTTTCACTCCAGATTTTTCCATGACCGAGTCGAATGGCTGATGCACAGGAAGAGTAATTGGATGTACTAACATTGTTGACAAATTTAATACATAATAAAAAGGGGATGGCATGATATAATTCACATATAAGATGACTGGCTAACCAGGATGGCATTGCAAAATTCACATATATGATGCCTGGCTAAACAAGATGGCATTGCATGATTCACATATATGATCTAGAAACTAAACAGATGGCATTCACACAATGCATGTCTAAACTAAGCAGATGGCATATTTTATGTATAAAGTAAGCAATGCAAGGCACCATATGCATAATATGACCAACATCAGCATGCCAAGTTAGAGCAAAAGACCTCAGGGGGTAAATAGGAGTGGTCCGCTCCCTCTGATTCCCCCTCTGAACAGTTATCTTCCTCTTGATTACAGTCTGGAATGGGGGGAGGAGGGGTTGCTTTTGCGCCCACCATGGAACGACGTATGCATGAAATTCAATTGCCACGCAAGGCTCGTCTCTTTTGCTCTACATATTCAGTACCATTGTGTACAATAACTGACATGCATATGAATAAAACATAGTGAGATTATGTAAGGTGTGCATGCACAAATCCAGAGTGATGGTAGCAAACTATGGATAGACCCAAAACCAATGATAGCAGGCAGATAATATCTTCACTTAAAAAATACAGATAATGGCTCCTTTAATGTTTGTTTCCACCCAACATGAAAGTCATAGTAGACACCCGAGATTAACCAGATAGTAGACAGATAGTATTGATTGCTGCCCCAATATGTACCCCACAACCATTTAAAAAATCAAGTTTGAGCATTAGTTTGGATCTGACTCGGAGTCTAATCGGTGAACAGGACGATAAAGTAGCATGTCATCGTATTAAGCGATGCATAACGTAAGCAGACACGAAAGAGTGTGACCTCTCTTGCGGACCCGTGTAGTCCTCAAGGTCATCTGCTCAGTTGATGATGGTAATGCAGTTGTCATGGCTGCCGGCAGTGGGGAAGAAGATCTGAGGCGGCAAAAGACAGTTTGGAGGGCGGATCCCTGCTGTGGTGAACCCTTCCGTCGTTGGAGCAGCTGAGCTGGGGTGGACCACATCCAAGCAAAAGCGGGACAAACCACACAAGGTTTTCTTTGACACATATCTGTAACAGAAGTAATTTTGTAAGGGCTTGTTTGAATTGGGGGATTCTAACAATGCAAGGATAGGAATGCACGTGCAAAACAGAGAATTTAAAAACACAGGATTTCTGCCAATCTGGGTGTTTGGTCCACAAGAATTGGAAGATCACACGAATGCAAAGAAGCATGGTGAAATTAAGTCCAACCACAAGAAAATGTACGGTTATAATGCTATTATGCTACTATCTCTTGGTCTTGTGCTTCATGAATAGGAATTTGAAAAGGAGGCCAAGTGGATATTAAAATTCCTATGGTTTTTCTTTCAAGGAGACACGAAAGGAACAAATCCTACAGTTTTCCTTTGCTCCATTCCTTTGAGCCAAATGCATGAATAGTAGTACCATAGGAAACTTTCCAATTCCTATGTTTTTCCTTCACTTTTCCTTTCAAGCACTGGCAATTCTAGTAGGCAGGCTTGAACAGGGAAAAGCCTACACTCCAAAAATGTTTTTGTGCTACTTCTACTACTTTGGACCCAGGCCACTGCCCTACTAGCTGAACTCCCATGCCCATCTACAAATGCACAGCTCAAACACGCAGAAATAAATAATGATGGCGTTCAAGAGAGTCCATCACGGATAGCTAAGTTGCCTGGTACCTCACTGCTTGTCATATAGTAGGAGAAACTAATCGTATTTCACGTTACTATGCATGTTCAATGGACAGTATATATAACATGTAGAGTAAAAAAGCGATGCAACAAGTGTACAACCTCTTTGGCGAAGCCATGTTGATCTCAACATCATTGGGTTGGTCGGTGAGGATGCTCCGGCTGATGTGGCTGTCGGAGGAGGGGAAGAAGATCTTAGGTGTCTGGAGATGGAGCCGAGGGTACTGCTCCGCTGTGATGGAGGGTTTCATCGTTGGAGCAGCTCCGGTGAGTTGTACGACGGCGAGGATGAAGCAGGACAAGAGAGACAATGTTAACCTGAGTGGAATTCTAATAGCATCTCCAATAGATGATGTAAAATACATAACCACAAAGTACTAGATGTAAAATACATCAGCCGCTCATCTCTGAACTTAACTGTCGAAACTGAATTTAATTGTCGAAACTGAATTTTACTGTCAAAACTGAATTTTGCTGTTGAAACTGAATTTTACTGTCGAAACTGAACGCACTAGTAGCAGAAAAGCAGTACCAACAGTAGCAGCGCCCGGAGCAGCAGTGCGTGCAAGAGTCGGGGCAGCTGGTCGTGTAGCAGCATCTCGGGTAGCAGCTGCAGGGGCTCGAGCGAGAGCAGGATCTGCTGCTCGTGCAGCAGCAGCGCAAGCAAGAGTAGAGCAGCAGCGCAAGCAAGAGCAAGAGCAACAGCGCGAGCAATAGTAGAGCAGCAGCACAAGCAAGAGCAAGAGCAAGAGCAGCAGCGCGAGCAAGAGCAGACCAGGCAGGGGACCGAGAGCAAGAGCATTTCAGCAACACGAGCGAGAGCCAAAGCAGCAGCAACTCCTGCTGATGTGGACGTTGCCGCCGAGGGAGCGATGCCGTAAAGGAAGTGGCCGGCGATGCCGCCGTAGATGGAGCCACGCCATGGCGGCTCGGGACCGAGCGCCGGCAGCACCGTGAGATCGAATCAAGAAGAAAATGCAGCGATTAGTGTAGAACCTTTTTGGTGGCGCCAATTAGGCCTCAGCTTCATCCGAGGAATCGGTGATGGTGCTGCTCTTCCAGTGGTGCAGGTGAAGACGGCATTGTGGAAATGGAGGTGGTGCGAAAGACGAGGCGAACGTCGGGGTAGCTCCTTGGAGGTGGAGTACGGGGTGGCTGAACCGGCGGGACGACGAGATCGATGACAGATTCTCATCCGGTGCAGTGGATGAGGGACGTCGAGGTGTTGTTGTGGATGACGTCATCGGGGAAGAGGCTCCGGCTGGGTGCACTACACCACGACACTCAAAGCAGCGTCAGACAATCTGCCGGCATAGGTCACCTACGGCGACACATTTTGTGTCGGTAAAGACCTTTCCCGACATAAAGGTGGGTGTCGCCTATAGTCCTGCCGGGAAAGGTCTTTGCCGACGGATAAACCTTTTTCGACAGACAACATGACAACCATAGTGAGATCTTTCCTGACAGACATTTCTACAGCAACAGACAACTCTATGCTGACAGTTCATCTGACACTGTGGTATGCCGACGGTTTGTATGATGCCATAGCTACGCCGACAGTCTATCTGATACTACGTGCACCGACAGATAGTTCATCGGCCATTTCTATGCCGACAGTTTATCTGTGGTGTGTTATGCCAACAGATAATGTGACATGCAGCACTTCTACCGACACACTTAGTGCGAGGGTTATACATTTCAGCATAAATGGTTATACATTTCAATTCATGTTCAATATGCAATACAATTGCACTCTTCCATTCATCACAAGGTAACAGCCAATGCATTCATTCTAACATATATAGATGATTCCAATTGCACTGTTCCATTCATAACAAGATAACAGGCACTACATTCATTCAACATACACAGAAGATTCACTGGGTTTCTTCACTCAAGTAGCTACAGCCATTAAGAAAATACCCAAGTGGCATATGTCAGAGTCGACATTCTGGTCATGTCCTATTACAAAATATGAGCAAGTTCTCAAAAGACCAATCATTTGATCACTTGACTACTACAAAATATTATGGAAGATACCCAGTCTTCGATCAAGCCGACATCAACTTCCATATGCACAAAATGCGTCGACAATGTTCCATGTTATGGTCAAAAGCGGTTAGTGGAACATCCTAGATCAACTCCAGTACTTGCTACTTTCTACCATTTGTCCCTGCAAAAGAACTTGTATCTTTAAGCAACCTTAGAAAATGACAAGCACATGCAACGAAATGAAGTCAGGATGGAATAGATGTGATTTTGTAGACCATAATACTGTACAAAATGATGTATATTTCAGTCCAAAAGAGATGATTAAAATAGTACGCTGACTGCTGCTACAAGTTTTGTACAAGAACAGAGATGTTCTATATTTTCAGTCCAAAAGAGATGATATTATCAGGCAAAAATGACATTTCCTAATCTAAGTAAACCATTGGTACTTGTTAAATCCTCAACATCCAAATAGCATACTGTACTAGTTTCTATTCCAAAACTAGAAAAAAACATGCACCAGAAGCATAGTTATTTCATGTTCAACAGAAGCTTTATTTTGCTGTTATGAAGCATATTGTACTAACAATGGAAGCAAGCATGCTTATATACTACATATAGCAGAAAAAGTCTCCAGTTGTGTAGCAAGCATATTGGTTTTACAACAGTTGAAACAAATTACATGTTGGAAGCTCCCATTACATCTGTTTCAACCATAAAGAAAATAAGCTTCGAAAACAACAACACAAGTCAATTCTTGTGCACACTAGCAAGCGCAGCCAGCACCACTCATTCTTGATGAATGAAAATAAAATACTTTCAACAATAGAGTTGCAAAAACATGCTGATCAACACTACTAGAGATACTGGTACTGGTATACTACTTGCTCTCAGTTCTAAGTGTCAGATAGACATGGTGATTTTGACAGAAATAATACCTGAACTCTGCGATGACAACCGTGACTTGGAGCAAGGTTTGATCTACAAAAAGAACAATTAGTTAGCATCATGTGATAGTTTACACTAGAACAGGAAAATGTATTAAATATGTTTTTACCCTATTTGATGGCCATGCAATGGACATGTGGTGAGAATCTCCCATTGTTTGCATTCCATCATATCCACGAGCCAGCTCCACCTCTCTTTTCAATACAACATTGACAAGAACTTCATAATATTGCAGCCCAAGAACTTCACCTCCAAGCTTCATCAACTAGAGGGACCTCGCTTCCTCCTCTTGTTCCTACCATCTTTTTTCCTGCAAGTGACAAATGTTAGAACAAGATGCTTAATAGACAATAGTGGATAAAATATGCATAGCAAGCAGATTAAAACACAAGGCAGAAAATAAAATGCAAACACCCCTTACTTTCTAGATTTTTTAGCATACACAATTCTCCCATCTATGTCTGTTCTAGCACAATCAATACTTTGAAGATCATCATGGAAACATGAATAGATATGTGGATCAACCATTGGCATAGCGGTCTCTACATCCTCATCTTCAGCTTCTTCATGCATGGCATATGAGCCCCGTGGATTGTAGTGGCTAACAGTAACCCATTCATCATCAATTGGGTCTTGAACATAGAAAACTTGAGTTGCTTGCGACGCTAAAATGAAAGTCTCATCCGATATATTTTGACCAGTGTTGACCAAATGCTTGAAATTCATAGAAGTTACCCCAAGGCGATCAACTTTTACCCACTTGTCTTTCCTGCGGTTGTCAACCCAATCACATTTGAAGAGAACTATTTTTCCTTTATTTTGATAGTTCAACTCAAGAATTTCTTTTATGATACCATAAAATGATTGGTTTCCTATTATCATATTATCATCGTTTCCTTTTTCAAAACGTGTAGTCTGTGCAACTAGAGCTACACCACTATTTTGCACTGGCCTACCATCATCATAGGACTGCGTATGAAAATGTAACCCATTTCTAGTATAGCTACTAAACTGATGTGCAACTTTGGATGGCCCCTGAGCTAAAATACTTATCTCCTCTGGCACTTTGTCACCCATTTCTTCCACCTGAGAATATGGCATATAGTAATTTTAAAATTGGATGGAACTCGCTGCATATATATGCATCACAAGAAAACAGAGACATCTGACCACTTACATGCTTCTTAAACCACTCATGGAAGGACTCATGCTGGACACGACTAATTTGTCGATTATTTTTAAGACCATTTGAGGAAAGATATTCCTTATGCTTGCTGCAAATTATTCATTACTTCAACAACAAGCATAAATAAAATGCAACTTGCAAAAAGAAAAATGGATAGCTTACTTCAAATAAGGTTCTATGTGGTCATAGTTGAACAAGACATATCTATGAGCTTGAAGCCAAGTCGTATTGTCCAACAGCACAGAATTCTTGCCAACTAATCCTCAACCAAGGTTGCTGAAGAAAGGTGTGGTACTACTGGTTTCCATACCCAAACCTTGATCATTTCTAATTTGTCGAGTAAACTGAGTTTCACCTTTTAAATACCGAGAACAATAGGTAAGAGTCTCATCAAATAAATAGCTCTCGGCAATAGATCCCTCTGGATGACTTCTAGTATGAACAAAGCCCTTACACCGGCACAAATACCTACAACGAGATACACAATCAAATGTCTATGTCTATTTGCAGAAGAAGCATACTTTTGCTGCTACAAAAGTGGTCGGTGACAATTACCTCTCTATAGGAAACATGTTGCTAAAATGCACTGGGCCAGCTATTTTGGCTTGGGCTGGAAGATGCACCATCAAGTGTACCATGATATCAAAGAAGGATGGAGGGAATATAGTCTCAAGAATGCTCAAGGTCTCAGCTATTTCAGCCTCTAGTTTTTCCATATCACTAACAGAAATAACATGCGAGTAAATCTGCTTGAAAAAATTGCTAACACGAATCAGTGATGCACTAACTTTTTCGGGCAATAGCCTTCTCACAGCAAGTGGTAGCAAATGTTGCATTAAGATGTGGTTGTCATGGCTCTTTAACCCGATTATTTTCCTTTCCTTGACATGCACATTAGCACGTATATCAGCTGCTAACCCGTAAGGGAACCTAGCTCCTTTAAATACTCCACAAAATAACTTCTGCTGGGCAACATTCATTTCATAAGGTGCTGGAGGTAAATAAAATTTATCTTCTACTTCAAGTTCAACAGGATGAAGGTCACTTCTAATGTTTAGAGCTTGAAGGTCCAAGCGAGAGTTCAGATTATCCTTAGATTTCCCATCAATGCACAACAATGTGTTGAGTATGTTCTCACATACATTTTTTTCTATGTGCATGACATCTAAGTTGTGACGCAGCAACAAGCTCTCCCAATATGGCAGCCTGAAAAAAATAGACTTCCTTTTCCAAACAATTAACGGCTCATCGTCCTTGCGCTTCCGCTTGGTTTTCTTCTTCCCAGATGGATCCTTCCCAAAAACCGTATGCATATCTTCCGTCTGAGCAATAATTTCTGGTCCAGAGAGAGGAATTGGCGCTGGCCTATGCTCAGCAAGGCCGTCAAAAGAATGGGTGTTGGACCTAAAGGGGTGGTCTTCATGTAAGAACCTGCGATGCCCCATGTAGCATGTCTTGCTACCATTATTCAGCCTAAGACAACATGTGTCAGAATGACATTCAGGACAAGCTCCTTCACCAAAGGTGGTACAACCAGCTGTATACCCTAGGCCTGGGAAATCATGAATGGTCCACAATATGGCAGCCTTCAAATCAAAGAACTCTTCTTTTGAAGCATCGTATGTTTTGACGCCATGAAGAAACATATCTACCATATCATCAACTAGCGGCTCGAGATAAACATCCATATCACTACCAGGAGCATGTTTACCAGGAATAATCAATGTGAGAAAAAAAATTGAATGCTTCATGCACATCCAAGGAGGGAAGTTATAAGGAATCAAGATAACAGGCCAAACACTATAATTGACGTTATTGGATCTAAAAGGATTAAAACCATCTGCTCCATATCCAAGCCTAAAATGGCGGCTGTCCTCAGCAAAGTCCTTATGCAACTCATCAAAATACTTCCATTGAGCAGAATCAGCTGGATGCCTGATCAAGCCATCTTTTGTACGCCCTTCATCATGCCATCTGGTGAGAGCTGCTGTTCTAGAACACATAAACAACCTTTGGAGCCTTTTCTTTATTGGAAAATAACGGAGAACCTTCCTAGGTACCTTGTGGACACATTTTCCATCTAAACTCTTCTTTTCAGACTTCCATCGTGAAGTATTGCATATTGGACAAACATCAGCCTTAGCATGGTTTTTCCAGAAAAGGATGCAATCATGTTCACATGCATGAATACTAACATATCCAAGTCCTAGGCATTTCACCAATTTCTTAGCTTCATTATAGTTCTTCGCTAGTGAGGACCCTTCGGGAAAAGCATCATTAAGTAGATCTAGCAGCAGGTTAAAACTTTTATCTGACCATCCACCAAGCAATTTGACATGAAGTAGTCTAATTATGAAACGCAGTTTTGAGAACTTCTTACACCCAGGATATAGCTCTTGACCAGAGTCATTTTTTAACTTTTGAAGAGCTTCTAAATATGCATCAGTCTGCTCAGAAACTGTGTCATCTTCGAAGTCCCCCTCCTTATCTAAACCACCCCCTAAGTCTCGAAGCAAATCAGAAATGTCATCCTCTTCGGGTGACTCCTCCTCAACCTCATTCTCATGAGCGTCGGAACATTCAAGAAAGAAGAACTAGATTCTCCATGAAAAATCCAAGCTTTATACCCACGGATAAACCCATCACATACCAGATGCTCACGCACCTCTCTTTCTTCATTCCAAAATGAGTTTGAATAGTTCTTAAAAGGACATAATATTTTGTTTCCGGATGAATTACTAAATGCAAAGCTTAAGAATTTTTCCACCCCTTCCAAATACACCTTTGTGTGCCTACATGTTATATAAATATACATATGCATCAGATCAGATGTAGTTAAATAATTGCTAAGCGCCCTATAACCACTAAAATTGTGTGTTATACCTAGGCTCATCCATCCACCTTTTGTCCATGGTGACTGCACCTTCACAACTGATTCACAGACTACAAGTGAAATGTACAGATTCGGAATATCGATGTTGCTGTAGAGATTCAGAATATCAATGTTGCTGCAAAAATCGGCATTCACTATGAACATGCATATCAAATAGAAAAAAACTTAAAACATGGACATTAAGCTCCTAAAACCGGTCTGGATGCGCTTAATCATATGGCTTCTAGAGAGATCTATCTATGATGAACTAATAGTTCAGTAAGCATTACACAGATCACACTAAGTAGTGTTTACACAACCAAATCTGCAACTACTTGAAATACAAAATGAACAACAAAAATCTGAAACTGAAAAAATATCATGCAAGTCATCCAATCAGATCATCACACAAGCATTATTCAATCAGGCCATTAGTAATTGTAGAAGGAAGGTAAATCACCTCTTGAATTCAGTAGGCGGGGCAGAGGAAAGTAGCAGGTATGGAGGTCGACCGTGGAGGTGGATCCTTGACGCGCTGCTGCTCCTCGGCGAGGTGGACGCGCTGCTGCTCCTCAGCAAGGTGGACGCGCTGCTGCTGCTTCTCCTTGCCGGTGGTGGTCGATGGTGTTGCTGCTCCTCGCGCAGCGGAAGGAGCTGCAGCTCCTGGAAGGGTGGTGCGCAGCGGGCTAGAGGGATGTGGCGCGACGGAGGGCCAGCGGACGGGCGGCGGTGCGTAGGCTGGCCGGCGGTGCAGGTTCGGGCGGCGGCGCGTAGGCAGGGCGGCGGCGCAGTGGGTCGGGGCGGCGGCGCAGGTCGGGGCGGCGGCGCAGTGGGTCTGGGCGGCGGCACAGGTAGAGGCGAGGGCGCAGTGGGTCGGGGCGGCGGCGCAGGTATGTGCGAGGGCGCAGTGGGTCGGGGCGGCGCAGTGGATTAGGTCGAGGGCTGAGTGAGAGAGAGAGGGATTGGGGATTTGGGTTCGAAGGGTTTTTTTAATTATCTTTGCCTTTTTTTCTGCTCGTATGGCGCGCGCATGGCTCTCTTTTCGCGCCATATTTTTGGGTTGTGGGCTGAGGCGAACAACGCCGACACATTTAGTGTCCCCACGAATCGGTGACACACGGACCATTGCTAAAGACACCATCTACCGACAGAAATGACGTCGGTGCTCCTGTGGAGCTTTGCCGATGGATAATATGTCATGAGCTTATATAACTCCGACATACTGTGTGTCGGTACAGTTTGGGACAAAATAAGTGTCGGCGATTCTCACCTATACCAACAGATGCATGTCGCCTTTGTAGTGTCGTGGTGTAGTGGTGGCGGACGGAGGAGGGTGTGGGGCTTCGCGGGTTTTCGCGGCCTCGGTGTACGAATGGGGGGCGGAGGGGATGGGAGGGGGAACCATGGCTTAGGGACGCGCTTGTCCGAAATGTGCGGTAAGTTACGAAATTACCCCCACCGATTTGAGCTAGGCGGTTCTTTCGGTTCAGGGGTATCACGGGAATTTCGCGTGTCGGGATTTCGCAGGAGGTGGGAGTTTTCGCACGCGTTGTAATTTTTGGATAGCAAGGCACGGGTTGAGATGGAGGGAGTTTTCGGAGCACAACGAGACAAAGAGATATCTTAAAATTTTGGGGTAACAAGGCGCGGGTTGAAGAGGCGGGTGTTTTGCAGCACGATAGACAGAGATGCTAGCTTAAAATTTCGGCATAACAAGGCGCAGCTTCAAATTTGGGAAGAACAAGCTTAACGTGTACAAAAAAACAAAACAAAAAAGACAATTCACACCCCACTACAAAAAGCCATGTCCTGCTTTACTATATTACTAGAAATGCCATTCAAATACAACAACAAAAAACTAAAAAAATCGGGACAACACGCTTAACGTGTACAGTACCAAATCAATTTGCACTTCCCTCAACAATAAAAAAACAATTCATGTTGTCTAGCATATGGACTAAAATTGAGTACATTTTCCCTGTTTGAATGGGATTGTACTCGGGTTAGTTATACAACCATCTAAATGTTATCTTCACAACACATGACATGAATATAGGAATAGTAAATTCCCATATAAATATGAACTACATGTACATACGATATCCAATTCAAATATATGTATCCATTTTATGTTGAATTAAAATCATAGTACATGTATGCTCTAGCTAGATGTTCGGAATCTAAACCATGTATGATACTATGTACAATGTGTTTAACACGCACAACACACACACACACCATTTAGACTAGTAAGGTACACGTCCATTGCACGCATGAGATTTGGCAACCAAATTATGAATAAATACCACACTATAGCATGTAAGCTTTGAGTCATATATGCATGATGTAGATGTTCGCTTAATTCTTATAGTTCATCTCATTCAAAATCAATTAGTTTTTATAAAAAAGTTAATCAATTTTAAGATTCATGGAATTGTGTGTTGTAAAGGATAAAGTAAAAACAAATAATGGCAATTCATCTAGAAAAAAAAATAGGCAATTATGATATGGAAGATTCTAGAACAAAGGAGAAGTGCTTCTGTTTTGAGGTTTGTGCATTATGTGCATTATGCTTAAGTTCAACCATGCAGTCTTCTAGATTGTACATGTGGCAGAATCTGGTGGAATGTAGATGATGTCCAACGGCCAGTAGTGCTCGGATTTGCCATCTCTGCACCATCGGATTGGCTTCATCCAACGACCATCTTTCAAAGTTATTCGCACACTATATAGGGGTATAGATATGTGATGCGAAAGCCACCCATCATCTCCAATTTGAATAGTGTGTCCATGCATGGATGCAATGTGGCCAAACGATGCCTGCCATCAGTATCTCAAATTCAAATCAGTCTGACCTCTTGTTCAATGTGTATACAGTATAGCATGCTCGTTTCCAAACTATGCCACGCATATCTTAGTTATATTCATGCATGCATGGGTTTCAAACATCATGATCTCTTATTCAAATATTTGAATTCAACTTTAAATTGATTATGACCTCACCTAGTCTTTTACACCCACACAGTCGTCTTCTCTTTATAGTTGTACCACTTTCTCTCGTGCATGCATGCACACACACTACCACTCGGCATTATCCATCGCACACACGCAATCTTTTTCTTCAGGTCGGTCTCCCATGCTTGCACACAAACACACCTCCCCCTCTTCATCACTTCGGGCATTCTTTATCTCTCACATGCATGCACAATGATCGATGTTCCTCTATGTGTGTATATATATAGCTAGGTCTTTCCCAATTTTCCACACAAACCGATCGATCTATATATCTAGTCAGGTCTCACCCTCTTTCCCACGTACACATCGATCAATCTACCTCTCTATATAGGACTACATAGCTAATACACACACATTATCTATCCATCGTCTCTCTCTCATCATCCATGCCTTCCACTTCATCTCTCAGACGCGCGCACAGTGGCGAAGACAGGGGCAGCAAGGGCCCTGGCCCCCCGCCCCCAACATCACTATATTGAGGCTAATATGAATGTGATCAGTAGATCAATTATTGGTAAAATGGTTTAAGTTGATGAATTAGCTCTCACCATAAAGAATTAGCAATGCTTGGCTCCCTAGCTCATTTAATTCTCATGGCTCCGCCACTGCGCGCAACCGCGCACGTTCTCGCCCCCTCTCTTTAAATATCGATCTCGCACTTGTGCACTCCTTCACAGTCTCCCTCCACTTGGCCCCTCGCACCATCTTCCAGCCCCCGCCCCATAGCCTAGTGCTTGTACGCTCGTAGAGCTCTTCCCTCTATCTGTCTCTATCGATATCTCGCGCGGTCGACCCCTCCCCTCCCTTCTCGTATATCACCCCGACCCCATGCACATACATGTATGTATATAGGCCTCTCCTTCACATAAATTGCATTGACACGTATTCCCTCACCATATCTTAGTATCTCTCGCACACACAGACTACGTGTGCGAAAGAGAAGAGGTGCACACACGCACTCGTTCCCACATACAAACGCGCGGGTGCACGGTGGAGCACATTTGTACAAAAAATGAGCATGTAGAAAGGCTTTAGATGATGTGCCACTAGTCTATATCTATACCTCTATATCTATACCCCTATATAGTGTGCGAATAACTTTGAAAGATGGTCGTTTGATGAAGCCAATGCGACGGTGCAGAGATGGCAAATCCGAGCACTACTGGCCGTTGGATATCATCTACATTCCACCAGATTCTGCCACATGTACAATCTAGAAGACTTCATGGTTGAACTTAAGCATAATGCACAAACCTCAAAACACAAGCATTTCTCCTTTGTTCTAGAATCTTCTATATCATAATTGCCCAAACTTTTTTTCTAGATGAATTGCCATTATCTCTACTCTTATAAAAAGCAGAGTTGGTGATGATGTTGTGCCTGCCATCCTGCAATATAGGCCGTCTGATCTATATCCGACGGATAGGAAGGAAACTATGACATTTACCCGCACTCCTCTCCACATTTGCAGATAAGGCCTTCCCTCATTCATCCTTTTCTCCCACAAGATAAACTACTCATACAAATGCATCTTGATGTTCCGTGCAACGCACGGGCATCTTGCTAGTTTGTTTTTACTTTATGCTTTACAACGCACAACTCCATGAATCTTAGAATAGATTAACTTTTTTATAAAAACTAATTGATTTTGAATGAGATGAACTATAAGAATTAAATGAACGTCTACATCATGCATATATGACTCAAAGCTTACATGCTATAGTGTGGTATTTATTCATAATTTGGTTGCCAAATCTCATGCGTGCAATGCACGTGTACCTTACTAGTACTTCCAGTATGTGCCAAACACGTAAATTAGAATTCCAATGGCACGCTACACAGTGTCTCTCCCTTTTTAGTTAATATATTATTATTAAAATGATGTGGGGGGCATCCATGAAGCCACGTGGCACATGTGGAGGCGTTGTCGCGACCTTCTTGTGTGGATTGATCACAGTGACGTGCTGCTGGTTCCAGAAGAATGTACTCGTCCTCTCTCACGCACACTGGCAGTACGTGCATGAAGCGAAGATGTGCACGCACGCACTCATTCCCTCGCGCGCACACGCGGGTACACAGTGGGACGCATTTTTGTACGAAGATCCACCCCATGTGATAATTTGACGCGTGTAAAGTCGTTCACTTAATTGATGGTCAATTAATACAGCGCATGCAAATGCAAATTGAGTGGACATGAGGGAGGAAGTAGTTGAGAATGACATTACTACTCCACTGCATGCATGCGAGTAGTTAAATCATTGGTTGCTACTTCCATTGATCTCCTTCGTATTTTGTGCCAATTTTTTACCATAATTTTAAGTAACATAATATTTGTGCATGTCATAAAAAGTAATATCATTGAAAACTATGTTCAAATGTGATTCCAATGATATAATTTTTGGTGACATGCATTAACATTTCCTTAGTTAAATTTTTGGTCAAAAATTGGCACAAAATAAAAAGGGGGCCATAAACTAGGACACAGGCAGCATGATCAATTTTTGCCTGGGCTACTGTTGGTGGCCTTTGTATTTAAATATGGACGGAGTGGAGTAGTACTATCTTTATCTTAGCCTGCCTACGCTCACCTCCCCGCCTCGCCCACCGGATCCCGCCCTGGAGGATCCCGCCAAGGATAATCCCTTAGATCCAAGGATCCCGCGGGCTGCCCTCTCGCTGCGGCCCGCAGCACTGCTGCCTTTGAGCGAAACTGATACGTCTCCAACGTATCTATAATTTTTTATTGTTCCATGCTATTATATTATCAATCTTGGATGTTTTACAATCATTTTATAGCAACTTTAAATCATTTTTTGGGACTAACCTATTGACATAGTGCCCAGTGCTAGTTGCTGTTTTTTGCTTGTTTTTTACTTCGCAGAAAATCAATACCAAACGGAGTCCAAACGTAGCGAAACTTTTTGGTGATTTTTTCTGGACCAGAAGACACAAGTTGGGCCAAGAAAGTACCAGAGGGGTGCCCCGAGAAGGGCACAACCCACCTGGGCGCGCCTAGAGGCCTAGGCGCGCCCTGGTGGGTTGTGCCCACCTCGGTGGCCTCCCGCACCGCCTTTTTGCTCTATAAATACCCCCAATATTCCAGAAACCCTAGGGGAGTCGACGAAATACAATTCCAGCCGCCGCAAGTTCCAGAAACCACAGATGCAATCTAGACACCATCACGGAGGGGTTCATCATCCTCATTGGTGCCTCTCCGATGATGCGTGAGTAGTTCATTGTAGACCTATGGGTCCGTAGTTAGTAGCTAGATGGCTTCCTCTCTCTCTTTTGATTCTCAATACAATGGTCCCTTGGAGATCTATTTGATGTAACTCTTTTTGCGGTGTGTTTGTTAGGATCCGATGAACTTTGAGTTTATGATCAGATCTATGTTTTTATCCATGAAAGTTATTTGAGTCTTTTGATCTCTTATATGCATGATTACTTATAGCCTCGTATTTCTTCTTCGAATCTTTGGTTTAGTTAGGCCGACTAGATCGATTTTTCTTGCCATGGGAAGAGGAACTTTGTGATGGGTTCGATCTTACGGTGCTCAATCCCAGTGATAGAAGGGGAAATGACACGTATGTATCGTTGCTATTAAGGATAACAAGATGGGGTCTATTCCTACATGAATAGATCTTGTCTACATCATGTCGTCGTTCTTATTGCATTACTCCGTTTCTCCATGAACTTAATACACTAGATGCATGCTGGATAGCGGTCGATGTGTGGAGTAATAGTAGTAGATGCAGGCAGGAGTTGGTTTACTAATCTTGGACGTGATACCTATATAATGATCATTGCCTGGATATCATCATAATTATTTGAAGTTCTATCAATTGCCCAACAGTAATTTGTTTACCCACCATATGCTATTTTTCTCGAGAGAAGCCACTAGTGAAATCTACGGCCCCCGGGTCTCTTCTTTATCATATTTGCCTTCGAGATCTATTTTTATTTGCTTTTATTTTCAAATCTATTAATCCAAAAACCCAAAACTATCTTGCTGCAATTTATTGTTATTTATTTTATCTCGCGTTCCCGCGAGATCTATTTATCCGATCTACTATAAATTTATCTATCTCTTTACCCGGGAGGGACTGACAACCCCTCTTTTACGTCGGGTTGCAAGTATTTGTTCTTTGTGTGCAGGTGTCGTTCATGTAGTGTTGCGTGGTTCTCCTACTGGTTCGATAACCTTGGTCTCATCACTGAGGGAAATACCTAGCGTAGCTGTGCTGCATCATCCCTTCCTCTTTGGGGTAATACCGACGTAGTTCAAGCGACATCAAAAGGAATTTCTTGCGCCGTTGCCAGGGAGACATCATCAGCATCTACCAGGTTGCCGCGTGATGAATATGATACTGATAATAATGTTTGCAATAATATTGAAAGTGGGTTTGGAAGAGCGTCAACTTTAGGTAAAAATAATCCCACATATTTGCAGAGTGTTCAATCTTATGAAATTTTTGACAAAAGTGGGTTCGGAGAGGTCATGACTTTATTTGATGATAATCCCACTATTTTGGAAGAGTGTCAACTTTGCATGCATGTGGATCATGAAGAGAATATTTTATGTGATAGCTATATTGTTGAATTTGATTATGATCCTACATGTAATTATTATGAGAGAGGAAAATATGGTTGTAGAAATTTTCATGTTACTAATTTACCTCTCGTTATGTTGAGATTGCTATTGTTTCTTTCTTCTTCCTCGCATAGGCTAAATATTTCTTATTTTGATTATTTGTTTGCCTACAAAATGCCTATGCATAGGAAGCATGTTAGACTTAAATGTGTTTGTCACAAGTTTTATGATGCTCTATTTATGTTGCAATTATTATCTTTCATGTGAGCATCAATAAAATCTTATGCCTAGCTAGGGGCATAAAATGATAGCGCTTGTTGGGAGGCAACCCAATGAATAAAATTTATTTTTACCTTTTTCTTTCTGTTCTTGAGTGTTCGCACAATTATGACTATGTTATGATTGTGTTTTTTATGTTTTAATTAGTGTTTGGGCCAAGAAAAGCCTTTGGGATCATGTTTGGTGATAGTTGATTTGATCTTGTTGAAAAACAGAAACTTTGTGTCCAGTAAAATAATTTTAGAAATTCACAGAAGTGATGAAAAATTCTTATTTTTTTACACAATATTTATATACAAATTTCCTACGTTTTCTTATATTTTAATAATTTTTGAGATACAGAAGTATGGGTAAAATTCGGGTCTTTACAGACTATTCTGTTTTTGATAGATTCTATTTTCGTTGCATTGTGTGCTTATTTTGATGAAACTATGGACTTTATCGGGGGTATAAGCCATAGAAAAGTTGGAATACAGTAGATATAATGCAATAATAAAATATGAATGGGTTTGCAATAATACTTATAGTAGTGATTTGCTTTGTTATACTAACGGATCTCACGAAGGTTTTGTTGAGTTTTGTGTGATTGAAGTTTTCAAGTTTTGGGTGAGATCACGATGGATGAAGGAATAAAGAGTAAGAAGAGCATAAGCTTGGGGACGCCCATGGCATCCCAAGCTATTATTTAAAAGGGGAAGCAAGCAACTAATCTTGGGGATGCCCGAGTGGCATCCCCTCTTTCTTCTAACGACCATCGGTATTTTACTTGGAGCTATATTTTTATTCGTCACATATCATGAGTTTTGCTTGGAGCATCTTGTATGATTTGAGTCTTTTCTTGTTTTACTTTTTATTTTTAGTCAAGTATCCTTGCTGGACACACCTATTTGAGAGAGCCAAAATTATGCTATGATTTGTTAGAATTGCTCTCTATGCTTCACTTAAATCTTTATGAGCTATGGAATTGCTCTAGTGCTTCACTTATATCTTTTTGAGCACGGTATGCTTTAATATTTTTGAAGAAATGCTCTCATGCTTCACTTAGATTTATTTAAGAGTGGTAATTTTGAAGAAATTCTCTCATGCTTCACTTATAATTATTTTGGGAGAAGGAAATTTTTATGCTCATGTTCTTCACTTAGATTTGTTTGAGCTATCAAAAGCAACACATGAAATTAGTCCCAAAGTGATAGATATTCAAGAGGGATATAATAAAAACTTTCATGAAGATCATTGGACAAAATAAACTTGATTCCTTGTAATAGTTTTGCGATATGATGATATAATATGTGAGTCATGTTGATGAGTAATTATGCTTTAGTAAGAATATTGATGTTAAGGTTTGTGATTCCCTATGCAAGCACGAAAGTCAATAGTTATGCAATGAAATTATATCCTACTTGTGGTGCATTATTCGGTGTTAGTTATGCTTAATGCTCGCTTATGAGATTTTTCGTTTCTTGGTTGGATGCTTCTCAATATTTTGCTAGCCTTCATTTGCACTAAGTATGATCACTACTTGTGCATCCCAAATCCTTAAAACCAGTTTTGCCATATGAGTCCACTATACCTACCTATATGCAGTATTTTCGTACCGTTCTAAGCAAATTTATATGTGCCATCTCTAATTTTCAAAATAAATTTCTCTTTCGTGTGCTCGTACCGCTCATGAAACGGTAGGGGGTGGCTGATATTTTTCCATGCTAGATGTGTTTTTCTCAAGATGAGTGTTTATTCACTTATCATTGCACGAGAGTACGGCAAAGGTATTAGGGATGCCCAGTCCCGAAATGAAAAATGAATTTACTTTATGTTGTCAAATAATAAATTCCTTGGAAAGTGTTGGTATGGACGGCACCTGTGGATTCGGTTAGCCGTGGAATGTGAAAGTATGGTGGAAAAAGGAATAAACTTTATTTTCTGTTTGGGAACCGCCTATGATATATCTAGCATCAAAAGTATTGGGAACTACTCGATCGTTTTCGTTGACAGGAAAAGCATGCCACCCAAAATGTTTTTATCTCTATCTGTTTCGCTTTGAGCCCTGGCACCTCTACAAATCCCTACTTCCCTCTGCGAAGGGCCTTTCTATTTACTTTATGCAATTTTTATTTTTGAGTCTCCATCTTCTCTTATAAAGCACCAACTAAGGGGCACTATGATCGTACTTGAGCATTGGGTGTAGCTAATATGCGAGTGTGTTTCATGAATGGATCAATGATTGAGCATAATGGGCTAGGGATAACTTGCTTTAGTGTTGATATTTTGAAAGACATGGTTGCTTGTTGATATGCTTGAGTATTGAAATCTTCATGTCAAAACTAGACTATTGCTTTGAATCATATAAAAGTCCAAAAGTCCATGCTACAAAGAAAAGATTATGTGATGAGCATGTTAGGCAGCATTCCACATCAAAAATTCTGTTTTTATCATTTACCTACTCGAGGACGAGCAGGAATTAAGCTTGGGGATGCTGATACATCTCCAACGTATCTATAATTTTTTATTGTTCCATGCTGTTATATTATCAATCTTGGATGTTTTACAATCATTTTATAGCAACTTTATATCATTTTTTGGGTCTAACCTATTGACATAGTGCCCAGTGCTAGTTGCTATTTTTTGCTTGTTTTTTACTTCGCAGAAAATCTATACCAAACGGAGTCCAAACGCAGCGAAACTTTTTGGTGATTTTTTCTGGACCAGAAGACACAAGTTGGGCCAAGAAAGTACCAGAGGGGTGCCCCGAGGGGGGCACAACCCACCTGGGCGCGCCTGGAGGCCCAGGCGCGCCCTCGTGGGTTGTGCCCACCTCGGTGGCCTCCCGCACCGCCTCTTTGCTCTATAAATAACCCAGTATTCCAGAAACCCTAGGGGAGTCGACGAAATACAATTCCAGCCGCCGCAAGTTCCAGAAACCACAGATCCAATCTAGACACCATCACGGAGGGGTTCATCATCCTCATTGGTGCCTCTCCGATGATGCGTGAGTAGTTCATTGTAGACCTACGGGTCCGTAGTTAGTAGCTAGATGGCTTCCTCTCTCTCTTTTGATTCTCAATACAATGGTCTCTTGGAGATCTATTTGATGTAACTCTTTTTGCGGTGTGTTTGTTGGGATCCGATTGTAGCGACCCGACCCGAATGGATCGAAGTCTCTGTGCATAAGTGTCATCCCTGGATCGGTAATGCTGACACACACAGTACTCGAAGGATTTATAGCAGAGTGCAATCACACACTTATTACATCAAATTTCTCAAAAGAGAACTTATTACAATAAATATGGCGTAAGGCCATCTAAATAAGATAACAGCGGAAGGCTTGGAAGATAAAGTGAGTCCATCAACACCAACGGCATAGCTGAGTGCACGACAACGACCTAGCGCACCTTACTCTTCGTCTGAAAAGTCTGCAACATGATATGTTGCAGCCCGAAACGGGTCAGCACATGGAATATGCTGGCAATATAACACAATAGAGCAATGAACAGATAAATGCTATCACTACATGCATATATGGCTGGTGGAAAAGCTCTAGGGTTATATTGTATTGCCAAAAGCCAATTTTCCCCTACATCAAAGGAATATATTTTATTTAACTATCACGGTAGTTGAAACATTGAGAAGGTAAATCCCCCTCTCAATCCCAATTAAAAGTAATCATTAAACCCAATAAATTAATTTAGAGTGATGAGATCAAATCAATAATTCAAGTACCAGATACTCAAGATGTCCATAACCGGGGACACGGCTAACCATGATTAGTTTATACACTCTGCAGAGGTTTGCGCACTTTTCCCCACAAGACTCGATCTCCTCCGTTGGATTTCTCGCACTTCATGGTGTTTGAGAAACAGATGACCGAGACACAGTCTTTCTGAAGCATTTACTCTTTACTCTGGGTAGACAGTTACACCTACTTTCCCCTACATCTGCTAGCCTACCACTGAAAGAGGTCCTGCAACATACTCAACTATGCTAGAGCCCATAATAGCTTGTGGCTGCACACGGAAGTTTCTAGCATGAATAAATATGGCGTATATCCCCAGGTGCCCGCAACCAATCCACCCAGATGTGTGTTTAAGTAGCCACCTTAAGTTAACCATTAATTAACAATCTCACATCTGTCATGGATACACTCAAAACCCAATCCACTTCTACGAGCATAGCATGGCAATATAAGCATAACGTAGAAGTAACTCCCAAGGTTTGATAATAAAGGGCAATAGGTTCTACCTCATCATCTACTTCCCAAAACCCACAAGTTAATCACATCCTAAATCATGCAGTGTTTGAGGATTGTAACTAATGCATAAAAACTAGGTAATAAAGGGATATGATCAAAGTGTTACTTGCCTTGCTGACGATCTGCAAATCCTAGAGACTCGTAGTAGCACGCTTCGCACTCCGGAAATTCTATCGCAAGCAAACAATAGCATACATAAGCAATCAAGCAAAGAAGCATGGGTAAAACTCAAATAAGAGATCTAACCAGAAAGTTTAACTTAAGAACTCCGGTTTGCAAAAAGAATCAAATCAAACGAAGCAACGAAACTCAAACTGCGAAAGAAACAAGCTTCGATTACTAATCTGGACTAAAGTCAAATTTTACAGTGGCAAAAACTTGTTTAAGTTAATTAAACAGAAAGAGGGCTTCGAGACGAAACTCTAGGCGCTTGAATCGCCTGATTCCGATAAACGAGCGAAAAGATAAACTAAAACAAAAAATTGGATCAGAAATCGCGAACGAAAATAATCGTGAAAAACCCTGGAAAAAGAAAAACTGACGAACAGACTAACGAACGAACGTTCGCTGTCTGTGACTTAACGGTGAACGGCGTTTGTTAAAACAAACGTACGGACGAACGAACGTCCGCTAAATAACTAAACCGAGAAAACCGAACGAACCGATAAAATAAAAAAAAATACGCATCTAGGGTTTCTAAAAAAACCGATCGGTCTTTACCTAAAACCGAAAAAAAACCGGCGGCGACGAAGTCAACGGCGGCGGTGGGATTCCGGCGAGGCGGGGCTCCGGCGAGGCGGCGGCGTCAGCGCGGGGCTGCGGGGTGGCGCGCGCGGGCGACGGCGAGCGCGCGAGGCGGCGCGGCAAGCGGCGGCGGGGTGCGGCGGCTCGGCGGCAGGGCTGCAGCGGCGGCGGCGCTCGGGAGGCGGGGCGGCTCGGCGAGGGCAGGCGGACGCGGCGGCGGTGGTGGGGTTGCGAGGGTCGGGGCGGCGGCTATTTAAGAGGGCCGGGGGCGGGTTGGCTTGGGGGAGGGCGTCGGCCTCGGGAGGCGTGTTCGCCTCAGACATGGCCGACGGCGGCGGGGCGGACTCCTGAGCGGGGGAAGGCGACGGCGGCCTGCTGGGCCGGCTGGGCTTCGGCCCAGTGGGTCCGAAGTTTTTTTTTAAATAATTCCACGCAGAAAAACAAAGAAAAGAAATACTAAACGGACTCCAAAAATCCTGAAATAAATTTTCCCCGTCCTCTAAATATCTACCGGACAAGGTGAACATTTATTTGGGACTCTAATGCAATTTTGAAAAACGCATATTTTTCCTAATTCAAATAAAATAGCCATAAAATTCCGAATAAAATTCTTATTTGATTTTAATATTAAATCTCCAATATTTCTTTATTTTGAGGAAGTCATTTTATCCTCTCTCTTTTATTTTTTTTATAAATGAAATATTCGAATAGAAAATAATTAAAATCAAACGATCCTCTTTTATAGATGAATCTCGCCCTCGAGATTCGGGTTGGCTAGAAAATAGGTGAGGGTGATCCTTCCGTAGGTCTTCCTCTCGTTCCCAGGTAGCTTCCTCCTCGGTATGGTGGCTCCACTGAACCTTGCAAAACTTGATAACTTTGTTGCGTGTAACTAGGCTGGCAAACTCGAGAATCTTAACTGGCTTCTCCTCGTAGGTCAAATCGGTATCCAACTGAATCGCTTCCAGTGGCACTGTATCTCTCAGAGGAATGTCGGCCATCTCTGCATGGCACTTCTTCAACTGGGAAACGTGAAACACATCATGAACTCCTAACAGTCCTCCGGGTAATTCCAACTTGTAGGCCACTTCACCCATACGTTCCAATACTCTGTATGGTCCCACAAATCGTGGCGCTAACTTTCCCTTGACTTCAAACCGTTTAACTCCTCGGAGTGGTGATACACGAAGATACACTCTGTCTCCAACTTCGTAAACTGTCTCCTTGCGTTTAGAATCCGCATAGCTCTTCTGCCTGGACTGGGCTACCTTGAGTCTATCGCGAATCAGCTTAACCTTCTCTTCAGACTCTTTAATCAAATCTGGTCCAAACAACTGACGGTCTCCAACTTCATCCCACATCAACGGTGTTCTGCACCTCCGTCCATACAAAGCTTCGAAAGGTGCCATCTTCAAACTGGCTTGGTAACTGTTGTTGTATGAGAACTCCGCGTAGGGCAGATTGTCATCCCAACTAGATCCATAATCTAGCGCACAAGCTCTCAACATGTCCTCCAGAATCTGATTGACTCTCTCGGTCTGTCCATCTGTCTGCGGATGAAAGGTTGTACTAAACTCTAGCCTGGTACCCAAGGTTTGGTGCAGCTGGTGCCAAAATTTTGAAGTAAACTGTGTTCCTCTATCTGATACGATGGTCCTCGGAACTCCATGCAGACATACGATCCTGGTCATGTATATCTTGGCCAACTTTGCACTCATATAGGTGGTTTTTACCGGGATAAAGTGAGCCACTTTAGTCAAACGATCCACTACTACCCAGATAGAATCATATCCCGATCGGGTCCTGGGTAATCCGGTGATGAAATCCATGCCAAGCTTATCCCACTTCCATTCGCGTATCGGCATAGGCTGCAGTAACCCTGCTGGCTTCTGATGTTCTGCTTTTACTCTCTGACATACATCACATACGGCCACATACTCGGCAATGTCCTTCTTCATACCAGTCCACCAGAAATGCTCTTTTAAATCCAAATACATCTTGGTGTTTCCGGGGTGTATCGAGTATGGCGAGTCATGAGCCTCCTGTAGTATCAACTTCCTGATCTCTGCATTATTGGGTACACAAACACGGTCCTCAAACCATAAAGTGTCGTGCTCATCCTCACGAAAACCGTTGGCTTTTCCTTTGTTCATCCTCTCCTTTATCTCGGCAATTACTTTGTCATCCTTCTGAGCTTCTCGAATCCTTCCCAATAATGTTGACTGAACTTCCATTGCTGCGACAAAACCTCTAGGGACTATCTCCAAACGAAGCTCCCTGAGATCTTCGGCTAACTCCTCTGGTAATCCTCCGCTTTCGAGGGTATTGACATAACTCTTTCGGCTCAAAGCATCTGCTACGACATTGGCCTTTCCTGGATGATACAGCAATTTCATATCATAATCCTTTATAAGCTCCAACCATCTCCTCTGCCGGAGGTTCAGCTCCTTTTGTGTGAAAATGTACTTCAAACTCTTATGATCCGTGTACACATCACAACGGTTCCCAATAAGAAAATGTCTCCAGGTCTTGAGTGCATGAACTATAGCTGCTAACTCCAAATCATGCGTGGCATAATTCAACTCATGGGGTCGAAGCTGACGTGAGGCATACGAGACAACTCTTCCGTCCTGCATAAGTACACCTCCAAGTCCTAAGCGAGAAGCGTCACAATACACTTGGAAATCCTTGCGTATATCCGGCAGAATCAGCATTGGGGCTGTAACCAAATGTTTCTTCAGCTCCTGAAAACTTGCCTCACATTCATCTGTCCATTTGAACTTGGTGTCCTTCTTCAGTAACTCCGTCATAGGCTTCGAAATCTTGGAAAAATTCTCGATAAATCTCCGATAATATCCTGCAAGTCCAAGAAAACTGCGGATCTCCCCCACTGAGGTGGGTGCCAACCACTCAGTGACAGACTGAACCTTAGTGGGGTCTACTGCTATACCTTCTCCTGATATAACATGTCCAAGAAATCCAACTTCCTTCAACCAAAACTCACATTTGCTGAACTTGGCATACAACTGATGTTCCCTGAGCTTCTCGAGAACTAAACGCAAATGCTCCTGGTGTTCTTCTTCATTCTTCGAGTACACCAAGATATCATCAATGAACACCACGACAAACTTATCCAAGAACTCCATGAACACTTTATTCATCATACTCATGAAATAGGCAGGGGCATTAGTTAATCCAAATGACATAACCGTATACTCATATAGCCCATACCTTGTGGTGAAGGCTGTCTTAGGTATATCCTGTTCTCGGATCTTCAGCTGGTGGTATCCTGATCTCAGATCGATCTTGGAGAACACCTCAGCTCCTTGCAACTAATCAAACAAATCATTAATCATTGGCAGTGGGTACTTGTTCTTAATCGTCACTTCATTCAATGCGCGATAATCAACTACCATTCTCAAGGATCCATCCTTCTTCTCAACTAAAAGCACTGGGGCTCCCCACGGTGAAGAACTTCGTCGAATGTAACCTTTCTCCAATAACTGCTTGATCTGCTTCTTAATCTCCTCTAGATCATTTGCGGGCATCCGGTATGGTCTCTTCGATATCGGTCCAGTGCCTAGCAACAGCTCTATCAAAAATTCAATGTCTCGATCCGACGGCATGCCTGGTAACTCCTCTGGAAATACATCTGGGTAATCCTTCACTACTGGCACTTCCTCCTGAACAACTCCTGAGAGGGAATTTATTTGGGTTCTCCTTGTCGCATGCCTGGATACATACTTGATCCTCTTTCCCTCCGGGGTGGTGATCAGAATTGACTTACTGGCGCAATCGATGTTTCCTCCATACATCGATAGCCAATCCATGCCTAGTATCACATCCAATCCTTGTGACTCCAAAATTATTAAGTCTGAGGGGAACACGTGCCTACCCATGGTCAATGGCATCTGAAAACAACCTTGACTTGCCATATACTCCGCTCCTGGTGAGCTTACTAACATAGGTGTCCTAAGAACTTTAGTGGGCAACTTATACTTATCCACAAATCCCCTTGAAATGTATGAATGCGATGCACCAGTATCAAAAAGAACGATTGCAGTAAATGACTTAACCAAAAACTTACCTATAACTGCATCTGGCTGCTCTTCAACCTCCTCCACGTTAACGTGGTTCACCTGTCCCCTATTGAAAGGGTTGGGCTTCTTCCCAGAGCTTCCATTGCCATTACCATTCTTCGGTTCAGGACACTCATTGGCATAGTGTCCAGTCTTTCCGCACTTGAAACAAGTAATGTGACTTTGATCCTTCTTGGCGGGTGTGGCTTGGTTAGAGCGGTTCTGATTGCTGCCTGCTCCATTCCCGTTTCCATTCTTGGGGCCACTGTGGTTATGCAAACCTCCCCCATTGTGAGTATGGCTTCCATGGTTATGTGTATATCCTCCCGAGTTCGGGGTAAAACGAGGCTTCTGTTGAGCTCCTGAATTGTACTTCCCTTGTCCATACTTCCGTTTGCGGCTCTCTATCTACTGCTGCTTGCCTTCAATCATGAGAGCCCTGTCTACCAGCTCCTGGTAGTTGGTGAATGTTGCCACCATCAACTGCATACTCAGCTCATCATTCAGTCCTTCAAGGAACTTCTCCTGCTTCGCGGCATCTGTGGCCACATCATCTGGGGCGTAACGAGCTAACTTGCTGAACTCATCCACGTACTGTGCCACAGTACGATTCCCCTGGCGTAAGTTGCGGAACTCACGCTTCTTTATACTCATGGCTCCAGCTGAGACATGTGCGGTGCGGAAGGTCTGCTAAAACTGATCCCAAGTAACGTTGGCCACGGGAAAGGTGGCGGTGTAGTTCTCCCACCATGAGGCTGCGGGTCCATCCAGTTGATGGGCGGCAAAGCGCACCTTCTCAGCATCCGTGCAACCTGCGGTGATCAGTTCCCTTCCAATCTTGTGGAGCCAATCATCAGCAACAATCGGCTCGGTGCTGCTAGAAAACACCGGCGGATTCAACCTTAGAAAACGGGCTAAGTTGTCAACTGGGGGTGGTGGCGGTGGATTGTTGTTGTTGTTGTTGTTGCCTTGGTTCTGGACTAGTATCTGCATCAAGGCATTCTGCTGCTGGATCAACTGTGTGATCTCTGGTGGGAAGACAAATCCGGTGTCGCGTCTCGGAGGCATCTGATGGGTTTAGAGGGAAGAGATGAGAATAGAGTAAGGTCTAGTGAGGTAGCACTACCCATATGCACATGAGACAAACACATTCATATCACACCAAAAATCAATTCAAGCAAGGGCATACAATCGATCTAACTCTCGTTACAGTGCTCGGACTACTACTATATACATGGGAAAAATACTAATGATAATATGGTGGTCATCTAAAAATTTTGATCGGTGGAAGACTCCATGATGTCCGCTCCAGCTTCGTCTTCATAATCATCATCACTACTGTCGGGGTCGGAGTCGGTGTCGTCGATGATGATGTAGTCTTCAGAATGAATTTCCTTGGGTTCGTCGTCTTCTCCTCCTGGCGCGGGGTCTCCCATGAATATTCCTAGCTTCCTTGTCAGGTCGTCATTCTTCTCCACTAGTACTGTGATTTCCTCTTCGTATCCATCACGTGTAGACTTGAGTTCCTCTTCTAGCTCCATGTTCCTGGTCATCACCTTCTTCAGGTCTATCATGCTTGCACACATCTGGTTCTCTTGTCGACGAATGTGCTGGTTTAACTCCTGGATGAAAGCTGCAATGGACCTGTCCCTCCTGGTGCTGATCATCTCCCATTGCTCATCTCGGCGTCCACATATCTGGTAGATGGTGTCCTTAAGATCCTTGTGATACATTTCGCCGATGCGTCCCATGGCGATGTGGGCTGCCATGCTCTTTCCTAGACTCCAGGTTGGTGCATCAAAGGAAAACTCTATGGGCTCAGTAACTGGCGTGAATGTCCTTCCTGGAACTTGAACTCGAATCGTCCAACGCTCCTCTTCTGGTACAGTGGCGGTGTAGGTCCCGGTGAAGCTTGGTATTCCGATGTTCAGGTACCTAGTGACTTCCTTCAAGTGTCGTCCAAAAGGTGTGTCTTCATCTGGTTGTGCAAACTTGTTCCTTGAATTCGCCATCCTAGAGAGTAGAAGATGGAGAGAGTCAGAAATAAGTAGAGAAGAGTGACCTATGGCTTTTCTCAGTGGTCGTGTCCTACAGTCAGCGTGTGCTCTGATACCATCTTGTAGCGACCCGACCCGAATGGATCGAAGTCTCTGTGCATAAGTGTCATCCCTGGATCGGTAATGCTGACACACACAGTACTTGAAGGATTTATAACAGAGTGCAATCACATACTTATTACATCGAATGTCTCAAAAGAGAACTTATTACAATAAATATGGTGTAAGGCCATCTAAATAAGATAACAGCGGAAGGCTTGGAAGATAAAGTGAGTCCATCAACACTAACGGCATAGCTGAGTGCACGACAACCACCTAGCGCACCTTACTCTTCGTCTGAAAAGTCTGCAACATGATATGTTGCAGCCCGAAACGGGTCAGCACATGGAATATGCTGGCAATATAACACAATAGAGCAATGAACAGATAAATGCTATCACTACATGCATATATGGCTGGTGGAAAAGCTCTAGGGTTATATTGTTTTGCGAAAAGCCAATTTTCCCCTACATCAAAGGAATATATTTTATTTAACTATCACGGTAGTTGAAACATTGAGAAGGTAAATCCCCCTCTCAATCCCAATTAAAAGTAATCATTAAACCCAATAAATTAATTTAGAGTGATGAGATCAAATCAATAATTCAAGTACCAGATACTCAAGATGTCCATAACCGGGGACACGGCTAACCATGATTAGTTTATACACTCTGCAGAGGTTTGCGCACTTTTCCCCACAAGACTCGATCTCCTCCGTTGGATTTCTCGCACTTCATGGTGTTTGAGAAACGGATGACCGAGACACAGTCTTTCTGAAGCATTTACTCTTTACTCTGGGTAGACAGTTACACCTACTTTCCCCTACATCTGCTAGCCTACCACTGAAAGAGGTCCTGCAACATACTCAACTATGCTAGAGCCCATAATAGCTTGTGGCTGCACACGGAAGTTTCTAGCATGAATAATCTTATGATCCCTTTGAGCCTGGGTGGCGAACCAAATGGACAGCACTGGTATATCCCCAGGTGCCCGCAACCAATCCACCCAGATGTGTGTTTAAGTAGCCACCTTAAGTTAACCATTAATTAACAATCTCACATCTATCATGGATACACTCAAAACCCAATCCACGTCTACGAGCATAGCATGGCAATATAAGCATAACGTAGAAGTAACTCCCAAGGTTTGATAATAAAGGGCAATAGGTTCTACCTCATCATCTACTTCCCAAAACCCACAAGTTAATCACATCCTAAATCATGCAGTGTTTGAGGATTGTAACTAATGCATAAAAACTGGGTAATAAAGGGATATGATCAAAGTGTTACTTGCCTTGCTGACGATCTGCAAATCCTAGAGACTCGTAGTAGCACGCTTCGCACTCCGGAAATTCTATCGCAAGCAAACAATAGCATACATAAGCAATCAAGCAAAGAAGCATGGGTAAAACTCAAATAAGAGATCTAACCAGAAAGTTCAACTTAAGAACTCCGGTTTGCAAAAAGAATCAAATCAAACGAAGCAACGAAACTCAAACTGCGAAAGAAACAAGCTTCGATTACTAATCTGGACTAAAGTCAAATTTTACAGTGGCAAAAACTTGTTTAAGTTGATTAAACAGAAAGAGGGCTTCGAGACGAAACTCTAGGCGCTTGAATCACCTGATTTCGATAAATGAGCGAAAAGATAAACTAAAACGAAAAATCGGATCAGAAATCGCGAACGAAAATAATCGCGAAAAACCCTGAAAAAAGAAAAACTGACGAACAGACTAACGAACGAACGTTCGCTGTCTGTGACTTAACGGTGAACGGCGTTTGTTAAAACGAACGTATGGACGAACGTCCGCTAAATAACTAAACCGAGAAAACCGAACGAACCGATAAAATAAAAAAAATACGCATCTAGGGTTTCTAAAAAAAACCGATCGGTCTTTACCTAAAACCGAAAAAAAATGGCGGCGACGAAGTCAACGGCGGCGGCGGGATTCCGGCGAGGCGGGGATCCGGTGAGGCGGCGGCGTCGGCGCGGGGCGGCGGGGCTGCGGGGTGGCGCGCGCGGGCGACGGCGAGCGCGCGAGGCGGCGCGGCAAGCGGCGGCGGGGTGCGGCGGCGGGGCTGCAGCGGCGGCGGCGCTCGGGAGGAGGGGCGGCTCGGCGAGGGCAGGCGGACGCGGCGGCGGTGGTGGGGTTGCGGGGGTCGGGGCGGCGGCTATTTAAGAGGGCTGGGGGCGGGGTGGCTTGGGGGAGGGTCCGTCGGCCTCGGGAGGCGTGTCCGCCTCGGACACGGCCGGCGGCGGCGGGGCGGACTCCCGCGCGGGGGAAGGCGGCGGCGGCCTGCTGGGCCGGCTGGGCTTCGGCCCAGTCGGTCCGAAGTTTTTTTTTAAAATAATTCCGCGCAGAAAAACGAAGAAAAGAAATACTAAACAGATTCCAAAAATCCTGAAATAAATTTTCCCTGTCCTCTAAAAATCTACCGGACAAGGTGAACATCTATTTGGGACTCTAATGCAATTTTGAAAAACACATATTTTTCCTAATTCAAATAAAATAGCGATAAAATTCCGAATAAAATTCTTATTTGATTTTAATATTAAATCTCCAATATTTCTTTATTTTGAGGAAGTCATTTTATCCTCTCTCTTTTATTTTTTTTTATAAATGAAATATTCGAAGAGAAAATAATTAAAATCAAACGATCCTCTTTTTCAAAATTCGAGTAAACTCAAATATGAAAATAACGAAATTCCCAACTCTCTCTGTGGGTCCTTGAGTTGCGTGGAATTTCTAGGATCAAGCCAAAATGCAATAAAATATGATATGCAATGATGATCTAATGCATAACATTCCAAATTGAAAACCCTAGGGGAGTCGACGAAATACAATTCCAGCCGCCGCAAGTTCCAGAAACCACAGATCCAATCTAGACACCATCACGGAGGGGTTCATCATCCTCATTGGTGCCTCTTCGATGATGCGGGAGTAGTTCATTGTAGACCTACGGGTCCGTAGTTAGTAGCTAGATGGCTTCCTCTCTCTCTTTTGATTCTCAATACAATGGTCTCTTGGAGATCTATTTGATGTAACTCTTTTTGCGGTGTGTTTGTTGGGATCCGATGAACTTTGAGTTTATGATCAGATCTATGTTTTTATCCATGAAAGTTATTTGAGTCTTTTGATCTTTTATATGTATGATTACTTATAGCCTCGTATTTCTTCTTCGAATCTTTGGTTTAGTTAGGCCGACTAGATCGATTTTTCTTGCCATGGGAAGAGGTGCTTTGTGATGGGTTCGATCTTATGGTGCTCAATCCCAGTGACAGAAGGGGAAATGACACGTATGTATCGTTGCTATTAAGGATAACAAGATGGGGTCTATTCCTACATGAATAGATCTTTTCTACATCATGTCATCGTTCTTATTGCATTACTCCGTTTCTCCATGAACTTAATACACTAGATGCATGCTAGATAGCGGTCGATGTGTGGACTAATAGTAGTAGATGCAGGCAGGAGTCGGTCTACTAATCTTGGATGTGATGCCTAAATAATGATCATTGCCTGGATATCGTCATAATTATTTGAAGTTCTATCAATTGCCCAACTGTAATTTGTTTACCCACCGTATGCTATTTTTCTCGAGAGAAGCCGCTAGTGAAATCTACGGCCCCCGGGTCTCTTCTTTATCATATTTGCCTTCGAGATCTATTTTTTTTTTCCTTTTATTTTCAGATCTATTAATCCAAAAACCCAAAAATATCTTGCTGCAATTTATTGTTATTTATTTTGTCTCGCGTTCCCGCAAGATCTATTTATCCGATCTACTACAAATTTATCTATCTCTTTACCCGGGAGGGACTGACAACCCCTCTTTTACGTCGGGTTGCAAGTATTTGTTCTTTGTGTGCAGGTGCCGTTCACATAGTGTTGCATGGTTCTCCTACTTGTTCGATAACCTTGGTCTCAGCACTGAGGGAAATACCTACCGTAGCTATGCTGCATCATCCCTTCCTCTTTGGGGAAATACCGACGTAGTTCAAGCGACATCAGAAACCCACATGTGTTTCAGAGGGGGTCCATTGCTCTGGAATCACAGATTGGTGGCGCCGGAGGACATGCCAGGGTTGTGTTTCAGGTGGTGGGCAGCAAGGGCAAATCGGATCGAGGAAGCGTCGCATCGATTGGAGACAAGTTCGAAGGGGCTGCACCTAACGAAGCACAAGACGGAGGCGCAAGTCGATCTCAGGGGAGAGATGCTGAGGGATGTCAGCATCTAGCAGTGTCGCATTGATTTCGAGCTGGGGCTAATGGCAGAGATCATATTCACGGAGTCGACTGCGGAGGAAAGAACACGCATGCCTGCGGGATGGGATGAGCAGCCAGTGGAACTATTCAAATGGGCGGTACGAGAAGCCAAATCGCGGAGCCAGCTGCGGAGGCGGCGATGGGCATGCATCGTAGGGGAGGTGAGCTGCCCTCCTTCCCCGCCAGCGATGCAGTGACCTACTCGGTTGCTGCTGCAGTGAACTTGCGGTGCCATGGTGGTTTGCAACCGTGACAATCACTCCATCTATATGTATTGTATTCCTGTGAAAATACTTGGTCATTTGGAAAAAGATGGTAATTGATTTATCACTAGTTTTTGAATGCTTGGTCGTGACAATCACCCGAAGCCACAACCACAAGTCTCCATTGCATAATACTTACGGTCAGTCGCACCAACAGACGGTCGGTCGGACCCGCATCTCACCGAAGGGACACGCATCGGCTAGGTCTGACATGTACGACCAGTTACATCATTGACTTGTGTGACCGCATTTGAGCAGTAGTACTTGAAATTTGTGTTCCAGGAAACTCATAGGGAGCCATTTCGGGCCTCGAAACCAAAACCATCAATTAATCTTTAGCTTGTTCCCATCAGATTCCAAAGTAGTATCAAACCTGAACGTGTTCCCACTATGCAGGTTTTAGTACTAGTGCTAGTACTAGGTTATAAAAAGGGGAACTACCTAGTCGAAAATTACTCTACCTTCCTCCTCACAAGTCTTTCTTGTTCGTCCTTCCCTGCCATGGCCGGTGAGCAGAGCTCTAGGTCGAGAACTACTAGTAAGAAGGGAGTGGCGACCAAGGCCGTGGAAAAAAAGAGAGGGCTCACCGCCTCACGAGGGGCTCAAAAGATCTCTCACGGGCAGGCAAGGGCTCCCAGGAGAGCCCTAGCCGTGGAGGCGAACATACTGAGCTGGCGGCGCTTGAGTCGTTATCCCTTGATGACATGCCGATTAGCTCAATAAGCAGAAGGAGTTGATCGATGGCTTGGTGGAGCTGCTGAAGGAGAGCCTCGACGACATGCCCGCTGAGCTCAATAAGCAGGAGGAGTTGACCGCCGGCTTGGTGATGCTGCTGAAGGAGAGCATTGCCTTGGGTAAGAAGGCGACCGGCAAAATCCTGCAACTTCAGGAGGACAAGGCGAAGCGCCGCCACGAGCTCGACCTGCTGAAGGAGGAGAACGCCGACTGGAAGAAGCTGCATGAAAAGAGTAGTTCCTCGGTGAAGATGATGCACGCCCTCGTCATGGTACAGAAGGAGTTGGCGAAGCTCCGCATCGAGTACCCGACTGCTGTCAAGGTATGTAATGCAGCCGTGGAAGAGATGATGAACGCTCGCGTCGAGAAATCCCGCGTCATGGACAGAATGAAGAAGATGGCGGAGGAGACGAGCGAGGAGATGAAGGTCGTCGAGGCGATGAAGAAGCAGTTAGGACTCCGCGGTTATCTCTTCATGAAGTAGAGATAATCTTCCTTCTTTTTGGGGGGGGGGGGGTAATCTTCCTTCTTCTTTTGCTCTTGTGTTTCTTATTTTGCTTCAGGTGTTTCACTGCATGTATCACATTCTCTGCGAGGCATAGAACAAGGCTAAGGATGAGTGGCATCGTGGGATCGATGACTAGCAAATTAGATCATTTTTTATCGCCATATCGCACTGGGTTGCCGTGTTTCGCGCTCCTCCGTCGTACTAGTACTCTAGCGGAAAACTTGAGTATACCGCATGGTTCTTTGCTCCTCCTTAGGTCATCGGCAACATTTATACGAGCAGTCAAATCACAAGGCCCCACCTTCCAGCAGTAATGAGCCATCATATCACAAAGGCCCTCGCCTCTCGTGAAACCGACCAAGCGAGACAACCCCGCCCTCTAGCCTTTTAAATGTACTTTTGTACAGTAGTACTAGTATCGATGGATTGCGCCATGGAGCAAAACTAACAAGATGAAATTAAAGAAAAAAGGTGGTACATATAGAGAGCGCTCGTCGCCAAATTATGCATATAGTACTATTAAAAAAGCTAGTACGTGCTTAGATGGGGTGCTAAAGTCTATTAAAGAAATTAGCATACTTATTTAATTCTTTGACAACTAAACTCCTTCATGCTTTGGGTAAACTTCTCTCATTTAAGTTTTTTTTTAGAATTACATATCTCATTTAAGTGTTTTGCGTATGTGGCATGCTTAGAGCGTGGTTAATAGTATAGCCAACTGTTGGCTATATGATGTTGGCCATATCATATATTGTACGTATATAATGTGAAGAAACGAGTGGTAGTACTACCAACTACTAGATGAACTGTAAGAAATACAAGTATGTATGTACTGAAGAGTTAAAGTAACGAGAAAGAACATAACATAGTTCTGCTGGGGGCTCAGCACAACACACCCCTGAAATAAAACTAAGCACCCTGAAATTAAACTAAGCAACTAATCCGATAGACACTGAGCAATGACACTGCCACCTTACTCGGACTCCTCGTCCACGTCCTCGACTTCGTCCTTGTCCCTCTTCCTCTTGGCCAATACTTCTTTGCTTGAACCGCACACTAGGCTCTCGCTCTTCATCCAACCCTTGTAGATATTGAAACAAAGGTAGGCATCCATTGCAGCGTACTGGATGTGGTCTTTATCTATTAAATTCCACTCCCATGCAAGATGAAACTTGTGGTGAGGTTTTGTCAGTTTGCCGTATGAAGGATCAACCATGGCTCCTGCCAGGGTCAGCATTGAAGGCTGACGGGAGGACACCAGCCTATTCTTTTGGAGGTCGAAGGGCTGGCCTACAACGAGGCCTATCCAACCCAGGACTTGCTCGTTGTTATGAAAGTCTATAGTAATGAATTTGACTTTGTCGTCCGTGAGGAAGTTCTTAAAATCCTCGCACTTAACGTCGGCATGGCATATGTGGTAGACCAAGCACAAATTATGCACGCAAACCTGGATCACGGCGGGATTCTTCTTCTCTTCCTCCTTTAGATTCTTCTCTTTTCCTAGGACTGTGGTGTACTCAACATCTATCCCAGCGACCCACTCATCACCATCTGACTTTTTGAACATGCGTTTGAAGCGAGCAAGGCATCCTTTCACCGTCGCGGAAGAACGGGTGTAGATGATGTTGAACTCATCGCCGGTGATGGTTCTAACCTTGTACTCACCGCCGATCATGGAGATTTGGGATGCCATGGATTTTGGAGGAGGGTTAGGATTAGTGGAACTACTGTAATGTGAAAGGACGGATGACTAGTAGCAAACTGCCGTAATGTTAAAGGACGGCCGGGACGAGTAGGAGCGAACTGCTAGCGGTTTTTCAATTGTAAAAATGCTGAGTGGGGCGTCCGAACTGCAGGGTAGTGGCTTGCCCGGTGGATAAATGGATTTATGCACAGTACTATGGGGGCCCAATTAGATGCCATGTCTACTAGACCCACTTCGTAGGCCTGACAGTATAGCATCTGCGTGTACGCGCGTCAAGCGTCGGGAAAATTACAGGTGATATGAAGCTTTCCATGCTCCCATGATACGGGCTTCCGAGAGCCCTTGGATCTGAGATCGAACAGTTGCATGGCATGATTCTAGACCTATGGGTGAATATCCTATCCTGGAGGGTTATTCTACAAATATTCAACAACTTAGCATGCGACCGTTCGATCTCAGATCCAAGGGCTGTCAGCAGCCCGTATCATGGTCGCGCCTACCATGACCGTCGCCTCGCTCGCGCGGTCGCGCCCTTAGAGATTTCAGACAGCTATAAATGAGCATGTTTTTTGCCTGCTTCGCATGCATGAAACTACTTCCTCCGTCCAGGTGCGTTAGGCTATCTGATGTTAGCATGTCATACATAGTCATCACTTATAGTCACTCATACAACAAGGTTAGCTATAAGGTTGGCTAAAAGAGTTTTTTTTTACTTCTCTCTATCTCTTTCTTCGTAGTATTTATTGCATTTGCCAAGGAGTAAGTAGCTAGGGTGTTGCACAAGAGCCCACTCCCACCATTTTCCCCATGTCTCTCTCCTCGACATAATAAGCAAAAGTGCCATGTAAGCGGGCTATAAGCCCATTATTGTAGAGTACTTGGTCTTAGCACATGTATACCATGTAGGTGGTCAGGGGAGACTCACCCCGGTCATAGCGCCGCAGTAATAATGATAATGGCAAGTCAAATCATAGGGCCCCACCTGTCCAGCAGTAACGAGCCGTCAAATCACACAGCCCTTCGTTTGCAGTAGTTTACTCGCTCATCTTCTCGCCTCTCTGTCGAACCGACTAGGCGGAACTGCCCCGCCTACCGCGCGGGAAAAGCCCCGCCCTCAACTTTTAAATATAATTTTGTATCCATGGATTGCGCCATGGAGCAAAGCCTGAAGAAAACGGCGGTACACATGTATACAACACGCTCGTCGCGTTCACGTCGCACCCCAGACGGTCGGTCGGTCTGGCACGCCACTCACCGAATGGAACGCGCATTGAGTTTGCACACACATGTGGGACCGCAAATGAGAACCAACCATAGGCACACCCTCCCCCGTCACCGCAAGTCGGCTGAGTTAATTAGAAGAGAGAGACGAGCGATAGTACTGGAGCAGTGTTGTACACACGTCGGTGCCTGGACGATCCCTGCATGACACGGGAGATCAGTTCGTGCAGGCTGTGTTGTACAGGGCTGTAGTTCTGATGAGAAATCTAAAAAAAGGTTTCTTGTCATCTCGCAATAATAGTTGTCATGTGCTTCGGATCACTGCGAGGGTTAAACAGCGACAACTACGTTCCTCCAAGGCGCTGGTCATTGGGGGCACATGCACTCGGCTGCCATCTAGGTCAAGCCGGCTATGTTAATTAGGACATATATCGATTGACCCCTTTTCTATGAGTTTGTCTTTAATTTGAGCTTTGATCATTGTCTAGTTTGTGCGTCGAGATTCATGTTGTCTCCTTGGGGCAGTGAGGTTATGGTTCCTTGTCATGTGGCATTTTTTCGTGTTATATGTCAATCCGGTGCTTCAGATCAAAATGATGACAACTGCACCTCCGGGGCACGTGCATGAAGACTTCTCAACAGTCATTGACGAGGTCAAGCCGGCTCCGGTAGAAAAAAGAAAACTACTACACTATATAGGCAGGAGCCTCTGCGCTTGCTTGCTAGTGTTGCTCTCTTCACACTCTCTCGTCCTCTCCAGATCTAAACACGACAGTGGTGGCCACTCTCTCTCTCTCTCTGCTCACCGCTGGTCACAGATCCGAGCGGATCCCCTCTACCGGGGAAGGTGAGAAGGTGCAACGTTCACGCGGTCGTCCACGACGACGGCTCTTACCCACTGTCGGTGCGTCCCGATCAACGTGCCTTACCGTTCTCTCCCACGCAGCACCGACTAGTGAGGGCCTCTGACCCCTTCTTCCTCGCTGTTGTAGTGTGGGCAGATCCAACCTCCCGCCGCCCACCTAGCGACATCCCGGCGACCCTAAGGTATAACTTCCTTCGAAATCGGCCTTGCTCTACTGCCCCAGCTCCTCACGTCGCTGCATTTGTATATTTTACTATTTCTCAGGCCCTCTCATAGATAGGATCGATCGGCTGTTCGCAAGCCACCTAAATTTTTACTGTTAAGAGGTAAAACTACTCCATGCAGTCGAATCTAGTAGTACTACTTCATGCAGTCGAATCTAGTACTACTTGGTTCAAACAGGGAAGAAAGGGGGTGGGGGTGGGGGAAGATTTGTTACCTGAATCTAGGACTTGGCCGAAAGAGGAAATAATGGGGGCGAAAAGTAGCAGAGACTGGCTATCCAACTGGTCTCTTGGTCTAATAGGGAAATAAAGGGAAATGCAGTACAAACTCGATATAAACCGATCTGTTGGTTGAAAAAGGAAAGAAAGTGGGGACTAGGGGACAAGTCAACAGAGTATGTCCAGCACTAGATTTGCTAGCCTCACACAGTATAAGGTGGCTATACCGAACAAAAATGGGACCAACCCAGATATCCTGTTTGGATGTTTGTTGCCCCGAGCCCCTCTTATGTAATACCACTGGTAAAATGTAGCAGTCCCACCCTTAAAGTAAGGACACGTTAAACCAATGTTGTTTTCAATGTAATGTCTCCAGTAATATGAATCAATGGCATTGTTTTTCATGTCCTGCTAAATTTCCCATTAAGATAAGTTGCTTCTTTTCGTTAGAAATGCAACTGTCCTGGTCCGCCTACTCTCCCGTGCCAAAATACCAATCCTTTAGCAGTTGTTAATGTAATGTTGCTGGTAAAATGAAGCAATGGCACCATTAAAGTAATGTCGTATTTAACGGGTGTCATAGTTAATCCTAATGCCCACACTAATATCTAGCAATGCTGCTCTTTAGAAATTGCTACTGTCCTTGTAGGATCGCCATTCAGATAAGGAACATGCTTCTTTTCATTTGATGTATGTTTCATCACTTGTTAGTCACCCTCCTTTCCACCTTTTTGTGCAAACAGAGATATACATTTCACGCTTGATCTGAGTTGAACTGCACAAAATGATATCCAAATTATAGTTGAACATTCCACGAGCTTCACGACCAACCTTGATGTTGCTCAATTTTATTACAACTAATGAAGAAGAAGCTGCTAGCTCATGGGACCAAGTACTTGCTAACTGCATGATGCAAACATTGCTTCATTTTAGGTGAACTGCACAAAAAGGTCCCATGAATTGAATCATCCATGTTGGTGACTGGTGTCATCCCTTCTATGATGGTGTTGACTGCAGATATGGTTCCCATCACGAGGTATGTTCCTTTTTGGTCTAACCGTTTGCCAAAGATCCTGCAGGTTGACTTTGCTCTTGCGCTACTGTTTTGGCACTGCCATGATAAAGCAGTAATGTTATTATTTTGCACCTTAATCTAGTGGCACTATTAATTTGAGACAAGTTTGCCATATAAACTAGGCAGGTAGGGGGACGCAGCCCCAGCTCGACCAAGTTTGGATTACAACCCAAAAGCTACCACAGAAACATCAGGGGGGAAGATAGGGACTGAAAGAGCCAGCTTCAGCATCCCAGCCTAAGCACCCCCGACCTCCATCCTTGCAATGCACGGTACACCTCGCTTGCCACCTGCTCGACCCTAGTGCCACTGATAAAATGATGTAATAATACAGTTAAAATAGAGCTAGTGTCCTCTCTATCATTTCATTTCCAATGTAGATAAAGAAAGTGCTTCTCTTTGTTAGTATATGTTTCATCAACTAGTCCCATTGTTAGTGTTTAATGTTTAAGTGTTTCTGCAAACTGGGGTGCTTAATTTTAGTTGATCTGCACAAAAATAGAGATTGGAATGTCTCAAGGCCCCTCCTTGTACTACCACTGTACACTGATGTTCATCACTGGCAGAAGGTGTATCGGGGAGAATTGGGTCGATTTCTAGTATGAGGCATACCATATGAGACGTCGCAGGGCCCATCTCGCCCTCGCAGCATGGCATACTGTGATACTATCGCAATATTTTCCCATTAAGAAAATGAAGTTTCTTCTATTTATTAGTGTATGTTTCATCAACTAGTGCCACTATAATGTAATCACACTTTTTTATTATCTCTGCAAACACGGTTATTCAGCTGCATTTTGGTGGAACTACACAAATGTACGGATGGAACCAGCATATATGCAGAGTGCGAGGTGCCAAGTAAAAATTACCGACACCACCATGCTCCATCTAAGCATTGGCATCCACCACCGGTGGGATGGGTGGCGCTCTCTGTGGACGGATCTTTCTCGGCAGCAAATCCTCTAATCAAATACCAGTAGCTTATATTGGCACTTTTCTAGGGAGTACTCTTTTCTGAAAGAAGCACCAATCGATTTTTCTTTATTTGTACACATTGTCACAACTTTGTTTTTGGTCCAGAGATATTTTAGGGTGATTGGCGTAGTACTCGGAGACTTGGAGTACTACCCAGTACTTACCCGTATGATTTTCATTAGCCGTCACACTGATTGTAAGCTTGAGCAGATGGAAGATTAGGCTAGTGCGAAGCTTACCTTAAACCCTACCGCCGCCGTTGAAATGAGGCGAGTGGCCAGGGAACCATGGAAAACAGCGGGGAAGCGACGTCATGCCATCCGGCCTCCCCTTGCGGTGGGAGAACGAATACTCATGTGGCTCCGGCTGGCATTGCACCCTCACGAACGGCACATCGTACTCGATCGATTCGTTATCCTCTGGATGCACCCTCATGAACGAATACAGTACATGGTCAAACTTTGACCCAAAATACGCAAAACAAGAAAATACTTTCAAGACCAGCGCCGCTCCTCTCCTCTTAAACCAGCGCCACTCCTCTCCTGTTCCAATCCAGAACCAGCGTCACTCCTCTCCTCTTCCATTTTAAAACCACCACCGCTCCTCTCCTGTTCCTATCCAAAACCAGCTCCACTCCTCTCCTCTTCCATTTCAAAACCACCACCGCTCCTCTCCTGTTCCAATCCAAAACCAGCTCCGCTCCTCTCCTCTTCCATTTCAAAACCACCGTCGCTCCTCTCCTGTTCCAATCCAAAACCAGCGCCGCTCCTCTCCTCTTCCATTTCAAAACCACCGCCGCTCCTCTCCCGTTCTAATCCAAAACTAGCGCCACTCCTCTCCTCTTCCATTCAAAAACCACCGCCGGTGAGTTAAGGTGCTGTGGAGAAGTAGATCGATGGAGGAGTACAACCGATACGTGTGGATCGCAGGCGGCGACCCTGTGAAGATAGCTAGGATGTTGGAGATACAGTCTTGGTTTGACAACCCGGAGCAATTAGCGGCGACGGCGACAGCGATGGCCAAATATCTGGAAAACAGCGAAAAGGCGGCGATACTCCTAGAGGGAGTCGCGCGGGAGTACATAGAGCTGCTCCTCTGGGCCATGGAGCAAACAGATTCACCGGATCCGATCATGAGGCTGCGGTGGTGGGAGTATCGATCCAAGATGGAGCATCCACCAGAGATTGAAGGATCGAGCATCTACACGGTGCCGTTTGTGAGGGTGTCGTGGCAGAGCGAACCGGTGGAGTCTTCGTCGACCGAACCCAACTTCAAGAGGAGAAAAACAGTTGGTGCGATGACGCTTTCCCCGCCATCCTCTCCCTCGCCGTTCACCTCGTCCCATGGGGCGGCTGTCTGCCGCCGAGGAATAGGAGGGGACTCCCCCCCCCCCCCAAATAGTCTGAGGAGGAGCTTAGGGTTGTCAGTATTTGCAGGTTGTGAATTGTGTTTTATGTTGTGTATTTTCAGAGTACTTTCAGATATGAATGTCTTTTGAATTTCAGATTTGCAGTATTGAGCATATGAAGTATTTTATGAATTCTAGAGATCTATTTTTAGCACTTTAAAAAATGTAGTTTCATATAAAAGTGCAGACAATGTGATTCTCAGAGAAGAAACTGCAAGTTTCAGTTTCAGATAAGAAACTGCAAGTTTCAGAGGCAGCGCATTTATATTAACACGCCCTTTTCAAACAAGGATAACATCATGTTGGAAGTTTTATTCATGGTCGAAAATGGAACTACCAGCCAGTTAATATCATGCTGATCAACATTCATGCATAGCACATCTTCATATGATGCACAGTCAAAAAGATATGCTATTTTCAAAATGCCCACACAATGTTGAGTGTGCGAAAGACAGAGAAACCGAGGGACGAAGTTTTGGCAAGTGTTGGAGGTGGTGTGCATAGATGATAATGGGCACCCACATGTCAGAGGCAGAGGCAAAAATTTGTGGATATTTTCACTGCATCAGGTGGAATCGAACCCAAGTGGAGCAGCGGTTGGGGAGTGGAACATGGCCACTGGGCTACTCCAGTACTTTTGCTAGAAATTAGGCACAAATCTACCACTACTGTAGCACGTCTTCCCCGGCTCCGGTGCGTTCTCGTCCTGGGCATGGACGTCATCCTCCGCCTTTGTGCGCTCGCCGTGGCGCCGCTGTCTACCATTGTGGACATGCTCAACAACCGAGAGGAATCTGGAGAGGACTGTACATGGAGAGGCGGACAGTCGGGACCCACCAGGTCCATGGCCGTACGCAAGCAAGTGCCTCATTGAAAAAATATACTTCCTCCTAATGCTATACTGATGTTGGGGGCCACGGGTTTGTCAACGTAGTTACTAAAGGAGATAAATTTACAACGAAGCTAGTCATCGGGGAGCTGGCAGGTATCATTTATTATCAGTGGGCCAACAAGTATCAGCTGGGTTGTGGGCTGCCCAGTCTAGACTTTCTTTTTTAACATGTGCAGCCCACTACATGCCGGTTTGTATTTTTTTGAGGGTCGTCATGTATCGACCGGCCTATGGCCCTCCCATCATAAGTTTTATTTTTTCTTAAACATCCGCAGCCCAACTTATGTTTTTTTTTTGAAGAAAACGCAGAGGTCTGTTCTATTTTTCTATATAAGAATAGGAACGCCAGGTCCAACTTATGTTTCCCTTCTAACTATATTATATATATTTATATTATTTTATATGTTATTATATATTATTGCTATTATCATCATATATTGAAGTGATACTTATATATATAAGAAAAAAATATCCCACGTATTATGAACTTATAAAAATAAATGTTTAACAATAAAATCCTGGGATTTTTTTACATTAAGGTCAACGAAAATCTAGGTGATTGTATACAAAAGCTTGGTAAGATTTAAGAACCAATGTAAATAAAGCACTTCTTATTTAAATATATATTTTTGATGGAAATTATTTAAATATATTTATAACAAAATGCTCAGACCCTGTTTATTTTTTGATAACATTGTTGCGCCCAACCCAACATTATAATTAGAACCAACCCAGCAAAATCATGTATTTCGAGAAAGTGCAAATGGGTAGTAATTTTTTAGGAAAAAATAAATGGGCCGCATGGACGCTACATTATTTGTTCACCCAGCCCAGCAAATTCATGTTTTTCGAGAAAGTGCAAATGGGTTGTAGTTTTTTAGAAAAAAATAAATGGGCCGCATGGACACTACATTATTTGTTCACCTAGCCCAGCAAATGGACTGTAAATTCTAAAAAAATGGGTTGAATATGTGCAAGGCGTTGTCAACTTAGTCAACAAATGATTCTGACATCGATATGCGTTGGATTTACATCCAACGGCCGGCATTCATCTTCAATCTCTCGTCTTCTTCCTCCAGCGCCACCAGGACCACCTGCTCCCGCCTTCGGCTGCTAGCAGCTCTGCTTAGCATGCTTTGCTGCGAAGCGCTACCCCACCACCGGCCAAGCCATCCCTCCACCCCTCCACACCTCCTGTTATTCTCCACCGACTGCAGAACAACGTCGCACCAGAACCAGTTAACCCTCATACACCTCTCCGTCTGTGACTCCACTGCCGGTCTTCCCATCACTGGCTCGTTGCCGTCCGGGGCCTCACCGTCGTCCACCGCCTTGGTGCGCTCGATGCGGCGTGGTCAACGTGGTCAACAAATGAGAGTCATCGGAAGAGGACTGTACGTGGAGAGGCTGATAGTGGGGACGCACCAGGTCCATGGACGCACGCATGCAACCGCCTCCTTATTACGCGAAAATAAAATTATTCCTCCCCCTGAAAGCTGGGACCCACCACGTATATCTTCGCAAGGAAGGAAGTGCCTCCTTATTCCTGCACCTGACAGCTGGGACACACCAACAACATCTTTGCACGCAAGGAAGTGCCTCCTTATTACGGGCAAAAAATATATGATTCCGCCCCTGACCGCTGGGACCCGCCAGCTATATATTCGCACGCAAGGAAGTGCCTCCTTGTCCTCCCTGACAGCTGGGACCCACCCGGTCGAAGCGTACATAGCGTTGTCTGTGTACATACCGGTCGATCGGTCTGTCTGCCATGATGAACCGTGGCCGAGTAAGGAGCGGTAGCAGTTCAGGCAGTCCCGTCTAAATCCTATACACATACGATAGCTACGTTGCAAAAAAAAACAGCCACGTACATACATATGGGCGTGGTCTCGAACACATACAGCGATGGCGTCCTATTCATCGGTAGCCAACCGGCTGGGTCAGAACGGAGGAAACAGCGTCGTGTTCATCGGGAGGCAACAGCCAAAACAAGTGCTGGTGTACCACAGAACAGAGGAAACGGCCTTCTGTTCGACCGCCTATGGTCGAAACGGGGTCCTGTTCATCGGGAAGGGTCTGGCGTACCGCAGAACGGAGGAAACGGCCTTCTGTTCGAGTGCCTACGGTCGAAACGGGGTCCTCTTGATCGAGAGGGGTGTGGCATACCGCAAAATGGAGGAAACGGACTTGTGTTGGAGCGCCTACGGTCTAAACGGGGTCCTGTTCATCGGGAGGGGTGTGGCGTACCGCAAAACGGGACTCCACGGGCTACTGTTCATCCACCGTCTACTGCCTTGCTCTGGCCTCCACGAGCTACTATTCATCCACCGTCGACTTCCTCCAGCCTCTATCTGCTACTGTTCATCCACCACGTCTTCCTCCTGCCTCCACCAGCTACTGTTCATCCATGGGCTATTGTTCATCCGGCCTCCACCGGCTACTGTTCAACCAGTCCTCCACGGGGTTCTATTCATCCACCCCCAACCGGCTCAGGTGTGGCGGCCTCCTCGATCGGGTCCTATTCATCCAGCGGCAACGGCCTCTACTACCACGGGGTCCTGTTCATCCAACCCCCAACAACGGTCACTGTTCATCAAGAGGCAGCAGCAGCTGGTTCGATCGGCTTCAGTTAGTAGGAGTAGCGAATGAATCGCTCGGGTTCAGTTAACAGCCAAGGGATCGATCGCTCGGGTTCAGTAACGTAGCTAGTGCAATCGCTCGGGTTCAGTAAGTGAGCGCCTCGCTAGGGTTCAGTTAGAGCCCAACACCACGCACACACGCGCGTACGTGTACGAGCGAAACACGCAAACCTCCGTCCATCGCTCGGCCCCGACCACCCACCGTAATCGGGAACTCCACGAAAGTTTCCTCGCCCTCTCTTCTACCATGATTTTTTCCATCATGGATGGCCCAAAAAATGTCATGCAGGTGCGTCCCCGGCCCGCCAAGGACAAAAATCCCATTTTCTGTCATGATTTTTTGTCATAGAAGTAGGAGCCCACCACATCTATGATGATACATGCTTTTGTCACAATTATTGTCATAAGCATGACAGAAAAAAAATCGTTCGGCCCAAAATGTCACGGATGTGTCTTTTTTTTGTAGTGTTTATACCTTTGTCCGAAGAACCGTTCTTCTTATCTGCTAAGTACTTCTTGTAGTTCCGCTTCCAGTGACCCTTCTGTTTGCAGTAGAAACATCCAGTCTCTTTGTTGGCTCCGCCCTTGTCCTTCTTCTCGGAGACGGTCTTAGAGGCACCAGTAGATTTCTTCTTGGACTTTCCCTTCTTCTTGAAACTGGTAGTCTTGTTGACCATCAACACTTCTTTGTTCTTCTGCATCCTAGATTCCACAGTTTTGAGCATAGCAAACAACTCGTTTGCACTCTTCTTCATCCCGCTCATGTTATAATTCATGATAAAACCATCGTAAGATGGGCGGAGTGAAGCACAATATATGTTCCGAGTGTTGGCGGAATTCCAAATTCCAGTGAAGCAAGCCTCTCAACATAGCCAGCAAGTTTCACTATATGCTCACTCATTGAGGAACCCTCTTTCATCTTGCATTCTATCAGGATTCAAACCGTTCGGTCCTTGCCTGTTTCTTGTACAGAACTTCCAGTGACCCAATTATAAATTGAGTAGTGGATCATTCAAAATGCTTCTGTAGTTCAGGATCCATGCAAGTTAACATGAGGCACTGGATTGACTCATAGTCATCACTACGAGTAGCATAAGCAGCAACTTCTTCTGGTGTAGCATCCTTTGAAGGAGCATCACCTAGGGGTTGATCCAGCACGTACTCCTTTTTCGCACTCCCGAGAACAAATCTCAGGTTTCGGATCCAATCTGCATAGTTTCCACCATTTGCAGCCAACTTTTCTTTCTCAAGCATAGGGGCTAAGTTGAACATATTGCGAGCCATCTACAACGACAAACACACAAATAGTAGTAGACACAATTCATAATTTATTATAGCACTAGTGTTAAACAAATTTTAATTTATAGTGCACTCCCTCTCAAATTAATATCTCTCATAATTAATAGTGAGTGATTCAAGATCCAAGTCTAGTTCTCAGCCATTGATGTGTGCATCACTGATGACGAGAATTTTGACCGGTAGGCAATCTTTTGCTGATCATATCTCCATATGACTCTTGTTCATCTTTTGATTCTTTGTGCTCTGAGCTCAGAACTATTCTGCTAGAACTTCAAGAAAACTGAGTGTAATTTGCATGTATGGTCTGACCATCTCCGCCTTACACCTCGCAACCCGTTTGTACTCATGTGGACATGACGCACTCCGGACCGTTAAGTGTTATAGACGGTTGCTACACTAGGAAGAGCACCTTTTAGCTTGATATTTGTTGTGAGAGATCACCCTAATAATTGACTACTATGCAATCAGAAGGGTGAAAACAATAAAGGGATAAACATCTCAGGAAATTCATAATAGCATGACATGGTATAGCCCTGGGCGCCGGGAATCCTCCATGATCGTCTTCAATCTCCAGTTGAAGCGACGTGACGGCCAATATTTCGTTACCTAGGCAATTGTTTCAAAAATATTGCCATAATGACAATTTCAGAAAATGTTGTCATGGAAATTGTTTCAGAAAACGTTGTCGTGACACCAAAATCTAAAAGTTCGTCATGACACGAAATTATAGCTCCTCGTCCCGTGCCGGGTACACCTTCTCCTCGTTGGGGTCCTCCGCGTATGTTTGTCACCATCACCTGTAATCTATCTCTACGATGTTTACATTAAGGTGGCAATCCTGTGGCTCCGGCCATCATGCCGTGACGTGCAGGCCAGTTAACATTACAACATATAACCATCTCATACATAAACTCACTATCATGACGAAGGCTATACCACATCATATGCAAACCCTGCAAAACCAAGTTAGACATCCTCTAATCGGTTTTAGCAAAAATTTACTTACAAAGTTAACCAGTTTTAGCAATTAAGACTAGCTACCTACGCAAGCACAACAAGGCGATGTTCTTGATGCTAGATTAAGTTTCGGGGTGTGTGAAAGAGAGACTTAATAAAAAGTCTCATCCCCCACACTAAACTTTGTCAATACGCGTGACCCCCTAGAAGATCATCCATCTTCGGCATCCTCTTGTGTACGCGACGGTTCACTATTCCCAACTATGATGTAGCCCAAGGAACTGTTAGCAGATCGTCGACAGCCAGAGCCGATCGATTGTCAGAACCTTGTAGCAAAACAACATCATTCTGCCGATGAACTGAACTGAAGCAACACTCATGGGAAGCATAGCAAGAAAATCAAACCTCACATATCAGATGTGATCTAGATCACTGAAGACCCACAAGTATAGGGGATCAATCGTAGTCATTTCGGTAAGAGTGTCAAACCCAACGAGGAGCAGAAGGAAATGACAAGTGGTTTTCAGCAAGATAATTTCTGCAAGCACTGAAATTGTCGGTAACAGGTAGTTTGATAGCAAGATAACTTGTAACGGACAAGTAATGGTAACGTTAAATAAAGTGCAGCAAGGTAGCCCAATCCTTTTTGTAGCAAAGGATAGGCCAAAATGGTCTCTTATAATAAGCAAAGCGTTCTTGAGGGCACACGGGAATTTCATCTAGTCACTTTCATCATGTTGGTTTGATTCATGTTCGCTACTTTGATAATTTGATATGTGGGTGGACCGGTGCTTGGGTGTTGTTCTTACTTGAACAAGCCTCCCACTTATGATTAACCCCCTCGCAAGCATCCGCAACTACGAGAAAAGTATTAATATAAAATCTAACCATAGCATTAAACATATGCATCCAAATCAGTCCCTTACGAAGTAGCGCATAAACTAGGGTTTAAGCTTCTGTCACTCTAGCAACCCATCATCTAATAACTAATCCACAATACATTCCCTTAGGCCCAAAGATGGTCAAGTGTCATGTAGTCGACGTTCACATGACACCACTAAGGGAATCACAACATACATATCATCAAAATATTGAACACATAACAAATTCACATGATTACTTGCAACATGACTTCTCCCGTGACCTCAAGAACAAAGGTAACTACTCACAAATGATATTCATGCTCAAGATCAGAGGGGTATTAAATAGCATAATGGATCTGAGCATATAATATTCCCCCAAATAAACCATATAGTAATCAACTACAAGATGTAATCAACACTACTAGTCACCTACACGTACCAATCTGAGGTTCCGGTACAAAGACTAAACACAAGAGATGAACTAGGGTTTGAGATGAGATGGTGTTGTTGAAGATGTTGATGGAGATTGGCCTCCCAAAGATGAGAGGGTTGTTGGTGATGACGATGGCCTCGATATTCCCCTCCGGGAGGGAAGTTCCCCCGGCGGAATCGCTCCGTCGGAGGGCAAAAGTGCTCCTGCCCAAGTTTCGCCTCGAGATGGCGGCGCTCCGTCCTGAAAGTCCTCCCCTAATTTTTTCTAGGTCAAAAGACCTTATATACCAGAAGATGGGCACCAGAGGTGGGCTGGGCTGCCCACCACCCACCAGGGCGCGCCTGGGGGGCCTGGCGCGCCCTGGTGTCTTGTGGGCACCAGGTGCCCCCCCTCCGGCAGTTCTTTTCTCCAATAATTATTAAATATTCCAAAATAATTCTCCGTAAAATTTCAACTCATTTGGAGATGTGCAGAATAGGTATCTTTGACGTAGCTTTTTCAGGTCCAGAATTTCAGCTGTCGGTATTCTCCCTCTTTGTGTAAACCTTGCATATTATGAGAGAAAAGGCATTAGAATTTCTCTATAAAGCATTATTATGCATAAAAACATTATAAATAACAGTTGGAAAACATGATGCAAAACGGACGTATCAACTCCCTCAAGCTTAGACCTCTCTTGTCCTCAAGCGAAAGCCGATATCGAAAATCATGTCCACATGTTTAGAGAGAGAGAGAGAGGTGTCGATAAAAACAAAATACGGACATAGTAGCATCATGCTTATTATTATAACATCAACAAAATTTATCATAAAGCTCTATCATATAACTTCTCATGAACAAGTAACAATTCATCACAACATCGAAGTAAAAAGCATAAACTTTATTGAAAACCAAAAATCTATGTTCTTAGTCAACTTTGCAACTACAATTCATCATATTTTCAGGAAGGGTCTCGTATCGGAGCCTTTTGGCAAGTCCACATACTCAACCATCATTTAATATTCTATGATTGCTAACACTCACAGCATACATATGAGCAAAATGTTTCAACCGGACACATAGAAAGATAGGGGCTTACAGTTTCGCCTCCCAACTTATTCACCTCAAGGGTGATGTCAACAATAATAACTCATGCTCGCTCATATCCAACTGGAGATATGTGCCTAGATCTTTCCCCACCACATGATGCTTGCGAAAGAGAAAAATAAAAAGAATAGAGAAGAATGCTTTGAATCTTGCATAAAAAGTAAATACATAAAAGTAAAAGATAGGCCCTTCGCAGAGGGAAGAAGAGGTTGTCATGCGCTTTTTGGTTTTGTATGCACAATCTCTTAATGCAAAAGAACATCACGTTATATTGCCCCTTATGATAGCAACCTTTATTATGCAGTCTGTCGCTTTTATTACTTTGCCATCACAAGTTCGTACAATGCTTAATTTCTCTTACACAAAATGATCAAACACATTTAGAAGCAATTTTTATTGCCTTATTGCACCAATGAAAACTTACTTGAAGGATCTTACTCAATCCATAGGTAGGTATGGTGGACTCTCAAAACATGAGTTTGGGTTTAAGGTTTTTGGATGCACAAGTAGTATCTCTACTTAGTGCGGAATTATGGCTAGCAAAGATATGGCACAAGCACCACATGTTGAAGGATCTATGACAATATAACTTCTATGTGAATATGAACAAACATGAATCATTACGTTGTCTTCCTTGTCCAACGTCAACAATTTTGGCATATAATATTTAATGGGGGCTCACAATCATAAAAGATGTCCAAGATAGTATATTTGCATGTGAATCTTCTCTTCCCTTATTAATTCTTTCATGAATTGCATCATTGACCAATGCTATGTTTGTCAACTTCCAACAAATTTTACCACTTATACTTTTAATTATGTGATGTCATTACTTACCATAAGATTAGCATATGATCTTTTTCATTATTTCCTTTTATTTTGATTGAACCATAAAAGTAAAGAAGCGAAAACTCAAACTATACTTTATTATATAACTCTCACTCGATTACATAGATAGATCATGAAACTAGCACTCGAAAATAGATCATACTAAACTTTTATTCAACTAAATCACGAAATAGCTAAGGATCGTACTAAAATAGGTAAAGGTAATGAAAGTGATGGTGATACGATATCGGGGCATCTCCCCCAAGCTTGGCACAAGCCAAGGGGAGTGCCCATACCCGTGTACTCAAGTCTCCTTTGGTGGGGAAGATGATGCCAGTGGTGGTGATGAGGTAGTAAGTTTGTCCTCCGGCTTCCAGGGCAGGGGCTCACCATCAAAAGAGGATGCACAAGTCTCCTGAGTCCTGCAACTGGCAACTAAACTCATACCTTTAAATCTTGCTTCATACTCGAAAACTTGGTTTTGAAGATCATAGATTTGGCTTTGCAGAAAATTGATTTGCTCATTGAAGTTGAAGATGATGTCCTTCATAGACCGGCCATCCACCATGTGATCATGGGTGAATTCCATGATCATGGAGTGATTGGCGCTGAGTCCGTGCTCCACCATCCCTTGGCACTTGAATATGTCTTGTTCTACCACCTCGAGCCTGGCCTCCATGCTCCTCATCCTCTTGGGCCCCTGAACATCCCGGATGTGGAGCACCCCCTCACGCATCTCAATGGCTTGAGGGTGCTTCATCACCTCCGACAAGTATGGGTTGATGACCTTCTCGAAGAACTTGTCCTTGGAGGAACTTGGTGGAGCCATGATGATCTAGATCTGACAGGAAAACAACACGAAATAAGAATAAAGGATTCTCCGTGATACGGTGGTCAAATCATCCGGGAGTATATATAAATATATTTTTTTATCTTAGGAAACAAGCATATGGAAGAAAAACAGAGTCGGGAAGGTGCCCAAGGGGCCCACCATCCACCAGGGCGCGCCAAGTGGGGCAGGCGCACCCTGGTGTCTTGTGTGCACCTGGGTTGCCTTCCCGGTTGTTTCTTATTTTCCTATTTTTTTCTAATATTCCAAAACTGACAGAAAATATTTTTGCAGATTTTTTGGAGTTCGTTTACTTACCGTATCACGTACTTCTTCCTTTTCAGGGTTCTGGAGTGTTCTGGAAGGTTTCTTTTATTTGTTCCTCCGGTGTCAAGGTTTGAATAATATTGGTTTCAACATTAATAGGCGTACCTGAGATATAGTGTTTAATTCTTTGTCCATTGACCACGTTCGGATTAGTACCTTCGGCATTATTAATCATGAAAGCTCCGGAGAGATAAACTTTTTTGATAATATATGGTCCTTCCCATTTGAAAAGAAGTTTTTTGCAAAAAATCTAAAAGGAGAGTTGTATAATATAACATATTCACCCACTTTGAATTGCCGCTTTTGGATTCTTTTGTCATGCCATCTTTTAACTTTTTCTTTAAATAGTTTGGCATTTTCATAAGCTTGGGTTCTCCATTCATCTAGTGAGCTAATATCAAATAACCTCTTTTCACCGGCAAGTTTGAAATCATAATTGAGTTCTTTGATTGCCCAATATGCCTTATGTTCTAATTCAAGAGGCAAATTACAAGCTTTTCCATAAACCATTTTATATGGAGACATGCCCATAGGATTTTTATAAGTTGTTCTGTAGGCCCAAAGTGCATCATCAAGTTCATAGACCAATTCTTTTGGGACCTATTAACAGTTTTTTGTAATATTAATTTTATTTCTATATTGCTAAGTTCAACTTGACCACTAGATTGAGGATGATAGGGTGATGCAATTCTAGGGTTAACATCATATTTAGCAAGCATTTTACGGAAAGCGCCATGAATAAAGTGTGAACCACCATCAGTCATTAAATATCTAGGGACTCCAAACCTTGGGAAAATAACTTCTTTAAGTATTTTAATGGAGGTGTTATGATCAGCACTACTAGTTGGAATAGCTTCTACCCACTTAGTAACATAATCAACAGCAACCAAAAATATGTGTATACCCATTAGAGGAAGGAAAAGGTCCCATATAATCAAAACCCCAAACATCAAATGGTTCAACAACAAGTGAATAATTCATAGGCATTTCCTGACGCTTACCAATATTACCTATTCTTTGACATTCATCGCAAGACAAGATAAACTTACGGGCATCCTTGAAAAGAGTAGGCCAATAAAAACCAGATTGTAATACCTTGTGAGCAGTTCTATCTCCTGCATGATGTCCTCCAAAAGCTTCGGAGTGACATTTCTGTAGGCTTTGTTCCTGTTCATGCTCAGGTACATGATGACCCACAAGTATAGGGGATCAATCGTAGTCCTTTCGATAAGTAAGAGTGTCGAACCCAACGAGGAGCTGAAGGAAATGACAAGTGGTTTTCAGCAAGGTATTTTCTGCAAGCACTAAAATAGTCGGTAACAAGTAGTTTGATAGCAAGAAAATTTGTAACGAGCAAGTAATGGTAATGGTAAATAAAGTGCAGCAAGGTAGCCCAATCCTTTTGTGGCAAAGGACAGGCCAAAACGGTCTCTTATATTAAGCAAAGCGTTCTTGAGGGTACACGGGAATTTCACCATATCACTTTCATCATGTTGGTTTGATTCAAGTTTGCTATTTTGATAATTTGATATGTGGGTGGACCGGTGCTTAGGTGTTGTTCTTACTTGAACAAACCTCCTACTTATGATTAACCCCCTCGCAAGCATCCGCAACTACGAGAAAAGTATTAAGATAAAATCTAACCATAGCATTAAACTTTTGGATCCCAATCGGTCCCTTACGAAGTAGCGCATAAACTAGGGTTTAAGCTTTTGTCACTCTAGCAACCCATCATCTAATAACTACTCCACAACGCATTCCCTTAGGCCCAAATATGGTGAAATGCCATGTAGTCGACGTTCACATGACACCACTAAGGGAATCACAACATACATATCATCAAAATATCAAACACATAGCAAGTTCTCACGATTACTTGCAACATGACTTCTCTCATGACCTCAAGAACAAAGGTAACTACTCACAAATGATATTCATGCTTAAGATCAGAGGGGTATTAAATAGCATAATGGATCTGAACATATAAGCTTCCACCAAATAAACCATATAGTAATCAACTACAAGATGTAATCAACACTACTAGTCACCCACAGGTACCAATCTGAGGTCCCCGTACAAAGATTGAACACAAGAGATGAACTAGGGTTTGAGATGAGATGGTGTTGTTGAAGATGTTGATGGAGATTGGCCCCCCAAAGTTGAGAGGGTTGTTGGTGATGACGATGGCCTCGATTTCCCCCTCCGGGAGGGAAGTTCCCCCGACGAAATCGCTCTACCGGAGGGCAAAAGTGCTCCTGCCCAAGTTCCGCCTCGAGACGGCGGCGCTCCGTCCCAAAAGTCCTCCCCTTAATTTTTCTAGGTCAAAAGACCTTATATACCAGAAGATGGGCACCGGAGGTGGGCTGGGCTGCCTACCACCCACCAGGGCGCGCCTGGGGGGCCTGGCGCGCCCTGGTGTCTTGTGTGCACCAGGTGCCCCCCCCCCCCCCTCCAGTAGTTCTTTTCTCCAATAATTATTAAATATTCCAAAATAATTCTCCGTAAAATTTCAGCTCATTTGGAGATGTGCAGAATAGGTATCTCTGATGTAGCTTTTCAGGTCCAGAATTCCAGCTACCGGTATTCTCCCTCTTTGTGTAAACCTTGCATATTATGAGAGAAAAGGCATTAGAATTACTCCATAAAGCATTATTATGCATAAAAACATTATAAATAACAGTAGGAAAACATGATGCAAAATGGACGTATCAATCGAAACCTGCATGTACTCATAAACCAGCTCATGATGCCACTGTTGGGAAACATAGTAGAAAACAAAAAAAATCGCACCTACGATCACCAAGATCAATATGAAGATGCATAACGGGTTGGGATCAACGATCGTTACCTACTCCGGAGTGCAGCGGAAGAAGAAGAGTCGGTGTAGATTGTTCTTGAAGTACCTCGAACATTGATGACGATCCTGCGGACCGTCCTCGAATGAACCCTCGAACCGAAGACCGAAAGCACGACCTCTCTACTTGGTTGCAAGCGTACGGTCTTCACGATCCGGCAGCGCTTCACCGTCCAGAGCTAATCATCATCGGAGAATTAGAGGGAGGAGATTAGAACCACACTGGGCTTCTAATTATGAGTATTAGAGGTGGCTAGGGCTAGCTCTAATTAGTCTAGGACCAACTAGAACTATAACTAGATCAACTAGAAGAGGCACCCAAAAACTCGTCTTCAATAGGGTAGAAAACCTCTAGTATATATAGGTTTAGGGGGGAGGAGAGGGCAGCCACCAAGGGAGGAAAGTCCTCCCTTGGTGCGCCGGCCTAGGGGGGAGTCCAACTCCCACCCCTAGTAGGATTCGCCCCCCCCCCCCCCACAAGGAAAGGGGGGCGCCACCTCCACTTGGGCCTTTATGGCCCAAGTCTCCTTCCACCTCTTGGCCTTTTAAGGCCCGTTGATATTTAATTTATATATATAATACTTTAAACATTTTTAGAGTATTATATATATAATTTAACATCTCCGAAAACATTTTCCACCTATATATAATTAATCGGTAATGCCCGGTATTACCCGATATTCACCGAAACCCTTCCGGTGACCCCGAAACGCTTCCGGAACCTCTTGGAACTATTCCGGATATGAATGAAACTATTTCAAGAATATATATACTCATCACTCCTGTTCCACTAACACTCAGCAGATCATGATTACCTTAAGCTTGTGACGCCGTAGGTTCGGTAAATCATAGACATGAACGAACCCCTTCGTTCAATGACCGATAGCAGAACCGTGGACATCCATATCAGTCCCTATGATTACACGTATGATATTCGAGTGAACCTTTGGTTATCATGTGACATTCCTTTTGCTTCGTGATACTTTACAAAACCCAGTGTGCATCGGTATCCTCCTGAGTCATCACCATGCTCACCATACCGTCGCTCCCATTACCGGTTTTGTTCTTCTTTCTCGTTGGCGTGTTCCGGCATCCCCGTGATGAAGTCACTTGTGTCTGGCTAGACGATGATGGATGCCGTCACACCGAGAGGGCCCTAAGAATATCTCTCCATCGTCGAAGGAGCAAATCCCACTCTTGAGCTGTTCATTCACTTGTCAAACTTTTCGGTGAGCCTGGAAGTTGTCGTTATGATTACCTTGTTACAGATGACGTTTGAGCAACCCCAAAGTCCATCGTCTGGTAGGAAGTGACCGAGACACTCTCATGGTCTGAGGAACTAAAGAACACATGCTAACACTCCGTGTTATAACAGATGATTTTAGACGATATGATCACTAAGTATAACATACAAGATTGGGTCGATTCAATATGATAGTTCTTCTAACGTCATACCCTCAACATTGTTTTAGGACTATCGTTACACCTGACGATATCCTAAGATCCGGAAAACGTGATCACCAACAACACTTAAGCCAGTCTTAGAGGCTGGACCGGGAACCTATTGTTTGATCGTTTATCATTTCACTTGTGCATATGAGTTTTCCACTGAATCGCATATTCTAGGATCATAGCAGTTATAGCATGAAATATAAACTCTTAATTATCAATAATGGGAATATAATAATACAATATTATTGCCTCTAGGGCATATTCCCAACAATATGGTCTTATTTACTACGAACTCTAGGACTGTTTGTGACACTTATAGGGATGGCTCAATAGATTGGTCGAAAAGATAACTTTGAGGTGGTTTCGTACCCTACAAACAATTTCATCTTATATTCTCCGATAGATAGGAGCTTTGATGTTTCGTTATGTTGGACTGAATATTGGACTTGAGAACACTTGATATATGTCTTGCATGTGGATACCCGTGGTGACAATTGGGTATTCTATTGAGTCACTTGATGTATGTTTTGGTAATCAACTTGCTGATTCCCGTGGTGACATTGGGGTAATCTATGCATAGGGGTTTATACACATTTTCGCTCTACTTTCCACGATAGAAACTATGAAGTGATTCTTTGTCGCACATTGAGAGATTGTTATATAATTCAATTATGTTAGCATTGTTGAGAGATTGCACTGGTGAAAGTATGAACCCTAGGCTTTGTTTCCAAGCACTGCAATACCGTTTGTGCTCACTTTTGTTACTTGCTACTTTGTTGTTTTTATTATTTCAGATTACAAAAACCTATATCTACTATCCATACTACACTTGTATCACCATCTCTTCGCCGAACTAGTGCACCTATACAATTTACCATTGTATTGGGTGTGTTGGGGAAACAAGATATTTCTTGTATTTGATTGAAGGGTTGTTTGAGAGAGACCAACTTCATCCTACACCTCCCATTGATTGATAAACCTTAGGTAATCCACTTGAGGGAAATTTGGTACTGTCCTACAAAACTCTACGCTTGGAGGCCCAATAGAGTCTACAAGAAGAAGGTTGCGTAGTATACATCAAGCTATTTTCTGGCGCTGTTGCCGGAGAGGTGAGTGCTTGAAGGTATATCTTTAGATTTTGCAATCGAATCTGTCGTAGTTTTGTCACGGCAGATGCCCTTGTGAAAGGACTTAAGTGTGGAGCCATCGCAACGTAGGTTAGCTTGAAGGGGTTGGACGGGATGAGAGACACGAGTGTACCCAGGTTCGGCTCCTCACTCATGAAGTAAAAGCCTACGTCCTGCTTTGTGTTCTATTGATTGAGTATCGATTACAAGGGAACGGAATCGCTTGACCTAGCTATCGATTGATTGTAACTTGAGTTAACCCGCCGCAGGATCTCGCCTTTATATACACAGGTCAAGGCCCTGGGCTTACAAGAGTCCAAGTCGGATCACACAACATGTCCAACTTAGGTTCTAAGTTGCCTTGCCTTGCTAGACAAGTCGCCATCGGGCGGCTCACCTCTCCGGGTTACAGCATCATCGCATGGTCTTGGGCCTCCAACAGGCCCGCCTCGTGAGCCGCCTCCAGTCTTCATATCTTCTCTTCTTGGGCCTACTTAGGCTTTCTCTATTGAGTCACCAACAGTGTAACCCGGCCCCTCCTGGGCGGGTCACACCGCGGGGTTACATCCCCAACATTAGGCCCCAGATTGATTTGAACTTGTTCATGTCAATCTTCACTGCTTCTGGTTGGCGAGTCTTCTTTAATTCATCCCAACATTTAATCTTGAATAGATCACCATAACCCGCCATGACGTCATGTAAAATAAATTCAGAAAAACCTATGACATCACAACGGATCTTTTTGCATTAACTAGCTGTCCGAGAATCGAGGCGCCTCCTCAGTTAAGATAATCATGACGCTTCCTCGATTTCCGCGCATGCCATTTCACTATTTCACTTTTTCATTATAAATAGGTACGGGGGGTCCCCTTTTTCACTTTTTACCCCCGTCGAGGCCGCTGCATCACCCTATTTAGACCAGAAAACAGCGGCGTCCATCCGCTTTTCGCCAACATCGTCAGGTATGCTTCCCCCCCCCCCTTCTTAGATCCACATTAGACCACCCTAATTCATAAAGTTCATCGGCGTTCATCCAAGTTCATCCAACTCCCGCTCAAAAAACGTAGTTCAATCCAAAAACTAGGTAGAAGTAGGGCATCAACAGTTTTTAGCCTTTTATCTTGCATCTGGATAGATCTCCTCCTTTTCAGAATTGATATACAACCTGTTTAACTCTTCCACTGCCGCACTCTAGGTTTAAAAATTATACCCCTTTTTTCAGACTGCCGCAGATCCATAATTGTAGCTGCAATCTGCAAAACTTGTTTTTCCAACACTTAGCAAAATTTCAACAACCTTGAGTCCATAGACAATTGACCCGCCATTCTTTGTTCGGGCGGCTTAAAGATGACTTTATAACGCGCCAGCTTGTCAATGAACCTTATCGGCTCATACTTTTATAGCTTGACCCGCCATACTCTCACCACCTGAGGATTACTCCATTCCATTGCTAGGGTAGCTCATAGCCAGAATATGTAAACTCTCGATTGTAACTGACCCGCCCTTCACCTTACGGGCGACTTAACTTTGAATTTTGTAACCCGCCGTTATTTACTGTAACCTATCATCCTGTCTTATTTGCAATTTACTTTCATACCTTTAGGCTCCTCAATATGACCATCTGCAACTGGGAACGCTCTCTGGTTACCAAAGAAATCCTCAACGATTTCGTAGGTCAAGGCCTATTGGCAACTCAGCAGGAAATCGGTTGGCGGGTTAGCAACGGGGAAACAATCCCTACTCCCGCTAAGGATGAAATTGTAGTCTTCACTGATCATATACTCAGGGGCTTTACCCTGCCCGGGTCTAAATTCTTTCGGGACCTCCTCCACTACTTCAACTTTCACCCTCAAGACATAGGTCCAAACTCTGTATCCAACATTTGCCACTTCCAAATCTTCTGTGAGGTTTACCTACAAACAGTACCTATTGTTCCTCTCTTTAAAGAGTTCTTTTACATCAACCGCCAGACTGAATGTCAAAATGGCCCCAAGTCAAGAATTAGGTGGAGTCTCTATTCAGAGATGGAGAGACAACAACTTTCCTTCCACTGTCTTGCCAAGCCACCCCAAAGGATGGGTGACCACCTGGTTTTACTGCAAAAATACTGCTCCAACAACTGAAAACTGCAACAAAGTTGGCCTACCGTCATTCTTTAAACAAAATCCAGCTCCACCTGTAAGTGTTCATCTTCATCTAGCTCTATATGTTTTAACTCTGTATTATATCTTGCTTACCTAATCCTTTCCACACTCATACAGGCTGACTCCGCCTTCTGGACCAAGAAGCCAAATACTGCCTTGGCCAAGATTCGGGCCAACAAGAAAGTGAAGAAGAACAAGGTGGTTCTATTACTGAGTCGGCTGCTGTCGGCGAGTCAGCAAATGTTGAGAATCCATCAGAGGTAGAACTTGACTCGCTTGGCCGACTCTTTATTGAACTAGCTGACACCCTTTCCTCACAAGAAGAGGCTGCTACAAGCCGGGCATACGATACTGAGGTAAATCCCGTTTCATCCGGTTCAGACTCCACCCCTTCAAAGAAAGTGCGGCGGGTTGTCCGGAAAGTAAAGTTTTCTCACCCAGATGCTCACTTAGATCCACACTTTATTTTGAAGAAGGCTCAACATGATACGAGATGCCAGACCTGGAGTGGTGGCTCAGGCGAATTACTGGCCGGGTTAAGTAATGAGCCCTCTGCCCGTAAACGCCTAGCCGATGTACCACACAATCCAACCTTGCTTTTGCCCAAAGCTGGTCTTATAAGACATCCTCTTAATCCCTCTGACTCTGACTACCAGGGGTCGCCACCTTCTTCTGGCGACTCAACCAGAACTCAAATGCCTGTTTTCAAGATTGCTCATGGGTAAGTACTTTCATTTGTTCATAAATGATCTTGTAATGATATACTCATGGACTCTTGTATACTTGTCACAGAGGCGTAGCAAAGGCGGGTAAGAAGCAAAAGGTGGGCGGCTCTTCAAAGGACCCCAAAAATGCTGAGCCGGAGAGGCAGGTGCCAGAGGCCCCTGAGGCTTCAATTCAAAATCCCGAGGACCTTGCCAATGACCCGCCACCGCAAGCTGATACTGCCATCTTTGAGGCGATGCATACTGAGATCAACCCGGCTGCGCATCAAGACCTGCCAAGTCCTAAACCGCCCAGTCCTGCCAAGTCCACTGACAAGAGCCCTGCCACTAATGACATTGGCGACGTCACTGTTATCGGGTCGGCTTTTAAGCTGCTCGAGGTCTCCAGAGTCCTAGCCAAGCACTCAGCCAAAGAAGAAATGCCTTCCCTGGAGAAAGGCAAAGCTAAGCTGGACTTGGAAGATTATTCATCTTATAGTGCAGGTGATGTGTACGCGGGCTATTTAAGCTGCCTTAACACAAGCCGGGATATGGAGGCTGGGTTAGTCCAGTTGATGAAACAGAAATATGAGGTATGAATATATCCAACTCCTCTTTTAGCCTTGTGCATATATATATGTCCATACTAGCCCCCAAGTCTGAAGTATAGGAAAAATGTTGACTATGCTTTAGACTTGTGAAATTTATGAAGTGTAGCCCCCAAGGGTCGGCTTGTCTTGAAAAGACGAGCCGGGTCTTTATTGTCTTTACAGAACCGAATATGTAGCCCCCAAGGGCTAGCTTAAATTGATAAGGTAAGCCGGGTCTTGATGACCTAGACAGAATCAAATATGTAGCCCCCAAGGGCCGGCTTAACTTTTGACAAGATGAGCCGGGTCTTAACAGAAATTGAAATGACCTACATTAGCCCCCAAGTGCCAAGCATATTGCTTGCAATGTGCTTGGGACTTAATGTAACTGTATCACTAAAAGTTGCTCCTTATGTGGTAACCATTGCTTCAATATTGTATTTCAGGAGGAGTTGAACGTGAAAGAGTCAAAGCTTGCGACTTAAAGAAGAATATTGAGCTGCAACAAGCTGAAACTTCCAAGGCCGAGTCAAGGCTAAAATATTCATTGGAAGAAATTGAAAAGATGAAGGCGGGTTTTGATGCTGAGAGAACTGCCTGGGAAACTGATAAGGCTTCACTGCTAAAAAGAGCAGAAGATGTTGAGGCTGAACTTAAGCCGGTAACCAAAGAACTAGCCGGCTTAAAGCACCGTATCTCTCAAATGTCAGTCGCTATCTTTGGTAAGATTCATATGCAACTCATCATCCGTGTTGATATTTCTTTAACCCGCCTGGCGATTCATAATATATAATCTTTAACCCGCCCGGCGATTCTTATGCAAAAAATTGAACAGGCTCTAGAAGCGCCAATCTTGGTCAGGATATACTGCTCAAATTGAAAGTGGCTTATTCTTTGATGAAACAGCTGTATGCTGGAACCCTGCGTAGCCTTGTCGCTTTGTCAGGTGGCAAGAAACCTCCTACTCATATCAAGACTGTGCTGGATCACCTTTCAATGGTGTCAGCTCAAAATGAGGAGGTTAAACTCTCAGCTGCTCGAACTGGAGCCATTGTTGCTCTAGGCCGGGCCATGGCGTGGCAATCAGAACTTGACCCAGAAGAAATTGCTACCAGATGCCCAGAGTTCAAGGATGACGGCTCAATCTTTGAAGAGAAAGACTTCAACCAATGCGTCAGACAGATGCAGCCCGTGGCATGCAAGCTGATAGAAGAGCTGAATTTGAACAAGTACACACTGGCTTACGACGATAACAACAATAAGATTAAGCCGCCAGCTCATGATGTTGTAGATCTCATACCACGAAGGCATAAGCATATCTTCGCCCCTGACCTTGACCCTTCCATTATTCTTAATGATGAAGCCACATTCGAGGCTTTAACCGGCATCGACTGGACATCGGCTGACCTTCAGATGGCCGACAATGAAGAGCCGGCGCAGGATTATCCAGAACCGTCAAGGCGTCAAGAAGAGAACTGACTGTGGTGATCATGAGCCGGACGGCTCTGAGGCCGGGTTACAGGAGTGCAGCTCCAAAAAACACTTGATTCAAAATCTTTTGGGCTCAATTTGAAGCCTTGTAATAGGGTAGCTTGAAATATTGATCCGCCCTGTCATGCCTTCGTGCATGCTTATCTCAACTTAGTAGATGAACCTTGTTACATGCTTGATTTGACCGTTCATATGAGCCGTGCCATGACTCTGTTTTCAACTGAGGTCTGGTATGTTCTGTACGCGCACAGGCGACTTATATCCAAAAGCATGTGGCGGGTTAATAAACCCCGAAGACTCATAGTCTCACATCATAAAGAAATCATGTCAATGGCTGTATAGTCAAAAAACAGACTGGTGACTTAAAGTCAAAAATCAAGGCGGGTGACAACCCAAATACTCAAACATGAGTAACACAGCCCGGAGCCCGTGAGACCCGGATATTCATAATTTGCACAAAAGCAAAAAACTTAAGGTTATAAAAACATCCGAAAAAACCAAAAGAGAGATATACACAAATCTCAAATATTTGTTAGGCCGGCTTTTAAGACACGACCGAAAAAAGTTGGCTCACAGGCCTTTTGCTTTCAAGGCCGCATAGCCGTTTTTACCCTGTAAGTCGGCCTCCATGACATAAATCCATCATTTTAACCTTAACAATTTCAGGGTCTTAAAAAAGATTGGCTGTTAAGAGTACGACAGGTCATATAGTGGAGTAGCACTAAACAGACAGGTGAGTTTATCCTAGCTCACTGTAAGCCGGCTCTCTCGTGACATAAAACCGCCATTTTAACCTTGACGAGTTCAGGGTCTTAAAAAAAAGATTGACTTGTCAAGAGTTTGGTGGGTCACATGGCGGAGTAGCAAGTTGCAAACAGGCAGGTATAACCCATAATGTGGCGTTTCATGCCGGTCAAGAGGGTATGAAAGCTAAAACCGGTGGTTTGGAAGCCCCCAAGAGACCTTATGATCAAATAACAAAGACTCAGATGCACAGAAATGAAACGACAGAGGCCCTGAACTTCAGGGATGCCGGCTTTATTATATTGATCATAAAAGATATATACATTGACAAATGTATGTGCAAGGATGAGAGCCGGTGGCTCAAGTGTAGTAAGGCCGAAATGAGCAATGTTCCATGGCCGGCGGGTCTCCTCTTCTGACTTGCATGAATCCTTGTGCTCTTGTATATCAATGAGGTAGTAAGACCCGTTATTGAGATTTTTGCTGATCACAAAAGGCCCTTCCCAAGGAGGATAAAGCTTATGCATCCCTGTGTGGTCTTGAATCAAACGGAGCACTAAGTCGCCCTCTTGAAAGGTCCGGCTTCGGACTCTATGGCTATGATAGCGACGTAGATCTTGCTGGTATATCACCGAACGAGCCGCCGCAAGGTCACGCTCTTCATCCAAAACATCAAGTGCATTTTGTCGTGCCGTCTCATTATCAGCTTCAACATAAGCCGCCACTCTAGGCGAGTCATGACGGATATCACTTGGGAGAACCGCCTCTGCACCATAAACCATGAAGAAGGGCGTATAGCCTGTTGACCTATTGGGGGTGGTATTGATACTCCAAAGTACTGAAGGTAGCTCCTCAACCCAACAACCCGGCGTTCGCTTCAAAGGAACCATGAGCCGGGGCTTGATGCCTCTCAAAATTTCTTGATTAGCTCGTTCTACCCGACCATTAGACTGTGGATGTGCCACTGAGGAAACGTCAAGACGAATATGCTCTCTTTGACAAAACTCCTTCATCGCACCCTTAGAAAGATTAGCGCCATTATCAGTGATGATACTATGAGGGTATCCAAAACGGAAAATTAGCTTTTTAACAAACTGAACAGTTGTGGCTGCTTCACAATTGCTAACTGGCTCCGCCTCAACCCACTTAGTAAACTTGTCAACCACCACCAAAAGGTGGGTCTTCTTATCTTTAGACCTCTTGAAAGGTCCAACCATATCAAGCCCCCAAACTGCAAACGGCCAAGTTATTGGAATCATACGCAATTCTTGAGCCGGCACATGAGCCTGTCTTGCAAATTTCTGACACCCGTCACACTTGCTAACAATGTCTTCTGCATCAGCATGAGCCGTCAACCAATAAAACACATGACGAAAAGCTTTAGCCACCAAAGACTTAGAGTCGGCATGATGACCACAATCGCCTTCATGAATCTCTCGCAAAATTTCACGGCCCTCCTCGGGAGAAACACAACATTGAAACACACCTGTCACACTGCATCGGTGTAACTCGTCGTTGATGATAGTCATATACTTAGACCTCCTGGTTATTTGCCTTGCCAAAGTTTCATCCTCGGGTAACTCGCCCTGGGTCATATAAGTCAAATAAGGCAAAGTCCAATCTGGAATGGCATGAAGAGCCGCCACTAGCTGCGCCTCCGGGTCAGGGACGGCAAGGTCTTCTTCAGGCGGTAACTTGACGGAAGGATTGTGCAAGACATCGAGGAACACATTAGGAGGCACCGGCTTACGTTGAGACCCAAGCCGGCTTAAGGCATCAGCCGCCTCATTCTTCCGTCGATCAAGGTGATCCACCTGATAACCCTTGAAGTGACCAGCAATATTGTCAACCACCCGGCGATAAGCTGCCATGAGCGGGTCTTTAGAGTCCCACTTGCCTGAGACTTGTTGAGCCACAAGGTCTGAGTCACCCAGACACCTGACCCGGCTTAAATTTATCTCTTTGGCCATACGCAGGCCATGGAGTAAAGCCTCATATTTCGCTGCATTGTTAGTACAAGGAAACATTAGCCTTAAAACATAGCAAAATTTGTCACCTCGTGGGGAAGTCAAAATAACTCCAGCCCCCGAGCCTTCCAACTGCCTGGACCCATCAAAGTGGATTGTCCAATATGTGTTATCAGGCTTCTCCTCATGTGTTTGCAACTCTGTCCAATCATTGATAAATTCCACCAAAGCTTGAGACTTAATAGCTGTCCTTGGCACATATTTCAAACCATGAGGTCCAAGTTCGATTGCCCACTTAGCAACCCGGCCTGTGGCCTCTCTGTTTTGAATAATGTCTCCTAAGGGAGCAGAGCTGACATAGTACTAGGATGACCAAGAAAATAATGCTTCAGTTTGCGACTTGCCATGAACACCCCATACACCAGTTTCTGCCAATGTGGATATCGTTGCTTGGACTCAATCAGCACCTCGCTGACATAATAAGCCGGCCGCTGAACTGGGTACTCCTTACCCGCCTCCTTGTGCTCCACAACAACTGCCACACTGACAGCCTTACTATTAGCCGCCACATACAGGAGCAAAGGTTCTTTCTCAATGGGAGCCGCAAGGACGGGCGGCTCAGCTAGCTGTTTTTTGAGTGCCTCAAATGCCTCATTGGCAGCATCACTCCAGACAAAGTGATCTGTCTTCTTCATCATCTGGTATAAGGGAATTGCCTTCTCTCCCAAGCGACTTATAAACCGGCTCAAAGCCGTGATGCGACCCGCCAGGCGCTGGACGTCATTGACACACGTCGACTTAGCAAGTGAAGTGATGGCCTTAATCTTCTCTGGGTTAGCTTCAATACCTCGTTATGGAACCAGAAACCCCAACAGTTTACCTGCAGGCACACCAAAGACACACTTGGCCGGGTTAAGCATCATTTTGTAGACCCAGAGATTATCAAAAGTTTCCTTCAAATCATCAAGAAGAGTTTCCTTCTTCCTTGACTTAACCACAATATCATCCACATAAGCATGAACGTTGCGCCCAATCTGATTGTGAAAACAATTCTACACACAGCACTGGTAAGTCGCATGAGCACTCTTAAGCCCAAAAGGCATAGAAACATAGCAGAAAGCTCCAAAAGGGGTGATAAAAGAGTAAAAAGATGTCTTCTCTTGGTCCTTAAATGCCATCTTGATCTGATGATAACCAGAATAAGCATTCAGGAAACATAAACTCTCACAACCCGCCGTGGCATCAATAATCTGGTTGATACGAGGGAGAGCAAATGGATCAGCTGGACACGCCTTGTTAAGATCTGTGTAATCAACACACATATGCCAAGTGCCGTTCTTCTTGAGTACAAGCACAGGGTTAGCCAACCACTCTGGGTGAAAAACATCAATGATAAACCCAGCCGCTAAGAGCCGGGCCACTTCTTCTCCAATAGCTTTATGTCGCTCTTCATTGAAATGATGAAGGAACTGTTTAACCGGCTTAAACTTAGGATCCACATTAAGAGTGTGCTCAGTGAATTCTCTCGGTACACCCGGCATGTTAGAAGGTTTCCATGTAAAGATGCCCCGATTCTCACGGATGAACTCGATGAGCGCGCTTTCCTATTTAGGATCCATATTAGCCCCCACTGTGAATTGCTGAGATGAGTCGCCAGGGACAAAGTCAACCTGCTTAGTATCATCAGCCGACTTAAACTTCAACAAAGGGTCTTGCTCAGTGGTGGGCTTCTTCAAAGGGGTCATATCAGCCGGGTCAACATTATCCTTATAAAATTTAAGCTCCTCAGGGGCACAAGCCGACTCTGCATAAGCCGCATCTCCTTTCTCACACTCCAAAGCTATTTTCCGATCACCATGGACCGTAATAGTGCCCTTACGCCCTGGCATCTTAAGCTGTAAATAAACATAACAAGGTCGAGCCATAAATTTGGCATAAGCCGGCCGCCCAAACAAGGCATGATACGGACTCTTGATCTTGACCACTTCAAACCATAGCGTCTCTGCTCTGTAGTTATAGTCATCACCAAAAGCAACTTCCAGGGCAATCTTTCCTACAGGATATGCCGACTTACTAGGCACCACGCCATGAAAAACTGTAGAAGACGGCTTAAGATCCTTGTCAGTTAAGTTCATCCAGCGAAAGGCATCATAATACAGGATGTTGATACTGCTGCCACCATCCATGAGCACTTTAGTGAATTTATAACCCCCGACCTGAGGGGCTACCACCAACGCCAGATGACCCAGATTCTCAACCCGGGGCGGGTGATCCTCCCGACTCCATGTGATTGGATACTCTGACCATCGCAAGTATTGAGGCACCGCCGGCTCAATAGTATTGACCGCGCGCATATGAACCTTCTGATCTCGCTTGCAAAGACTTGTGGTGAAAACATGATCCTGGCCACCGTTGAGCTGTTTTGGATTACTCTGATATCCTGACTGATTACCTTGTTGCTGGTTACCCTCACCAGATTGTTGGTTATAACCACCCTGACTGCCCTATCCTTGATAACCAGAATTTGAACCGCCGCCACCAAAGTTGGGCCCCTGTGAACCGGATCCTGACCCGCCGGGCGGGCCATTATTGTTACCATTATTTTTCCTCCAAAGGATGGCTTACCGTTACCATTACGGCGCTGGTTTTTATATCCAGTGTTGGTGTTAGTTACAAGATCTGACCCGCCCTCGGGGTGTCTGCGCTTACCATCGTTACCCTGGTTGTTTCCATTGTGCCCTACCATATTCTGCTGCTGACCCTTACCATTACCACCCTTCTTGCCCTTGTTGGATTTCTCATCATCAGATCCAGGGTCCTTGGTGGTATCAGAGTCGGCATACTTAATAAGAGCCGCCATAAGCTCACCCATATCATTACAATGATGTTTAAGTCGCCCAAGCTTCTGCTTAAGGGGGGTAAAGTGGCAGTTCTTTTCCAAAACCAGAACCGCCTGACCCGCCGCAATACTGTCTGAAGAGTGCATAATAGCCGAGACCCGCCAGACCCAATGATGAGCCGACTCATCTTCACGCTGCACACAGTTATCAAGATCGATAATCGTCAAAGGTTGCTTGCATGTTCCTTTAAAGTTTTGAATGAACCGTGCTTTAAACTCTTCCCATGAATTGATGGAGTTGGCAGGCAATCCTTTTAACCAGGTTCGAGCTAGTCCATCCAACATCATAGTAAAATATTTGGCACATACAGCATCATTGACATCCAGCTTCTCCATGGCTAACTCATAACTCTCAATCCAGGCCTTAGGGGGAGATCAGTTGTATAGTTAGCCACCTTATGAGGACCCTTGAAATCCTTAGGCAGACGTTCATTACGTAAAGCTGGTACTAAACAAGGCACCCCAACAGACCTGGAAATTACACCAGCCCCTACTGACGCTGAAGGGGTCACCGGAGGCTGCTGATAAGCCCCTAGTTGAGCCGCCGTTGCGGCCTCCGCCTCTCGGCGAGCTTTGGCATCGTCCACAATCGCCTGAGCATGAGTAAGGGGCGGGTTATTCCCATGGGGTGGGTCATCCGGATTCAATCGACAACGTCGTTCGCTACTAGAAACCACCAGCGACTCAATGCGTCGGCTGTAACTGCGGCTTGGGAGGGGGGTCGAGTGCACCCGCTCACGACTGTGTGAATATTTCTCTTTTTGTGCAACCGCCGTCTAGAAGAGCTCAATTGCGTTCCGCACCTCAGCTGCGAAAGGCGTCTCATCCATAATAGGGATTGCATTGAGCCGGGTAGCCGCCGCTATCATGTTATCCACCGGGTTAGAATAATGGCCAGATGGTGTTGAAAAACATGGAGGCGGGGTCTGATCCCTGTGAGGCAGGTCTGGTAATCGAGGTTGAGCCACCGCCCCGCTCCCTGGGACTTCAGCCGCCCGGGCTGTACTTGGGTTACTTGGCCCTGCCCCAGGTGTGTTAAAAAGGTTTCGCGCCTCGTACTGCAAAGGCAGGCGGGTTTGGTACCTCCTTCGAAGAACAACATTGGACGCATTATGATCTAGACTAAAGCAAAAAGCCTCCGCCCTTATACGCTGTGACTCGGCATCCATCAGAGCTCGTTCTGTTGCCATCCTGGCGTTCTCTGCATTAAGATCCTCCTGAGCCTTGGCCACCTCATCTCGCACCTTTGCAACCTCTGCATTATGATGTTCTTGATTCGCTGTAGTAACCTCCGTTGCTAACAGGGTCGTCAAAGTGCCCAAGAGCTTAGACAAAACTTGAGCCGGCGGTTGAGCTGAGCCGCTAGCCCCAACTGTCGCAGCAGCAGTCGATCCAGATGTCATAGCCGCAGCTTTTGATGAGTCGAGAGCCGGCCCTGTACTAGCCAAGAATATAGCAGCCCGACACGGCGGCTCATAGGGATCCGGAATACTCTCACCATCGGAATAGCCCCCAAGCCCGCCATCTTGAAGCTGGTAGATTGACTCTGTTTCTCCAGTCGAGGACTCATCACCTGAGTAGATGAGAGTCTCTCCTCCGGACACAGAATCCTCCAAAAGGTCCGTGCCATGCGCAACCCAACGAAGACACGCTTTCGGCCAGGTTGAACCTTGGCGGGTCGCGCACACCGAGCCGGCTCGACGATGTCGGTGCAGATGTCCGGCTCAGGCTCTGATCCGCCAATCTTGCCGATGAAGACATGAATCCCGCCGAAGGGGACCCGGTACCATACTCGATTGAGTCGGCCTCAGGGCCCCAGCCAGCGTCGTCGATGTAGAGCTTGCTGCGGCGACTCTTAGTCATCCTGCCAACGGCGTATCCCTTGATCCCTGGGAAAGAGCCCTTCAAGAACTCGAAACCACCGTGCGCTGGCCCCATGGTGGGCGCCAACTGTCGTAGTTTTGTCACTGCAGATGCCCTTGTGAAAGGACTTAAGTATGGAGCCATCACAACGTAGGTTAGCTTGAAGGGGCTGGACGGGACGAGAGACACGAGTTTACCCAGGTTCGGCCCCTCACTCACGAGGTAAAAGCCTACGTCCTGCTTTGTGTTGTATTGATTGAGTATCGATTACAAGGGAGCGGAATCGCTTGACCTAGCTATCGATTGATTGTAACTTGAGTTAACCCACCACAGGATCTCGCCTTTATATACACAGGTCGAGGCCCTGGGCTTGCAAGAGTCCAAGTCAGATCACACAACGTGTCCAACTCAGGTTCTAAGTCGCCTTGCCTTGCTAGACAAGTCGCCATCGGGCGGCTCACCTCTCCGGGTTACAGCATCATCGCCTGGTCTTGGGCCTCCAACAGGCCCACCTCGTGAGCCGCCTCCAGTCTTCATATCTTCTCTTCTTGGGCCTACTTAGGCATTCTCTATTGAGTCGCCAACAGTCTAACCCGGCCCCTCCTGGGCGGGTCACACCACGGGGTTATACCCCCAACAGAATCTTTTAGTTTCTTGTTTTTCACTAGTTTGGTTTATAAAAGAAAACTATAAAAAATGAAAGTGAAGTTGCATAAAGTTCTTTATCTTTATGATGTCTTTCTTGAAAATGATGGTTCAAAAAATTGTGCCAAAGTGCTAGAAGAAGAATTCAATAAAATATTTGGAATAAAATATTTGAACAATAAGCATGATTGCAATGATATCAATATGAATTCTTTGAATATCCATGATGCTAATGATATGCAAAGCGATAAGCTTGGGGATGTTATATTTGATGAAGATGATATTTTTAGTCCCCCAAGTTTTGATGAGCAAGTTTATTATGATGATAGCATGCCTCCTATATATGATGATTATGTCGATGAAAGTGGGTTTGGAAGAGTGTCAACTCTAGGTAGTAATGATCCCACTATTTTGGAGGGTGTTGAATCTTATTACAATATTGATAAAAGTGGATTTGGAGAGGTGATGACTTTATTTAGTGATGAATCCACCACTTTGGAAGATGTTTCAATTGATTATGATAACAAAGTTGCTACCTATGATGATTATGGTGATGACATGTATGCTATAAAGAATAATGATAACCATGAAACTTGTCATCATGATTTTAATGTTCAATTTGATTATGTCAATCAAGTATCTCATGATAGTTATTTTGTTGAGTTTGCTCCCACTATTATGAAGGAGAATAAATTTTCTTATGTGGAGAGTAATACAATTTCTATGCTTGTGGATCATGAAAAGAATGCTTTATGTGATAGTTATTTTGTTGAATTTGTTCATGATGCTACTAAAAATTATTATGAGAGAGGAACATATCCTTTTACAAGATCAAGTTTCCTCTCTATGTGTTGAAAGTGTTGAAGTCATGCTTGTTTTGTTGGGAAACGTTGCATGGAAAACAAAAAAATTTCTATGCACAAGCAAGATCTATCAAGGAGATGCATAGCAACGAGAGGGGAGAGTATGTCTACGTACCCTCGTAGAACGTAAAAGGAAGCATTTAGTAATGTGGTTGATGTAGTCGAACTTCTTCGCGCTCCAACCGACCAAGTACCAAACGTACGGCACCTCCGCGTTCAGCACACGTTCAGCTCGGTGACGTCCTCCGCCTTCTTGATCCAGCAAGACGACGAGGTAGTGGATGAGTTCCGGCAGCACGACGGCATGGTGACGGTGATGGTGAACCTATCTCCGCAGGGCTTCGCCTAAGCACTACGAAAATATGACCGAGGGTGTAAACGGTGGAGGGGGGCGCCGCACACGGCTAAGCAATTGTTGTGGTTATGTGTGGTGCCCCCTCCCACATATATATAGGTGGGGGAGAGGGGAGAGGCCAAGGGGCGCCCCAAGTAGGGCCGAATCCTACTTGGGGACTTCCCCAAGCCGCCCCCTCTTCCATATATGAGTGCGAGAGGAAGGCAGGAGGACGAGTCCCCCCCCCCCTTTCCTTTATCTCACGAGGAGGGAAAGGCAGGAGGGGCCACCCCTCCACTTTCCTTCCCCTAGGGCCAGCCAGCCATGTAGAGGGGTGCACCAGCCCCCTAGTGGGCTGGTCTGTCCCCTCCTTTGGCCCATTAAGCCCATACACTTACTGGGGGTGTCCGGAACCCCTTCCGATGACCCGATGACTACCCGGTGCACTCCGAAACTATTCCGGTGTCCGAATACCATCATCCTATATATCAATCTTTACCTCTCGACCATTTCGAGACTCCTCGTCATGTCCGTGATCTCATCCGGGACTCCGAACAACATTCGGTCACCAAATCATATAACTCATATAACACTATATCGTCAACGAACGTTAAGCGTGCGGACCCTACGGGTTCGAGAACTATGTAGACATGACCGAGACACCTCTCTAGTCAATAACCAATAGTGGAACCTGGATGCCCATATTGGTTCCTACATATTCTAGAAAGATCTTTATGGGTCGAACTGTTATGACAACATACGTAATTCCCTTTGTCCGTCGGTATGTTACTTGCCCGAGATTCGATCGTCGGTATCTTCATACCTAGTTCAATCTCATTACTGGCAAGTCTCTTTACTCGTTCCATAATACATCACCTCTTAACTAACTCCTTAGTCATTTGCTTGCAAGCTTATGATGTGTATTATCGAGAGGGCCCAGAGATACCTCTCCGATACTTGGAGTGACAAATCCTAATCTTGATCTATGCCAACTCAACAAACACCTACGGAGATACCTGTAGAGCATCTTTATGATCACCCAGTTACGTTGTGATGTTTGATAGCACACAAGGTATTCCTTCTGTATCCGGGAGTTGCATAATCTCATAGTCGAAGGAATATGTATTTGACATGAAGAAAGCAATAGCAATAAACTGAACGATCAATATGCTAAGCTAACGGATGGGTCTTGTCCATCACATCATTCTCCTAATGATGTGATCCCATTATCAAATGACAACACATGTCTATGGTTAGGAAACCTTAACCATCTTTGATCAACGAGCTAGTCTAGTAGAGGCTTACTAGGGACACGATATTTGTTTATGTATTCACACATGTATTTAAGTTCCCGGTCAATACAATTCTAGCATGAATAATAAACCTTTATCATGATTTAGGAAATATAATAATAACCATTTTATTATTGCCTCTAGGGCATATTTCCATCAGTCTCCCACTTGCACTAGAGTCAATAATCTAGTTCACATCTTCATGTGATTAACACCCATAGTTCACATCGCCATGTGACTAACACCCAAAGAGTTTACTAGAGTCAACAATCTAGTTCACATCACCATGTGATTAACACCCAAAGAGTACTAAGGTGTGATCATGTTTTGCTTGTGAGAGAGGTTTAGTCAACGGGTCTGCCACATTCAGATCCGTATGTATTTTGCAAATTTATATGTCTACAATGCTCTGCCTGGAGCTACTCTAGCTAATTGCTCCCACGTTCAATACGTATCCAGATTGAGACTCAGAGTCATCCGGATTGGTGTCAAAGCTTGCATCGATGTAACCCTTTATGATGAACTCTTTATCACCTCCATAATCGAGAAACATTTCCTTAGTCCTCTTTAGGTACCTAAGGATAATTTTGACCATTGTCCAGTGATCCACTCCTGGATCACTGTGACGCCCCGATAATTAAGCTACAGTAAGCTCACCCTAATGTGCCATGTCATCATGATTTATTAAAGCCATTTTGCCACTTGATGAAAACCGAGTCAAATTCAAATTTCAAATAACAAGTCAAATTCTTATTTCTTCCAACTGTCAAATAAAAATATTGGTGGTGTTGCAAATATTCATTAACTAATTATCATGAATAAACCAACATTATTTGAGTTACTAAAATTACCCTAACCTAATTAAAACTGAGCTAGCAACGCTTAATTGATCCATTTCAGTTTAAATAAATGTTTAGGCTTTTCCAAATATTTCCAAAGCTGGTGTGTGGCCTTGATACATTGTCTAGTATTTATATGTGGAATTTCAAGTGCAACGAAAGTTAGTTGTTATTAACTTAAATGGCAAAACAGTGTGGAAAATGAAAACCCAAAAAAAATTGAAAAGGAACAAAACCTACTGCCCAACTGGGCTCTAGTCCATAGGAGCCGGCCCAACCTAGCTAGCGACACCCTCCTCCTCTCTCCTCCACCTGTCGAACATGACCGAGCGCTGGACGCCGTCCCAACCATGCCAGCTCGTCGCCTGTGTCACTACAGACATGGCGGGGTGGATAAGAACGCCAGCGTCGACGCGTTGGATATTCCCGAGATCTTTTTCCCCTCCCCCACGAGCTGCTGCATCTTCTCCCACCATGGCCGCTTCTGCCGTCGTTGCCGCCCTGCCGCACGCGTAGCAACGGAGCACCCCGCACCAAGCCACCGCATCCACCAGCTCCGCCGTCGACTGCTTCGTCATCCACATCAACCTGTGGGAGCCGGGAGCCCCTGCATCAAGCCCTGTGATGTCGTCTTCTTCCTCGGCCCCAACGAACGTCGTCATCAATTCCAGCACCGTCGAGCCTCCCCGAGCCCACCTTGCTCATCTACAGGCTCACTGTGAGCCCCTCTTCCTTTTCCCCTCTGCTTCCCCCTCGGATTCATGTCGTATCACCGGCGTCCGCGAGCACCGAACTCCGCCGTCCGCCATGGCTGACGGGGGTCGAGCACCCCGTGCTCCTCTGCCCGACGCAGTGTTCCGGGTGTGCTCCTGGCACTGCCAGGAGGCCGATGAGCCCATCCACTCCCCTTGCCGCGCCCTCTAGCCCTGGATCCACCCTTGTCGTCGCTCCGGCCGCCGCCTCGCTCATCCCCTGCACCTCGACGCACGCATCCGCGCACGCCCGCACTGCCCACTTGCCGGCACCTGCCCGTGTTCGCTCCCTGACTGCATCCGCCATCGCGCGCCTGCTGTGCCCGCAAGCCCAGCGCTCGTCTGCTGCTCTGTACTGCTGCTGCTGCTGTCTGCGCACTACTGCTTCTGCTGAAGCTGCCGCCCCCAGCTGCGCTGCTACCTCCCGCTGCTTCTACCACCACGCCAGCCGCTGCCGCCGGCTGCTGGTGTACGCGCTCGCGCCGACCGCCCCCTCCCTCCGGCCGCGCCCTACGCCGCCTCCGGCCCGCCCCACTGGCCGCCGCCTCCGCATGCCGCGCCACGGCCCGGCCACGGCCAGCCCAGCCACCGCCCGCTTGCCGCGCGCTGCCGCTGAAGATGGTGCTATAGTACCGTCGATGGTACAGTAGCGATGGCACTATTCATTGCGCTAGCTTTTGCGAAATCATGTTGAACACCCTTATGTACAGCAGCAAAACAACATCAAAACGTTTCCGAACGTGGGTAAAAATTATACGGAGATGTAGTACACTTGACGATGTTCAAATGTTTCCATTGGACTAAATTCAATTGAGGCATAGATTAAATGCTATGAAAATGTCAAATTGCTACGTTCTGTTAAAAATGTAACAACTAAACAGTTTCTGGAATTAACATCGAGTGGCACTTTTCGTACAGAATTCTAATTAACCAAATGAACTCTATCAGTGGTGCAATTGATACCATCTTGTAGATCACAGGAAAGTGATCAACATTGATATAAGGCACTAATCCATAGGATGAATAGAACTCTAGATATAGCCTTTGGAAGACAGCCAAATAATGTTTGAAACTGAGGACTTAGCCAAATTTCAGTGAATTTAGAAAATTATTTAAAACTTCGAAAAATCATAGAAAATAAACCGTAATCCGGATCGAAAAACTTTGAACATGAAAGTTGCTCAGAACGATGAGACGAATCCGAATACGCAGTCTGTTCGTCCCTCACATGTCCCTAGCATAGCGAACCTGCAACCGTCCCCCTCTGTTCCATCCGCCCGAAAATGCCTAACACCAGGAATGTTTTCCCGGATGTTTTCCCCCTTCGCCGGTATCACCTATCCCTGCATTAGATCACCCCTGGCACCGTGTATTCCCTTGTTATATTTTGTGATGCTTTGTTTGCTCCGTATTTACTGTTTTCTCCCCCCCCCCTCTTCTTCTCCGGTAGACCCCGAGACCGGCGCTGATGCCACTGAGTAAGACTACGTCACCGAAGACCCTTCTTCCTGTGCAACAGAGCAACCAGGCAAGCCCCCCTTTGATCAACCCGATATCGCCTATTCCTTCTCTCTACTGCTTGCATTAGAGTAGTGTAGCATGTTACTGCTTTCGGTTAATCCTATTCTGCTGCATAGCCTGTCTTTGCTACTACTGTTGATACCTTACCTGCAATCCTAAAATGCTTAGTATAGGTTGCTAGAATTACATCAGTGGCCCTACACTCTTGTCCGTCTGCCATGCTATACTACTGGGCCGTGATCACTTCGAGAGGTGATCACGGGTTTATATTTTATACTATTACATACTTATGTTTCATTTCAGAGATGGTGGCTGAAGGGGCAGGTGGTTCCATCCAGGTAGTGGTGGGCCTAGGTTCCCGACGGCCCGCGAGTGTTACTTTGTGGCGGAGCGACAGGGCAGGTTGTGACCACCTAGGAGACAGGTGGGCCTGGTCCTGGTCGGCGTCCGCGGTTATATCAATTAACACGCTTAACGAGATTGGGTATTTGATCTGAGTCTGGCTACGAGCCTATACGCGCTAACCACCACGCGGGAACAGTTATGGGTACTCGACGTCGTGGTATCAGCCGAAGCCTCCTAGACGTCAGCGACTGAGCGGCGCGCGCCGGGTTGGACCGCGTAACGCAACTTCCTTTGTAATGGAGGTTGCTAGGTCTGCTCACCGGCCGCCCACGCAACATGCAGGTGTGCAATGGGAGATGGGCCCAGACCCCTGCGCGCATAGGATTTAGACCGGTGTGCTGACCTCTCTGTTAGGCCTAGGTAGGGCTGCGACGTGTTGATCTTCCAAGGCCGGGTATGACCCAGGAAAGTGTGCCCGACCAGAGGGATCGAGCGTGTTGGGTAATGTGGTGCACCCCTGCAGGGAAGTTTATCTATTCGAATAGTCGTGTCCCTCGGTAAAAGGACGACCCGGAGTTGTACCTCGACCTTATGACAACTAGAACCGGATACTTAATAAAACACACCCTTTCAAGTGCCAGATACAACCCGGTGATCGCTCTCTCACAGGGAGACGAGGAGAGGATCGTCGGGTAGGTTTATGCTATGCGATGCTACTTGGTGAACTTACCATCTACTCTCTTCTACATGCTGCAAGATGGAGGCTGCCAGAAGCGTAGTCTTCGACAGGATTAGATATCCCCCCTCTTATTCTGGCTTTCTGCAGTTCAGTCCACTGATATGGCCCTTTACACATATACCCATGCATTTGTAGTGTAGCTCCTTGCTTGCGAGTACTTTGGATGAGTACTCACGGTTGCTTTGCTCCCCCCTTTTTTCCCCTTTTCTTTTCTTTCTGGTTGTCACAACCAGATGCTGGAGTTCAGGAGCCAGACGCCACCGTCGACGATGACCCCTACTACTCTGGAGGTGCCTACTACTACGTGCAGGCTATCGATGATGACCAGGAGTAGTTTAGGAGGATCCCAGGCAGGAGGCCTGCGCCTCTTTCGATATGTATCCCAGTTTGTGCTAGCCATCTTATGGCAACTTGTTTAACTTATGTCTGTACTCAGATATTGTTGCTTCCGCTGACTCGTCTATGATCGAGCACTTGTATTCGAGCCCTCGAGGCCCCTGGCTTGTATTATGATGCTTGTATGACTTATTTTACTTTTAGAGTTGTGTTGTGATATCTTCCCGTGGGTCCCTGATCTTGATCATACACGTTTGCGTGTATGATTAGTGTACGATCGAACCGGGGGCATCACAAGTTGGTATCAGAGCCGACTGCCTATAGGAATCCCTCTTTCAAACTCCTTGGCCGAAGTTGAGTCTAGTCAAAGAAAACTATTTTACTAACATGGCTGTGTGGCTTACGGGCCCACGTCGCCATTGGGTGGTATTAGGATCTTTTATTCCTCGTCTATACTCTGGGACTCTGATCTCTCTTCTATTCGGGTTAAAATGAATTTACTAACTCAAACATTAGGATCTCGTGATTACATCCACCCGAAGAGCCCCTCACTGCAGATGATCGCCTGCTTCACCAGAAGGTTCCGGAGATGCTATTCGATGTTTTCCCGAGACACCTGTGTCCACCGCCTTTGCAAACTCCCTACCGCTGTTATCTCCTTATGGATAACTACATACACTAGCCACAATTACATTCAATCCCATTGATCTTGTTATTACAAGATGCCCCGAACTGCTCTTCGTTGTTCCGACAATCCTTGGGGTTACTGCCTTGCAGTTCTTGCCTCATCAATACCCCCTACGGATAATTCCCCGCACTTACCAAGTATCCGTTCTTCCCCCTTTGTTCATACGATTCCCAAGATACATTGGAATACTATTCAATCTTCCAAAAATCCTTAGCAGCTTATTGCTCTGCAAATACTTGTCTGCTGGCATTATGGATGCTTTCCATATAACTGGCAATATTCATTAGTATCCTTTGACACCGTCATTTTCATCTTATTGATTCAACATGAGTGCGAATGCACGCATTCATCAGTTGATCCTTTCTAATTATCTTCCAGCTCAGACGTCCTTTTGAACATGAGCTGGTTCTCGACCAATCAAATTGCCGTCGATTGTACCCCTAAGGCTATTCAACTTATCCATCCCTAATCAGAGCGTTGCTTCTGATCCCTTGACTTGGAATTCATAATTCCTTTGTTATCTAAGCATCAAATTATTCAGATGTCCTATAATCCAATGCCTTTGCGTTCTTTCTTCATCTGGTTGTGTGCCGATGCTCACATCAGCTCCGCTATGGACATCCGATCCTTCGTCGGATTATTTATCGACAGTGTCCTTCATATTTAACTGCCTTGTGAATTCTTCCATGATACATAATGCATTTGGTAAATTGTATCCTCTGTGTTCCCAACCATACTCTGCTTTCGAGCTTGTATAATTTACTCCTGAAGCGTTATATGTTCCTAAGATGCCCTATGGGATGAACATATACCTTCCCTAAACCGTGTGAACCCGAAAGTTTACACAAGACATTCTCTTCTGGTGTTTTACCAGATACTTTTCAATTCTACAACTTCTTCGTAGACGAGAAGCAAATGAAATGTTATGCATTGAAGAAGTGGGAGTCGACCCCGAACCTTTGTGTTCTTGCCCATGGACTCGATGTGGAGCTTATCATGAAAGCTTCTTGCAAGAATATTTAATCATTTGAATAATTCTTTCGGTGTCATTGAATTGGGTCCCTTGCAACTATGGTTCCGACCATGCTAACTTTATTTAATATATTCCTGAGAGGAAACCATTCCAGTGCCTCGTCTATTTTTGACAAGGTTAAAGTATCTGCTATCGCAAGTCAACGATCTAGTTCAGTTTCTATCCTGATCTACCTTCGAGTATTACCCTCCGGTATCTCGAGAATATCAAAGAACTGTGTTGCTTCCTATGGGTCTTCATCTAGTATTGCTTCTCACCGATTTCAGATTTCCCCCCCGGGTTCTGAGTTATTGGTCACTCGAGAACATCGATAAGTGAATCGATTCCGCACTCCGATTCAATAACTCTAAGTAATTTTCGTTGCTTATGAGTTTAATAATCCTTCAAGCCATTCCTAGCCTGATCGATTATATAATTATCGTGCTAAATTTTAACTGTGCTACCTGGTCCTTCATCTTGGAGCACAACATTTTGACGATGAGCCAAGCCTACGTCGATCTTCCTCGTCATATCATCTCGCCTTGAACAGCAAGCTTGATTTCGAGTTTGTGTCATACCCTTGGTTCCAATAACCTTTCGCTTCATCATTCCTTTGACTTGATGTCATCACCGACCGATTACATCTTCATGAAATCTCCCAACAAATGTGTCGTGATCATCATCGGCATTCTGAGCTCTTCCAGGATATCAATTGAGTTCATGATGAGAAATACCATCCTTGCCCTCGATGATTTGTGTTATCATCGACCACTTTATTGACTTCCCTCCAACACAGAACTTGTTCTTGTTTTGTGTTGTACCTTGAATTCCTTGACATCCAGCTTAAGCTATGTTCTACCTTGAAGTATTACTGTCTTTTATGTCAAGGAGGTTGTGAGAATTGCTCCACCTCTTAAGAATTCTTGGTATAGTGATACTTCTCGCCATCTACATTCTTTTCTTGGTCCCCGTGTTGATTCTAACCACGATCCCAACAAGTGAACGGTGCTATTTGGATTATGTACTAATAGCAACCCTATTGCTTTGAAGTTAATGATTGACAGTTCATTCTTAGACTTTCGGTTATTGAATCACCAATCTAACAATTGATCATGCTACCTAAGCACATGTCTCGGGTGCACCGTTCAACCAATGTTTAATTGTGTATGTTTCCCTCGAGCATACATCATCATCATCATCATATCATTTGATCTGACAAATGATATCTCCTTGTTGGCATAATTGTGGAAATCCATCTTTTGGAAACCTCGATGAATTGTCGCCGAGTCCATCAGCCACCTCCTCATCCTCTCCTTGGTTTAATGATAAACTCTTGTTTCGGAACTTGCTTCCATAGTTCATTTCCCGAGAATCTTGCGATGTCATCCCATCAAATTGTGTTGCACCTTTTTCTTCTCAGGCGTCCTGAGTCTGAGGTATCCTGACACCAATCGGATCCGAGTCTCGGTCAGATATGATGGTTGGAACATATTTCCAAGAGTTATGACGCTGGTCTTTATATGACCCGGTAAGGTGATGTCATGCCTTGCACACCTGGCCGGAGGACCTACTGCTATAGTTTCCTTTTTAGCAAGGTTAACCATTCTTCCATGAGGAAATTGTAAGACTTATTCTTGAGTTGTTCTTGATGGATCCCTTGTGTATTCAAAGCCTGACCTTTATCTGATAACCCTGTCAATGCTATCTCGAAGCATGACTATGGTACTCCGTACATCCTTAAGAACATTGGAGGCCCAATGCTAAATGTTTCTTGAACAGTTATCCAAACACCGTTGTATGGGTACATATGATGATTCTTCTTACCCCTTTTATCTAAATGGTCATGTCTTTGTTCTCCTGACACGTATATCATGCCCTGCTTAACCCTGGGAAGGATATACTCCTATTACTTGTGTTTAAACAAATTTTCCTTTCCATTGGTTTGTTTAAACTGATAATCACATTTCCCTTTCCATTGGTTTGTTTAACCTTTCTTGTGATCTATAAGATATGAACAGAAATAAATCCCTGCTTAAGTAAGCACCTCGGTGTACAACTCTGTCAGCAAGACCCTGTTACTATATGTAGATAACATTTCGGTAATCACCGATGGACGAGAACTTTGCCTATTGGTCCGCCTCGTTTCAACAAGCAGGAAAATGGTTCTCTTCGTCCCTCGCCCTTGGTACCAACGATGTTGCCGACATAACTGACAGGCTATGCTCTGACCTACCCTGCTATCATGACCGTACAAGATGTCACTGCTCCTTCTACTTTTAACCCACATGGTGGGCCATAACCCACAGTTCCACAGAACCGAAACCTGACTCTCCTGTACACCCCTGTTTCCAAAGTTATTCCTCACGTTTGGCTTCGTATGTAATTCACGAGCCACCTTCCTAGTGATAAATTCTTGTACCAGACATAATACTTATACTCGTTGCTTTGGACCCCTTTTCACACCTTGTTCAGACATCGAACGATTGTCTATCCGTTAGAAACTCTTTATTGTACCTTCGTACTTTGCTCTCGATGTGTCTTGTTTGTTCCAATCGAGAGATACTCAGATGTTCATTAATGGGATAACCTCCATATGATTACCCCTTTAAGCATTCTATCATTGTCGAGTTACCCCTTGACCCTTCGTAAGTACGGTGAAGATACTGAAGGAAGAACGGCAACTTCATCATGGTGCATTGATGCGGAGAAATAAAGACATCAATGTAATGGATCGACCTCTTCGAGAAGAGCAACCAAGACCGAGAAGATCCGTTAGAATTTCGTAACCGGAACTTTCCCCCTTACTCCCCCGCTTAAATCTCGGGACGAGATTTCTTGTAGTGGAGGAGAATTGTGACGCCCCGATAATTAAGCTACAGTAAGCTCACCCTAATGTGCCATGTCTTCATGATTTATTAAAGCCATTTTGCCACTTGATGAAAACCGAGTCAAATTCAAATTTCAAATAACAAGTCAAATTCTTATTTCTTCCAACTGTCAAATAAAAATATTGGTGGTGTTGCAAATATTCATTAACTAATTATCATGAATAAACCAACATTATTTGAGTTACTAAAATTACCCTAACCTAATTAAAACTGTGCTAGCAACGCTTAATTGATCCATTTCAGTTTAAATAAATGTTTAGGCTTTTCCAAATATTTCCAAAGCTGGTGTGTGGCCTTGATACATTGTCTAGTATTTATATGTGGAATTTCAAGTGCAACGAAAGTCAGTTGTTATTAACTTAAATGGCAAAATAGTGTGGAAAATGAAAACCCAAAAAAAATTGAAAAGGAACAAAACCTACTGCCCAACTGGGCTCTAGTCCATAGGAGCCGGCCCAACCTAGCTAGCGACACCCTCCTCCTCTCTCCTCCACCTGTCGAACATGACCGAGCGTTGGACGCCGTCCCAACCACGCCAGCTCATCGCCCGTGTCGCTACAGACACGGCGGGGTGGATAAGAACGCCAGCGTCGACGCGTTGGATATTCCCGAGATCTTTTTCCCCTCCCCCACGAGCTGTTGCATCTTCTCCCACCATGGCCGCTTCTGCCGTCGTCGCCGCCCTGCCGCACGCGTAGCAACGGATCACCCCGCACCAAGCCACCGCGTCCACCAGCTCCGCCGTCGACTGCTTCGTCATCCACATCAACCTGTGGGAGCCGGGAGCCCCTGCATCAAGCCCTGTGACGCCGTCTTCTTCCTCGGCCCCAACGAACGTCGTCATCAATTCCAGCACCGTCGAGCCTCCCCGAGCCCACCTTGCTCATCTACAGGCTCACTGTGAGCCCCTCTTCCTTTTCCCCTCTGCTTCCCCCTCGGATTCATGTCGTATCACCGGCGTCCGTGAGCACCAAACTCCGCCGTCCGCCATGGCTGACGGGGGTCGAGCACCCCGTGCTCCTCTGCCCGACGCAGTGTTCCGGGTGTGCTCCTGGCACTGCCAGGAGGCCGATGAGCCCATCCACTCGCCTTGCCGCGCCCTCTAGCCCCGGATCCACCCTTGCCGTCGCTCCGGCCGCCGCCTCGCTCATCCCCTGCACCTCGACGCACGCATCCGCGCACACCCGCACTGCCCACTTGCCGGCACCTGCCCGCGTTCGCTCCCTGACTGCATCCACCATCGCGTGCCTGCTGTGCCCGCAAGCCCCGCGCTCGTCTGCTGCTCTGTACTGCTGCTGCTGTCTGCGCACTACTGCTTCTGCTGAAGCTGCCGCCCCCAGCTGTGCTGCTATCTCCCGCTGCTTCTACTGCCACGCCAGCCGCTGCCGCCGGCTGCTGGTGTACGCGCTCGCGCCGACCGCCCCCTCCCTCCGACCGCGCCCTACGCCGCCTCCGGCCCGCCCCACTGGCCGCCGCCTCCGCATGCCGCGCCACGGCCCTGCCACGGCCAGCTCAGCCACCGCCCGCTTGCCGCGCGCTGCCGCTGAAGATGGTGCTACAGTACCATCGATGGTACTGTAGCGATGGCACTATTCATTGCGCTAGCTTTTGCGAAATCATGTTGAACACCCTTATGTACAGCAGCAAAACAACATCAAAACGTTTCCGAACGTGGGTAAAAATTATATGGAGATGTAGTACACTTGACGAGGTTCAAATGTTTCCATTGGACTAAATTCAATTCAGGCATAGATTAAATGCTATGAAAATGTCAAATTGCTACGTTCTGTTAAAAATGTAACAACTAAACAGTTTCTGGAATTAACATCAAGTGGCACTTTTCGTACAGAATTCTAATTAACCAAATGAACTCTATCAGTGGTGCAATTGATACCATCTTGTAGATCACAGGAAAGTGATCAACATTGATATAAGGCACTAATCCATAGGATGAACAGAACTCTAGATATAGCCTTTGGAAGACAGCCAAATAATGTTTGAAACTGAGGACTTAGCCAAATTTCAGTGAATTTAGAAAATCATTTAAAACTTCGAAAAAACATAGAAAATAAACCGTAATCCGGATCAAAAAACTTTGAACATGAAAGTTGCTCAGAACGATGAGACGAATCCGAATACGCAGTCTGTTCGTCCCTCACATGTCCCTAGCATAGCGAACCTGCAACCGTCCCCCTCTGTTCCATCCGCCCGAAAATGCCTAACACCGGGAATGTTTTCCCGGATGTTTTCCCCCTTCGCCGGTATCACCTATCCCTGCATTAGATCACCCCTGGCACCGCGTATTCCCTTGTTATATTTTGTGATGCTTTGTTTGCTCCGTATTTACTGTTTTCTCCCCCCCCCCTCTTCTTCTCCGGTAGACCCCGAGACCGGCGCTGATGCCACTGAGTAAGACTACGTCACCGAAGACCCTTCTTCCTGTGCAACAGAGCAACCAGGCAAGCCCCCCTTTGATCAACCCGATATCGCCTATTCCTTCTCTCTACTGCTTGCATTAGAGTAGTGTAGCATGTTACTGCTTTCGGTTAATCCTATTCTGCTGCATAGCCTGTCTTTGCTACTACTGTTGATACCTTACCTGCAATCCTAAAATGCTTAGTATAGGTTGCTAGAATTACATCAGTGGCCCTACACTCTTATCCGTCTGCCATGCTATACTACTGGGCCGTGATCACTTCGAGAGGTGATCACGTGTTTATATTTTATACTATTACATACTTATGTTTCTGTTCAGAGATGGGGGCTGAAGGGGCAGGTGGTTCCATCCAGGTAGTGGTGGGCCTAGGTTCCCGACGGCCCCCGAGTGTTACTTTGTGGCAGAGCGACAGGGCAGGTTGTGACCACCTAGGAGACAGGTGGGCCTGGTCCTGGTCGGCGTCCGCGGTTATATCAATTAACACGCTTAACGAGATTGGGTATTTGATCTGAGTCTGGCTACGAGCCTATACACGCTAACCACCACGCGGGAACAGTTATGGGTACTCAACGTCGTGGTATCAGCCGAAGCCTCCTAGACATCAGCGACTGAGCGGCGCGCGCCAGGTTGGACCGCGTAACGCAACTTCCTTTGTAATGGAGGTTGCTAGGTCTGCTCACCGGCCGCCCACGCAACGTGCAGGTGTGCAATGGGAGATGGGCCCAGACCCCTGCGCGCATAGGATTTAGACCGGCGTGCTGACCTCTCTGTTAGGCCTAGGTAGGGCTGCGACGTGTTGATCTTCCGAGGCCGGGTATGACCCAGGAAAGTGTGCCCGGCCAGAGGGATCGAGCGTGTTGGGTAATGTGGTGCACCCCTGCAGGGAAGTTTATCTATTCGAATAGCCGTGTCCCTCGGTAAAAGGACGACCCGGAGTTGTACCTCGACCTTATGACAACTAGAACCGGATACTTAATAAAACACACCCTTTCAAGTGCCAGATACAACCCGGTGATCGCTCTCTCACAGGGCGACGAGGAGAGGATCGTCGGGTAGGTTTATGCTATGTGATGCTACTTGGTGAACTTACCATCTACTCTCTTCTACATGCTGCAAGATGGAGGCTGCCAGAAGCGTAGTCTTCGACAGGATTAGATATCCCCCCTCTTATTCTGGCTTTCTCCAGTTCAGTCCACTGATATGGCCCTTTACACATATACCCATGCATTTGTAGTGTAGCTCCTTGCTTGCGAGTACTTTGGATGAGTACTCACGGTTGCTTTGCTCCCCCCTTTTTTCCCCTTTTCTTTTCTTTCTGGTTGTCACAACCAGATGCTGGAGTTCAGGAGCCAGACGCCACCGTCGACGATGACCCCTACTACTCTGGAGGTGCCTACTACTACGTGCAGGCTGTCGACGACGACCAGGAGTAGTTTAGGAGGATCCCAGGTAGGAGGCATGCGCCTCTTTCGATATGTATCCCAGTTTGTGCTAGCCATCTTATGGCAACTTGTTTAACTTATGTCTGTACTCAGATATTGTTGCTTCCGCTGACTCGTCTATGATCGAGCACTTGTATTCGAGCCCTCGAGGCCCCTGGCTTGTATTATGATGCTTGTATGACTTATTTTACTTTTAGAGTTGTGTTGTGATATCTTCCCGTGGGTCCCTGATCTTGATCGTACACGTTTGCGTGTATGATTAGTGTACGATCGAACTGGGGGCGTCACAATCACTATTGTACCTCCTTGCCAAACTCATGGCAAGGCACACAACAGGTCTGGTACACAGCATGGCATACTTTATAAAACCTATTGCTGAGGCATAGGGAATAACTTTCATTCTCTCTCTATCTTCTGTCGTGGTCGGGCTTTGAGTCTTACTCAACTTCACACCTTGCAACACAGGCAAGAACCCTTTCTTTGACTGATCCATTTTGAACTTCTTCAAAATTTTGCCAAGGTATGTGCTTTGTGAAAGTCCTATTAAGCGTCTCGATCTATCCCTATAGATCTTGATGCCCAATATGTAAGTACCTTCACCGAGGTCTTTCATTGAAAAATTCTTATTCAAGTATCCTTTTATGCTATCCAAAAATTCTATATCATTTCCAATCAACAATATGTCATCCACATATAATATCAGAAATGCTACAGAGCTCCCACTCACTTTCTTGTAAATACAGGCTTCACCGTAAGTCTGTATAAAACCATATGCTTTGATCACCTCATCAAAGTGTATATTCCAACTCCGAGATGCTCGCACCAGTCCATAGATGGATCGTGTAGCGACCCGACCCGAATGGATCGAATCTCTGTGTTCAAGTGTCATCCCTGGATCGGTAATGCTGACACACACAGTACTTGAGGGATTTATAACAGAGTAGCAATCACACACTTATTACATCGAATGTCTCAAAAGAGAACTGATTACAATAAATATGGCTTAAGGCCATCTAAATAAGATAACAGCGGAAGGCTTGGAAGATAAGGTGAGTCCATCAACTCCAACGGCATAGCTGAGTGCACGACAACGACCTAGCACACCTTACTCTTCGTCTGAAAAGTCTGCAACATGATACGTTGCAGCCCGAAACGGGTCAGCACATGGAATATGCTGGCAATATAACACAGTAGAGCAATGAACAGAATAAATGCTAATACTACATGCATATTTGGCTGGTGGAAAAGCTCTAGGGTTATACTGTTTTACGAAAAGCCAATTTTTCCCTACAACAAAGGAATATATTTTATTTAACTATCATGGTGGTTGTTGAACATTGAGAAGGTAAAACCCCCTCTCAATCCCAATTAAAAGTAATCATTAATCCCAACAAATTAATTTAGAGTGATGGGATTCAATATGATGATCCAAGAACCAGATACTCAAGATGTCCATAACCGGGGACACGGCTAATCATGATTAGTTTGTACACTCTGCAGAGGTTTGTGCACTTTTCCCCACAAGACTCGATCTCCTCCGTTGGATTTCTCGCACTTCATGGTGTTTGAGAAACGGATGACCGAGACACAGTCTTTCAGAAACATTTACTCTTTACTCTGGGTAGACAGTTACACCTACTTTCCCCTACATCTGCTAGCCTACCACTGAAAGAGGTCATGTAACATACTCAACTATGCTAGAGCCCATAATAGCTTGTGGCTGCACACGGAAGTTTCTAGCATGAATAATCTTATGATCCCTTTGAGCCTGGGTGGCGGACCGTAGGAGGATCACACGGTATATCCCCGGGATCTCCTAGGACAACACTGGTATATCCCCAGGTGCCCAAACAAGCAATCCACCCAGATGTGTATTAAAGTTGCCGCCTTAAGTTGAACCGTTAAAAAAATCTCACATCTGTCATGGATACACTCAAAACCCAATCCACGTCTACGAGCATAGCATGGCAACATAAGCATAGCGTAGAAGTAACTCCCAAGGGTTTGTTATTAAAAAAAAGGCAATAGGTTCTACCTCATCATCTACTTCCCAGTACCCACAAGTTAAACACATCCTAATCATGCAATATTTGAGGGTTGAAACTAATGCATAAAAACTGGGTAACGAAGAAGTATGATCAATGTGTTACTTGCCTTGCTGACGATCTGCAAATCCTAGAGACTCGTAGAAGCACGCTTCGCACTCCGGGTACTCTATCGCAAACAAACAATAGCATACATAAGCAATCAAGCGAAGATGCACGGGTAAAACCTAGATAAGAAGATCTAACCAGAAAGTTCAACCTAAGAACTCCGGTTTGCAAAAAGAATCAAATCAAACAAAGCAACGAAACTCAAACTGCGAAAGAAACAAGCTTTGATTACTAATCTGGACTAAAGTCAAATTTTACAGTAGCAAAAACTTGTTTAAGTTGGTTAAACAGAAAGAGGGCTTCGAGACGAAGATCTAGGCGCTTGAATCGCCTGATTCCGACAAACGAGCGAAAAGTTATACTAAAACGAAAATCGGATCAGGAATCGCGATCGAAAATAATCGCGAAAAATCCGAGAAAAAGAAAAACTAACGAACAGGCTAACGATCGAACGTTCGCTGTCTGCGGTTAACTCACGAAAACCGTTCGTTAAAACGAACGTACGGACGAACGTCCGCTAGATAGCTAAACCGGGAAAACCGAATGAACCGATAAAATTAAAAAAACGCATCTAGGGTTTCTAAAAAAACCGATCGGTTTTTACCTAAACCAAAAAAAACCGGGCGTCGGATCCGGCGAGCGGCGGCTCCGGCGAGGCGAGGTGCTGCGGGGCGGCGGGGTGCGGCGCGGCGGCGCGAGCGGCGTGCGGCGGCGAGGCTGCAGCGGCGGCGGCGCTCGGGAGGCGGGGCGGCGGCGGCGGCGGCGCGGCGAGCGGCGGCAGCGGCAGCAGCAGCGTGCGGCGGCGGCGGCGGTGGCTCCGGCGGGGCGGGTCGAGAGAGAGGGGGGGCGGGCCTCGCCTTTTATAGGCGGGGTCTGGGGAGGCGTGGGCGAGGGGCCAGGGAGGCCGAGTCGGCCACAGCCGCCGGCTGCGCGTGCGGGAGGCGGAGTCCTCCCGGGGTCGGGGACGGCGCGGTGCTGGGCCGGCTGGGCTTCGGCCCAGTCGGTCCGAAGTTTTTTTTTTTAAATAAATCCTGACGCAGAAAAACAAAGAAAAGAAATACTAAACGGACTCCAAAAATCCTGAAATAAATTTTCCCCGTCCTCTAAAAAAATGCCGGACGAGATGAACATTTATTTGGGACTCTAATGCAATTTTGAAAAACGCATATTTTTCCTAAATTCAAATAAAATTGCAATAAAATCCAAATAAAATATTTATTTGATTTCAATATTTTTCCTCCAATATTCCATTTATTTTGGAGAAGTCATATTATCTCCTCTCATATATTTTTAATATGAAATATTTTCGGAGAGAAAAATAATTAAACCAAATTGATCCTTGTTTCAATATTTGAGAAAATTCAAATATGAAAATGGTGAAATCCCCAACTCTCTCTGTGGGTCCTTGAGTTGCCCAGGATTTCGAGGATCGCAAAACAAAATGCATTAAAATATGATATGCAATGATGATCTAATGCATAACATTCCAAATTGAAAATTTGGGATGTTACAGATCGTTGGAGCTTGCACACTTTGTTAGCACCTTTAGGATCGACAAAACCTTCTGGTTGCATCATATACAACTCTTCTTTAAGAAATCCATTAAGGAATGCAGTTTTGACGTCCATTTGCTAGATTTCATAATTATAAAATGCGGCAATTGCTAACATGATTCGGACCGACTTAAGCATCGCTACGGGTGAGAAAGTCTCATCGTAGTCAAGCCCTTGAACTTGTCGAAAACCTTTTGCGACAAATCAAGCTTTGTAGATAGTGACATTACCATCAGTGTATGTCTTCTTCTTGAAGATCCATTTATTCTCAATGGCTTGCCGATCATTGGGCAAGTCCACCAAAGTCCATACTTTGTTCTCATACATGGATCCTATCTCAGATTTCATGGCCTCAAGCCATTTATCGGAATCTGGGCTTGTCATAGCATCTTCATAGTTTGTAGGTTCATCGTTTGTCCAACAACATGACTTCCAGGACAGTATTACCATACCACTCTGGTGCAGAACATGTTCTAGTCGACCTACGAGGTCCAGTAGTAACTTGATCTGAAGTTTCATGATCATCATCATTTGCTTCCTCTCTAGTTGGTGTAGGCATCACGGGAACGGTTTTCTCTGATGTGCTACTTTCCAATTCGAGAGAAGGTACAACTACCTCATCAAGTTCTACTTTCCTCCCGCTCACTTCTTTAGAGAGAAACTCCTTATCTAGAAAGGACCCATTCTTTATCAACAAAGATTTTTCCTTTGGATTTGTGGTAGAAGGTATACCCAATAGTATCTTTCGGGTATCCTATGAAGACGCACTTCTCCGCTTTGGGTTCGAGCTTATCAGGCTGAAGCCTTTTGACATAAGCGTCGTATCCCCAAACTTTTAAGAAACAACAGCTTAGGTTTATTGCCAAACCTTAGTTCATACGGTGTCATCTCAACGGATTTAGACGGTGCCCTATTTAACGTGAATGCGGTTGTCTCTAATGCATAACCCCAAAATGATAAAGGCAAAAAGGTAAGAGACATCATAGAACGCACCATATCTAATAAAGTACGGTTACGACATTCGGACACACCATTACGCTGTGGTGTTCCAGGTGGCGTGAGTTGTGAAACAATTCCACATTGTTTTAAATGAAGGCCAAACTCGTAACTCAAATATTCACCTCTACGATCAGATCGTAGAAACTTTATTTTCTTGTTACGATGATTCTCTACTTCACTCTAAAATTATTTGAACTTTTCAAATGTTTCAGACATGTGTTTCATCAAGTAGATATACCCATACCTACTCAAATCATCTGTAAAGGTTAGAAAATAACGATACCCGCCGCATGCCTCAACACTCATCGAACCGCATACATCGGTATGTATTATTTCCAATAAGTCATTAGCTCACTCCATTGTTCCGGAGAACAGAGTTTTAGTCATCTTGCCCATGAGGCATGGTTCGCAAGTACCAAATGATTCATAATCAAGTGATTCCAAAAGTCCATCCGTATGGAGTTTCTTCATGCGCTTTACACCAATATGACCTAAACGGCTGTGCCAAAAGTATGTTGCACTATCATTATCAACTTTGCATCTTTTGGCATCAATATTATGAATATGTGTATCACTATGATCGAGATTAAATAAACCATTCACATTGGGTGTATGACCATAGAAGGTTTTATTCATGTAAACAGAACAACAATTATTCTCTGACTTGAATGAATAACCGTATTGCAATAAACATGATCTAATCATATTAAAGCTCAATGCAAAGACCAAATAACATTTATTTAAGTTCAACACTAATCCCGAAGGTAGAGGGAGTGTGCGATGGTGATCGTATCAACCTTGGAATCACTTCCAACGAACATCGTCACCTCGCCCTTAACTAGTATATGTTTATTCTGCAACTCCTGTTTCGAGTTACTAATCTTAGCAACTGAACCGGTATCAAATACCTAGGGGCTACTACGAACACTAGTAAGGTACACATCAATAACATGTATATCAAATATACCTTTGTTCACTTTGCCATCCTTCTTATCCGCCAAGTATTTGGGGCAATTCCACTTCCAGTGACCATTTCCTTTGCAGTAGAAGCACTCAGTTTCAGGCTTGGGTCCAGCTTTGGGCTTCTTCACGAGAGTGGCAACTTGCTTGCCATTCTTTCTTGAAGTTCCCTTTCTTTCCCTTAGTTCTTTTTCTTGAAACTAGTGGCCTTGTTAACCATCAACACTTGATGCTCTTTCTTGATTTCTACCTTCGCCGATTTCAGTATCACGAAGAGCTCGGGAATCATTTTTGTCATCCCTTGCATATTATAGTTTATCATGAAGTTCTAGTAGCTTGGTGATAGTGACTAGAGAACTCTGTCAATCACTACCTTATCTAGAAGATTAATTCCCAATTGATTCAAGCGATTGTAGTACCCAGACATTCTGAGCACATGCTCACTGACTGAGCTATTCTCCTCCATCTTGTAGGCAAAGTACTTGTCAGAGGTCTCATATCTCTCGACATGGCCATGAGTCTGAAATACCAATTTCAGCTCTTGGAACATCTCATATGCTCCGTGGTGTTCAAAACATTTTTGAAGTCCCGGTTCTAAGCCGTAAAGCATGGCGCACTAAACTATTAAGTAGTCATCATATCGAGCTTGCCAAATGTTCATAATGTCTGCATCTGCTCCTACAATAGGTCTGTCACCTAGCGGTGCATCAAGGACATAATTCTTCTGTGCAGCAACGAGGATAATCCTCAGATCACGGACCCAGTCCGCATCATTGCTACTATCATCTTTCAACTTAGTTTTCTCTAGGAACATATCAAAAATAGGGGAGCTACAACGCAAGCTATTGATCTACAACATAATTTGCAAATACTATTAGGACTAAGTTCATGATAAATTAAGTTCAATTAATCAAATTACTAATGAACTCCCACTTAAATAAACATCCCTTGAGTTATCTAAGTGATACATGATCCAAATCAACTAACCCATGTCCGATCATCACGTGAGATGGGGTAGTCATCAATGGTGAACATCTCTATGTTGATCATATCTACTATATGACTCATGTTCGATCTTTCGGTCTCCAGTGTTCCGAAACCATGTCTGTACATGCTAGGCTCGTCAAGTTTAACCCAAGTATTATGCATGTGCAAAATTGTCTTACACCCGTTGTATGTGAACGTAGAGTCTATCACACCCGATCATCATGAGGTGCTTCGAAACAACAACTTTGGCAACGGTGCATACTTGGGGAGAACACTTTTATCTTGAAATTTAGTGAAGGGATCATCTTATAATGCTACCGCCGTTCTAAGCAAAATAAGATGCATAAAGGATAAACATCACATGCAATCAAAATATGTGACATGATATGGCCATCATCATCTTATGCTTTTGATCTCCATCTCCAAAGCAACGTCATGATCCCCATCGTCACCGGCTCGACACCTTGATCTCCATCGTTGCGTCGGGGTCGTCTCACCAACTATTGCTTCTACAACTATTGCTAACGCATAGCGATAAAGTAAAGCAATTACATGGAGCTTGCATTTCATACAATAAAGAGACAACCATAAGGCTCCTGCCGGTTGCCGATAAATTACAAAACATGATCATCTCATACAATAATGTATATCACATCATGTCTTGACCATATCACATCACAACATGCCCTGCAAAAACAAGTTAGACGTCCTCTACTTTGTTGTTGCAAGTTTTACGTGGCTGCTACGGGCTTCTAGCAAGAACCGTTCTTACCTACGGCAAAAACCACAAGTTCTACAACCGTCATGATCTCCCATGGGTACATCTAATCTGGTCCACATACTACAATTCAAAAATACCGCATGCATCGGACACCTGTGGTTCTTTCTGGTGGAGAGACGTCACGAAACTCATGCCAATTTATAGAGGGATTGCTCGAGCACAAGTCTCCAATGGGACTGATGTTTTGTTCTGGAAGGATCATTGGTCAAGCAACATCCTGGCAGAATCCTTCCCACGTGCATTCTCCTATGCCATAAATGAAGACATGTCGGTCCAAGGCTTTCTAACTGCAGCATCTCTTGACCAAACGTTCCATCTCCCCCAATCGAGCCAAGCATTTGATGAAGTGAAAGATCTGCAACTTGAATTGGCAAACATTACATTAAATGAATCAGTGGATAGATGGAGTTACAATTAGGGCTCTGCAGAATATTCTGCCCACAGATACTACACTTACTACTTCAGAGACATGCATGCACATGACACATTCAAGTGGATCTGGAAATCAAGGGCCACCATGAAAATAAAGGTTTTCGGCTGGCTACTACTGGTTGATCGTCTAAACACTCGCAATATGCTCAAACGAAGGCACTACAATATAGGAGACGACCATAGCTGCCTCCTATGTGACTCACCAAATGAAGAAACGTTGGAACATCTATTCTTTGAGTGCTAATTTAGTTCCCAATGCTGGGCCACTCTCCACATTTCTTGGGCAGTAGGGGCGACGAAATTTCAAAGAATATCATAGGCCAAACTAAGTTGGAACCGCCCTCTCTTCATGGAGACTTTTCTGCTGGCAGCCTGGAGTATTTAGAAGGAGAGGAACAACAAGCACTTTAGGAAAATTGTCCCTTCAAAGGAGTCCTGGCTTCGAACATTTAAGGAAGATCTTTCCCTCCTCACTCATAGGGTGAAGGAGAAGCATAAAGAAACTATCCGCTCTATCCTAGCTCTAATAGTTTAGTCCTCTACCCTACCCCATCTCATGGGGATGTAAAAAGACTTTGTACAATGTGACTCATTCTTTAATTTAATTCACAGTAGGATGTTCTCCTACTGTTCAAGGTTCCAAAAAAAAAGGGCAAAAACCACAACGGTGATTTATCAAGTTTGCTGTTTTAACATTCTTCAAGGACCGGCCGCTGTCAAATTCGATTCAACTAAAGTAGGAGAAACAGACACCCGCCAACCACCTTTATGCAAAACAAGTTGCATGTTTGTCGGTGGAACCGGTCTCATGTACGTGGACATGTAAGGTTGGTCCGGGCCGCTTCATCCCACAATACCACCGAATCAAAATAAGACGTTGGTGGTAAGCAGTATGACTATCACCGCCCACAACCCTTTGTGTTCTACTCGTGCATATCATCTACGCATAGACCTGGCTCGGATGCCACTGTTGGGAAACATTGCATGGAAAACAAAAAAAATTCTACGCACACGCAAGATCTATCAAGGAGATGCATAGCAACGAGAGGGGAGAGTATGTCTACGTACCCTCATAGACCGTAAGCGAAAGCGTTTAGTAACGTGGTTGATGTAGTCGAACTTCTTCGCGCTCCAACCGATCAAGTACCGAACGTATGGCACCTCCGCGTTCAGCACATGTTCAGCTCGGTGACGTCCTCCGCCTTCTTGATCCAGCACGACGGCGAGGCAGTGGATGAGTTCCGGCAGCACGACGGCGTGGTGACGGTGATGGTGAAGCTATCTCCGCGGGGCTTCGCCTAAGCACTACGAAAATATGACCGAGGGTGTAAACGGTGGAGGGGGGCGCCGCACACGGCTAAGCAATTGTTGTGGTTATGTGTGGTGCCCCCCTCCCACATATATATAGGTGGGGGAGAGGGGAGAGGCCAAGGGGTGCCCCAAGTAGGGCCAAATCCTACTTGAGGACTTCCCCAAGCCGCGCCCCCCTTCCATATATGAGTGCGGGAGGAAGGCAGGAGGAGGAGTCACCCCCCCTCCTTTCTCTCACAAGGAGGGAAAGGCAGGAGGGGCCACCCCCTTTCCTTCCCCTAGGGCCAGCTAGCCATGTAGAGGGGCGCACCAACCCCCTAGTGGGCTGGTCCGTCCCCTCCTTTGGCCCATTAAGCCCATACACTTACCGAGGGTGTCCGGAACCCCTTCCGGTGACCCGATGACTACCCGGTGCACTCCAAAACTATTCCAGTGTCCGAATACCATCGTACTATATATCAATCTTTACCTCTCGACCATTTCGAAACTCCTCGTCATTTCCGTGATCTCATCCGGGACTCCGAACAACATTCGATCACCAAATCATATAACTCATATAACACTATATCGTCAACGAACGTCAAGCGTGCGGACCCTATGGGTTCGAGAACTATGTAGACATGACCGAGACACCTCTCCGATCAATAACCAATAGCGGAACCTGGATGCCCATATTGGTTCCTACATATTCTACGAAGATCTTTATCGGTCGAACCGTTATGACAACATACGTAATTCCCTTTGTCCGTCGGTATGTTACTTGCCCAAGATTCGATCGTCGGTATCTTCATACCTAGTTCAATCTCGTTACCGGCAAGTCTCTTTACTCGTTCCGTAATACATCACCTCGTAACTAACTCCTTAGTCATTTGCTTGCAAGCTTATGATGTGTATTACTTAGAGGGCCCAGAGATACCTCTCCGATACTCGGAGTGACAAATCATAATCTCGATCTATGCCAACTCAGCAAACACCTACGTAGATACCTGTAGAGCATCTTTATGATCACCCAGTTACGTTGTGACGTTTGATAGCACACAAGGTATTCCTTCGGTATCTGGGAGTTGCATAATCTCATAGTCGAAAGAATATGTATTTGACATGAAGAAAGCAATAGCAATAAACTGAACGATCAATATGCTAAGCTAACGGATGGGTATTGTCCATCACATCATTCTCCGAATGATGTGATCCCGTTATCAAATGACAACACATGTCTATGGTTAGGAAACCTTAACCATCTTTGATCAACGAGCTAGTCTAGTAGAGGCTTACTAGGGACACGGTATTTGTTTATGTATTCACACATGTATTTAAGTTTCTGGTCAATACAATTCTAGCATGAATAATAAACCTTTATCATGATTAAGGAAATATAATAATAACCATTTTATTATTGCCTCTAGGGCATATTTCCATCATGTTTTGCCTTCCTATGCTAGTTGATTCTTGCTCTCATAAATTGTATGATCACAAAATACCTCTGCATAGGAAGTGGGTTAGGCTTAAATATGCTAGTCATATGCTTCATGATGCTCTCGTTATGTTTCAATTCTTTACTTTTATGTGAGCATCATCGAAATTATCATGCCTAGCTAAAAAGGCTTTAAAGAAAATCTCTTGTTGGGAGACAACCCAATATTTATAACTAGTTTTTTTTGTGTGTTCACATGATTAAGATTCTACAGTAATCATGTTTTATAGCTTTTGTTTCAATAAAGTGCCAAGTAAAGCCTTTGGGATAATGCAGATGATAGTTGACCTGATTCTATGCAAAAATAGAAACTTTGGCGTCCAGTGCAGAAATTCCTATAATTTACTGGAATGTGATTTTGATCTGAAATTTTTACACATTATTTATATACAAATTTCCTACATTGTCCTAATTTTCCAGAATTTTTAGAGTTACACAAGTATGGTGTTTGTTCAGATTACTACAGACTATTCTGTTTTTGACAGATTCTGTTTTCAATGCATAGTTTGCTTGTTTTATAGTTTCTGTGGCTTATATTGGTTAATATAAATTGTGTAAATGATAGAGTATAGTAGGAATTATTTGAGAACAATTATTAATCTTGTCTTGACAATACCAAAGTGAATGATTTATCCATTATCATACTAACCCATCTCACGAAGTTCCATTAAGTTTTGTGTGATTGAAGTTTTCAAGTTTTGGGTGAGATATCAATATGAGGATAATAAGGAGTAGCAAGACTCTAATATTGGGGATTCCCAAGGCACCCAAAGGTAATATTCAAGGAGGACCCAAGCAACTAAGCTTGGGGATGCCCCGGATGATATCCCCTCTTTCGTCTTCAACATTATCGCTAACCTCACTCGGAACTATATTTTTATTTGTCACATGATATGTGTTTTTCTTGGAGCGTCATTTAATTCTATTTGTATTTGCTTGATGTTATTTAGAATAATGTTTTGTATCTTTATTTCAATAAAAGTGTCAAGTATAGCCTTCATCATGCTTAGTTTGCACGTTCATGAGTTGCTGTTTCAAAACAGAAAGTTTTCCGTTATTGCTTGAATTCCCTAGAAAAGTCAGGATGTGATAAAAGCTTGAAATTTTTACACAATAATCTATGATAAATTTTCTACAGTGTGGTAAATCTTCAGAATTTTTTGAGTCAAATAAGTATGGATTCTTCTTCATCCTTTACAGGCTGTTCTGTTTAGAGGGATTGTTGTTATATTTGCATTGTTTGCATATGTTTGCTTATTTAATGATTCTATTTGAGGATAGGAGTATTAAATATGCAGAGGCATTTAGTATGCAATGTCTAATTATAGTTTTACTAATTTGTTACAGTAGAGAATGATAAGGTTTTTCATTGATTTATACTAACTTATCTCACGAGTTCTTGTTGAGTTTTGTGCGGATGAAGTTCTTAAGATTTAAGGAAACCATGACATGAGAGGAATTAAGGAGACACAAGAGCTCAAGCTTGGGGATGCCCAAGGCATCCCAAGTTAATATTTCAAGAAGTCTCAAGTATCTAAGCTTGGGGATGCCCCGGTAGGCATCCCACCTTTCTTCATCAACAACTATCGGTTAGTCTCGGTTGAGCCTAAGTTTTTGTTTCTTCGCATGAGATGTGCTATTCTTGGAATGTCATTTTATTTTGTTTTATTTGCTGTTTGAATAAAATGCTTGGATCTGAAATCTTTATTTGGATAGTACTCACATAGCTACTTAATTGTTTGACTACTCATTGATCTTCACTTATATCTTTTGGAGTAGTTTGTCATTCATTCTCTTGCTTCACTTATATCCTAAGGGAAAATGTTTGGATGAATTGAATAGCATAAATCTCAAACTATATTGTTCCATATGCTTAGTAATATGTCACATTTGGTTTATAAAGTAAAATCTATTGAAGTTTGACAATCACAATATTAATCATACAAGCAATTCATGAAAGATATTATATGGAAGAGAACTTTCACATGCAAATATATTATCTTGGACATCTTTTATGATTGTGGATACCCATTAATTATTTTCAACCTTGATCAAATTAGTTGAAGTTGGACAAGGAAGACAACGTAATGAGTTATGTTTGGGTATATTTGCATAGAAGTTATATTGTTATGAATCCTCCAATATGTGATGCTTGTTTAGAATCTTTTGCTAGCCAAAATTTCTGTTCTAAGCGGGAATACTGCTTGTGCATCCAAACTCCTTGAGCCAAGATTCTTCCATAAGTGTCCATCATACCTACCTATATACGGTATTACCCTGCCGTTCCAAGTAAATTTGCATGTGCCATCTCTAAAACCTTCAAATAATCATCTGTTTTGTGTGCCCGTACCGCTCATGGAGGGACGGGGCGGTCAATATCTTCCATGATAATTGGGTCATTCTCATGACGGGTGTTCATTCACTTGTCCTTGCACAAGACAGGCTGGGGATGCCCAGTCCCTTAAATAAAAAGAAAAAAATATAACAAAACATAGGCTCCCCCTGGAAAGTTGAAAGTTTGGAGGGCACCCGTGAATTCGGCTAGCCATGGCTTGTGTTTGAATGGTTGAGGGTGAGTTAAACTTTCCATTTTTGCATGGGAACCGTCAATAATGTGTTTAGCATGGAAGATATTGAATACCTAAGTCGTGACGTTGACAGGGAAGGCACACCCCTCAAAATGTATTCATCTTTGTTTTAAGCAATGAGCTCTGGCGCCTGTGCAAATCCATGCTTCCCTCTGCGAAGGGCTTATCTTTTACTTTTTCTGTTAATTTTATTTTTGTTGAGTCAATTTCTTGTTCCAACCTATTCTCTAGTTAGAAAGCATCATGTGGTGGGGAAAGATCTAGGCACATATATCCACTCAAATATATTTGATCATGAATTATTATTGTTGACAGTTATCTCTACGATAAATGAGTTGGGAGGCGAAACATTAAGACCCTATCTTTATCTGTGTTCGATGGATGCTATTGGTTTTAAAAATATACTTTGAGTATTAGCAATCATAGAAGACTATATGATAATTGAGTATGTGGAGCTCCTACTTAGACTTTGTTGAAAATGAGATGCATTGAAATTGTTTGGTGACTAAGAACATAGCTTGTTAAGTTTCAAGAGAATGCATTGTTTGAACCATAACATGTGAATTGATTGCTACTTTATCATGATGAGTTTATGAGAAAGAGTTGTTGTTTATGATGCTAGAAAAAATGGTTAGAATTATCATTGATCAAACTTTTGCAATATTTTAGCATTCACACTTCATAAATTATTTCTTTTATCATTTACCTACTCGAGGACGAGCAGGAATTAAGCTTGGGGATGCTGATACATCTCCAACGTATCTATAATTTATGAAGTATTCATGTGATGTTTACAACAATTTTGTATGGTTTGGTGCACTTTTATATGATTTTTATGGACTAACTTATTGATCCAGTGCCCAGAGCCAGTTCCTATTTTTTTGCATGTTTTTTGTTTCCTAGAAAATCCATATCAAACAAAGTCCAAACGTGATAAAAATTTACAAAGATTTTTTACGGAATATATGTGATTTTTGGGGAAAAAGAATCAACGCAAGATGGTGCCCAAGGGCTCCACAAGGCAACAGGCCGTGGCCTACCCCCTGGTTGCTCCCCCTTGCCTTGTGGGCACCTCGTAAGTCGGTTGGAACCCTTCTTTCGCCACAGGAAAGATAATTTTTCGATAAAAAACCCTAAAATTTTCAGCCCAATCGGAGTTACCGATCTCCAGGAATATAAGAAACAGTTTTCGGCCAGAAAACAGTAGGGAGAAACAGAAGACAACAGAGAGATCCAATCTAGGGGAGAGCTCCCTCTCTCCCTGGAGGGCCAAGGAAGAAGAAGAAGGAGGGGGACCCTTCCCCCTCTCTCCCGGTGGCGCCGGGACGCCGCCAGGAACATCTTTTCCATCACCATCACCATCAACTTCTCCTCCGTTCTCATGGTGATGTGTGAGTAGTTCATCCTCGAGGCTGAGGGTATGTACCAGTAGCTATGTGTTTGATCTCTCTCTCTCTCTCGTGTTCTTGATTTGGCACGATCTTAATGTACCACGAGCTTTGTTGATATAGTTGGATCATATGGTGTTCTTCCCTCTCTATCTTGTTGTGATGAATTGAGTCTTGCTCCTTGAAGATCTTTGTGTTGGATTGAACATTATGAATCTGAATTTGTTTGATGCATATCGAATAATTAACTCACGGATACTTGTGGTGACATCAGAGTTAATTGATGCGTATCATATGGTGTTATTTAGTATGAACTCTAGGGATGTTTGTGACAATTATAGGGATGGCGCAATAGAGTGATCGGAAAGATAACTTTGAGGTGGTTTCGTACCCTACAAACAATTTCATCTTATGTTCTCCGATAGATAGGAACTTTCATGTTTCTTTATGTTGGATTGACTATGGGACTTGAGAACACTTGATATATGTCTTGCATGTGGATACCCGTGGTGACAATTGGGTATTCTATTGAGTCACTTGATGTATGTTTTGGTAATCAACTTGCTGATTCCCGTGGTGACATTGGGGTAATCTATGCATACGGGTTGATACACGTTTTCGTCCTACTTTCCGATAGAAATTATGGAGTGATTCTTTGTCGCACATTGAGGAATTTTTATATGATTCAATTATGTTAACATTGTTGAGAGATTGCACTAGTGAAAGTGTGAACCATAGGCCTTGTTTCCAAGCACTGCAATACCGTTTGTGCTCACTTTTGTTACTTGATACCTTGCTGTTTTTATTATTCAGATTACAAAAACCTATATCTAATATCCATACTACACTTGTATCACCATCTCTTCGCCGAACTAGTGCACCTATATGATTTACCATTGTATTGGGTGTGTTGGGGACACAAGAGATTTCTTGTATTTGATTGCAGGGTTGTTTGAGAGAGACCATCTTCATCCTACACCTCCCACGGATTGATAAACCTTAGGTCATCCACTTGAGGGAAATTTGCTACTGTCCTACAAAACTCTACGCTTGGAAGCCCAACAAAGTCTACAAGAAGAAGGTTGCATAGTAGACATCAGCGCCTACCCCCTGGGCACGCCGTGTTGCCTTGTCGTCTCCTTGTCTGTTGTCTCGACTACCCCCAAAGCTTCTAGGGTCTCTTTTGGTCCAGAAAAAATCGTCAAAAAGTTTCTTCGTGTTTGAACTTTGTTTGGTAAGGATTTTTTGTAAAAGCAAAAAACATGTAGAAAACAACAATTGGCACTGGGCACTAGGTTAATAGGTTAGTTGCCAAAAATGATATGAAATGACATATAAAGTAGACAAGATTGATAATATAGCATGAAACAATCAGAAATCATAGATACATCGGAGACATATAAGACACCATTCACATAGCTTGGCCATGGTAAGGAGAGTCAATCCAGCCACGATATTGGGGCAACAAGGCCATGAGGGTGTTTGAAAGGATCGATATGGTTGACTGGAGGGAGGGTGAATAAGCAACTACCAATTTTTAGTTGTTCTTAACAAATTAGGTTTAGCAACAAATAGGTTGTCTAGATATGCAACTGGGTGAGCAAACTATATGATGCTAGCAACAACAGTAACACAAGCAAGCAAAGGATACAACACAAACAAAGCTTGCACAAAGTAAAGGTAAGAAGTAACCACACGTGGAGCCGGTGAAGGCGAGGATGTGTTACCGAAGTTCCTTCCCTTTGAGGGGAAGTACGTCTCCGTTGGAGCGGTGTGGATGCACAATGCTCCCCAAGAAGCCACTAGGGCCACCATATTCTCCTCACGCCCTCGCACAATGCAAGACGCCGTGATTCCACTAGTGGTGCCCTTGAAGGCGGCGACGGAACCTTTACAAACAAGGTTGTGGCTATCTCCACAACTTAATTGGAGGCTCCCAACACCACCACGAAGCTTCACCACAACGGAATGTGGCTCCGAGGTGACCTCAACTGTCTAGGGTGCTCAAACACCCAAGAGTAACAAGATCCGCAAGGGATTAGTGGGAGGAATCAAATTTGTCTTGGTGGAAGTGTAGATCGGGCCCCTCTCAACTAATCCCTAGAAAATCAACAAGTTTGATTGGCTAGGGAGAGAGATCGGGCGAAAATGGAGCTTTGAGCAACAATGGAGTTTTGGAGGAGGAAGAGGTGAGTCTTCTTGGGGAAGAAGACCCCCTTTATATAGTGGGAAAGATTCCAACTGTTACCTTGCTCACAGCCCGCACCAAGCGGTACTACCACTCGGGCGGTAGTGCACATAGAGTAGTGCAAATACACAAGACCACGAGGCAGTAGTGTCACCGGAGCGGTACTACCGCTCACCCCAGTGGTACTGCCGCTTGGGTTGTAGCTCAGAGTACTAAGGAAGTAGGGCAGGCGAGATGGGGTGCTGCAGTGCCTCAACAATGGTACTACCGCTAGACATGAGCGGTACTACCGCTTACAGGCAGTAGTGTCGCTCACCCACTTCCGCTCTACAACCGTTGGGAGAGCCACAAGTCCTGGAGGGGAGCGGAAGTGGAGCGGTAGTGAGCGGGCGGTACTATGGCTTACAAGCGGTGCTACCGCTCGTACTACCGTCCACACCGTCACACAACTCGACACGAAAAGTCGAGTCCCCAATAGCAGCGACAGTACGCGCGGCACTGGACAGGGGTACTGTTGCTTATAAGCGGTACTACCGCTCGCGCTGAGCGGTACTGCCACTTATAGGCAGTACTGCCGCTTGAGGCCTTCAGGATACATGCACATGCAACATAGGAGCAAACTCCATCAACGCGGGGAAGGTATGAGGGTGCAAATGAGAATGTGTATGTGTTGATTCCACCCAAACCTTTCCAAAGCGGATCCCCTCTTAATAGTACGGTTCTCCTACGACTCAAATCCACCGAAAAGAAACGTAGGAAAATAACCGTCTTCACTTTTAAAAACTCCGAGGGGCACGAATCGTCTTGTGCCATATGATAGATTATCTGAAATGCTCAATGCACATGATTAGTCCGCAAAAGCATTGTCATCAATCACCAAAACCACTAAGGGGGAAATATGCCCTAACAATGATGCGGCTCCGGGCACAAGTCTTGGCTAAGACACATAGGGCCAACTTGGTTGCGGCTCCCTTCGCACGACTCCTCCCGACCCTCCATGGGTGGGCTCTCCATTGTTGCGCATTTCCTGAAGATGGTTCCCTTATCGGGGTGCTGCAAAGAGGTGGTGATCCTACATATGGTAGAGCTGTGGGGCAAGGTTTGGCCCCCAATATGGGTGGAACCACATTGCTCCCGAAGGTGGGAAGGCCATGATGACCCACAAGTATAGGGGATCGCAATAGTCTTCGAGGGTAGTATTTCACTAAAATTTATTGATTCGACACGAGGGGAGCTAATGAATATTTATAAGCCTTAACAGCTGACTTGTATGATCTAAGCATTAACATCATCTCCTCAATAACCTCAACATCTTCAGAAGGGTAATCACCATGGTTGTATGATCTCACAATCGGGTGTGGGTGATCACTGCAGTAAAAGCTCATGTGGCCAAGGGATATTATCAATTATAGTATCCAAAGCCATAAATTGCTCACCCATCTCAATATCTTTGCTGGAACGTCGGTATTCTTCACATAACCTTCTTCTTGCATGCCATCGTTCTATCGCAACCTCCGTTTCTGATGACATCTCAATGCAAGGCATATTTTTTTGGTATCTTTGGGTTAAGAGAAAAAACAATAAGATAAATAGCAACAAACAAAATAAACTAAGTGTAAGCGGGTAAGTAATGGCCAAGCGCTATACTCCCCGGCAACGGCGCCAGAAAATGCTTGATGACCCGCAAGTGCACAGGGATGTTGTACCACTTTCGTGACAAGTAACGTGTCGAACCCACAGAGAGCTTATAGGAAGGCACCACAAACCCCGCAACTACGCTGTCACTTAACGCAGCTACGTACGCACCGGAACCGAAGTAGGCGAGTTGTAATAAGAATTAGTATGGGCAACATATAGCTCCCACGCTACACAAACCCTCTGTGTGTGTTCGCATAGGGATCCTATTTATCGCCTTAAGCAGCAAATAGGGAAGATAGTTGTGGGTTGAGGCCTATAAGGGTTGACAACCTTTTTTATTTTTTTTATTTTTTTCCTTTTTGTATAAATTTTGTTTGTCTTACTTCACTACATTTATTTTACTTTGTAATTTATAATTAATTTATTTTATTTTACTTATATTTTGCTAGTACTCAAATACTTTGTATGAAGTGTACACATATTTATTTGATATGTCCTAAAATATTTATTTATTTGATATATATGAACATTTTTTTCATGTCCGTGAACATTAATTTATGATACATTCCATATCATGAACACCTTCTCTATAAAAAATTAAAATATATGACGCTTTTTACATTTATGTAACATTTATTTTTAATGCAAGACCTTCATTTTCTAATATAGAAACTATTTTTTATATATGTGAGCACATATTTTTTAGGACCCTAATATTGGGCGATCGGTTGCCAATCGAAATCACTAATTAGGGAGTCCTCTTTGCAAAGGTCATCTCACCTTCCCAGGTTGCAACAAGTGGTTTTCATAGTTCGTTTATTCAAAATGTTTTATCTCCTAAACCGTGTGTCTAAGTGTCGAACTGTTTTCATAGTTGGAGTAGCAAATTTGTGCCTCTCGCGGAAAAAGATTAAAAAAAAATTCCTTTTCCGAGAGGCGTAGCTGTGCCTCTCGCGGAAGCAAATATGTGCCTCCACAAGAAGTAAATATGTGCCTCTCGCGGAGAAAAGGAAAACATGATTTCTTTTATTCCTTTTTTCGAGAGGCACGACTGTGCCTCTCGCGAAAGCAAATCCGTGCCTCCGCGAGAAGTAAATATGTTTCTCTCATAAAAAACGCGTTTTTTCCTTTTTCGAGGGTCATGGTTGTGCCTCTCGCGGAAGCAAATACATGCCTCTACGAGAATTAAATATGTGTCTCTCGCAGAAGAAAAAAATATATGTTTTTTTTCTTTTCCGAGAGGCACAATGCCTCTCGCGGAGAGCAAATCCGTGTCTGTACGACAACTAAATTTGTGCCTTTCACGAAAGAAAAAAATGTGCTTTTTTTTCTTTTTCAAGAGGCACGACTGTGCCTCTCGCAAAAGCAAATTTGTGCCTCTCGCAGAAAAAAAAAGTGTTTTTTCGTGATTTTTTTTCAAAAACCTAAGGAAAACCCGAAAAGCCGGAAAGAACCCAATTTTTTTTATCTAAAAGCTAAAAACACATACAGAAAAAAAAATCCAAAGGGAACGCTCAATATGCGACACGTGGTGGTCCACCAAAAGTGACCCTTAGAGAGGCTCGCCAAGGAGTACCCCTTGATTTGTGGGGAGATCCCATCTCCGATTCGTTTGCTAGGGGGCACTTTTTTCTTTGACACATTGCTAGGGGGCTCATTTGCCAGGGGGCTCAAACGACCAGCAAACTTTTTCGTTCGTTGGGGGTGTGCGCGAGGGAGTGAACGGTCCAAGCCAACCCATTGTGGAGCACGTTGGGAAAATAATGGACTAGGCCCAAAATAGCATTTGTTTGAGAAAAATGGCATTAACAAAAAGTAAAAATAAACTGATATAAGAACCCCTAAAAAAATTGATATAAGAAAAGAGAAAGGAAAGAAAAAAAATTATAGCTGCCATGCTCTGTTTTTATAAAAAATGCCATGCTATACTTTATAGAAATGTTTTATCTTGATAAGTCCAGTAAACTTGCCATGGTCCAAACATGATTTTTTTTGTTCAGAATAAAAATACCACCCTCTTAATAATAAAAATGCCATGCTCTTAATATTAACAATGCCATGCTCTTAAATAATAAAATTGCCATCCTCTTAATAATAAAAAATGCCATGCTCTTAATAATAAAATATGCGATCCTATTAACAATAAAACATGCCAATTTATCAATAATGAAAATGTCATCCTCTTAATAAAAAAATGTTATGTTATTAATTAAAAAAATGCCATACTCTTCATAGTGAAACTGCCATGTGAGAAAGTAAAGAAACAAAACAAAATTTTACATGTGTAAGTGATAATCTTTCCCAAAGTTTGCCATGGGAGCATTACTAAAAGACCTAAAAATTGCCATGTGTTTGAGGACAAAACAATGTCATGTTGTAACCCAAAAAGAAATATCTATGCTACATGTAATAAAAATGCACATGGCAACTTTAGAAAAAAACCACCTATAAGAATATGGATTTTTGTTCTTTCAAACATGGAAAAAAAATCCGGATTCTAAAAAAAATCTAATGACAAAATGAATTTAAAAATAATTTGGCTTAAAATACATAAAGTTGTCTAAGCATTCGTGTTCTCAAAACCGCTCCAGTCCAAATGGTAAGTGTGTCGCCCCTCCTACAAGAGGCCGCGTGTTTGAGACCCCCACCCTGCGCACTAGCGCACGTCCCACATATTTTCTTGGAGAGGACAAGGGATAGGGTGTTCGCTAGGATGCTATTTGTAGCGAATGCTTATGAAAAGCTGACGTGGTACAAGACTTCCGTCATGATTCGCGCCAGAGATTCGAAAGGCAGCTAGCATGTTCATTGGAAAATGTCCCCAACAGACGTTCGCTGTATATCATTACTGATTTTTTCTATCACCACATATTTTCCCCTCTTCTAAACTAATTTATAACATCAATACAAAGTAAGTATGATTTTCGAGTTTTTTAAAACTTCAGTTCGTAATGGTTCACGCTAAATAAATCTCTTTAGGTGGCGAGGCTCTTATTTACCGCCAAAGGTGGCAACTTTTTAAAACCGGTGTAACTTTATTCATACTTGTTGATAATTATATGTACAATGTTTCTTATTCAAGATTCAAGAAATTACAAGGCAACTCGTACAACAAAGAACTATAATGAAAATTACTGGAGACATCTTCGCCGTGATACCAACTCGTAAATAGATTGCAATTGGACTAGAACACGTATATTGTCACTCGTTCAATCTCATGATCTTGATTGCCAATAAAGGTTTTCTAAAGCTTCGACGAGTCACCCATCCGGAAAAGAAGGGAAATTGTGGGCGATGAACGGACTTGAGCTGGGGATACCCCCCTAGAAGTGGTGGACATCGAACAATAAGATCTTCACCATATTGTCAAATTCCGCATCAACTAAAAAAACAAAACCAATAAAAGAAACAGAACACAATAATATATATGTTCCGATAGATTCACATAATTGGTTCTACTAGAACACAGTATTATGCTCCATGGCACCACCATGACAAAAGAAAAAATCAAAATGATTTTATTAGCAAATGTATCATGCTAACACTAGAAAGACTCTAACAAAGACACCCGCATGCACATGCACGTCTTCCCTATTTTGTGTGTGGAGAAAATGCACGTCTCTTGTATCTCTCCTACTTAAAAATACGTAAGGCTCTGCCGATCATCCCTTTTTTCATCCACCTTGCCTATTCCACCTCCTTCATTTTCGGGTTTGTTGATATTTTGCCGTTGACTTTCCCTAAGAACCACTTTAACTGGCCCACGCCTTATTTAATTTTGAAATAGAACCATCAATTCTTTGGTAAGTCAATAAGCACTGATTGAAATGCGTTTTTTGTATGTAATCACATTGATAATAAAATGACTGGTAAATCACGATGATTGCGTATAAAACTTGACTTTTTTTTAGTGCTATATAAACTTGACTTAAGACAAAGTTTTTTTTTTTTGATAAAAACAGCCCCTCTTTATTAGATAGTAACTACGGTTACATCATCGACCAGTATAGGGAAAAATTCAGAGGAGGCTTCTTCAAGCCAGCTACTACATAATGGACCTCTAGCCATCCTTGCTAGCTCATGGGCTGCTCTATTAGCATCTCTAAAACAATGTTGAAACAAAATATTGGGAAAATCACAAACAATATGATAGCAGTAATAAAAAACTGCCGCAATTTCCCAAAAAGAGTACAACTAAGAAACACACTTTTTTTTTGAGCTGTTCTAAGAAACAGACATGGTTTTTTTTAGGGAAAGAAACAGACATGGTTGGGTATAGGAGTGGGCCGCATCCGAAAACGATCACCTGGCCCAAGAGTTATAGATGGGTTTATCTGAAATCCGGCCTCGTTAGCATATGACCTAGAAGAGGTGTATAAATACCCAGCGCCACACCCTCCTTCCCCTGTGTCTGCGCCGCCGGATTCAACCTTCCCATAGAGCCATCGTCCAATCAGTCGAACACCGGAGGAACTTTGAGTCATCTTTGTTTCAGTTCTATTTGCAAATTTCATCTCGTACTCGTTTGTCTCTTATGATTTGCGCTCTTTCGCAGCACTCTTCTCGTGTTCAAGATCGGATCGCCACCGAGCGGATCTGGAGCTTTTTTGAAGAGGTGCTATATCATACAGAGGACCTATGGACATGTGGCTTCTTCCATTAGATTCACGCATTTTCTCGTAGGTCAAACATCTTGCGTTTTGCGTTCTTTCCAGTTTCCAATCTTATTCTCAAATCCCTGGTTTTGAGTTCGATCTTGTGCTAACCGATCCGTGGCTCGATGATGACTACTTTGCTTTAACCACACCGAATCCAAGGCTGGAGGAAGCGTGCTTTGCTCAGACCGTCCGCGTTGTCGTGCTCCCCTCTCTCGCCGATTCCTCGTGAAGTCTCTTCCTCTCGTTGAAGAGCTGATGCTATTCTGTGACGTGAGGTCGAGACGGAAGGATTTGGCGGGACCGGAGAGCATATAGCAGGGGAAAGGGCAAGACTGCTTTCGATGGTTCTTTACACGTGGAAAAACAGTGCCATTCACTGAGAGTCTAAATGGATCCGGTTTCTTTAGAACCGCGGATTTGCAATATTTTTCGAGTCCAGACAATATGAGGCCTATCAATTTTTTTTAGGTTTAACTTTCGGGCTGTAGAACGAGAGGCCATTTAGGTCGATAACGATATTGGCTATCTTGCATCGGAGCGCAAAATAATGCATGCATTAAAGAAAAATCTAGCATTCGCCGAGCAATGGCTGCAGCTATTTGTACAACAATTAAAATTACAACTAAATAGCTTTCTGTTCAGTAACAACTGCAGAGAAACTAAATCTTTTAAATGTTTCTGGCCCTATTTGTTTTTTATCAAACTGATCGATCCGAATATGTGGGCTGGTTTCATTGCCTTTGGCCTCTTGCCTAAGGCTGTGTATAGTTAAGTTGTAGAACCTGTGGAAAAGCTGGAAATTGTTTTGGTGGACCAACATTTTAACTTAAGCAGTGATCTGTGGCATTATAGACAATTGAACGACCAATTTGCAAAGGAAAATTATGACAATATAGATGTAGACGACTCATAGCTAACACTTACGCAATACGACTAAACAAAACAGGTGACCATGTAATATTATTTCAAAAGACATGAATCATACAAGCTTTTCTTTGTTTTGAGGCAATTTCTTCGTTTGGGAGATTGATACAACAGAGATAGTAAGTAGTTTTAATCTGGTGTTATCTCTTTCATTCGTGTTTGGTGAATTGGATTTGGTTGGCTGATGATGATTCAGGTCCGAAAGGATCTTAGCGGATTTCGGTGAGGCGGACTTGTCTGCTGTTGATCGATTCATGTTGTTACACACACTGAAGCCTGTTCCTTCCATTCTCTTCTGCTGATTTCGTTCTTGTTTCCATTTATTATAAGTTCTAGTGATGCGATGATGATTCATATAGGTTTTTGGCAGTGGTGGCATCTGTCACCGTGAGCCTTCAAACCAAAAACGACTTCTCTTTCCACTGAGCATTGCTTAATTTTGTGTTCTTCTTTCCTTTTTGTTGTTATTATCTTGTCTTGGTGAAGTCCATGAAGTGCCGTATGACACTCTAAACAGCAGCTGCTTCTCTGCCGCTGTAAGAGCAGCTGCTTCTCTCCCGCTGTAAGTGTCCATGCCTGTATCATAACCTCCGTGGTTTGTTCTGTGGTGGAAAATCCCATTTGCAATGGCTTGTTTCAGCTGTGTGCGTGATTTGAAACGGGTCTCTTAGGGCAATCCTTTCTGTTCTCTTGAAACATTTTTACCTGTTTTCTTAGGCCCCTATGCCCAGTCTCCACTAGCCACAAGCCTTGAACGGAGATGCTACATTGTGCTGATAGAGATTTCACATTTGATAATAATCCGTGGCTGTGGTTCAGATGGTACACAGGACCGTTTTGTGCGATTACATTTCTTGCTTGACATAAGTATTTTGTGTTGTTGATTTTAAATTGAGGAAAATAATGGCGATGATGATTGAACAAAGGCTTGTTTCTCAAAACATTCGCAGAAGCCGCCTAAGAGCTTTCGCCCTGCCAGGCTTGAGAGCTAATGCTGCTAATTCCTTCCTTGGATGTCTGAGCCATGTTGATTTCCCCAGTTTTTATCTTTTTTGGGTGCCTCTATTTTTCCGCTCATTATAGGACAATTCACCAATTACTGCAGATAACAAATAAATACAATGTCTTAGGCCATCATTGCCAGAATGTGTGCCCAAAGCTGTGTTAGTATATTTTGAATGGTAGAACCATGATTTTCCCACCCGTCTGTGCATCTCCCTTTCTCCTAAACATGGTAGGATATTTTTCACCTCTTAGGAACATCGGTTGCTGAAAGCTTTTGAAAAATGGAAGACTTTGCTTGCCAGTCTTTTTCTCAAAACCATCCAGACTATCAGAATTTTAAGATGATTTCTAAAAATACATATGCTATAAAATGGAATGTTATTTCTCTACCACAAAGCAAGAGAGCCGGAGAAGGCTGGGTTTGAATGAAATTATCATGAGAGCATGTGAAATTGAGCGGTGAGGCTGTTTTGGAGTATTTACTTCATATGGCAGACGAGGATTTGACCTCAGTGGCGACTGAAACAACCCAGATCGTCTCTCAGATAGGGATCCATGCGTAAAGGGATTGGACCCCATGTTGGTTTTGTAAAACCTAGTGTTGATGGGTGGTCGTCAGGGGTCGGAAGTGGCAGGGTAAATTTCTGTAAATTTGAAGTTGAACTTAATTAAACAAGCCAAGCAATTCTATTTGCTCACAATCACAAGAAATTTGTCCCCCGCCATATTTTCTTCCCCTCTGTTTGTCCACTACCTCGGCTAAACCTAAGCAAAAGAAAAAGAGGTCCCAGAGACAGACCCGAATAAAGAAGAAATAGTAATCTTTGACGAATTAGGAAGAAAAAGGATTCTTATTTTGATACAAGAATAATCAGCACAAGAATAATGTTTTTTCTTGTGTCGAATAGATGATTAAGAAGACCCGCAATCCCTCCGAAAAGGAAGAAATTTTAATTTTATTGTTCTCGCCTTTGCCTTGGATTCTCTTCTTTTGCATGGGATATAAAAAAAGAATTCCAGACATCTCAAAAACATTGGAGGCTCACGCTGGCGCAGATTTTTGAGGATTGTTATCATCTTTGTGATTTTTCTATTTCTAGATTTCAACACTGTAATAGAGAAGCAAATAAGTTAGCTGATGAACTAGCTAGGTTAAAGATTTTTTGTGACTTATGATTGGCTTGAGGATTTGTTGAATGACATTGTAACCTCTATCAGTAATGAACTAGCTAGGGTACGTCGGCAGCCTGATCTTGGGTTCACCGCCCCTTCCGAGACGAGGGACAAGATGTTGCATCCTGATTCCCGATGAGGGGTTGGGAGTGTCTTTTTGTGTGACGCCCACGCAGGCGTGCCCTCGGCCGAGTGGGGTTGGGAGCCACTTGCGTTCAAAAGACTCGATGATTGACGGGATTCTGCAATTAACACCAGGCATTGCATTTCGCTACGTTTTTCATCGATGCGAGAGCTGAGATTACGAAGATGATGCATGATTCTTAATATGAGCCATAAAAATATCAATTATTTCTTTTTAGATATGTGTGATCTAGGTATACGCAAAGATCATTTATCATTGTTGTGCTCCAACTTTCCTTGTAACTGTTAAAGCTTAATTAACATAAGTTAATTATGGGGGAATCTCCCCTTTACCAACCGCAGGCAGTTGCCAAGCCAACTGTCGCGTCGGTTCCTGCCATCTCTCCCGAACGGATGTCTCTTCAATGCATCCCTTCCGTTTGTATAAATACCTACAATCATCTAATGAAAGAACTACTGATTCACTTTTACATCTGTCTCGTCTCTCTTTCGTTTGATCTCAAACACGTTATCAGCACGCTCCCGGCAGAGCGTTTTCGGTGACGCACTCCCCGGCGACGGCAGTGCCGCACATCAAGCCGCATCGCGACGATGGCACAGCGCTCCTCCCTCTGGTCGATGGAGCCGTGCGATGCAGCATGTCCCGGTGGATGTGCCTGGCGAGCCCTTCTCGAACCGCTGGGTTCGGTCAGATCAGAGAAGAAGACCACGGCTGGCACCGTAGTTGGGAAGCAGAGGCAGCAACTCCGGCGGTTCTGATCTATGGCGATCTTCACTTCTGGGCTCCAGGAAAATCCTTGCTCGAGAAAGAGAGAAATTGGAATCACAGGAGATCAGGCAACCACACAGATAAGCAAAGTCTTTATCTAATTACTACATGAACAAGGTGCTACTTTCCGATTTAATTTTTGCAAACCACAAAAGCCATCGTCAGGAACTAGTACCTTTGGCATTTGGCTTCAGGCAAGCAACAGCCAGAAGAACAGCAGCATCTTCTCGGTTGTCTACATCGCGCGGAGGCTCTGGCTGGACCTGGAGGTCGTGGCAGCGGCGCTCAGCCGTCAACAGAGGCGGCGCCCACGGTGCAGCCATGGCCTTCGGCTTCGGCGAGAGACGGAGGTGCACACCGCGAGGGCAGCGCTACAGGCCACCGGCGCGGCCTCGACGCTGCTCCTCCCAGGACGGTGCTGCCTATGGCCGTGACCCCCGGCCGGGCTCCTCGCGGAGGCGTGGCCGCCTAGGCGCGCAGGTGGCGGCATCCTACTGCCGGCCGATGGTGCGACAGAGTCGCCCTCCGGCGTGGCTCCCCGCAGTGGAGACGACGGCGCGCCCACAGCAGCGGCCCTCCCGCAGCGAAAGCAGCGGCACCTCCGGCAGGCGAGCCTATCGTAGAAAAATTCCCCATTGGGAATTCATAGCCGCACATGAAGCGAGTTATGCACTTTAGCCCTTGAGGCTTTACCTATTTCCACAATAGGCTCGTGTGTATAAGTCTTGCGACTAATTCTTGTGCGTCTCAGGATAATTCAACATGGTCCAACTATTAGTGCTATTCATTAGCACTGGTCACGTTTAGACCATATACAAATCAACTTTTAGCCATTTTCTGTTGAGTTTTAAAATTCCAGAAATATGTGTATGTTGATACTTGACATGTTCATTGTGTTTACCACATATCAAATTCTCTAGAACATGTTTTTCGCGATTGAGATTAAGTTCTCTCGCACAACAATGTAGATTTGTGATTGAGAATTATTATTTTCTCGCAAAACAATCTCATTGCGATTGAGATTAAGTTTTCTCGCACAACAATATAGATTTGCGATTGAGAATCATTATTTTCTCGCAAAACAATCTCATTACGATTGAGATCAATTTTCTCTCGCAAATTATTAATTCACTTCGCTGAATTATTTGCAACTTGAGACAAGATCATCTAATTTTAATTTGAGGTCTACACAATTCAAGTTTTTCCCTTGAACATCAAGTTTGCAACATCATTATTATTCACTACATTAGTAGTATTTTTCTGTTGAGTACCGAGATGTATTCCAGATCTTAAGTTGATGTGATACATTTCCATGTTTATCACGTGTCGAGATTAATTATGTCCATTATTTGCAATTGAGATTTTTTTTATCTCTTGCAAAGATAAATTCAGTACCTCTACAGTACCGTTTCTCCGTTGAGTACAAGATATTCCGGAATATTTCCATGATGTATCTATTTCCATGTTCCCACATGTCGAGATTAATACGTCTATTTGCAATTGAGATTTTCAATTTCTTGCAAATACGGATGCAAAATTCAAGGTGATTTCTTCAAATTGATGCTTGAGATCACAAGGTAGTCATATGGATCTACTGCCTACGCAGATTATCGATGACTAGTGATAAAGCCTATATTTTGTCGTTTCGACATTATGATTGCTTTACAAAGTGCTCTCCCTCACATTTTACTAAGTCATGACATAAGGCATCAGGAGTGAGTATCTACTGATTTCATCAGATTATACTCCCTATGCTGCAGATCTAATCTATTTTGGAGATTATCTTCATGGTGTCATACTTAGCAATTTGAGATTCACACTAATGGTTTCAAGCCAACTTCTTGAAATACCCATTGATTTTGTTAACTTCATTACAACATCAACCATGATGGTCTTTAATTTACTGGTTGTAAATTAATTATCTCTGGTTTACCCATAGAGGTAACATATGGCTATAGAGTTTGAGGCATTCGCCCTCAATGGCCACCACTGCCCTATCTGGGCCATGGACATCATGATCGCTCTTGTGTCTCGTGGGATAATGTGTGCAATCCTAGATTCACCTCTAGTCAGGATCACACCGCTAACAGAAAAATGGTGTCTTATATATCATAAGGCATTAGATTTAGATCTCAGCATCTGGTTATTCTGTATCAGCAATTCCTGGGATACAATGAACCTCAAGGGCAAAGGTTTGAATCTTACTTCAACCTTCAATCCGACATCACCAGCTGTGACGGGACCCTATGGGCACGGAGAATGTGATGGTTGAATATGCCTCAACCGACATGTTTGGAGACTATGAATAGTCTTTCAATCTCCTGAGTGGTCAATATAATTGATGTCCATTTACGATGTTGTAACAACAACATAAGTATTGTTGTCATCATATATTGTATATCACAATATATTGTATCAGCACTTTGGTACAAATACATTTGTATGTATTCTATATATCTGACAGTGATTTTCATATTGAGAATCTTCATGTCTATATATAGATTTCTACGGGAGTCAATCCGATGAAAAATGATATGTGCCTTGTGGACATATGCACCACAAACTCTATACTCAGGGAAGTCCAATGTTTCCACTCTCATTGAGAGAAAGGAGATATTTTAAAATCGCTAGACGCGATGAGGTATTTGTTGGCTCAACTCGAGTCATATTTACTATCCCTGTGGGTACTTGAGTAACGTCGGGATGCTTTATTGCTTCACAGGTTTAACTCGTACCCTACTAAACTATGGAGGTATCCATCAAAATAGTTTCCATAGCGAAACTTATGATGACAACAAAGAGAAATAACTTCTCTTTACCATATGCAACGGATATGGCAAGCACATTCTCTGTGTATCATCTGGATTGTACTACACATACGACACAACCCGCAGCACATGTTGCGTACGAGATAGTTTTCCAGAGTGTCTTGTACATGACAAACTTGGCATACTCGCCTTGGTCATTGATACATTGGGTTGAAACCAAAACTATCAGCAATTCCAATAGTTTATGATTATTATGATGCTAAATTCTAACAACATTTGGATTTTATGTGCACTACAAGTGACACAGGGAAGCTAATTTTAAGGCCCGCACACCTTAAAGTCTACGCTGAACCACTCAGACTCCTTGAATGCATCAAGTTGAGGTAAGTGGCTCTTCCCATCCATTGACTAGACTATTCAGGTATTCCATGGTTCTAAAAGACATATCTACATGATGGTCTTAAGTGTGTGCTTTATTCACACGAAACCATTGGCTCATTATCCTGACATCGATTTCAAGAAAATCGAATGGATAACATTGCAGAATTCTCCTTGAGTGCCTTCTCTATGGCCGTTGGATTGAAGTTTAGCAATTTGTCCTAATGTCTAGACTAAAAATGGTTTGGTAGAATCCTATCCAAAGAGTTAAGCTCATTGCATTATCTTTACTTTGGAATTGCAACTTACCAACTTTACATTGGAGTCATGCAGTTTTACACGCTCATGACAGAACTACATAATATCATTCCCCTCTATCTTTGATATGTGGATATCTACCAAGTATTTCCTATCTGCGGTAATTCAGTTGCATACTACCGATATCACCACCCGGCATACATCATTGGCCCCTCAACATATAGTTGGGATCTAAGTGAGGAATAACTGTATTACCATCAATACCTCATGCCCCTCACATGGGGAGTTATTCAAGGCCAGTATGCTGATTCAGTGAGGAACATTTCCAAGCATTAGGGGGAGATTTAAAGTACCATAAAGAATGCCAGGAAATTAGTGGAATGTTCAACACATTTCCGCCTCAAATCCACATACTCAAAGATCTGAACCATGCGTTCAGAAGATTTGCAACACATTGCAAATAACCTGCCTGATTCATTTACTGACTATAGTGTCACACAATCCTACATCCTACAAAAATATGTCGGAAAGAGTGGAGGTACCAACTAAAACCACTCAACTCCCCGTTCAAAGCAACAGGGGGAGAAGTACGGCAATAGTACATCAGGATTCAACTTCTTGCAAGCAAGGATATCAAGGCCTCTGAATCAGTAAATGCAAGTCAACTTTACGTTGACAGACACCTGATGGATAGTATACACCCAGTGGATGGGAAACCTCCACCAACCCAGGTCATAGTGCACACAATGACCGGGACATCGGAATACCCGACTCAACCGCATTGGGAAATCGCAGGCAGTCACCATGGGTAACGATATTTCCATCAACTGTATATATACATATATAGATTCTGGAGAACCATATGACCGGAAGTCTACAATTGTCGACATATATTTCTCAACTAGATTGCCAAATCCTTTCAAATGAATTCAGATCCAAAGACCATGGCCATGGCAAAGTGTGAACAACACTCGGACTGAACTCAAGCAAAGGGTATAATCTAGGTAGAAATAATCTTGCTCAATAATGGGAAGGTATTCATAAGCAATACCTACACCAGTTTTCTTCTGGAAACAGGATTGAGAACAACAAGGTGGTGAAACAGGGAGTAAGTATTGTAGCACAAGGGTTCACGCAGATACCCAACTATTCTCCGGAGGTGGAATCTCTTTCCGATAATTTATATCATTGGCAGTACAAAATCATCTATCTCTGCAGTTGATAGATGTAGTGATTACTTATCCATGTAGATCACTAGATTCAGACATATATGATTGATTCCCGATGGAATCTCAATTCTGAATCGAAATACAAAATGCAACATATATTGTGTAAAATCAGTAAGTCACCATATGACTTATTGTTGTCGGTACATTTGGTACAACCGACGTAGTGAGTTCCTTATTCACAAGGATTACTCCTACAATGATGATTATCCATGTTTGTGTGTCTGCAATGACGACACATGTAATCATCTAAATGACGGAGTTTAAAATGAAGGATTTGGGTAAACCAAAATACCGCTCGTTACTACAAATTGAGCACCTTCATTCATACATTATGGTATACTATGTTGTCTATATCCATAATATATTGGAGAAATTCATTGTGGACAAATCTTATCCATCCATAACTCTCATGGTAGTTCATTCTCTAGACGTAGAGAAAGATCTATTTAGACCAAGAGATGATGGAAATGAGATATTGGGACTCAACGTTCCATAATGCCATTGGATCCACCAAACACAATTGGTCGGTACTCAAGAATATCTTTCGATATCTCCAAGGCATCAAACATCTTGTCCTGGTTTTTCGGTTTCACAGAAATATGAACACCAATATCATTGGATGCATCGATCAGATCCCCACTATGTCAGATCGTAGACAAGCTTAGTGTTCCTACTAGGTGTGGTAGCCCTCTCATGAAGAGTCTTCGAAACAGACCGCATGGCTACATCCACCAACCATTATCTCAACGATAATGTTTCTTATGTTGCCCGGATACAAACAGGTTACATAATAAGCAATATCACTATATTGCATATCTTGCAAGTCAAATCATGCGACTGATTTGTTCACCAGGTCTCTACCAACTTCTATGTTCCAGAAATGTGTTCATGGAATTGGTATATGACGACTTCGGAATATGCAAGAATCAGAGGGAGTATCTTCCTGAATTCTTCCTGTTTAAAGCATCATATTATACTCTTTTTCCCTTCATGAGTTTACTATACAGGTTCTCATAAAGGTTTTTAATGAGGTAATATCAACATGAGATCATATGTCATACTTTCTGTTTTCCCCAACAGGGTTTTTGGGAAAGTATATACGACATATTTATTGTCCTCTGAACTCTATGGGTTTTCTCGTATTGAGTTAAACGAGACAATAACCATTATATGTTGCATCATTTTCTCCTTATTTTTCCCACTGGGTTTCCAGGAGTTTTAGCAACATATCAAACACTATACTCCTCGCATTTTTCCCACATGGGTTTTTGGAGGAGACTTTTCAAGATGATGATATTACATGGACAAGTGTAGATTAGGGGGAGTGTTAAAGCTTAATTAACATATGTTAATTGTGGGGGAATCTCCCCTTGTACCAACCGCAGGCAGTTGCCAAGCCAACTGTCGCGTCGGTTCCTGCCATCTCTCCCGAACGGATGTCTCTTCAATGCATCCCTTCCGCTTGTATAAATACCTACAATCATCTAATGAAAGAACTACTGATTCACTTTTACATCTGTCTCGTCTCTCTTTCGTTTGATCTCAAACAGTAACTAGCTGTCTTTATCCCTACTGATCAAAGAGCTGCTGAATTTGAGGGAAAATAATATCTAGTATTTCTTGAGCAATTTTTATCTTTGGTTAAGTGTTGAAGTCAAATAAGATTGCAATTCTGATATGACTTAATGTTGAAGATGAGTTTGTTTCTTCAGATATCTTCTTGAACGTTCAGCCGCATGATTCAGGCACGAATGCATGAGCCTTTTCAGAGGCACTTGCGAGTGTAGTTTTATCAGTGAAAAACTTCAAAATGGGAACAAAAAATTACAATCAGGTAAGAGCGGTGTTAATAGTACAATCAACAATTGGCTAGAGTTGTCACGTCTATCTTTAGCCAGCCTAATAGCCATCTCATCTAGTAGTAAGTTATAAACTAGATGACTCGTTGCGCCAATGGCGCAAAGGGCGAGAGCAAACCATGGAAGAAAAGAATATTTAGAGACCGGTCATTAATTCTTTGAAGCAAGGAAATAGATATTTATGTGTATGATAGCGTTTATGATAAGCAAAGTTACATAGAGAGAGATGCATCAAAGTCAGTACAACGCATAGTGTTCATAGCTACATTTAGTACGGTAGCCTGGGCTAAAGCATAACATACTGCCTAAGGGTAAGCCTGTGCCTATGGTGATCGCTCATAGTTGTAGCCATCACCCATGTCATTAACAAAATCCACACCACAACTTGAGTCTTGGATCATATGAGTATATACCTTTCTGCTGCAGTGAGAGACATGCCACGCTTGTAATGCTTTGAAGTTCAACCACGACATCATGAATCTCCAGAAGAGCATGTATGTCATTGAAGAAGCAGTAGGTAGCTCCTGCATGATCATGGATTTTGTTTGATGCAACATACACTTCATCCATATACTCACACCCTTCCCTAGTCATCTGTTTGATGGTCTTCTTGTGCTTCTTAATTTCTTTTCCTTTTTCGAGTAGCTTGTTTGTGATGCTTGCATATGCCTTTTTTTTTCTTCCTGCAGCTGCTCATAGTTGAAATCAAGAAGCACCTTGTGCTCTCTCCGTTCCATGAACCTTAGGGCTCAAACAGCCGCGTGATTCATTGATAACACCCCATCCTTACATACGGGTCTTGACAACGCAATTCGTTCTGCTGAAATGCGGAAATGCTCCTTTGTGGGGTAAAACTCAACTGCCGACACATATCCACCCTCCTCAAGCCTACGTACGAAGTAGACTGGTTTAGGGAGCTCGAGCTTTTCAAATTGCCTCAGCCAGAAACTTGTTGGATAGCTCAACCAGCCCAATGAGGATCACTTTAAAAAAAGATAAATCCAAAGGTTAGGCACAAGCTGTAAATGGAGTGTATATTAAGAATGGTTATCAACAAAGTTTTAGCATGCACGACTGTCAAGAATCTAATAACCCCTGAGAAAACTGACGACATGAGATTACAAGATAATCAATATAACCAGAGACATGAAATCAAATGGATTCAGGTATACAATGGTACCTACGGGTACAGGAAATCAAACAGATTTTGATAGCATAAGTAAATCGCAAGCATTAACTTTGTGGATTGTAAGCATGGAATGAAATAACTGTACATATATTTTAGTAAGCAATCGATAAGGAATCAAGGTTAGGAAATTATCTACTCTAATCTGATTGCGCAAATATAATTTCCGTCGGCACACACCAGTAGACTTGCGTATGGCGAGTGAATATAGGCAAGACAGGTAATCATAAGCATAGTTAAAACCAGAACGAAAAGAGTCAGATCTGAAACAGAGAAGGTTGCCCCGGGGAGCAAGGCACAATGTGTAGGAGATCGTGGTCAGCTTCGTTGAAGAAGAAAGCAGATCAAAGACCTAAGAAAAGAAAGAATGGTCAACCAAACTGGAAAGAGAATGAGAGAGAGATTTGCTGCGACCACTGTTTGGGTGTTGCTTAATCATTTTATCTTCTCCCTGTTGTTGTCTTTTGAATCAGAAATTGTTTGAATGTACAAGGATCCAAATAAAAATGCAACTAATACCCAAAGAGGCATTTTGGGAAATTCATTTAATTCCATTGGAACTAAATACTCGAGTAAGGTCTCAAGTTTGAATTTCACTGGAAATTCAAATAAGATCAACCGAAAATAATCAATGCATCCTTTCTTATTTGTTTTCTTTTGAATCGAAAACTGTTTGAAAACGCGGGAATCCCACAAGAATCAAATGCCTCAGGGATCTCTTCGACTGGACAGTGGGAAACGGGTATATACATTTGTATTTCTCCAGCAATGCCACAACAAAGAGCAATTGTTGTTCTTGGATTAATATGCAAATAACATCAACATCAAATGCAATGGCCCAAGTCTGCTCACGATTAATGTGAAAAGGACAAATAATAAGAATAATGAATGGCAAGATAATCTCCTTACAACATATGGATACAATAAAGCGAGGATCCTACATCATACTACATATATTTGATGGATTGCGTCCTTTTCAACATAATACAACATGATACATTACAATGTAATTTATTTTATACGTTCATAAGAAAGTGATTAAAAAGTAGTTCATTAGCACAAAACAGAACTAAAAATATAGTTCAGTCTCTCAAAAAACTAATCAAATACTTTCCACCTAGGCCCTGCCAAAAATTTCACCCTTTGTCAAACGGTTGTCACTCTAAAATTTGAAAAGAAGCTAAAGCACATAACATAAAAGGTTGGTCATCTATTGCAATGCCACAACAGAAATCAAACTCGACTTTTTATTTTCTGCCACACACCGGGTAAGCAATTCACCAAGCACGCGCAGAACAAAAAGGGCGAACCTAAACAAAGTCTCGTTGTTTATACATATTAGCCACATGATACAAGTGCACTGGTAGATCAAGAAAACATCAACAACACACCCTACTGTCAGGAAAAGCTCCGACAGATTGCTGACTATTAGATAACAATTTATTTACAACATGTTAACATGTAAAGTGAATATAATTATAGATCTTGATCTGATTTTCCCTGCCTCTTGTGGTCACTCCCTTCGGTTTTCTCTTCGCTAGGATTTCGGTGTTGGGGTGGTTCTCGCCTCCGGTGGGGCTCCGGTGGCCGTGAGGTGCTCCGGTGGTGCTGGGCGTGCCGTGGCGCGGGGGTGCCCCTGGGTTGGCACCTCCGTGCTGCGGTGCCCCTGGGTTGGCCGCCTTCGTGCTGCGTGCTCTCGCTGGCGCCACCGTGGTGGTGTTGGTTGTGCTGCTGGTCACACCATAGTGATGGTGTGGCTGCATCCTGCTTCGGCTACAACTCCTCTTGGTGAGCTTCTCCTTACTCCCCTCCTCTGATCTCTCTAATGCATAGCTTTAGCTCTTGATCTAGTTGGATGTGAAGCTCTATTAGCTGCTGCTAGATGCTCCAGATGAGCATCAACTTGTGTTGGAGCTCTCTGTGATGGATTCTTGCTGTGTCAGGGTTTTGGTCAGTGAATGTTTATGTGTATCTGCTTACATATGTGCTCCTGGATTGGCTAATATGGTCAGTAGTTGTTCATGTGTGTAGATGTACTCCTGTGCATATGTGGTAGCTCTGACTGTGTTGTTAAATCGGTGGCTAACCTGTGCTCTACTGGACTGGGATCTCTCCCTGTATTTTTTTGTTGCTACTGTTAGCTATCTCACTAGCTGTTGATGGTAACTTAATTCAGTTAACTGAATCTCTAGTGTTACATTTTCTTTTCCATTGGTCTGTTTAACCTTTGGAAATTAGTTATCACTTCTGTTGTTATTTGCTGCTGCTGCTATTACTTGCAGTAGCAGTTTATAATGGTACTAGCCCCCTGTGCTTGTGGGTGCAGTGCCCTAATTGCAGAAAAATACCAGGTGCAAGTGTGGTGCTGTGTTCTGCAAAAGCAGATAATCATTTGGGGTGCTACCCTGCTATTTCTTCTATGCTATAGCTACTTTATTCATGAACAGATACTTGTTCTTAGTTGTTTTACTTCTAATACTGATATGAACAGATACCACTTGGTTTGGCTATTCCTATTGGTCTCTTTCTAATAGCCTATGAACATATGCTATACTTGGTTTTGGCTGTTGCTTCCTAGTTTTCTACTGATAAGACAGATACTACATCTGATTTGGGCAGCGATGCTGGTCTTAGCCCCCTTCTCTTAGGCTTAATTTACATGTGGCTATCCCTATGCTGTGATGATCTAGCCCTGGCATCTCCAGGCTAGCTGAGCACACAATCCTCAAGTATACCTTGAGGTCTTCTAGTTATCTAGTAAGCTGCTGGGTGTCTCATTTGTTGGGGAACGTAGTAGTAAATCAAAAAAAATTCCTACGCATCACCAAGATCAATCTATGGAGAGACTAGCAACGAGAGAGAGAGAGGAGTGCATCTTCATACCCTTGAAGATCGCGATGCGAAAGCGTTGCAAGAACGCGGTTGGAGGAGTCGTACACGCAGCGATTCAGATCACGGTCGATTCCGATCTAAGCACCGAACAACGGTGCCTCCGCGTTCAACACACGTGCAGCCCGGTGACGTCTCCCGCGCCTTGATCCAGCAAGGAGGAGGGAGAGGTTGGGGAAGACAGCTCTAGCAGCACGACGGCGTGGTGGTGGAACTTGCAGTTCTCCGGCAGGGCTTCGCCAAGCTCAAACGGAGGAGGAGGAGGAGGTACTGGAGAGAGGGAGGGCTGCGCCAGGGGAGAGCTTGTGGCATCCCTCCCACCCCTCCACTATTTATACGCTGGGGGGGAGAGGGGGCCGGCCCCCTAGATCCCATCTAGGGTTGGGGGTGGCGGCCAAGGGGGGGAGGAGTGCCTCCCAAGTCAAGTGGAGGCCCTCCCCCTTTAGGGTTTCCCCTCTCCCATGCGCATGGGCCTTAGGGTGGCTGGTTCCCCTAGCCCATTAAGGCTAGGGCGCCCCCTTACAGCCCATGCTGCTGTATTGGACGTGGTGGAACACTTTTCGGACTTCCGGACCCCTCCGGAATCCTCCGGAACCTTTCGAAAGCTTCCCGGTACAATACCGAAAAAACCGAACTTTTTTTGGAACCCCAATAACAACTTCCCATATATAAATCTTTACCTCCGGACCATTCCGGAACTCCTCGTGACGTCCGGGATCTCATCCGGGACTCCGAACAACATTCGGTATTCACATACTATTTCCCATAACAACCCTAGAGTCACCGAACCTTAAGTGTGTAGACCCTACGGGTTCGGGAACCATGCAGACATGACCGAGACATCTCTCCGGCCAATAACCAACAGCGGGATCTGGATACCCATGTTGGCTCCCACATGTTCCACGATGATCTCATCGGATGAACCACGATGTCGAGGATTCAATCAATCCTGTATACAATTCCCTTTGTCTACCGGTATGATACTTGCCCGAAATTCGATCGTCGGTATCCCTATACCTTGTTCAATCTCGTTATCGGCAAGTCTCTTTACTCGTTCTGTAATGCATGATCCCGTGGCTAACCCTTTAGTCACATTGAGCTCATTATGATGATGCATTACCGAGTGGGCCCAGAGATACCTCTCCGTCATACGGAGTGACAAATCCCAGTCTCGATTCGTGCCAACCCAACAGACACTTTCGGAGATACCTGTAGTGCACCTTTATGGTCACCCAGTTACGTTGTGACGTTTGATACACCCAAAGCATTCCTACGGTATCCGGGAGTTGCACAATCTCATGGTCTAAGGAAATGATACTTGACATTAGAAAAGCTTTAGCAGACGAACTACACGATCTAGTGCTATGCTTAGGATTGGGTCTTGTCCATCACATCATTCTCCTAATGATGTGATCCCGTTATCAACGACATCCAATGTCCATGGTCAGGAAACCGTAACCATCCATTGATCAACGAGCTAGTCAACTAGAGGCTCACTAGGGACATGTTGTGGTCTATGTATTCACACATGCATTACGATTTCCGGATAACACAATTATAGCATGAACAATAGACAATTATCATGAACAAGGAAATATAATAATAACCACTTTATTATTGCCTCTAGGGCATATTTCCAACAGTCTCCCACTTGCACTAGAGTCAATAATCTAGTTACATTGTGATGAATCAAACACCCATAGAGTTCTGGTGTTGATCATGTTTTGCTCGTGGAAGAGGTTTAGTCAACGGATCTGCGACATTCAGATCCGTATGCACTTTACAAATATCTATGTCTCCATCTTGAACATGTTCACGAATGGAGTTGAAGCGACACTTGATATGCCTGGTCTTCTTATGAAACCTGGGCTCCTTGGCAAGGGCAATAGCTCCAGTGTTGTCACAGAAGAGAGTCATTGGGCCCGACGCATTGGAAATAACCCCTAGGTCGGTGATGAACTCCTTCATCCAGACTGCTTCCTGTGCTGCCTCCGAGGCTGCTATGTATTCCGCTTCACATGTAGATCCCGCCACGACGCTTTGCTTGCAACTGCACCAGCTGACTGCCCCACCATTCAAAATATACACATATCCGGTTTGTGACTTAGAGTCATCCAGATCTGTGTCGAAGCTAGCGTCGACGTAACCCTTTACGACGAGCTCTTCGTCACCTCCATAAACGAGAAACATATCCTTAGTCCTTTTCAGGTACTTCAGGATGTTCTTGACCGTTGTCCAGTGTTCCATGCCGGGATTACTTTGGTACCTTCCTACCAAACTTACGGCGAGGTTCACATCAGGTCTGGTACACAGCATGGCATACATAATAGACCCTATGGCTGAGGCATAGGGGATGACGCTCAACTTTTCTCTATCTTCTGCCGAGGTCGGGCATTGAGCCGTGCTCAATCTCACACCTTGTAATACAGGCAAGAACCCCTTCTTGGACTGATCCATATTGAACTTCTTCAATATCTTGTCAAGGTATGTGCTTTGCGAAAGACCAATGAGGCGTCTCGATCTATCTCTATGGATCTTGATGCATAATATGTAAGCAGCTTCTCCAAGGTCCTTCATTGGAAAACACTTGTTCAAGTAGGCCTTTATGCTTTCCAAGAATTCTATATCATTTCCCATTAATAGTATGTCATCTACATATAATATGAGAAATGCTACAGAGCTCCCACTCACTTTCTTGTAAACACAGGCTTCTCCATAAGTCTGTGTAAACCCAAACGCTTTGATCATCTCATCAAAGCGAATGTTCCAACTCCGAGATGCTTGCACCAGCCCATAGATTGAGCGCTGGAGCTTGCATACCTTGTCAGCATTATTAGGATCGACAAAACCTTCCGGCTGCATCATATACAACTCTTCCTTAAGGAAACCATTAAGGAATGCCGTTTTGACGTCCATTTGCCATATCTCATAATCATAGTATGCGGCAATTGCTAACATGATTCTGACGGACTTCAGCTTCGCTACGAGTGAGAAGGTCTCATTGTAGTCAACCCCTTGAACTTGTCGATAACCCTTAGCGACAAGTCGAGCCTTATAGATGGTCACATTACCATCCGTGTCTGTCTTCTTCTTAAAGATCCATTTGTTCTCTATGGCTTGCCGATCATCGGGCAAGTCTCTCAAAGTCCATACTTCGTTTTCATACATGGATCCTATCTCGGATTTCATGGCTTCTAGCCATTTGTTGGAATCCGGGCCCGCCATCGCTTCTTCATAGTTTGAAGGTTCACCGTTGTCTAACAACATGACTTCCAAGACAGGGTTGCCGTACCACTCTGGTGTGGAACGTGTCCTCGTGGACCTACGAAGTTCAGTAGCAACTTGATCCGAAGTTTCATGATCATCATCATTAACTTCCTCTCTAGTCAGTGCAGGCACCACAGAAACATCTTCCTGAGCTGCGCTACTCTCCGGTTCAAGAGGGGGTACCTCATCAAGTTCTACTTTCCTCCCACTTACTTCTTTCAAGAGAAACTCTTTCTCCAGAAAGGATCCATTCTTGGCAACAAAGATCTTGCCTTCGGATCTAAGGTAGAAGGTATACCCAATAGTTTCTTTAGGGTATCCTATGAAGACGCATTTTTCCGATTTGGGTTCGAGCTTTTCAGGTTGAAGTTTCTTGACATAAGCATCGCATCCCCAAACTTTCAGAAACGACAGCTTAGGTTTCTTCCCAAACCATAATTCATACGGTGTCGTCTCAACGGATTTCGACGGAGCCCTATTTAAAGTGAATGCGGCAGTCTCTAAAGCATAACCCCAAAATGATAGCGGTAGATCGGTAAGAGACATCATAGATCGCACCATATCCAATAGAGTGCGATTACGACGTTCGGACACACCATTACGCTGAGGTGTTCCAGGCGGCGTGAGTTGTGAAACAATTCCACATTTCCTTAAGTGCGTGCCAAACTCGTGACTCAAATATTCCCCTCCACGATCTGATCATAAGAACTTTATTTTCCTGTCACGTTGATTCTCTACCTCACTCTGAAATTCCTTGAATTTTTTGAAGGTCTCAGACTTGTGTTTCATTAAGTAGATATACCCATATCTACTTAAGTCATCAGTGAGGGTGAGAACATAACGATAACCACCGCGAGCCTCAACGCTCATTGGACCGCACACATCAGTATGTCTGATTTCCAATAAGTTGGTTGCTCGCTCCATTGTCCCGGAGAACGGAGTCTTGGTCATTTTGCCCATGAGGCATGGTTCGCACGTGTCAAATGATTCATAATCAAGAGACTCCAAAAGTCCATCTGCATGGAGTTTCTTCATGCGTTTGACACCAATGTGACCAAGGCGGCAGTGCCACAAGTATGTGGGACTATCATTATCAACCTTACATCTTTTGGCATTCACACTATGAATATGTGTAACATCACGTTCGAGATTCAATAAGAATAAACCATTGACCAGCAGGGCATGACCATAAAACATATCTCTCATATAAATAGAACAACCATTATTCTCGGATTTAAATGAGTAGCCATCTCGCATCAAACGAGATCCTGATACAATGTTCAAGCTCAAAACTAGTACTAAATAACAATTATTGAGGTTTAAAACTAATCCCGAAGGTAGATGTAGAGGTAGCGTGCCGACGGCGATCACATCGACCTTGGAACCATTCCCGACGCGCATCGTCACCTCGTCCTTCGCCAGTCTCCGCTTATTCCGCAGCTCCTGTTTTGAGTTACAAATATGAGCAACCGCACCGGTATCAAATACCCAGGAGCTACTACGAGCGCTGGTAAGGTACACATCAATAACATGTATATCACATATACCTTTGGTATTGCCGGCCTTCTTATCCGCTAAGTACTTGGGGCAGTTCCGCTTCCAGTGACCGTTTCCCTTACAATAAAAGCATTCAGTCTCAGGCTTGGGTCCATTCTTTGGCTTCTTCCTGGTAGCTTGCTTACCGGGCGCGGCAACTCCCTTGCCGTCCTTCTTGAAGTTCTTTTTACCCTTGCCTTTCTTGAACTTAGTGGTTTTATTCACCATCAACACTTGATGTTCCTTTTTGATCTCCACCTCCGCTGATTTCAGCATTGAATATATCTCAGGAATGGTTTTCTCCATCCCCTGCATATTGAAATTCATCACAAAGCTCTTGTAGCTAGGTGGAAGCGACTGAAGGATTCTGTCAATGACCGCGTCATCCGGGAGATTAACTCCCAGCTGAGACAAGCGGTTGTGCAACCCAGACATTTTGAGTATATGCTCGCTGACAGAACTATTCTCCTCCATCTTACAACTGTAGAACTTGTCGGAGACTTCATATCTCTCGACCCGGGCATGAGCTTGAAAAACATTTTCAGCTCTTGGAACATCTCATATGCTCCGTGTTGCTCAAAACGCTTTTGGAGCCCCGGTTCTAAGCTGTAAAGCATGCCGCACTGAACCAGGGAGTAATCATCACTACACGACTGCCAGGCGTTCATAATGTCTTGAGTTGCTGGGAAAACAGGTGCGTCACCTAGCGGTGCTTCAAGGACATATGCTTTCTTGGTAGCTATGAGGATAATCCTCAGGTTACGGACCCAGTCCGTGTAGTTGCTACCATCGTCTTTCAGCTTGGTTTTCTCTAGGAACGCGTTGAAGTTGAGGGCAACATTAGCGTGGGCCATTTGATCTACAAGACATATTGTAAAGATTTTAGACTAAGTTCATGATAATTAAGTTCATCTAATCAAATTATTCAATGAACTCCCACTCAGATAGACATCCCTCTAGTCATCTAAGTGATACATGATCCGAATCGACTAGGCCGTGTCCGATCATCACGTGAGACGAACTAGTCATCAACGGTGAACATCTCCATGTTGATCGTATCTTCTATACGACTCATGTTCGACCTTTCGGTCTTCCATGTTCCGAGGCCATGTCTATACATGCTAGGCTTGTCAAGTCAACCTAAGTGTTTTTGCATGTGTAAATCTGGCTTACACCCATTGTATTCGAACGTTAGAATCTATCACACCCGATCATCACGTGGTGCTTCGAAACAACGAACCTTCGCAACGGTGCACAGTTAGGGGGAGCACTTTCTTGAAATTTTAGCGAGGGATCATCTTATTTATGCTACCGTCGTTCTAAGCAAATAAGATGTAAACAGATGATAAACATCACATGCAGTCAAATAGTGACATGATATGGCCAATATCATTTTGCTCCTTTTGATCTCCATCTTCGGGGCACCATGATCATCATCGTCACCGGCATGACACCATGATCTCCATCATCATGATCTCCATCATCGTGTCTTCATGAAGTTGCCTCGCCAACTATTACTTCTACTACTATGGCTAACGGTTAGCAATAAAGTAAAGTAATTACATGGCGTTTTTCATTGACACGCAGGTCATACAATAAATTAAGACAACTCCTATGGCTCCTGCCGGTTGTCATACTCATCGACATGCAAGTCGTGATTCCTATTACAAGAACATGATCAATCTCATACATCACATATATCATTCATCACATCCTTTTGGCCATATCACATCACGCGGCATATGCTGCAAGAACAAGTTAGACGTCCTCTAATTGTTGTTGCAAAAATTTTTACGTGGCTGCTATAGGTTTCTAGCAAGAACGTTTCTTACCTACGCCACAACCACAACGTGATATGCCAATTTCTATTTACCCTTCATAAGGACCCTTTTCATCGAATCCGATCCGACTAAAGTGGGAGAGACAGACACCCGCTAGCCACCTTATGCAACTAGTGCATGTCAGTCGGTGGAACCTGTCTCACGTAAGCGTACGTGTAAGGTCGGTCCGGGCCGCTTCATCCCACGATGCCGCCGAATCAAGATAAGACTAGTAACGGCAAGAAAATTGACAAAATCGATGCCCACAACAACTTGTGTTCTACTCGTGCAAGAAACTACGCATAGACCTAGCTCTGATGCCACTGTTGGGGAACGTAGTAGTAAATCAAAAAAAATTCCTACGCATCACCAAGATCAATCTATGGAGAGACTAGCAATGAGAGAGAGAGGAGTGCATCTTCATACCCTTGAAGATCGCGATGCGGAAGCGTTGCAAGAACGCGGTTGGAGGAGTCGTACACGCAGCGATTCAGATCGCGGTCGATTCTGATCTAAGCACCGAACAACGGTGCCTCCGCGTTCAACACACGTGCAACACGGTGACGTCTCCCGCGCCTTGATCCAGCAAGGAGGAGGGAGAGGTTGGGGAAGACAGCTCCAGCAGCACGACGGCGTGGTGGTGGAACTTGCAGTTCTCTGGCAGGGCTTCGCCAAGCTCAAACGGAGGAGGAGCAGGTATTGGAGAGGGGGAGGGCTGCGCCAGGGGAGAGCTTGTGGCCTCCCTCCCACCCCTCGACTATTTATAGGCTAGGGGGAGAGGGGGCTGGCCCCCTAGATCCCATCTAGGGTTGGGGGCGGCGGCCAAGGGGGGAGGAGTGCCTCCCAAGTCAAGTGAAGGCCCTCCCCCTTTAGGGTTTCCCCTCTCCCATGCGCATGGGCCTTAGGGGGGCTGGTTCCCCTAGCCCATTAAGGCTAGGGCGCCCCCTTACAGCCCATGCTGCTGTATTGGACGTGGTGGAACACTTTCCGGACTTCCGGACCCCTCCGGAATCCTCCGGAACCTTTCGAAAGCTTCCCCGTACAATACCGAAAAAACCGAACTTTTTCCGGAACCCCAATAACAACTTCCCATATATAAATCTTTACCTCCGGACCATTCCGGAACTCCTCGTGACGTCCGGGATCTCATCCGGGACTCCGAACAACATTCGGTATTCACATACTATTTCCCATAACAACCCTAGAGTCACCGAACCTTAAGTGTGTAGACCCTACGGGTTCGGGAACCATGCAGACATGACCAAGACATCTCTCCGGCCAATAACCAACAGCAGGATCTGGATACCCATGTTGGCTCCCACATGTTCCACGATGATCTCATCGGATGAACCACGATGTCGAGGATTCAATCAATCCCATATACAATTCCCTTTGTCTACCGGTATGGTACTTACCCGAGATTCGATCGTCGGTATCCCTATACCTTGTTCAATCTCGTTACCGGCAAGTCTCTTTACTCGTTTCGTAACACATGATCCCGTGGCTAACCCTTTAGTCACATTGAGCTCATTATGATGATGCATTACCGAGTGGGCCCAGAGATACCTCTTCGTCATACGGAGTGACAAATCCCAGTCTCGATTCGTGCCAACCCAACAGACACTTTCAGAGATACCTGTAGTGCACCTTTATGGTCACCTAGTTACGTTGTGACGTTTGATACACCCAAAGCATTCCTACGGTATCCGTGAGTTGCACAATCTCATGGTCTAAGGAAATGATACTTGACATTAGAAAAGCTTTAGCAGACGAACTACACGATCTAGTGCTATGCTTAGGATTGGGTCTTGTCCATCACATCATTCTCCTAATGATGTGATCCCGTTATCAACGACATCCAATGTCCATGGTCAGGAAACCGTAACCATCCATTGATCAACGAGCTAGTCAACTAGAGGCTCACTAGGGACATGTTGTGGTCTATGTATTCACACATGCATTACGATTTCCGGATAACACAATTATAGCATGAACAATAGACAATTATCATGAACAAGGAAATATAATAATAACCACTTTATTATTGCCTCTAGGGCATATTTCCAACATCATTGGGCTTGGGACTTGGTCTGGCCGGCTGGTTTGATGTATATCTCCTCCTGGAGCTTTGTTTTGAATTGCTCAGTGACATATCTCATTGTCACGAGACAAAAGTTGGTTGTAGTGGTAGAGTGTAATCATTGGCTCTAAACACTAGTTTTAGTTGGGCTTAATCCTTTGGATCTATTTCTGTTAATGATCTTTGATATATGGCAGTTGATGGCTTCCTGACTTGGCTCTTGGCTGGTTCTCTGATTTGGCTCTTGATAATGGTTTTCCTCTATTTGGCTTTTCTGAAATAAGGTCATTTGGTATTTAGAAATCCTGACTGAGATAGTCTTGATTTCAAGGAATAGCTCCTACAACATTGCATTTCACCAAGTGAAGTGCTACATTTCTACTCCTAACCCATTCTCTCTTTCTTAGTGTTTTTGTTATGCAGGTTGGAAGAAAAGAAGAAGATCCAGAAAAAAACTTAGTAATAAGATAGTTTTTAGGAAAATAGATATTTAGTTTTAGGTCATTTCTGATTCTTTATAATATGATTTTGTATTACCTATTCCAATTATTAATAAAGTTTTAAAATCTAAAACAAGAGCTCCATTTTGAGTTTCCGATCGGTTGATCTGTTGCAGGTTTCCCAAAGGTAAACAAGTTGATGGTGGTTTGGAAGATCTTCAAGCTGTTGAAGATTTGGAAGATCACTTCATGGAAGGGCAGAATGCTACTGTTTAGATGTTAGATGTTTGATGTATTGGATGTTTGTGAAACTATTGGATGTTTGTGAAACTATGTATATATGAATTGGATGTATGATGTTTGATGACGATGGTGAAACGATGTTGATGTATGATGTTTGATGTTTGAACCTATGTGATTCTGAATATATATATATATATATATATATATAATCTATATATATATATATATATCTATAATCTATACTATATCTCTTCCATATATATTAAAGATATTATGTGTGTGTGTGTGTGTGTGTGTTTGAATTTCTGTGAAAATGAATTGATATAACAAAAAACAGAAAAAACAGGGGCTATATAGCCACTTTGCCGTCTGCTAGCAGACGGCAAAGAGGTTTGCCATCCGCCAGCAGACGGCAAAGAGGCCACATGGCAGCAGTCTGTGCAACCTGGGCTGGCCTATTTGGCCTCTTTGCCGTCTGCTGACAGACGGCAAAGAGCCTGCGTTGGCCCAGCCGACGCCTGACGTCAGCTGCAGCTCTTTGCCGTCTGCTGGCAGACGGCAAAGAAGCAAAGTTCTTTGCCGTCTGCCAGCAGACGGCAAAGTGCCCTTTACCGTAACTCGTTCAGCCGGACTGTTGGCTGTCTGCTGGCTGACGGCAAAGGCTTTGCCGTCCGCCAAGCATGCCTTTGCCGTCTGCCATGGCAGACGGCAAACTACCTGATTCCTGTAGTGCCATAGCCTATCTCGCTGCATTTGTTTCCATGTGTGAAAATTTCTTGGGCTTCCAGCCGCATTGGGGGCTGTTCAAGCACATCTTTACGGTCCGCTCCCAGTCGGTGAAAAAGGCCTCTCCGGACGGAGAGAGAACCCATGTGACCCAATTGTGCGGTGGATTAGGGATTCAGATAAGGGGTAGGAGTGCTTTCCTAACGATGACCTTCCTTGATTCAGTCAGAGGTTGGCAGTCGACATGGTTTGCAATGACGTTCCTTGTGCCGGCTCGTCGGCTGGACTTCCTCCTTACATGACCGATAGGGTCAGGCTTCCTTCATCACTGACGGTGGACAAGGAAGAAAAGACGGATGTGGGGATCCTGGTGGCCGCTGTGGTCGGGCTCATTCAGGGCGGAGTGACTGGCCTGGACCTGTTGGAGGTTTTCCTCCGGCGACGGATCCAGCCTCTTCAGGAGCAGGCCCACCCCATGCGGTTGTACAAAGGCCCCAACGATCCAACTCGTGTTCACCCGGAGGACCTCAATGAGAAGGTCGTGGAAGGATGGCTCATGGGCATCACCGGTGCTCGCGACAATCCTCGGGGGTCGGGACGGATCCCGCCCTTCGACAACGTGCACCAGCCTATGGAGGTAAACTTGCATTTCCGACTGAATTCTTTCTGCATCAGCCATCCGAGTGACTTCGACTGACCCGATTGTTTGCATTTCTCGTTCCTCGCAGGAGTTCCAGTAGATGTTTTCACCCATATCGATTGTTAGTGTCAAAATCGGCGGATCTCGGGTAGGGGATCCTGAGCTGTGGATCTTGGATCAATGGGTAACAGAGAATGCAGAGACAATATTTACCCAGGTTCGGGCCCTCTTGAGGAGGTAAAACCATACGTCATGCTTGATTGTATTGCTGTGTGTAGATGGTCACAGAGTTGATCTACCATGAGATCGTATGAATTAAACCCTAGATGAGTAGGATGATGGTTCTCTTAGCCTCTACAGACTAAACCCTCTGGTTTATATAGACACCAGGGGTACCTAGGGTTACACATGGTCGGTTGCCATCAGGGAATAAACATACAAGCTACGCCAAGCAAGACTTGGAGTATACACCAAGTCTCTGGAGGTTTCCTTTTAGAGCACGGGATTATCCGAAGTCCGGTCTTCTCGTATCGATCAATAAGCAGCCCACTAGTCCGGTCCATGAGAAATAGGCCGGCAGCCTAAGGATCCCCTAATCCGGGACTCCCTCAGTAGCCCTCGAACTAGCCTCCAACACCGAGGTCGGCAATCTCCGTTCATTTCGTGCTCCTTGAAGGCTTCGGCTTGAGGGGCGAGTTCCTCCCATTTCCAATATGTGGCTGATGATAACTTGGCACCTCTAACACCTCGGCTAACGAGGTGTCGCGAGGGTCGCCGCATCATCTTCTTCATTTAGAATTAATGACACTCCTTGATTTCTGTGGGCCAGATGGAAACAAGTGACCCTGCTCCCCTTTCACAAAAACACCCCTTATGGGCCTGGCTGAAACGTCTATTTAACGGGCCCAAAAAATGCGTAAGCTGTCGCATTCGGTCCCAAATCGCCTCAAAGCTAGAGAGAAACAAATCTTGAACAATGGTGAATGCTCCAAGTTCTTCTTCGCGTCCCCACGGCCTGCTCCCAGGTGATTGGGCAAGCTGTTCTGCCTCTCGACTGAGGCTGAGCAGCCTTGAGATGCAAGGGTATCTACCCATGTCAGATCTCGCTTCCACCCGCCCTGGATTGACTTCTGCAAACGGGGAGGCACTCGCGGAAAACTTCTTCGTTCCACGCGGGGAGGAAAGGGTATGTTTCGTGCCCTTCCTCTTACGGGGTTTAGGCTTCCCCATTCATCCCTTTCTAAGAGGTCTATTAGAGTTCTATGGGATTCAACTCCACCACCTCACCGTGGGATCATTTTTACACATCTCATGTTATGTCGCCCTCTGCGAGATGTTCCTGGGTTGTGAGGCACACTTCAAACTGTGGAGGAAATACTTCTGCCTTGTCCCACGCACTCGAGGTGGGGTCATTCATGAGGTCGGTGGAGCCGAAGTATGGCGTATTGCTGGGACGGGGTATCTGGTTGGGACTCCCAAGAAAGATGCCGAAGAGTGGACCTCAGAGTGGTTCTATATCGAAGACGTCCCCTTATTCGATCCAGCTCGGAGGGGACTGCCCGAATTCTCACTCGCTTCCCCAAAGAAGCGGTTCAACTGGCGACCAAAGAGCCCTGCTCAAAAGGACAATGCTGAAGTGAAGCGTCTAGCTGCTCAAGTGAGGTGGCTAGCCCATAGCAGGTTAACCATCATCGACGTGATGGCCGCTGCTATTACTCCATGCGTACAACCCCTACAGCAAAGGATGCACCCCTTATGGGGCTACAACGGGATGAGTGATGCGACCCGTTACGAACGGAAGGGCCTGCCAACCAGGCAGCAATGGCAGCCATACTAGCCAATCTCTTTAAAGGAGAAGAACAAGATTTTATTCACCTAAAGCCCAAGGAGGGCTACTCGAGCTATAATCCCATTGAATGGGTGAGCCAAGCTATACTTTTTACAGTTCGGATGTTGCGTCCATTGTTGCTAATCGAATCCTATGACTTTCCGAACATAAATGGAGGCGATGGATTGAGAACTTCAGCTGCCCTTCTCCTCAACCGGAGAGCTATTCCTGCGACGATGACCCGGGATTCCATGACGATCCAGAAACATCGATTGACTTCGAGGATGGGGTCTTTTACCAGGAGAGTCTTGACGGCTCTTGATACGTCTCCAATGTATCTATAATTTTTGATTGTTTCATGCTGTTATATTATCAATCTTGGATGTTTTATATTCATTTACTAGCAACTTTATATCATTTTTTGGGACTAACCTATTGACATAGTGCCTAGTGCCAGTTGCTATTTTTTTGCTTGTTTTTTAATTTGCAGAATATCAATACCAAACGAAGTCGAAATGCAACAAAATTTTTGGAGATTTTTTTTGCCCAGAAGACACCCAGGGAGCCAAAGCACACGGGAGGAGGCCCGTGGGGCCCACTAGGCACTAGGGAGCGCCAGGGGGCCCAGGCACGCCCTGGTGGGTAGTGGAGCCCACGGGAAGCTTCTCCACCGACCTCCACCTCTATAAATACTCTAAAATCCCCAAAACCCTAGGGGAGTCGACGAAATATAGTTTTAGCCGCCGCAAGTTCCAGAACCACGAGATCCAATCTAGAGGCCTTTTCCGGCACTCTGTCGGAGGGGGCAATGATCACGGAGGGGTTCTTCATCATCCTTGTTGCCCCTCCGATGATGCGTGAGTAGTTTACCACAGACCTACGTGTCCGTAGCTAGTAGCTAGATGGCTTCTTCTCTCTTTTTGATCTTCAATACAATGTTCTCCTCGATGTTCTTGGAGATCTATTTGATGTAACTCTTTTTTGCGGTGTGTTTGTTGGGATCCGATGAATTGTGGGTTTATGATCAGTTCTATCCATGAATATTATTTGAGTCTTTGCTGAACTCTTATATGCATGATTGTTATAGCATCGTATTTCTTCTCCGAAATTTTGGTTTGGTTTGGCCAACTAGATTGATTTTTCTTGCCATGGGAAGAGGTGCTTTGTGATGGGTTCGATCTTGCGGTGCTCAATCTCAGTGACAGAAAGAGACATGACACGCATGTATCCTTGCTATTAAGGATAAAAAGATGGGGTCTATTCCTACATGAATATATGTTGTCTACATCATGTCATCGTTCTTCTTGCACTACTCCGTTTTCCCATGAACTTAATACACTAGATGCATGCTGGATAACGGTCGATGTGTGGAGTAGTAGTAGTAGATGTAGGCAGGAGTCAGTCTACTAATCTTGGATGTGATGCCTATATACATGATCATTGCCTTGGATATCGTCATGATTATTCGCTTTTCTATCAATTGCCCAACAGTAATTTGTTTACCCACCGTATGCTGTTTTCTTGAGAGAAGCCTCTGGTGAAAACTACGGTCCCCGGGTCTATTTCCTATCATATTAAATCTAAAAATACCTTGTTGCACTTTTTATTTCTTTATTTTTGTGTGTGTTTTTGTTAGATCTATTTATCAAATCTCATACAATTTAATATATCTCAATACCGAGGAGGGATTGACAACCCCTCTTACACGTTGGGTTGCAAGTATTTGTTGTTTGTGTGCAGGTGCTGTTTACATAGTGTTGCTTGGTTCTCCTACTGGATTGATAACCTTGGTTTCATAACTGAGGGAAATACTTACCTTTGCTATGCTGCATCATCCTCTCCTCTTTGGGGAAATACCAACGCAGATACAAGCAATCGCCGTCGACCTTCTGGAAGAAGAGAGAGAGAGAGATGGCCCTCATCCGTTCGGCCACTTACCCACAGGACCTACGGTGTTTCCATGATAGGCACATCAGTGGTCGGGCCTTTCAGGAAGGTGATCTTGTGCTCCGTGTGGATCAGTAGAGGCCGCATAAACTCGCTCCTGCATGGGAAGGCCCCTTTATCGTTTCAAAGGTTCTGCATAACGGAGCGTACCGCCTGTACAACCTCCTGAAGAACATAGATGAGCCTCGCACCTGGAATGCCGACCTACTTCGGCGATTTTATACTTGACATTGAGATGTTAAGATGTAATAAAAGTACTCGAGTGACATTCAATGAATAAAAGCATGACTTTCTTAGTACTTCATTGAGTTCACCTTTTTCAATACGCATTTTGAGTACAAACCCCCTACGGGTGAATGCCTCAGCTTAGCTGCGAACCAGCCTTTGCCTAAGTTAAAAAATACTCCAAGTCACAAGCGTTCCTCTCAGTCGGGGGGATTAGCCGCGAACCAGATTTCTCCTGAGTTAAAAAACTACTCCGAGTGATGAGCATTCCTCTCACTCAGGAGGCTTAGTTGCGAACTAATTTTAGCCTAAGTTAAAAACTTCTCCGAGTGATGAGCGTTCCTCTCACTCGAGGGCTTAGCCGCGAACCAATTTTCACCTAAGTTAAAAACTTCTCCAAGTGATGAGCATTCCACTCACTCGGGGGCTTAGCTGCGAACCAGCCGTCGCCTAAGTTAAAAAACTACTTCGAGTGATGCGCGTTCCTCTCACTCGGGGAATTAGCCACAAACCAGTTTTTGCCTAAGTTAAAAACTTCTCCGAGTGATGAGTGTTCCTCTCACTCAGCGGCTTAGCTCCGAACTAGCTTTCGCCTACGCAAAAAACTTCTCTGAGTGACAAGCGTTCCTCTCACTCGGGGGTTTAGCTGTGAACCGACCTTCGCCTAAGTTAAAAAACTACTCCAAGTGATGAGCGTTCCTCTCAGTCGGGGGCTTAGCCGCGAACCAGTTATTGCCTAATTTAAAAACATCTCTGAGTGATGAGCGTTCCTCTCACTCAGAGGCTTAGTTGTGAACCAGCCTTCGCCTAAGTTAAAAACTACTCCGAGTGATGAGCGTTCCTCTCACTCGGGGGCTTTGATAACCCACAAGTATAGGGGATCGCAACACTTTTCAAGGGTAGAGTATTCAACCCAAATTTATAGATTCGACACAAGGGGAGCCAAAGAATATTTGTAAGTATTAACAGCTGAGTTGTCAACTCAACCACACCTGGAGATTAATTATCTGCAGCAAGGTAATCAGTAGCACAGTAATATGATAGTTTTGATAGCAGTGATAATAGTAACAGTAACGGTGTAACACCCCCTTGTAATAGGCTATGTGACACTCTGTTAAACTTGCCAAGTCATGATCATTTGCAGTGCTAAGTCATATGGGTTAATGATCCAATTCAAATTCACATATGAAAATCAACTTAAATTCATAAGTGAAATATGAAGTTGATCAAACACTGTTGGAAAAATGTTCATTAAATGGCAAATAATCCAGGAACATTTGTAAAACCATCATCTATAAAGTTGGAGTTAGACAAATGACTCAAACAAGGTGAAACAGTACTAAAACAGCCATTATAAATCCATTTAAAATCATTTCTAATTCAAATGGAATCCAATTTTGCTCAAACAAGTTTTTGGTGAAGGGTAATATTGCATTACATTAATTGGGCCAAGCCCCACATTTTACAAAAATGCAAAAGTGCCCTAACTAAATCAGAACAGAAATGAAATAAAGAAAAAGAAAACCGAAAAGGAAAAGAATCAGTAAAGGCCACTGTGCACTAGTCTAAGTGCACAGTGCCACGAGGCCCAGCCCACTAGGCCCGTTCCTTCTCCCTCCTCATGCGTGTCGGTGCGCCCCTCGCCGAGCGCGCGCGCGCCGCGGCAGCCACCGACAAAACAGTAGCCGAGTAGGATAAGGACGACGCCGAGCTGTTCCCCTGGACCTCCTCCGTCATTCCCCTCCTCCTCGCTCTTCCCTCCCCAGATCCATCAACGTCCGACGCGGTCGCCACCGCGCCTCGTCCCTGTCCGCGGCCATGGCCGACGAATCACCTCGCTGACGTGCCCGTCGCCTTCGTCTACATCTTCCGCATCTACTGGAGGTCGCAGCGGGAGCGGGGAGGCATCGCAGCGCCAGGATTTCTCCGTCCCCTCCGTTCGGTCGCCGGCGATCCCCGTCATCTCCGGTCACCGCCTGCTGCTACAAAGCTGTCGAAGGCTTTTCATAGCCACGAGGTGAGCTGCTGCTTCTCCCATGCCCTCTCTCGACGCCGCTAGAAGGCCGTAGCCACCACTCCACGCACGCCCGAGCTCACCTCCGTGGAGCTCGTCGCCGGTGAGTCTTCGGCGACCTTTTGGTCACGGGCGTATGTCCGTTAGTTTCACCGCGCCGCGTAGAGCACGCCCCCTCTTGCATTTCGCCTGTTAGCGCATCGTGCTGCTGTTGTCATAGCTCGCCCGAGCCTCCCGCCGTCGGTGATGTCGCAGCTCCCTGCTCCGGCCATCTCCAGTCGGTCCAGTGGCACCAGTCGATGCGCGACGACCCTAGCTCTCGAACGCGACCGAGGACGGGCCGAATGGCCCGCTGTGGGCGTTTCCCGATGCATTCCGGCGATGGACCACCGCGGAAGCGCTCGCCGGTGCAGTTCCGATGACGCTGCTGACTGGGCAGGCGTGGGGCCCACCTCGGTGAGGCTGCCAGTGGGTCCTCTGGCCCTGGTTGACTTCGTTGACCAGGTCAACGCCTGCCACTGTTCACTCTCCGCCGCTGACAAGTGGGGCCCCTGCTGTTATCTAGCTAATTAACCAGTTTAATAATTAAAGTCTAATTTAACTAAGCTAATTAGTCACTGACATAAGGGCCCCACCTAGTTAATTAGCAAATTAGTTTAATTTAACTCACTGTTTAAATAACAGAGGCTGACATGTGGGTCCCACTAGACCCATATGTCAGATTTGACTCTGGACAGCGCTGTTGACTTGCTGATGTCAGCATGACATCATGCTGATGTCATAATTCATTTTTCTGTGAATAAATAAATTCCAGAAATTCAAATAATCTTTAAAAATCCATATCTTCTAAACCGTAGCTCAGATCGAAAAAGTTAAAACATGAAAGTTGCTCAGAACGGCGAGCCGAGTCTGTTCGTGCCGTCTGTTTCTTCATCGGAACCCCCTACATAGAAGAACTCGTAACTCCGGACCCGAATCCGGCAGATGAATAGTGCACACACATCGGATATTAAATCCCAGATTAATCCTGAAAATAACTAAAATGACTTAGATGCATATTTAGGCACCTCTGCACTGCATCGTAGCATAGCACGCACTGTGTGGCATATGTTGCATTATGTTTACCTGTTTCTTCCCCCTCTTCTCTCTCGGTAGACCCCGACGTTGACGTAGCTCCCGAGGCAGACGCAGCTCGGGAGTACGACTACGTCCCCGACGACACCACCGACGACCTTGCCCTTGCCCCCGAGAAAACATGCAAGCACCCCCATTTTGAGCATGCCTATATCGCCTATTCTCTTCTCTCTTATGCTTGCATTAGAACTGCTACTGTTACTGTTATCCTATATCTGATGCATAGCCTGTTTATTGTAACCTGCCTTGCTACCTTGCTGAATATCCTAGACTGCCTAGTATAGGCTGGGTAGAGACACGACAGAGACCCCCACTTGATCCCGACTGCCCTGCTGGATATCAGAAGACCCGACCATCGGGATTGAAGACCAGGCCCCGGCACCGCACGTCACTTCCCCCTTTAGTTGCCGACACTGCTGGGTTACCGTCGAGTGCCGAGGGTGATACCTCGTCAGCACTTCTGATGATAACCTTGTAGGTTAGTTAATCGGTCGTGGTAAGCGAGGGTGATTCCTCCTACACCACCCCCGATAACGACGTCGTTGTGCAACACCTCAAGTGTGGACCTCGAGGGTGATTCCTCCTTCGTTCACCTTGATGGTAACATCAGCGGGAATTCCATCGAGGGTGATTCCTCAGGGTTCCCCCTTGGTGTTGGACACACGGATACCATTGATACTGTGACTTGCACTAAACTATGTTACTAAAGACGGGTCGGCCCTGAGGGGTACCCGTGCGAGCTTAATGCGAAGTGATGTGGAGTCGGGTTGACCTGGATGGTGCCCGCGAGATAACACGAGGCGCGGTCGGGCATTCCTCGCCCTTGCCGCAAGTCCTCGAGACGGGGCGACGGGGTCACATCGATCATGAGTCTCTGCTCGTTTCCGTGCGATCCTAAACCACTAAACGGTTTGGATATTTGATCCGAGGGGCCTCTGGCCTAATAGCACCAACCATCACGAGGGCATAGTATGGGCGTTCTGCGTCGTATACTTCAGCCGGAGCTTAATAGACGTCAGCGACTGAGCGGCGCGCGCTGAATTGGACTGGGAACGCAATCGCACTTGTATAAGGGGTTGCTAGGTCTGCTTTCAGCCGCGTACGCAACATGCAGGAGTTCCTGGGGCGAAGGCCCAAGACCCCTGGGCGCATAGGTTTAGTCCGGCGTGTTGACCTCTCTGTTAGGTATTCGGTCGAGTTGCGGCGTGTCGTTTGGCCGAGGGCGGGCATGACCCAGTAAAGTGTGTCCGGCCGGAGTTAAGCGAGCGTGGTGGGTAACTTGGTGCACCCCTGCAGGGAAGAAACTTCTATCGATAGCCTGTCCTACGGTAACGGACACTCAGAGTTGTATCCCGATCGGTACAACTAGAACTTGAGATGATAACTGGATAGTACGACTCTGGGATGTCTTTCTCGCAGGGAGTCGAGAAAGGATCTCAGGTCGAGGTTGATGATACTACTACTACTTTACATTATGTTCCTCTGCTCTCTTCTTATGCTGCAAGACTGTCAAAGATTGTTGAAGATGCTAGTCTTCGATAGGACTAGGTTTTCCCCTTCTATTCTGGCATTTCTGCAGCCCAGTCCACATATACAGCCATTCCTTTGACAATGTTGCATATGTAGTGTAGATCCTTGCTTGCTGAGTACTTCGGATGAGTACTCACGTTTGCTTTACTTTCTTTTTCCCCCATATCCATTTGATGCCACCAGATGTCGGAGCCCCTGAGCCAGATGCCCCTGTCGACGACCAGTACTACTACCCACCTGGCGAGTACTACTACTACGAGGAGCCGACGGACGACCAGGAGTAGGATCGGAGGGTCCAGGGCAGGAGGCCTATGCCTTTCGATAGTAGATTTTATTTTACCCCGCCTCTGTGAAGGCTTACCTCTCTCTTTGTAAAATATCTGTACTCAGATATCTGATGCTTCCGCTGACGCTTGTATGCCATCGAGCTATGTATTCGAGCCCTCGAGACCCTGGCTTGTAATATAAAGCTTGTATGACTTTATTTATGTTTTAGAGTTGTGTTGTGATATCTTCAAGTGAGTCCTTAGGCTTGATCGTGCGCATTTGCGTGTATGGTTAGTGCACGATTAAGCCGGGGTCGTCACAGGTTGGTATCAGAGCCGACTGCCCCTAGGAGTCCCCCTTCCCAATTCCTTGGCCGAAGTTGAGTCTAGTGGTCCAAAACTGTTTTACTAACTTGGCTGTGTGGCTTACGGGCCCACGTCGCCAACTGGGTGGTATTAGGATCTTTTACTCCTCGATCTTTACTCTGGGATTCTAATCTCTCATCTATTCGGGTTTAATAAAATTTACTAACACCGACATTTAGGTTCTCGTTAATTCTATCCATCCGGAGAGCTGGATTCAGTGCGATTTCCCTGACTTTGATCCGATTAGTCTGATAATCATTTTCCTTTCCATTGTTTTGTTTAACCTTTCCTTCTGAGATCGGTTATATTTCTCATTGTCTTATGACAACCCTGAACTTCTCTGTTTCAGATGGATCGTCTGTTTCCACCGCGGCCTACGACCCAGCTTGTGCTTCGCACTTGGGCTCGTGACGCCCCTGGGTTTCCAGCTGTTCTGATCGCCCTCCTGACTAGACTGGGTTACCGCTGGTATCCCGAGTACATGGTCTACGAGGTTTACCGCGAGTTCAACCAGGAGCAGTACTATGCTGAAGTTCGGATCTATGATCAGCAGAACGACTCAGACACTGAGCTACACCTTTTCCATGGCTTAGGCGTGACGATTGAGATGGCAGTCCATGATGCCGCCTACTCTGCTGTCGCACGTCTCCGGGGAGAGCACAATGCTAGCTTGGATGACTCTGTTTTTCGGTACATTCCGTATGCACCTGTTGGAGATGCTACTGGATACTACACAGCTATCTATGCCCCGTACGAGTCTCGACGCTACGACCCGCAGATTCTGATTCAGTGCACTCAGGCTCTGGATCGCACTGTTCGGGCTCTTGCCGTCGAGTTGTTCGCCACTCGAGCACGCTACTACGAGGCTATGACACAGTTGCTTCCAGCTGTTCGTGCAGGGATACATCCGGAGTATATTCTTTACCCACGCAGGACTGAGATGCCGCCAGGTATTGATTGGCCTGCAGTGGGAGGTCACACGCCTACACGTGGACCTCTTCTTACAGTTCGAGACCGGGTTCTGCATCAGAGTGCACATGGAGCACAGGATCCTGCCGCGACGAACATTCGTTGTCCGCACTTGCAGTTACCCCGTTTCAGTGGTTTTCTCCGACGTTGATGTAGCCTTTGCTATGTCACGTTGTGTACTTCCTTACCGCGTGCCTGCGTGCCGCCTAGTGTGTCTCTAGCTTTTCAATTTGCGCCGTTATGCTGCCCGATTGTAACCGACTGTGTATGGATCTGTATGTCTTAAGTGACTACTTTAAGCATCTATTGCACTCTTTAAATAACGTCGAGTTACATCATGTTTGTTGCCTAGCACTTGCATAAGCTATTGCTGAAATACCCCTGTTGAATTAGCAGGATGGCTGACAACAATCCACCACCGCTGCCACCACCTGATTACATGGCAGCGATGATCCAACAGTTTGAACTCAACCGCCAGTTTATGACGGGAATTATACAGCAAATCCCTCGTCCTGATGCTAATCAGCAGCCACCTTCCATCACATTACCAGAGTTCATGAGGCTCAGTCCATCGTTCTTCCGCAACACAGTCAACCCACTAGATGTCGATGACTGGCTGCGTGACATCTCCCATGAGATGGAGTCTGCTGGTGTCGCCCAGGCAAATTATGTCACTTTTGCGACATATCTTCTGAAGGGTCCCGCTTCACAATGGCGGGCCACTCACCGACAGACCCTGCCGCCTGGTACTGTCGTCACTTGGGCAGAGTTCAAGATTGCTTTCCGTGCCCGCTACATTCCTCTAGCTGTCATAGCTAGGAAGAAGGCCGAGTTCCGTAGTCTGGTTCAAGGCAACAAGACTGTGGAAGTCTATCAGCGCGAGTTTCTTGACTTGTCTCGCTACGCTGAAGAGGACATTCCTACTGATGAACGCAGTCAGGAGAAGTTTCGTGAAGGACTGCATCACGACATTCAGTTAGCTCTGCTTGTCCAAGACTTTCCTGATTTTGCCACCTTGGTGAATAAGGCTATTATGGTTGAAACTGGACTTAAGAAACACAAAGAAGCGTCCAGACGCACCCGTGAGGCGGGCTCATCTTCGGGCTCGTCTTCCCAGAAGCGCCGCATCTGGTTCCCTCAAGGCATGTTCCGTTCAGCAGCTCCTGCGAACAGGCCCTCTTATGCTGCACCATGTCTGCCACCTCCACCATCGAGGCAGCCCCTGCCAGCTCCAGCACCTCGAGCTCCAGCACCCCGTCCTGACAGCGGACTATGCTTCAAGTGTGGCAAGCCAGGTCACCGTGCTAGAGATTGTTCTCAGAATCAGAATCAACTGGCTCTTCCTTCTGCTGGCCGTGGTATTGGCCGTGGTATTCCTCAACAGCGCAACTATAATGCCAGACCTTCTTATGGTCGTGGGCAGAGCTACCACGTCAACATGTCTGAAGCTCCAGATCAACCAGATACTATGATGGGTACACTTCTCGTTAATTCAGTTCCAGCATCTGTTTTATTTGATTCAGGAGCATCGCATTCATTCATGTCAGAACATTTTGCACTCATGCATGACATTAAATGTGAAACGATGCACCAACCGCTAGCAGTGAACACTCCTGTGGGCCAGTGCCAAGCCACCCTATTCAGCCCCGAAGTCACAATTGAGATCGAGCGGTTGAAATTTCAGGCATTTCCCATAATCCTGAGATCTTCAAAGATTGATCTTATTTTGGGAATGGACTGGTTGAAGGCTCATTACGCCTCAATCAACTGTGCCACTAAAGTTGTACACCTCTTGCACCCATCGAATGAGATAGTGAACTATCAAGCTCACCTTACCCAGAACGTTGAGGCTCAAATTTATGCCTTGAACGCGTTGAATGCTTCTCCACTTGATGGGATTGAGAACATCCCAGTGGTCTGTGACTTCCTGGATGTTTTTCCAGAAGAACTTCCAGGAATACCCCCTGCTAGGGCTGTCGAGTTCGACATCGACTTGAAACCTGGCACCACTCCTATTGCGAAGCGTCCCTACAAGATGCCTCCGCACCATCTCATCGAGCTTAAGGAAGAAATTGATAAATCCTTAAGGAAGGGTTTCATTCGCCCTAGTTCTTCTGCTTGGGGAGCACCTTCTCTCTTCGTTAAGAAGAAGGATGGAACTAACCGTTTGGTCCAAGACTATCGTCCCATCAACCAGGCAACTATCCAGAATAAATATCCGCTTCCCCGGATCAACGATTTATATGATCAACTCGCAGGATCTTCGGTGTTTTCTAAACTCGACTTGAGGTTGGGTTATCACCAGATCCGTGTCCGTGAAGAGGATATTCTGAAGACTGCATTCGTTGCCCGTTATGGCTCTTACGAGTACACAGTCATGTCGTTTGGCTTAACAAACGCTCCAGCTACCTTCTCCCGCTTAATGAATTACATATTCATGGATTACCTCGACAAATTCATCGTGGTATATCTGGATGATATTCTGGTTTATTCGAAGAACAAAGAAGAACATGCTGAGCACCTTCGCCTTGTTCTAGAGAGACTTCGAGAGCACAAGTTATATGCCAAGTACTCTAAGTGTGAATTCTGGCTTTCTGAGGTAACCTACCTTGGACATGTCATCTCCAAGGATGGTATCGCAGTTAACCCGGAGCGAGTTCAGGCTATTCTTGACTGGACCCCTCCGAAGAATGTCAAGCAAGTCAGAAGTTTTCTCGGGCTTGCAAGTTATTGTCGTCAATTCATCGAAAATTTCTCCAAGATTGCCAAGCCCCTGACTAATCTGCTCCACAAAGGCGTTAAGTTTGAATGGACAGACAAATGTCAGGAAAGCTTCTAGACCCTCAAGGACAAGCTGACTTCTGCTCCAGTCCTTGCTCCTCCAAACTCCCGCAAAGATTTCGTGATCTTCTACGACGCCTCTCGCCAAGGACTAGGTTGTGTCCTAATGCAAGAGCGAAGAGTAATTGCTTATGCTTCGCGACAATTGCGTCCACATGAAGAGAATTACCCAGTGCATGATCTTGAACTTGCCCCTGTGATATATGCTTTGAAGCAATGGCGTCACTACCTTCTCGGTAATCGGTGTGAGATTTACACCGATCATCAGAGCTTGAAGTACTTATTCACCCAACCGGAACTTAATCTTCGTCAGCAGCGTTGGTTGGAAACAATCACGGATTATGACTGTGGTATTTCATACACTCCCGGCAAAGCTAATGTGATGGCTGATGCCTTGAGCCGCAAGTCATATTGCAGTAACCTTATGGTAAAGCAAGCTCAACCCCAGTTATATGAAGAATTGCGCAAGCTGAATCTCTGTATCATTCCGCAAGGTTCTCTTAATAACCTTGTGATACAACCAGATCTTGAGAAAGCAGTCAAGATTGCGCAAGCTAAAGATGCCGAAATTGGCCTGATGAAGAAAGAGCTTCACCTTGAAAAATACAGGGATTTCTCGATTGCTGAAGATGGAACCTTGTATTTCAGAGACCGCATTGTAGTACCTCGCTTCGAGCTGATGACTGACAAAGTCATGAAGGAGGCCCATGATACACCACTGTCTATCCATCCAGGTAGTACCAAGATGTATCGTGACCTTCGTCAAAGGTACTGGTGGTCTAGAATGAAGCAGGATATCGCTCGGTACGTTGCTGAATGTGATGTGTGCCGTCGCGTGAAAGCAGAACATCAGAAACCTGCTGGAATTCTTCAACCACTTCCTATTCCTCTGTGGAAATGGGATAAGGTTCAAATGGATCTCATTACTAGTCTTCCCAAGTCTCAGAAGGGTCACGATGCCATTCTTGTCGTCGTCGACCAACTCTCCAAGGTTGCACATTTCCTGCCAGTTAAGGAGACTATTACTGCTAGTCAGTTAGCAGAGTTGTATATCTCCAGAATTGTCTCACTCCACGGTATACCGAAGGAGATTAGTTCAGACCGTGGCAGCTTGTTCACTTCCAAATTCTGGGAAAGTTTCCAAGAAGCCATGGGAACTCACATTACTTGGAGTTCAGCTTATCATCCTCAATCCCAAGGCCAAGTTGAGCGCGTTAATCAAGTGCTTGAAGACATGCTTCGAGCCTGTGTTATATCCTTCGGTAAGAAATGGGAGGAATCTCTCCCGTATGCCGAGTTCTCTTATAACAACAGCTATCAAGCCAGCTTAAAAATGGCCCCCTTCGAAGTTCTCTATGGTCGTAAATGTCGAACCCCTCTGAATTGGTCAGAAACTGGGGAACGACCTCTTGTTGGACCGGACATTACTCAGCATGCCGAAGAACAAGTCAGAATTATCCGGGAGAATCTCAAAGCAGCTCAAGACCGTCAGAAGAGCAATTATGATCGCAAGCGATGGGGTCTGACTTATCAACCAGGTGATCATGCTTATCTTCGAGTCACCCCTATGAAGGGTACTCGTCGTTTCGGAATCAAGGGCAAGTTAGCTCCTCGCTATATTGGTCCTTTCCGCATCGTGGCTAAACGTGGACAGGTGGCTTATAAATTGGAGTTGCCACCGCAATTCTCTCATATTCATGATGTCTTCCACGTGTCACAACTTCGTAAGTGCTTCAAGGAATCCCCGCACCGTGCAGTGGACCATGAGATGCTCCAGTTGCAAGATGATCTTTCCTATAAGGAGCATCCGATCCGCATCCTTGATGAAGCTGAACGTCGAACTCGTCAGAAGACGACCAGGTTCCTGAAAGTGCAGTGGTCGAATCACACTGAAGATGAAGCCACTTGGGAACGCGAGGATCATCTTCGGGAAGAATATCCCGGACTCTTTCCTTCTACCTCCTAAATTCTCGGGACGAGAATTTCTTTTAGAGGAGGAGAATTTGTAACACCCCCTTGTAATAGGCTATGTGACACTCTGTTAAACTTGCCAAGTCATGATCATTTGCAGTGCTAATTCATATGGGTTAATGATCCAATTCAAATTCACATCTGAAAATCAACTCAAATTCATAAGTGAAATATGAAGTTGATCAAACACTGTTGAAAAAATGTTCATTAAATGGCAAATAATCCAGGAACATTTGTAAAACCATCATCTATAAAGTTGGAGTTAGACAAATGACTCAAACAAGGTGAAACAGTACCAAAACAGCCATTATAAATCCATTTAAAATCATTTCTAATTCAAATGGAATCCAATTTTGCTCAAACAAGTTTTTGGTGAAGGGTAATATTGCATTACATTAATTGGGCCAAGCCCCACATTTTACAAAAATGCAAAAGTGCCCTAACTAAATCAGAACAGAAATGAAATAAAGAAAAAGAAAATCGAAAAGGAAAAGAATCAGTAAAGGCCACCGTGCACTAGTCTAAGTGCACAGTGCCACGAGGCCCAGCCCACTAGGCCCGTTCCTTCTCCCTCCTCATGCGTGTCGGCGCGCCCCTGGCCGAGCGCGCGCGCGCCGGCGAGCGCACGACACCGCGGCAGCCACCGACGAAACAGTAGCCGAGGAGGATAAGGACAACGCCGAGCTGTTCCCCTGGACCTCCTCCGTCATTCCCCTCCTTCTCCTCGCTCTTCCCTCCCTAGATCCATCGACGTCCGACGCGGTCGCCGCCGCGCCTCGTCCCTATCCGCGGCCATGGCCGACGAATCACCTCGCTGACGTGCCCGTCGCCTTCGTCTACATCTTCCGCATCTGCTGGAGGTCGCAGCGGGAGCGGGGAGGCATCGCAGCGCCAGGATTTCTCCGTCCCCTCCGTTCGGTCGCCGGCGATCCCCGTCATCTCCGGTCACCGCCTGCTGCTACAAAGCTGTCGAAGGCTTTTCATAGCCACGAGGTGAGCTGCTGCTTCTCCCATGCCCTCTCTCGACGCCGCTAGAAGGCCGTAGCCACCACTCCACACACGCCCGAGCTCACCTCCGTGGAGCTCGTCGCCGGCGAGTCTCCGGCGACCTTTTGGTCACGGGCGTATGTCCGTTAGTTTCACCGCGCCGCGTAGAGCACACCCCCTCTCGCATTTCGCCTGTTAGCGCATCGTGCTGCTGTTGTCATAGCTCGCCCGAGCCTCCTGCCGCCGGCGATGTCGCGGCTCCCTGCTCCGGCCATCTCCGGTCGGTCCAGTGGCACCAGTCGACGCGCGACGACCCTAGCTCTCGAACGCGACCGAGGACGGGCCGAACGGCCCGCTGTGGGCGTTTCCCGACGCATTCCGGCGATGGACCGCCGCGGAAGTGCTCGCCGGCGCAGTTCCGACGACGCTGCTGACTAGGCAGGCGTGGGGCCCACCTCGGTGAGGCTGCCAGTGGGTCCTCTGGCCCTGGTTGACTTCGTTGACCAGGTCAACGCCTGCCACTGTTCACTCTCCGCCGCTGACAAGTGGGGCCCCTGCTGTTATCTAGCTAATTAACCAGTTTAATAATTAAAGTCTAATTTAACTAAGCTAATTAGTCACTGACATAAGGGCCCCACCTAGTTAATTAGCAAATTAGTTTAATTTAACTCACTGTTTAAATAACAGAGGCTGACATGTGGGTCCCACTGGACCCACATGTCAGATTTGACTCTGGACAGCGCTGTTGACTTGCTGATGTCAGCATGACATCATGCTGACATCATAATTCATTTTTCTGTGAATAAATAAATTCCAGAAATTCAAATAATCTTTAAAAATCCATATCTTCTAAACCGTAGCTCAGATCGAAAAAGTTAAAACATGAAAGTTGCTCAGAACGACGAGCCGAGTCTAATCATGCCGTCTGTTTCTTCATCGGAACCCCCTACGTAGAAGAACTCGTAACTCCGGACCCGAATCCGGCAGATGAATAGTGCACACACATCGGATATTAAATCCCAGATTAATCCTGAAAATAACTAAAATGACTTAGATGCATATTTAGGCACCTCTGCACTGCATCGTAGCATAGCACGCACTGTGTGGCATATGTTGCATTATGTTTACCTGTTTCTTCCCCCTCTTCTCTCTCAGTAGACCCCGACGTTGACGTAGCTCCCGAGGCAAACGCAGCTCAGGAGTACGACTACGTCCCCGACGACACCACCGACGACCTTGCCCTTGCCCCCGAGCAAACAGGCAAGCACCCCCATTTTGAGCATGCCTATATCGCCTATTCTCTTCTCTCTTATGCTTGCATTAGAACTGCTACTGTTACTGTTATCCTATATCTGATGCATAGCCTGTTTATTGTAACCTGCCTTGCTACCTTGCTGAATATCCTAGACTGCCTAGTATAGGCTGGGTAGAGACACGACAGAGACCCCCACTTGATCCTGACTGCCCTGCTGGATATCAGAAGACCCGACCATCGGGATTGAAGACCAGGCCCCGGCACCGCACGTCACTTCCCCCTTTAGTTGCCGACACTGCTGGGTTACCGTCGAGTGCCGAGGGTGATACCTCGTCAGCACTTCTGATGATAACCTTGTAGGTTAGTTAATCGGTCGTGGTAAGCGAGGGTGATTCCTCCTACACCACCCCCGATAACGACGTCGTCGTGCAACACCTCAAGTGTGGACCTCGAGGGTGATTCCTCCTTCGTCCACCTTGACGGTAACATCAGCGGGAATTCCATCGAGGGTGATTCCTCAGGGTTCCCCCTTGGTGTTGGACACACGGATACCATTGATACTGTGACTTGCACTAAACTATGTTACTAAAGATGGGTCGGCCCTGAGGGGTACCCGCGCGAGCTTAATGCGAAGTGATGTGGAGTCGGGTTGACCTGGATGGTGCCCGCGAGATAACACGAGGCGCGACCGGGCATTCCTCGCCCTTGCCGCAAGTCCTCGAGACGGGGCGACGGGGTCACATCGATCATGAGTCTCTGCTCGTTTCCGCGCGATCCTAAACCACTAAACGGTTTGGATATTTGATCCGAGGGGCCTCTGGCCTGATAGCACTAACCATCACGTGGGCATAGTATGGGCGTTCTGCGTCGTATACTTCAGCCGGAGCTTAATAGACGTCAGCGACTGAGCGGCGCGCGCTGAATTGGACTGGGAACGCAATCGCACTTGTATAAGGGGTTGCTAGGTCTACTTTTAGCCGCGTACGCAACGTGCAGGAGTTCCCGGGGCGAAGGCCCAAGACCCCTGGGCGCATAGGTTTAGTCCGGCGTGTTGACCTCTCTGTTAGGTATTCGGTCGAGTTGCGGCGTGTTGTTTGGCCGAGGGCGAGCATGACCGAGTAAAGTGTGTCCGGCCGGAGTTAAGCGAGCGTGGTGGGTAACTTGGTGCACCCCTGCAGGGAAGAAACTTCTATCGATAGCCTGTCCTACGGTAACGGACACTCGGAGTTGTATCCCGATCGGTACAACTAGAACTTGAGATGATAACTGGATAGTACGGCTCTGGGATGTCTTTCTCGCAGGGAGTCGAGAAAGGATCTCAGGTCGAGGTTGATGATACTACTACTACTTTACATTATGTTCCTCTGCTCTCTTCTTATGCTGCAAAGACTGTCAAAGATTGTTGAAGATGCTAGTCTTCGATAGGACTAGGTTTTCCCCTTCTATTCTGGCATTTCTGCAGCCCAGTCCACATATACATCCATTCCTTTGACAATGTTGCATATGTAGTGTAGATCCTTGCTTGCTGAGTACTTCGGATGAGTACTCACGTTTGCTTTACTTTCTTTTTCCCCCATATCCATTTGATGCCACCAGATGTCGGAGCCCCTGAGCCAGATGCCCCTGTCAATGACCAGTACTACTACCCACCTGGCGAGTACTACTACTACTACGAGGAGCCGACGGACGACCAGGAGTAGGATCAGAGGGTCCAGGGCAGGAGGCCTATGCCTTTCGATCGTAGATTTTATTTTACCCCGCCTCTGTGAAGGCTTATCTCTCTCTTTGTAAAATATCTGTACTCAGATATCTGATGCTTCCGCTGACGCTTGTATGCCATCGAGCTATGTATTCGAGCCCTCGAGACCCTGGCTTGTAATATAAAGCTTGTATGAATTTATTTATGTTTTAGAGTTGTGTTGTGATATCTTCAAGTGAGTCCTTAGGCTTGATCGTGCGCATTTGCGTGTATGGTTAGTGCACGATTAAGCCGGGGTCGTCACAAACGGTAACAGTGATAGCAATGATTTTGTAGCAAGTGTAACAGTAGCAGCAACAGTAGTAACTTAGCAAGAACAATAAGTGGAAAATTCGTAGGCATTGGATCGGTGAATTCGTTGGATGATATTCATCATATAACAGTCATAACCTAGGGCGATACAAAACTAGCTCCAGTTCATAAATATAATGTAGGCATGTATTCCGTAAATAGCCATACGTGCTTATGGAAAGAACTTGCATGACATCTTTTGTCCTACCCTCCCGTGGCAGCGGAGTCCATAAGGAAACTAAGGGATATTAAGGCCTCCTTTTAATAGAGAACCGGAACAAAGCATTAACACATAGTGAATACATGAACTCGTCAAACTACGGTCATCACCGGAAAGTACCCCGACTATTGTCACTCCGGGTTTACGGATCATAACACGTAATAGGTGAATATGACTTGCAAGATCGGATCTAGAACATAGATATAATGGTGAAAACATAAACGGTTCAGATCTGAAATCATGGCACCCGTGCCCAAAGTGACAAGCATTAAGCATGGCAAAGTCATAACAACATCAATCTCAGAACATAGTGGATACTAGGGGTCAAGCCCTAAAAAAACTAACTCGATTACATGATGAATCTCATCCAACTGCTCACCGACCAGCGAGCCTGTGAAGGAATTACTCACTCCTGGTGGGGAGCATCATGGAATTGGCGATGGAGAAGGGTTGGTGATGACGAAGACCGAAGATGCCCCTCTCCGGAGCCCCAAACGGGCTCCAGATCTGGCCTCCCGACAAAGAACATGAGGTGGGGGTGGCTCCGTATCGTGAAATGTGATAATTCTTTCTCCCTGATTTTTCTCTCCAAATTTAGGTATTTAAGGAGTCGGAGTCAGGGTCTGTGGGGCCACCAGGTGGGCACAACCCACCTAGGCGTGTCTGGAGGCAGGGGGCACACCCTGGTGGGTTGTGCTCAGCCAGGGGCCCCCCTCCGGTGGTTCTTGGCTCCAGTATTTTTCTTTTATTGTAAAATAAATCTCCAAAAAGTTTCGTTCCATTCCGAGAACTTTTATTTTCTGCACAAAAACAACAACATGGTAGTTCTGCTAAAAACAGCATCAGTCCGGGTTAGTTTCATTCAAATCATGCAAATTAGAGTCCAAAACAAGAGCAAAAGCGTTAGGGAAAGTAGATACAACGGAGACGTATCAACTCCCCCAAGCTTAAATCTTTGCTTGTCCTCAAGCAATTCAGTTGACAAACTGAAAGTGAAAAAGAAAAACTTTTACGATCTCTTTTGTTCTTGTTTACATAAATAAGCTTAATTAGCACCCAGGTTTTCAGCAAAGGTTATGACTAACCATGTCAACAATAACTCTTAGAAATTATATTAACTCATATCAATGGCATAAACAACTAGCAAGCAATAATAAAATATCTCAAACAACAACACTTTGTGAAAACAACCATGATATAATATGAAAACAGTGGTATCTCGCTAGCCCTTTCTGAGACCGCAAAACATAAATGTAAAGCACCTCCAAAGTTCAAGCAGCGACTAAACATTGTCATTCATGGTAGAAAAGATCCAGTCATAATGCATCCAACATTAACTATGCACAATGCATGAGGATGACAATAGTGCTCTCAAATCTAGCGCTTATTTGAGAAGGTGATGACTCAACATAAAAGTAAATAGATAGTCCCTTCATAGAGGTAAGCAGAGATTTGCAGCGGTGCCAGAGCTCAAATTTTTAAAATAGAGATAAATGTAATTTTGGGAAATGCACCCTTCCTGTTTACTTCACGACCAAAAGTTATCGATATCTTCCATGCTAAACACATTAGTGGTCGTTCCCAAGCGAAAAAAGTAAAGGTTTACTCCCCCTCCACCAACAAACACACTCCACGGCTAGCTGAATCCATGGGTACCGTCCATACCAACATCATTCTTGGGGGAGTTTTGTTTAATTATTTGCAATTTTTGATTTCGGGACTGGGAATCCCTATTACCGCCCCTCTCGTGCAAGGACGAGTGAATAAACACTCATCATGAGAATAACCCGCTTAGCATGGAAGATACCGACTACCCCCTGTCGCTCTATGAACAATCCAGGCACACAAAAACAGAAGTTTATTTGGAGTTTTTAGAGGTGGCACATGCAAATTTACTTAGAACGGCAGGGTAATACCGCATATAGGTAGATATGGTGGACTCATCTGGAATAACTTGGGTTTTAGGATTTTGATGCACAAGCAGTGTTCCCGCTTAGTACAGGCGAAGGCTAGCAAATAGGTTGAGAAGTGGCCAGCTAGAGAGCGAAAACGGTCATGAACATGCGTTATGCATAATTAACATTGAATACTAGCATGAGTAGGATATGGACACCATGAACATAAATATCGTAGAGGCTATGTTGGTTTTGATTCAACTACATGCATGAACATGTGCCAAGTCAAGCCACTTGAAACATTCAGAGGAGGATACCATATCATCATACTACATCACAATCATTTTAATGCATGTTGACATCCAAGATAAATCATTATCCACTCCTAGCTACTTAAGCATGGCATGAGAAACTATAATCTCTAATTGTCATTGCAAACATGTTTGCTCATAATAGGCTGAATCATGGATACTAGGTTAAACATATTTACAAAAACAGAACAACTTGAGTTCATACCCGTTTCTCTCTGCCACAGCCAGTTCATCAAATATCGTCATTATTGCCTTTCACTTGCACGACCGAACGATATAAAAATAATAATAGTGCAAGAGTGCCATGGACTAAGCTAGAATCTGCAAACATTTTATTCAAAAGGTGAAGACAAGGTAATATGGGCTTTTTATTAGATCAATATCAATGCATATGAGAACCACTCAACATTTTCATCGTGGTCTTCTCCTCGGTACGACTCAATAAAAAGAAGAGAAATTCAGAGAAACACACTGGAATATTTTTTTGGAGTTTTTAGTTTTTCTTGAAGAAAGCAATTTAAAGAGAAAGAAAAACAAAAATGAGAAAAACTATTTACACGGGAAAGCTCCCAACAAGCAAAAGAAGAACAAGGAAATCTTTTTGGGTTTTCTTTTTAATACTACAACTAACTAAACTAGAAAGAAAAACCGAAAAGAAGCAAGAATCATTTTTTGGATTTTCTCAAAGTTTTTCAAACACACAAGAAGAAAGCGAAAAAATAAATCTAACATGGATAATACAATGAAAAAGTGTGAACACCGACAACTAGAATGAAATGTGTGAACATGAATGTAATGTCAGTGGAAACACGTACTCCCCCAAGCTTAGGCTTTTGGCCTAGCTTGGTAATCACCACTCGTAGTAGCCATCTGGTCCCATCCCGAAGTGTTGTGGAGCGGGCACCTGAGTGTCCCATTCCTGAGGCTCCTCCTCTGCCTCTGCCTGGGCGTTTCAGTAGGCAATAATGTCCTCAGGCATGATCATGTATCCGCCCTTGGCAATAGAATCAAACAAAGCAGGTGCAGGATACGGAATAATATCACGGGAATCCACACTGAAAACCAGGTTGTAAGGAATATTATTAATAGAATTATCAATATCAGTAAACTGGTGATCCATCATCGCCTAGTGATGTAAATAAACCTTGGGTAAACGATAATCATGTTGGCGAACCTGAACATTAAAGTGACTCGCTAAGCGAGTAGCATAAATACCGCCATGAATTTTGCCCTTGGTTCTGTTAAGGTGCAGACGACGTGCAATAATGGCCCCGAGGCTAAAGGTGTTATCACCGTATAGTGCATGGTGTAAGATGGCGAAGTCAGGAGCACTGAGTACACCAACTTTCTCTCTAGCAATTAAACACTTAGCAATGAATAGAGCAAAATAATGCACAGAAGGAAACTGCAAACTAGTAGCAGTGACACTCGACACGCCTCTCTCATCTCCCACTGACAGAGTACGATAAAAGTCCTCAAACTCTGCAGGCCTAGGCTCTCTTATTTCCCCATTAGAAGGGATCAAGCATACATTGCAAAAATCAGTGAGTGGCATCTGACGGGTTTCAGCATATAAATTAAACTGCACCTCAGGGGGGTTATTCCTACTCAGGAAATGAAAATTTTGCACAAAGGAATTTGTAAGGAGATGGTATTGTTCACACTCAGCTGCGATGAAGTCGGTAAGACTAGCATTAGCAGCAAATTGTACGAACTCTTGACGGATCTCGGCTCCATCCATGAAGGGGTTATGCGGCCATTCGCACGGCCGCACCTCCGCCCTTTTCCGAGTATGGTGGTCATTGTCCGATGATTCCCCAATGACTCCCTTGGCACTCTTCTTGGAGGCAAACTTCCTAAAGAAACTCATCTTATTCCTATGAACAAAATTCTGAAAAAATTTAGTCCACAAAATTTTTGTCAACAAAACTTCACAAGATTGATAGCAACTACTCATAAGCGACCATAGAGGCTATATTGAGCATTCAAACTACTTAGAACTCTAAGAATTCAACATGCAAGCTCATCTATAGCAGCACCAAGAGTAGCTAATTATTCAAAATATAATCCACTAAAGCAAAAACTAATTGGAGCAGTGGAGGAGTCACATACCAAGTAGCAATCCCCCAAAACAGTTTCAAAAACGGAGCTTCGAGCAAAGAGATCAAAATCCGCGGGTTTGAGAGCAAGAACACGAGAGAGAGAGAGAGAGAGAGAGAGCAATGGTGATTTTTTTCTGGAGATAGGAGATGACATGGGCTAAAGAGATAATTGAGGGGGCCCACGTGGGGACCACAACCCACCAGGGCGCGCCTGGGACTGCCGGCGTGCCCAGATGGGTTGTGCCCATCTGGTGCACCCCCCCCTCTGATGTTATTTGTACTAAAAAATCAGAAATATTCAGAAAAAAATCATATTAAATTTTCAAGGCATTCTGAGAACTTTTATTTTTGGGTCATTTTTTATTGCACGGGAAACTCAGAAAACAGACAAAACATGGCATTTTATTTTATTTAACAAAGAAAAACAGAAAATAAAAGTTGGGAGCAGAAGGTTGTGCTTACTAAATTCATCAACTTCATACCTCTCAAAAATGATCCATTAATAAGGTTGATCAAGTCTTATTAACAACCACCTTCGATTAGCATGAAACCAAAGAACTTTCGTAAAACACTTAGTTATCTCAACGGGGATATGCATGTCCCCAACAATAAGCATTTGATATTTCTTTTTGGCAGTAGGTAGAGGTAGTTGAAAACTTCCAATAGTGAGTGTCGAAGATATTTCAATAACATTAGTACCATTCACTTGGAATTGTTTCTTCAGAAAGTGCACCGTATGTTCATTACCATTGATATGAAAAGTGACCTTGCTTTTATTGCAATCAATAACAGCCCCTGCAGTATTAAAAAAGGGTCTACCAAGGATAATCGACATGTTGTCGTCCTTGGGCATCTCAATTATAACAAAGTCAGTTAAGATAGTAACATTTGCAACAACAACGGGCACATCCTCACAAATACTGATATGTATGGCAATTGATTTGTCAGCCATTTGCAAAGATATTTTAGTAGGTGTGAGTTTATTCAAATCAAGTCTTTTATATAAGGAGAAAGGCATAACACTAACACCAGCTCCTAGATCACACAAAGCAGTATTAACATAGTTTCTTTTGATGGAGCAAGGTATAGTTGGTATTCCTGGGTCTCCAAGTTTTTTAGGTACTCCATCCTTAAAAGAATAATTAGCAAGCATGGTGGAGATTTCAGCTTCAAGTATTTTTCTCTTATTTGTGATGATGTCTTTCATATATTTTGCATAAGGGGCCATCTTTAAAATATCAGTCAAGCGAGTGCGCAAAATGACTGGCCTAAGCATTTCAGCAAAGCGTTCAAATTCTTCATCATCCTTTTTCTTAGTTGATTTGGGTGGAAAGGGCATGGGCTTTTGAACCCATGGTTCTCTTTCTCTTCCATGTTTTCTAGCAACAAAGTCTCGTTTATCATATCTTTTATTTTTTAGGTTGTGGGTTATCAAGATCAACAGCTGGTTCTATTTCAACATCATTATCTGGTTGTTTATCATTGTCTGCTGAGTGTCTTCATGAACATCATCATTATATTTTTCATTATCACTAGATGAGTGTTCATTACCAGATTGAGTTTCAGCATCAGAAATAGAAACATCATTATTATCTTCAGGAGGTTTTTCTATCTCAGGTTCACTAGAGGTATGCAAAGTCCTATAATTTTTCTTCTTCTTCTTCTTTTTAGAAGGACTACGTGCATCAGTATTAATTCTTTGAGAGTCTTGTTCAATTCTTTTAGGATGTCCCTCTGGATAGAGTGGTTCCTGAGTCATTTTACCTCCTCTAGTTGCTACTCTAACAACAAAGTCATTTATATTATTATTCATTTCATCAAGCAACTCTCTTTGAGATTTAGCAACTTGTTCTAGTTGAGTTTGAACCATAGAAGCATGTTTGCCTACACCTCTTACATCATTAGTAATTCTAAATAACAAGTCACTCAAGCGAGCAATCATATTGGAGTTGTATTTCAATTGTTTCATAACATTTTCATTGAAGTGATCTTGTTTTCTAATGTAGTTGTCAAACTCATAAAGGCATTGACTAGGATGTTTATTGTAAGGGATGTCACTTTCATCAAATTTCATTATAGAATTTACCTCTACCACCTTTGGTGGTGGTGTGTCAAGTCCATGTATTTCTTCAATAGGAGGTAAATTTTTAACATCCTCTGCTTTAATACATTTTTCCTTCATGCTTTTCTTTGCCTCTTCCATATCTTCAGGACTGAGATATAAGATACCCCTCTTCTTCGGAGTGGGTTTAGGCGGTGGTTCAAGAAGAGTCCAATCATCATAATTTTTCAATATATTATTCAATAATTCCTCAGCTTGTTCAACAGTTTGTTCCCTGAAAACACAACCAGCACAACTATCTAGGAAGTCCCTAGAAGCATCGGTTAGTCCATTATAGAAGATATCAAGTATTTCATTTTTCTTAAGAGGATGATCAGGCAAAGCATTAAGCAATTGGAGAAGCCTCCCCCAAGCTTGTGGGAGACTCTCTTCTTCAATTTGCACAAAGTTAAATATTTCCTGTAAGGCAGGTTGTTTCTTATGAGCAGGAAAATATTTTTCAGAGAAGTAATAAATCATATCCTAAGGACTACACACACAACCAGGAGCAAGAGTATTGTACCATATCTTAGCATCACCCTTTAATGAGAACAAAATTAATTTGAGAATATAGTAGTAGCGAATCTTCTCATTATAGCAAATAAGGTGGCTATATCATTTAATTTAGTAAGGTGTGCCACAACAGTTTCAATTTCATAGCCATGGAAAGGATCAGATTCAACCAAAGTAATTAACTCTGGGTCGACAGAGAATTCATAATCCTTATCATCAACAAAGATAGGTGAAGTAGCAAACTTAGGATCGCATTTCATTCTAGCATTCAAAGATTTTTCTTTCAGTTTGCATAATAATTTCTTAAGATCATCTCTATCATTGCAAGCAAGAAAATCTCTAGTTGTCTCCTCATCCATAACATAACCTTCAGGTATCTTAGGCAATTCATATCTAGGAGAGCTAGTCCTAATAGGTGTTTCAAGATTTTCAGTTTCAAGTACTTCTTCAGTTTCAATAATTTCATCAGTTTCAGTATTCTCAATATCTTTAGCTCTAGCAATTTGTTCATCAAGAAATTCACCTAGTGGCATATTATCAACAAGCAAGGTACTAGCATCATCATGAGTAGCATTCATAGCAGAGGTAGCATCATCAATAACTTGCGACATATCAGTATTAATAGCATGTGGTGGTGTTGCAAGTCTACCCAAAATAGAAGGTGAATCAAGTCCAGAGTGTGATGGCAGTTCCTTACCTCCCCTCATCTTAGAGGGAAAAATCTTAGTCTTGGTATCCTTCAGATTCTTCATAGTGATAAATAGATAATAATCCCAAGTGACTCAACAAATATAGCTATGCTCCCCGGCAACGGCGCCAGAAAAAGGTCTTGATAACCCACAAGTATAGGGGATCACAACAGTTTTCGAGGGTAGAGTATTCAACCCAAATTTATAGATTCGACACAAGGGGAGCCAAAGAATATTTGTAAGTATTAGCAGCTGAGTTGTCAATTCAACCACACCTAGAGATTAATTATCTGCAACAAGGTAATCAGTAGCACAGTAATATGATAGTTTTGATAGCAGTGATAATAGTAACAGTAACGGTAACAGTGATAGCAATGATTTTGTAGCAAGTGTAACAGCAGCAGCAACATTAGTAACTTAGCAAGAACAATAAGTGGAAAATTCGTAGGCATTTGATCGGTGAATTCGTTGGATGATATTCATCATATAACAGTCATAACCTAGGGCGATACAAAACTAGCTCCAGTTCATAAATATAATGTAGGCATGTATTCCGTAAATAGTCATACATGCTTATGGAAAGAACTTGCATGACATCTTTTGTCCTACCCTCCCGTGGCAGCGGGGTCCATAAGGAAACTAAGGGATATTAAGGCCTCCTTTTAATAGAGAACCGGAACAAAGCATTAACACATAGTGAATACATGAACTCCTCAAACTACGGTAATCACCGGAAAGTATCCCGACTATTGTCACTCCGGGGTTTAGGTATCATAACACGTAATAGGTGAATATGACTTGCAAGATCAGATCTAGAACATAGATATAATGGTGAAAACATAAATGGTTCAGATCTGAAATCATGGCACCCGGGCACAAAGTAACAAGCATTAAGCATGGCAAAGTCATAACAACATCAATCTCAGAACACAGTGGATACTAGGGATCAAGCCCTACCAAAACTAACTCGATTACATGATGAATCTCATCCAACTCCTCACTGACCAGCCAGCTTACAAAGGAATTACTAACTTCTGGTGGGGAGCATCATGGAATTGGCGATGGAGAAGGGTTGGTGATGACGAAGACCGAAGATCCCTCTCTCAGGAGCCCCAAACGGGCTCCAAATCTGGCCTCCCGACGAAGAACAGGAGGTGGTGGTGGCTCCGTATCGTGAAATGCGATAATTCTTTCTCCCTGATTTTTCTCTCCAAATTTAGGTATTTAAGGAGTCGGAGTCAGGGTCTGCGGGGCCACCAGGTGGGCACAACCCACCTGGGTGCGCCTGGAGGGGGGGACGCCCTGGTGGGTTGTGCTCACCCAGGGGCCCCCTCTGGTGGTTCTTGGCTCCAGTATTTTTCTTTTATTGTAAAATAAATCTTCAAAAAGTTTTGTTCCATTCCGAGAACTTTTATTTCTGCACAAAAACAACACCATGGTAGTTCTGCTGAAAACAGCGTCAGTCCGGGTTAGTTTCATTCAAATCATGCAAATTAGAGTCCATAACAAGAGCAAAAGAGTTAGGAAAAGTAGATACGACGGAGACGTATCAGGCTTAGCCACGAACCAGTTTTCACCTAAGTTAAAAACTTCTCCAAGTGACAAGCGTTCCTCTCACTTGGAGGCTTAGCTGCGAACCAGCCTTCGCTTAAGTTAAAAATTACTCCGAGTGATGAATGTACCTATCACCCGGGGGCTTAGCCGCGAACCTGTTTTTGCTTAAGTTAAAAACTTCTCCAAGTGACGAGCATTCCTCTCACTCGGAGGCTTAGCCGCAAACAAGTTTGCGCCTAAGTTAAAAACTTCTCCGAGTGACAAGTGTTCCTCTCACTGGGGGATTAGCTGCGAACCAATTTTCGCCTAAGTTACAACCTTCTCCGAGTGACGAGCGTTCCTCTCACTCAAGGGCTTAGCTGCGAGCCAGCCTTCGCCTAACATAAAAAATTACTCCAAGTGATGAGCGTTCTGTAACACCCCTGTGTAACTACCACTGTGATCAACTGCTAATATTGCCAAGTCATACCATTGCAGTGCCAAGTCACATGGGTTAAGGATCCAATTCAAACTCAATTATGTAAATCAACTCAAATTCAAAAGTGCAAAATAAGTTTGCTCAAACACCTTTGGAAAAATGTTCACTAATTAGCAAATATTCCAAGAGCACACATAAAAATAACACCAGTAGCACTTGGACTAATTAAATGACTTAACCAATTGAAACAGCACCAAAACAGCAATATTAAATCCATTTAAAATTATATTAAATTCAAATGAAATCTAACTATGCCCAAACCAATTTTTGGGGGAAGGGAATATTGCATTGTAATATTGGGGACAACTCTCATACCTTACAAAAATGCAAAAGAGCCCTAACTAATACAAAACAGAAAAGAATAAAAGAAAAAGAGAAATAGAAACAGAAAAAATAAAAACAAGGCACTGTGCACTGGGCCTTAGTGCACAGTGCCCCGAACCCCGGCCCAGCAGGCCCACCTCATCTCTCTCCCTCGCGCTGTCAACCTCCCTCTGGTCGAGCGCGCGCGCGCCGTCCGCGCGCCGACACGCCGACGGCGCCGACGATACAGGGAGGCGAGGAGGGGATAAGGTCGAGCTCCACCACTCCCCCTGGCTCCCTCGATCACTCTCCCTCTCCCTCTCTCGCTTGCTCCGCCCTCTTCCCCTCCCCAGATCCGCGCAGCCGAGCGCGTTCGCCGCTGCAACTTCGTCGTCCCCGCGGCCACTGGCGGCCCCGTGTCCACTGAGCGTGTCGAGGAGCTCTGCCGTCGTCTTCCCCAACCTCTAGTGCCACTGGATGGAGCAGGGGAGCTCCACGACGAGCAGATCGAGCCGCCGCTCTCCTTCCTGAACACCGACGAATCCCGTCGCCGCCGGCCTCCCTCTGCGCTCCCGTTCACCCGAGGGCCTCCGTGTGCCGCTCCGTAAGCTCCTCCTCCCACCTTCCTTTCTCCGTCCCGCTGCGCGTGCTCACCAGCTAGCTCGCCGCCGTGCTGCGTTCTGACCGCCGCCACCATAGCCATTAACGCGCACCCGATCTTCGTCGGCTCGAGCCAGTGGCTCAGTCGGGCTCCTGGAGAGCTGCTGCACTGGCCTAGCTAGATTGCGCGCCCGCGCTCGCGTCGTAGCCGTGTTCCCCACTGCGACCGAACCGTATCGCCGCCGCGGCTCGACGCCGGCGTGATTTCGGCCACCCCAGCCGCTCCGACCGTCACGGTTGGACGCGGGTTGAGCTGCCCGTTCGAACGAACCCGGGCGCGCGCGAAATGGCCCCCTGTAGCCATTTTCCGGCGAAGCCCGAGCCGCGCCGCCGCGTTTTACGCCACCGGCGATGAGCCGCCGGCCACCGCCACGCTGGCAGGCCTGGGGCCACCCCAGTGACGCTGCCAGTGGGCCCCGCCGCCCCCGTTGACTGGTTTGACCAGTCAACGCGCTGACATGGCGGCGCCGTGTCACTGACACGCGGGCCCCACCGCTCAGTTAATTAGCTAAAATGTTTAATAAATAAAAACTAATTAATTAGACTAATGACCCACTGACATGTGGGGTCCACCCCCTAATTAACCCTGTTAGTTTAATTAATTCATTGTTAGTCTAAAAAAGACTGACATGTGGGTCCCACATGTCAGGATTGACTCTGGTCAGCGCCTGTTAAACGCTGACGTCACAGCGATGTCATGCTGATGTCATAATTCATTTCTGTAAATAAAAACAATTCCCGATAATCATTTAAACTTCGAAAAATAATAACTTTTAAACCGTAGCTCGGATCGAAAAAGTTAAAACATGAAAGTTGCTCAGAACGACGAGACGAGTTTGATCGAGCCGTCTGTTTCTTTGTCGGAACCTCCTAAGTAGAAGAACTCGTAACTCTAGACCCGAATCCGGTGGATGAATAGTGCACACACATCGGTTAATAAATCCCCGGTTAATTCTAAAAATAACTATTGTGACTTAGAGGCATATTTAGGCAATCCTGCACTGCATCATAGCATCGCACGCACTGTGTTACATCTATTTGCATTATATTTACTTGTTTCCTCCCCCTCTTCTCTTTCGGTAGACCCAGACATTGCCGTAGCTCCTGAGGCAGACGGCACTCCGGAGTACGACTACGTCCCCGACGACCTTGCCCTTGCCCCAGAGCAGACAGGCAAGCACCCCCATTTTGAGCATTCCGATATCACCTGTTCTCTTCCCTCTTATGCTTGCATTAGATGTTACTGCTGCTGTTACCATCCTATATCTGTTGCATAGCCTATTTAATTGTAGCCTACTGTTATACCTGCCTGTTATCCTAAACTATTTAGATAGGATGGGTAGAGCCTGATCAGAGACCCACTTGTCCCGACTGCCCCGCTGGACTCTCAGAAGACCCAACAACGGGATCGAAGATTAGAACCTGGCACCGCACGTCACTTCCCCTAAGATGCTCGACACTGCTGGGTTACTATCGAGTGCCGAGGGTGATACCTCGTCAGCACTTATGATGATAACCTTGTAGGTTAGTTAACCGGTCGTGGTAAGCGAGGGTGATTCCTCCTACACCACCCCCGATACCGACGCCGTCGCGCAACCTCTCTAGTGTGGACCTCGAGGGTGATTCCTCCTTCATTCACCTTGATGATAACATCGAGCGGGAATTCCATCGAGGGTGATTCCTCAGGGTTCCCTTCGGTGTCAGACACACAGCTACCTTGGATATTATGACTTGACTATGAACCATGATACTAAAGACGGGTCGGCCCTGAGGGGTACCTGCGTGAGCATGAATGCGAAGTGATGTGGAGTCGGGTTGACCTGAGAGGTGCCCGCGAGATAACTACGAGGCGTGGACGGGCATTCTTAGCCCTTGCCGCAAGTCCTCGAGACGGGGCGACGGGGTCACATCGATCGTGAGTCTCTGCTCGTTACCGCGCGCTCCTAATCCAGTAACGGTTTGGATATTTGATCCGAGGGGCCTCTGGCCTGATAGCACTAACCATCACGTGGGCATAGTATGGGCGTTCTGCGTCGTATACTTCAGCCGAAGCTTAATAGACGTCAGCAACTGAGTGTCACACGCTGGGTTGGACTGGGAACGCAACCGCGCTTGTATAAGGAGTTGCTAGGTCTGCTCACCGGCGGTGTACGCAACGTGCAGGAGCGTCCGGGGCGATGGCCCAAGACCCCTGGGGGCATAGGTTAGTCCGGCGTGCTGACCTCTCTGTTAAGTATTTGGTCGGGTTGCGGCGTGTTGCTTAGCCGAGGCCGGGCATGACCCAGAAAAGTGTGTCTGGTCGGAGTTAAGCGAGCGTGGTGGGTAAGTTGGTGCACCCCTGCAGGGAAGAAACTTCTATCGATAGCCTGTCCTACGGTAACGGACACTCGGAGTTGTATCCTGATCGGTACAACTAGAACATGTGATGAGAACTGGTTAGTACGGCTCTGGGATTGCTTTCTCGCAGGGAGTCGAGGAAGAATCCCTGGCCGAGGTTGATGACATTACTACTATACTTTACATTATGTTGGTCTGCTCTCTTCTAATGCTGCAAGATTGTTGAAGATGTTGAAGATGCTAGTCTTCGATAGGACTAGGTTGTCCCCCTCTATCCTGGCAATTCTGCAGCCCAGTCCACTTATTCAGCCCCTTTGAAAATGTTGCATAAGTAGTGTAGATCCTTGCTTGCTGAGTACTTCGGATGAGTACTCACGTTTGCTTTATTTTCCTTTTTCCCCCTTTATCCATTTGTCGCATCCAGACGATGGAGCCCCGGAGCCAGATGTCCCCGTCGACGACCACTACTACTACCAGCCCGGAGAGTACTACTACTACGAGGAGCCGTCTGACGACCAGGAGTAGGATCGGAGGGTCCAGGGCAGGAGGCCCACGCCTTTTCGATCGTAGTTTTATTTTACCCCGCCTCTGTGAAGGCCTATCTCTCTCTCTGTTCTGTAATATATCTGTACCCAGATATCTGACGCTTCCGCTGACATTTGTATGCCATCGAGCTATGTATTCGAGCCCTTGAGGCCCTGGCTTGTAATATAAAGCTTGTATGAATTTATTTATGTTTTAGAGTTGTGTTGTGATATCTTCAAGTGAGTCCTTAGGCTGGATCGTGTGCATTTGCGTGTATGGTTAGTGCACGATTAAGCCGGGGTCGTCACAGGTTGGTATGAGAGCCGACTGCCTCTAGGAGTCCCCCTTTCCAACTCTTTGGCCGAAGTGGAGTCTAGTGGTCAAAAATTGTTTTACTAACTTGGCTGTGTGGCTTACGGGCCCACGTCGCCAACTGGGTGGTATTAGGATCTTTTATTCCTTGTCTTTACTCTGGGACTCTGATTTCTCTTCTATTCGGGTTTAATAAATTTACTAACACCGACACTTAGGATCTCGTAAATTCCGTCCACCCGGAGAGCTGGATTTCTGTGCGATTTCCCTGTCATTGATCTAATTAGTCTGATTATCATTTTCCTTTCCATTGTTTTGTTTAACCTTTCTCTTCGAGATCTGTTATACTTCTCATCGTCAAATGAGTTGGTGAATTACCGTGCTCATATCACTCAGAACGCCGAGGCTCAGATTTATGTCTTGAATGCGTTGAATGCTTCTCCGCTTGAGGGGATCGAAAATGTTCCAGTTGTCTGCGAATTCCAGGATGTTTTCCCAGAAGAACTTCCAGGAATACCCCCTGCTAGAGCTGTCGAGTTCGTCATTGACTTGAAGCCTGGCACCACTCCCATTGTGAAGCGTCCATACAAGATGCCTCCGCACCATCTTATCGAGCTCAAGGAAGAAATCGATAAATCCTTAAGGAAGGGTTTCATTCGCCCTAGTTCCTCTGCCTGGGGAGCATCGTCTCTCTTTGTCAAGAAGAAAGATGGTACGAATAGGTTGGTCCAAGATTACCGTCCTATCAACCAGGCAACCATTCAGAATAAATATCCGCTTCCCCGGATCAACGATTTATATGATCAACTCGCTGGATCATCGGTGTTCTCTAAACTTGACTTAAGGTTGGGTTATCACCAGATCCGTGTCCGTGAAGAGGATATTCCAAAGACTGCATTCGTTGCTCGATATTGCTCCTATGAATACACTGTCATGTCATTTGGCCTGACGAATGCTCCAGCTACGTTCTCCCGTCTGATGAATTACATATTCATGGACTACCTCGACAAGTTCGTCGTGGTATATCTGGACGATATCCTAGTATATTTGAAGAATAAGGAAGAACATGCCGAACATCTTCGCCTTGTTCTGGAGAGGCTTCGAGAGCACAAGTTATATGCCAAGTATTCCAAATGTGAATTCTGGCTTTCTGAAGTGACCTACCTTGGACATGTGATTTCCAAGGACGGTATTGCCATTAACCCGGAGCGTGTTCAGGCTATCCTTGACTGGACTCCTTCGAAGAATGCCAAGCAAGTCCGAAGCTTCCTCGGTCTAGCCAGTTATTATCGCCGATTTGTCGAGAACTTCTCTAAGATCGCCAAGCCCTTGACTAATCTGCTCCACAAAGGCGTTAAGTTTGAGTGGACAGACAAATGTCAGGAAAGTTTCCAGACCCTCAAGGACAAGCTTACCTCTGCTCCAGTGCTTGCTCCTCCTGATTCTCGAAAGTACTTTGTCATATACTGCGACGCCTCTCGTCAGGGATTAGGCTGTGTCCTAATGCAAGAACGAAGAGTGATTGCATATGCTTCACGTCAATTGCGTCCGCATGAAGAAAATTATCCAGTGCATGATCTTAAACTTGCTGCAGTGATCTATGCATTAAAGTTATGGCGTCATTACCTTCTGGGTAATCGGTGTGAGATTTATACCGATCACCAAAGTCTGAAATACTTGTTCACCCAACCGGATCTTAATCTCCGTCGGCAACGATGGTTAGAAACAATTACGGACTATGACTGCGGTATTTCATATACCCCGGGCAAGGCTAACGTGATGGCCGATGCCCTGAGCCGCAAGTCATATTGTAACAACCTCATGGTTAGGCGAGCTCAACCTCGTCTCTATGCAGAATTGAATCAGCTGAATCTGCGAATTGTTCCCCAAGGTTCTCTTAATAACCTTATGGTACAGCCAGACCTTCAAAAGGCTGTTAAGGAAGCGCAAGCCAAAGATGCTGAAATTGACTTGATGAAGAAAGAGCTTCACCTTGATAAGTACCAGGATTTCTTAGTTGCTGAAGATGGAACATTATATTTTCGAGACCGCATTGTAGTACCTCGCTTCGAGCTGATGACTGACAAGGTCATGAAGGAGGCTCATGATACACCGCTGTCTATCCATCCGGGTAGCACCAAGATGTATCGCGATCTCCGACAGAGGTACTGGTGGTCCAGAATGAAGCAGGACATTGCTCGATACGTTGCCGAATGTGACGTATGTCGTTGCGTGAAAGCAGAACATTAGAAACCTGCTGGAATTCTTCAACCACTCCCTATTCCTCTATGGAAGTGGGATAAAGTGCAGATGGATTTCATTACTGGTCTTCCCAAGTCTCAGAAAGGTCACGACGCTATTCTTTTCGTCGTCGATCAACTTTCCAAGGTTGCTCATTTCCTACCTGTCAAGGAGACTATCACATCTAGCCAGCTAGCAGAGCTGTATATCTCCAGAATCGTTTCACTCCACGGTATTCCGAAGGATATCAGTTCGGACCGTGGCGGTCTTTTCACGTCCAAGTTCTGGGAAAGTTTCCAAGAAGCTATGGGAACTCACATTACATGGAGTTCAGCTTATCATCCCCAATCCCAAGGCCAAGTTGAGCGCGTTAATCAAGTGCTTGAAGACATGCTTCGAGCCTGTGTTATATCCTTCGGTAAGAAATCGGAGGAATCTCTCTCGTATGCCGAGTTCTCTTATAACAACAGCTATCAAGCCAGCTTAAAAATGGCCCCCTTCGAAGTTCTCTATGGGCGTAAATGTCGAACCCCTCTGAACTGGTCAGAAACTGGGGAACGACCTCTCGTTGGACCGGACATTATCCAACATGCCGAAGAACAAGTCAGAATTGTCCGGGAGAATCTCAAAACAGCTCAAGACCGCCAAAAGAGCAATTATGATCGCAAACGATGGGGTCTGACTTATCAACCAGGTGATCATGCTTATCTTCGTGTCACTCCTATGAAAGGCACCCGTCGTTTCGGAATTAAGGGCAAGCTAGCTCCTCGCTATATTGGTCCCTTCCGCATTGTTGCCAGACGTGGACAGGTGGCTTATAAATTGGAGTTGCTGCCACAATTCTCTCATACTCATGATGTCTTCCATGTGTCGCAACTTCGCAAATGCTTCAAGGAATCTCCACACCGCGCAGTGGATCACGAGATGCTTCAGTTGCAAGACGACTTATCTTATAAGGAGCATCCGATCCGCATCCTTGATGAAGCTGAACGTCGAACTCGTCAGAAGACGACCAAGTTCCTGAAAGTGCAGTGGTCGAATCATACTGAAGAAGAAGCCACTTGGGAACGCGAGGATCATCTTCGGGAAGAATATCCCGACCTCTTTCCTTCTACCTCCTAAATTCTCGGGACGAGAATTTCTTTTAGAGGAGGAGAACTTGTAACACCCCTGTGTAACTACCACTGTGATCAACTGCTAATATTGCCAAGTCATACCATTGCAGTGCCAAGTCACATGGGTTAAGGATCCAATTCAAACTCAATTATGGAAATCAACTCAAATTCAAAAGTGCAAAATAAGTTTGCTCAAACACCTTTGGAAAAATGTTCACTAATTAGCAAATATTCCAAGAGCACACATAAAAACAACACCAGTAGCACTTGGACTAATTAAATGACTTAAACAAATTGAAACAGCACCAAAACAACAATATTAAATCCATTTAAAATTATATTAAATTCAAATGAAATCTAACTATGCCCAAACCAATTTTTGGTGGAAGGGAATATTGCATTGTAATATTGGGGACAACTCTCATACCTTACAAAAATGCAAAAGAGCCCTAACTAATACAAAACAGAAAAGAATAAAAGAAAAACAGAAACAGAAAAAAAAACGAGGCACTATGCACTGGGCCTTAGTGCACAGTGCCCCGAACCCCGGCCCAGCAGGCCCACCTCATCTCTCTCCCTCGCGCTGTCAACCTCCCTCTGGTCGAGCGCGCGCGCGCCGACACGCCGACGGCGCCGACGATACAGGGAGGCGAGGAGGGGATAAGGTCGAGCTCCACCACTCCCCCTGGCTCCCTCGATCACTATCCCTCTCTCGCTCGCTCCGCCCTCTTCCCCTCCTCAGATCCGCGCAGCCGAGCGCGTTCGCCGCTGCAACTCCGTCGTCCCCGCGGCCACCGGCGGCCCCGTGTCCACTGAGCGTGTCGAGGAGCTCTGCCGTCGTCTTCCCCAACCTCTGGTGCCACTGGATGGAGCAGGGGAGCTCCACGACGAGCAGATCGAGCCGCCCCTCTCCTTCCTGAACACCGACGAATCCCATCGCCGCCGGCCTCCCTCTGCGCTCCCGTTCACCCGAGGGCCTCCGTGTGTCGCCCCGTAAGCTCCTCCTCCCACCTTCCTTTCTCCGTCCGGCCGCGCGTGCTCACCAGCTAGCTTGCCGCCGTGCTGCGTTCTGACCGCCGCCGCCGTAGCCATTAACGCGCACCTGAGCTTCGTCAGCTCGAGCCAGTGGCTCAGTCGGGCTCCTAGAGAGCTGCTGCACTTGCCTAGCTAGATTGCGCGCCCGCGCTCGCGCCGTAGCCGTGTTCCCCACTGCGATCGAACCGTATCGCCGCCGCGGCTCGACGCCGGCGTGATTCTGGCCACCCCAGCCGCTCCGACCGTCACGGTTGGACGCGGGTTGAGCTGCCCGTTCGAACGAACCCGGGCGCGCGCGAAATGGCCCCCTGTAGCCATTTTCCGGCGAAGCCCGAGCCGCGCCGCCGCGTTTTACGCCACCGGCGATGAGCCGCCGGCCGCCGCCACGCTGGCAGGCCTAGGGCCACCCCAGTGACGCTGCCAGTGGGCCCCGCCAGCCCCGTTGACTGGTTTGACCAGTCAACGCGCTGATGTGGCGGCGCCATGTCACTGACACGCAGGCCCCACCGCTCAGTTAATTAGCTAAAATGTTTAATAAATAAAAACTAATTAATTAGACTAATGACCCACTGACATGTGGGGTCCACCCCCTAATTAACCATGTTAGTTTAATTAATTCACTGTTAGTCTAACAGAGACTGACATGTGGGTCCCACATGTCAGGATTGACTCTGGTCAGCGCCTGTTGACCGCTGACATCACAGCGACATCATGCTGACGTCATAATTCATTTCTGTAGATAAAAATAATTCCAGATAATCATTTAAACTTCGAAAATTAATAACTTTTAAACCGTAGCTCGGATTGAAAAGGTTAAAACATGAAAGTTGCTCAGAACGACAAGACGAGTCTAATCGTGCCGTCTGTTTCTTTGCCGGAACCTCCTAAGTAGAAGAACTCATAACTCCGGACCCGAATCCGGCAGATGAATAGTGCACACACATCGGTTAATAAATCCCCGGTTAATTCTAAAAATAACTACTGTGACTTAGAGGCATATTTAGGCAATCCTGCACTGCATCATAGCATCGCACGCACTGTGTTGCATCTGTTTGCATTATATTTACTTGTTTCCTCCCCCTCTTCTCTTTCTGTAGACCCAGACATTGCCGTAGCTCCTGAGGCAGACACTGCTCCAGAGTACGACTACGTCCCCGACGACCTTGCCCTTGCCCCAGAGCAGACAGGCAAGCACCCCCATTTTGAGCATTCCGATATCACCTATTCTCTTCCCTCTTATGCTTGCATTAGATGTTACTGCTGTTGTTACCATCCTATATCTGTTGCATAGCCTGTTTAATTGTAGCCTACTGTTGATACCTGCCTGTTATCCTAAACTGTTTAGATAGGATTGGTAGAGCCTGATCAGAGACCCACTTGTCCCGACTGCCCCGCTGGACTCTCAGAAGACCCGAGCAACGGGATCGAAGATTAGAACCTGGCACTGCATGTCACTTCCCCTAAGATGCTCGACACTGCTGGGTTACTATCGAGTGCCGAGGGTGATACCTCGTCAGCACTTATGATGATAACCTTGTAGGTTAGTTAACCGGTCGTGGTAAGCGAGGGTGATTCCTCCTACACCACCCCCGATACCGACGCCGTCGCGCAACCTCTCTAGTGTGGACCTCGAGGGTGATTCCTCCTTCGTTCACCTTGATGATAACATCGAGCGGGAATTCCATCGAGGGTGATTCCTCAGGGTTCCCTTCGGTGTCAGACACACAGCTACCTTGGATATTATGACTTGACTATGAACCATGATACTAAAGACGGGTCGGCCCTGAGGGGTACCCGCGCGAGCATGAATGCGAAGTGATGTGGAGTCGGGTTGACCTGAGAGGTGCCCGCGAGATAACTACGAGGCGTGGACGGGCATTCTTAGCCCTTGCCGCAAGTCCTCGAGACGGGGCGACGGGGTCACATCGATCGTGAGTCTCTGCTCGTTACCGCGCGCTCCTAATCCACTAACGGTTTGGATATTTGATCCGAGGGGCCTCTGGCCTGATAGCACTAACCATCACGTGGGCATAGTATGGGCGTTCTGCGTCGTATACTTCAACCGAAGCTTAATAGACGTCCGCAACTGAGTGTCACACGCTGGGTTGGACTGGGAACGCAACCGCGCTTGTATAAGGGGTTGCTAGGTCTGCTCACCGGCGGTGTACGCAACGTGCAGGAGCGTCCGGGGCGATGGCCCAAGACCCCTAGGGGCATAGGTTAGTCCGTCGTGCTGACCTCTCTGTTAAGTATTTGGTCGGGTTGCGGCGTGTTGCTTAGCCGAGGCCGGGCATGACCCAGAAAAGTGTGTTCGGTCGGAGTTAAGCGAGCGTGGTGGGTAAGTTGGTGCACCCCTGCAGGGAAGAAACTTCTATCGATAGCATGTCCTACGGTAACGGACACTCGGAGTTGTATCCCGATCGGTACAACTAGAACATGTGATGAGAACTGGTTAGTACGGCTCTGGGATTGCTTTCTCGCAGGGAGTCGAGGAAGAATCCCCGGCCGAGGTTGATGACATTACTGCTATACTTTACATTATGTTGGTCTGCTCTCTTCTAATGCTGCAAGATTGTTGAAGATGCTGAAGATGCTAGTCTTCGATAGGACTAGGCTGTCCCCCTCTATCCTGGCAATTCTGCAGCCCAGTCCACTTATTCAGCCCCCTTTGAAAATGTTGCATAAGTAGTGTAGATCCTTGCTTGCTGAGTACTTCGGATGAGTACTCACATTTGCTTTATTTTCCTTTTTCCCCCTTTATCCATTTGTCGCATCCAGACGACGGAGCCCCGGAGCCAGATGTCCCCGTCGACGACCACTACTACTACCAGCCCGGAGAGTACTACTACTACGAGGAGCCGTCTGACGACCAGGAGTAGGATCGGAGGGTCCAGGGCAGGAGGCCCACGCCTTTTTGATCATAGTTTTATTTTACCCCGCCTCTGTGAAGGCCTATCTCTCTCTCTGTTCTGTAATATATCTATACCCAGATATCTGACGCTTCCGCTGACATTTGTATGCCATCGAGCTATGTATTCGAGCCCTCGAGGCCCTGGCTTGTAATATAAAGCTTGTATGAATTTATTTATGTTTTAGAGTTGTGTTGTGATATCTTCAAGTGAGTCCTTAGGCTTGATCGTGTGCATTTGCGTGTATGGTTAGTGCACGATTAAGCTAGGGTCGTCACACGTTCCTCTCACTCAGGGGCTTAGCTGCGAACCAGCCTTCGTCTAATTTAAAAACTTCTCTGAGTGACGAGCGTTCCTCTCACTCGGGGGCTTAGCTGTGAACCAGCTTTTGCCTAAGTTAAAAAAAGACTGCTTCGAGTGGCGAGCTTTCTTCTCACTCGGAGGCTTCCGCGAACCGTCTTTTGCCTAAGCTAAAGACATTCGAGAACTCGAAGGAAAGCATTCGAATAACTCCAGAAGTACAAATGCAAATGCGAGTATCCGGGCCCAAAGCCTGAAAGAGTTTAACGGATACAAATTCACTCGGCATACCGAGGCAAATGGGTAAAGCTTAAAGTTTTTCTCACGCATCAGAGGGACTGGCCGGCTCGACGAAGCTGTCCAGATCAATGGCGTTGGCAATCCAAGTGGCTGCCTCAATGAATGCCTCCATGAAGTCTTCAAACTTGAGCTTCTTCGAGTTGGCGAACTTGAGAGACTTCAACTTTTCCTTGTTCACGTCCTTGAAGTGGACACGGACAAGGGAGATTGCCACATCAGCCCCACAACGGGCGGCGGACCTCTTCCATGCTTGCCCTCAATGGGGAATCTTGTTAAGACGAGCCGTCATCGCTTCCAGATCACTCTGGAGTGTCTCCTCTGGCCACAGCTCCTTATCAATCCTTCCCATCGCGCCTCGCAGACGAATGATATACCCCAAGGCGTCGTCGAGACGGGCTTCAAGCCGGAGAATGCCCAGGGCTGCCTAGTCCCTGACAAGTGACCTGGCGGGATCCAGGTCCCTCTCGATCCTCTCAGTCCCCAACTCAACATCGTGACAGTACTCTGTGAACAAAAATATGGCAAAGGTCAACATGTGCAAAGTTCACTCGGAAATGAACAAGGTTCACTCGGGCGATACGGGATACCTGCGAGCTTGGTATACATCTCCTCCATGAAGTATTCTATGTGCGGCTCCAGAGAGTCCCTTTTCTGGATAAGTTGGGCGACCTTCTCGTTCAAAATCTTCTTCTCTTGCTCAAAAGCATTCGCCTGGGTCTTGAACTTGCTGTCCCATTCGGCTTGGTACTTTTTCAACTCGACAATCTCCTTCTTCGCCTCCTCAGTGGTAGTCCTCAGTGATTTGCTCTCCTCTTCAAGCTTCTCGACTAAAGCCAACTTCTCTTCAACAACCTTGGTTTTCTCCCTCGCCACCTTGTGTGCTCCCGCCAGTTCATTGTCCTTGTCAACAAGTGTCTGCTTCATAGGTTCTAAAGAAATAGAGGTACTGGGCCGCACTTGAAGTTGGTGGTTTTCGCTACGCATATCTGCGTGAGCGAAGTCACTTGGTTGAAGGGAAGAAAGAAAACTAAGGCGAGACGTTCGGTCCTCAAGATTTACCTCCCATAGTTCGCGCCTCCATCTCGGCTCGAGCGGTGTTCCTCTTCTCCACCTCCAGATCCAGTCGAAGTTGGTTCACCTCCTTCTCCAGTGATGCGTACTGAGCCCCGAGCTCGCAAGTCTTTTGAAATACAAAATCAAGAGTAAATCAGTCGACAAGCAATGGAAGATTGAGTCAAAAACGAAGAAGACCGAGTCAGCAATGAAGAAGATCGAGTCGGCAATGAAGAAGATCGAGTCAACAATGAAGAAGATTGAGTTGGCAATGAAGAAGTGTTGGAGAGCGTAGTAGTAAATCAAAAAAAATTCCTACGCATCACCAAGATCAATCTATGGAGAGACTAGCAACGAGAGAGAGAGGAGTGCATCTTCATACCCTTGAAGATCGCGATGCGGAAGCGTTGCAAGAACGCGGTTGGAGGAGTCGTACACGCAGCGATTCAGATCGCGGTCGATTCCGATCTAAGCACCGAACAACGGTGCCTCCGTGTTCAACACACGTGCAGCCCGGTGACGTCTCCCGCGCCTTGATCCAGCAAGGAGGAGGGAGAGGTTGGGGAAGACAGCTCCAGCAGCACGACGGCGTGGTGGTGGAATTTGCAGTTCTCCGGCAGGGCTTCGCCAAGCTCAAACGGAGGAGGAGGAGGTGTTGGAGAGGGGGGAGGGCTGCGCCAGGGATCAGGTGTTGCTGCCCTCCCACCCCCCTCTATTTATAGGGAGAAGGGGAGAGGGGGCCGGCCGCCTTAGATCCCATCTAAGGGGAGGGGCGGCGGCCAGGGGGGGAAACTTAGCCCCCAAGCCAGGTGGGAGGCACCCCCACCCCTAGGGTTTCCAACCCTAGGCGCCTTGGGCCCCTTGGGGGGGGGCACCAGCCCACCAGGGGCTAGTTCCCTCCCTTGCTTAGCCCACTTGGCCCACCGGGGCAGGTGGCCCCACCCGGTGGACCCTCGGACACCTTCCGGTGGTCCCAGTACAATACCGATAACCCCCAAAACCATTCCGGTGACTGAAACTGGACTTCCCATATATAATTCTTCACCTCCGGACCATTCCGGAACTCCTCGTGACGTCCGGGATCTCATCCGGGACTCCGAACAACATTTGGTAACCACATACTATTTCCCATAACAACCCTAGCGTCACCGAACCTTAAGTGTGTAGACCCTACGGGTTCGGGAACCATGCAGACATGACCGAGACATCTCTCCGGCCAATAAACAACAGTGGGATCTGGATACCCATGTTGGCTCCCACATGTTCCATGATGATCTCATCGGATGAACCACGATGTCGAGGATTCAATCAATCCCGTATACAATTCCCTTTGTCTACCGGTATGATACTTGCCCGAGATTCGATCGTCGGTATCCCTATACCTTGTTCAATCTCATTACCGGCAAGTCTCTTTACTCGTTCTGTAACGCATGATCCCGTGGCTAACTCTTTAGTCACATTGAGCTCATTATGATGATGCATTACCGAGTGGGCCTAGAGATACCTCTCCGTCATACGGAGTGACAAATCCCAGTCTCGATTCGTGCCAACCCAACAGACACTTTCGGAGATGCCTGTAGTGCACCTTTATGATCACCTAGTTACGTTGTGACGTTTGATACACCCAAAGTATTCCTATGGTATCCGGGAGTTGCACAATCTCATGGTCTAAGGAAATGATACTTGACATTAGAAAAGCTTTAGCAGACGAACTACACGATCTAGTGCTATGCTTAGGATTGGGTCTAGTCCATCACATCATTCTCCTAATGATGTGATCCCGTTATCAACGACATCCAATGTCCATGGTCAGGAAACCGTAACCATCTGTTGATCAACGAGCTAGTCAACTAGAGGCTCACTAGGGACATGTTGTGGTCTATGTATTCACACATGTATTACGATTTCCGGATAACACAATTATAGCATGAACAATAGACAATTATCATGAACAAGGAAATATAATAATAACCACTTTATTATTGCCTCTAGGGCATATTTCCGACAGTCTCCCACTTGCACTAGAGTCAATAATCTAGTTACACTGTGATAAATCGAACACCCATAGAGTTCTGGTGCTGATCATGTTTTGCTCGTGGAAGAGGTTTAGTCAACGGATCTGCGACATTCAGATCCGTATGCACTTTACAAATATCTATGTCTCCATCTTGAACATGTTCACGAATGGAGTTGAAGCGACGCTTGATATGCCTGGTCTTCTTGTGAAATCTGGGCTCCTTGGCAAGGGCAATAGCTCCAGTGTTGTCACAGAAGAGAGTCATTGGACCCGACGCATTGGGAATAACTCCTAGGTCGGTGATGAACTCCTTCATCCAGACTGCTTCCTGTGCTGCCTCCGAGGCTGCTATGTACTCCGCTTCACATGTAGATCCCGCCACGACGCTTTGCTTGCAACTGCACCAGCTGACTGCCCCACCATTCAAAATATACACGTATCCGGTTTGTGACTTAGAGTCATCCAGATATGTGTCGAAGCTAGCATCGACGTAACCCTTTACGACGAGCTCTTCGTCACCTCCATAAATGAGAAACATATCCTTAGTCCTTTTCAGGTACTTCAGGATGTTCTTGACCGCTGTCTAGTGTTCCATGCCGGGATTACCTTGGTACCTTCCTACCAAACTTACGGCGAGGTTCACATCAGTTCTGGTACACAGCATGGCATACATAATAGACCCTATGGCTGAGGCATAGGGGATGACACTCATCTTTTCTCTATCTTCTGCCGAGGTCGGGCATTGAGCCGTGCTCAATCTCACACCTTGTAATACAGGCAAGAACCCCTTCTTGGACTGATCCATATTGAACTTCTTCAATATCTTGTCAAGGTATGTGCTTTGCGAAAGACCAATGAGGCATCTCGATCTATCTCTATAGATCTTGATGCCTAATATGTAAGCAGCTTCTCCAAGGTCCTTCATTGAAAAACACTTATTCAAGTAGGCCTTTATGCTTTCCAAGAATTCTATATCATTTCCCATTAATAGTATGTCATCCACATATAATATGAGAAATGCTACAGAGCTCCCACTCACTTTCTTGTAAAACACAGGCCTCTCCAAACGTTGTGTAAACCCAAACGCTTTGATCATCTCATCAAAGCGAATGTTCCAACTCCGAGATGCTTGCACCAGCCCATAGATTGAGCGCTGGAGCTTGCATACCTTGTCAGCATTATTAGGATCGACAAAACCTTCCGGCTGCATCATATACAACTCTTCCTTAAGGAAACCATTAAGGAATGCCGTTTTGACGTCCATTTGCCATATCTCATAATCATAGTATGCGGCAATTGCTAACATGATTCTGACGGACTTCAGCTTCGCTACGGGTGAGAAGGTCTCATCGTAGTCAACCCCTTGAACTTGTCGATAACCCTTAGCGACAAGTCGAGCCTTATAGATGGTCACATTACCATCCGCGTCTGTCTTCTTCTTAAAGATCCATTTGTTCTCTATGGCTTGCCGATCATCGGGCAAGTCTGTCAAAGTCCATACTTCGTTTTCATACATGGATCCTATCTCGAATTTCATGGCTTCTAGCCATTTGTTGGAATCCGGGCCCGCCATTGCTTCTTCATAGTTCGAAGGTTCACCGTTGTCTAACAACATGACTTCCAGGACAGGGTTGCCGTACCACTCTGGTGCGGAACGTGTCCTCGTGGACCTACGAAGTTCAGTAGCAACTTGATCCGAAGTTTCATGATCATCATCATTAACTTCCTCTCTAGTCGGTGCAGGCACCACAGAAACATCTTCCTGAGCTGCGCTACTCTCCGGTTCAAGAGGGGGTACCTCATCAAGTTCTACTTTCCTCCCACTTACTTCTTTCGAGAGAAACTCTTTCTCGAGAAAGGATCCATTCTTGGCAACAAAAATCTTGCCTTCAGATCTAAGGTAGAAGTTATACCCAATAGTTTCCTTAGGGTATCCTATGAAGACGCATTTTTCCGATTTGGGTTCGAGCTTTTCAAGTTGAAGTTTCTTGACATAAGCATCGCATCCCCAAACTTTCAGAAACGACAGCTTAGGTTTCTTCCCAAACCATAATTCATACGGTGTCGTCTCAACGGATTTCGACGGAGCCCTATTTAAAGTGAATGCGGCAGTCTCTAAAGCATAACCCCAAAATGATAGCGGTAGATCGGTAAGAGACATCATAGATCGCACCATATCCAATAGAGTGCGATTACGACATTCGGACACACCATTACGCTGAGGTGTTCCAGGCGGCGTGAGTTGTGAAACAATTCCACATTTCCTTAAGTGCGTGCCAAACTCGTGACTCAAATATTCCCCTCCACGATCTGATCGTAAGAACTTTATTTTCCTGTCATGTTGATTCTCAACCTCACTCTGAAATTCCTTGAACTTTTTGAAGGTCTCAGACTTGTGTTTCATTAAGTAGACATACCCATATCTACTTAAGTCATCAGTGAGGGTGAGAACATATCGATAACCACCACGAGCCTCAATGCTCATTGGACCGCACACATCAGTATGTATGATTTCCAATAAGTTGGTTGCTCGCTCCATTGTTCCGGAGAACGGAGTCTTGGTCATTTTGCCCATGAGGCATGGTTCGCACGTGTCAAATGATTCATAATCAAGAGACTCCAAAAGTCCATCTGCATGGAGTTTCTTCATGCGTTTGACAACAATGTGACCAAGGCGGCAGTGCCACAAGTATGTGGGATTATCATTATCAACCTTACATCTTTTGGCATTCACACTATGAATATGTGTAACATCACGTTCGAGATTCAATAAAAATAAACCATTGACCAGCGGGGCATGACCATAAAACATATCTCTCATATAAATAGAACAACCATTATTCTCGGATTTAAATGAGTAGCCATCTCGCATCAAACGAGATCCTGATACAATGTTCATGCTCAAAGATGGTACTAAATAACAATTATTGAGGTTTAAAACTAATCCCGAAGGTAGATGTAGAGGTAGCATGCCGACGGCGATCACATCGACCTTGGAACCGTTCCCGACGCGCATCGTCACCTCGTCCTTTGCCAGTCTCCGCTTATTCCGCAGCTCCTGTTTTCAGTTACAAATATGAGCAACCGCACCGGTATCAAATACCCAGGAGCTACTACGAGCGCTAGTAAGGTACACATCAATAACATGTATATCACATATACCTTTGGTATTGCCGGCCTTCTTATCCGCGAAGTACTTGGGGCAGTTCCGCTTCCAGTGACCGTTTCCCTTGCAATAAAAGCATTCAGTCTCAGGTTTGGGTCCATTCTTTGACTTCTTCCCAGTAGCTTGCTTACCGGGCGCGGCAACTCCCTTGCCGTCCTTCTTGAAGTTCTTTTTACCCTTGCCTTTCTTGAAGTTCATCACAAAGCTCTTGTAGCTAGGTGGAAGCGACTAAAGGATTCTGTCAACGACCGCGTCATCCGGGAGATTAACTCCCAGCTGAGACAAGCGGTTGTGCAACCCAGACATTTTGGGTATATGCTCGCTGACAGAACTATTCTCCTCCATCTTACAACTGTAGAACTTGTCGGAGACTTCATATCTCTCGACCCGGGCATGATCTTGGAAAACCATTTTCAGCTCTTGGAACATCTCATATGCTCCGTGTTGCTCAAAACGCTTTTGGAGCCCCGGTTCTAAGTTGTAAAGCATGCCGCACTGAACCAGGGAGTAATCATCACTACGCGACTGCCAGGCGTTCATAACGTCTTGAGTTGCTGGGAAAACAGGTGCGTCACCTAGCGGTGCTTCAAGGACATAAGCTTTCTTGGCAGCTATGAAGATGATCCTCAGGTTATGGACCCAGTCCGTGTAGTTGCTACCATCGTCTTTCAGCTTGGTTTTCTCTAGGAACGCGTTGAAGTTGAGGGCAACATTAGCGTGGGCCATTTGATCTACAAGACATATTGTAAAGATTTTAGACTAAGTTCATGATAATTAAGTTCATCTAATCAAATTATTCAATGAACTCCCACTCAGATAGACATCCCTCTAGTCATCTAAGTGATACATGATCCGAATCGACTAGGCCGTGTCCGATCATCACGTGAGACGGACTAGTCATCAACGGTGAACATCTCTATGTTGATCGTATCTTCTATACGACTCATGTTCGACCTTTCGGTCTTCCGTGTTCCGAGGCCATGTCTGTACATGCTAGGCTCGTCAAGTCAACCTAAGTGTTTTGCATGTGTAAATCTGGCTTACACCCGTTGTATTCGAACGTTAGAATCTATCACACCCGATCATCACGTGGTGCTTCGAAACAACGAACCTTCGCAACGTGCACAGTTAGGGGGAACACTTTCTTGAAATTTTAGTGAGGGATCATCTTATTTATGCTACCGTCGTTCTAAGCAAATAAGATGTAAACATGATAAACATCACATGCAATCAAATAGTGACATGATATGGCCAATATCATTTTGCTCCTTTTGATCTCCATCTTCGGGGCACCATGATCATCATCGTCACCGGCATGACACCCTGATCTCCATCATCATGATCTCCATCATCGTGTCTTCATGAAGTTGCCTCGCCAACTATTACTTCTACTACTATGGCTAACGGTTAGCAATAAAGTAAAGTAATTACATGGCATTTTTCATTGACACGCAGGTCATACAATAAATTAAGACAACTCCTATGGCTCCTGCCGGTTGTCATACTCATCAACATGCAAGTCGTGATTCCTATTACAAGAACATGATCAATCTCATACATCACATCCTTTTGGCCATATCACATCACATGGCATATGCTCCAAGAACAAGTTAGACGTCCTCTAATTGTTGTTGCAAAAAATCTACGTGGCTGCTATAGGTTTCTAGCAAGAACGTTTCTTACCTACGCCACAACCACAACGTGATATGCCAATTTCTATTTACCCTTCATAAGGACCCTTTTCATCGAATCCGATCCGACTAAAGTGGGAGAGACAGACACCCGCTAGCCACCTTATGCAACTAGTGCATGTCAGTCGGTGGAACCTGTCTCACGTAAGCGTACATGTAAGGTCGGTCCGGGCCGCTTCATCCCATGATGCCGCTGAATCAAGATAAGACTAGTAACGGCAAGAAAATTGACAAAATCGACGCCAACAACAACTTGTGTTCTACTCGTGCAAAAAACTACGCATAGACCTAGCTCTGATACCACTGTTGGAGAACGTAGTAGTAAATCAAAAAAAATTCCTACGCATCACCAAGATCAATCTATGGAGAGACTAGCAACGAGAGAGAGAGGAGTGCATCTTCATACCCTTGAAGATCGCGATGCGGAAGCGTTGCAAGAACGCGGTTGGAGGAGTCGTACACGCAGCGATTCAGATCGCGGTCGATTCCGATCTAAGCACCGAACAACGGTGCCTCCGTGTTCAACACATGTGCAGCCCGGTGACGTCTCCCGCGCCTAGATCCAGCAAGGAGGAGGGAGAGGTTGGGGAAGACAGCTCCAGTAGCACGACGGCGTGGTGGTGGAATTTGCAGTTCTCCGGCAGGGCTTCGCCAAGCTCAAACGGAGGAGGAGGTGTTGGAGAGGGGGGAGGGCTGCGCCAGGGATCAGGTGCTGCTGCCCTCCCGCCCCCCCTCTATTTATAGGGAGAAGGGGAGAGGGGGCCGGCCCCCTTAGATCCCATCTAAGGGGAGGGGCAGCGGCCAGGGGGGGAAACTTACCCCCCAAGCCAGGTAGGAGGCGCCCCCACCCCTAGGGTTTCCAACCCTAGGCGCCTTGGGCCCCTTGGGGGGGGGCGCACCAGCCCACCAGGGGCTGGTTCCCTCCCTTGCTCAGCCCACTTGGCCCACCGGGGCAGGTGGCCCCACCCGGTGGACCCCCGGACACCTTCCGGTGGTCCCGATACAATACCGATAACCGCCGAAACCATTCCGGTGACTGAAACTGGACTTCCCATATATAATTGTTCACCTCCGGACCATTTCGGAACTCCTCGTGGCGTCCGGGATCTCATCCGGGACTCCGAACAACATTTGGTAACCACATACTATTTCCCATAACAACCCTAGCGTCACCGAACCTTAAGTGTGTAGACCCTACGGGTTCGGGAACCATGCAGACATGACCGAGACATCTCTCCGGCCAATAACTAACAGCGGGATCTGGATACCCATGTTGTCTCCCACATGTTCCACGATGATCTCATCGGATGAACCACGATGTCGAGGATTCAATCAATCCCATATACAATTCCCTTTGTCTACCGGTATGATACTTGCCCGAGATTCGATCATCGGTATCCCTATACCTTGTTCAATCTCGTTACCGGCAAGTCTCTTTACTCGTTCTGTAACGCATGATCCCATGGCTAACTCTTTAGTCACATTGAGCTCATTATGATGATGCATTACCGAGTGGGCCCAGAGACACCTCTCCGTCATACGGAGTGACAAATCCCAGTCTCGATTCGTGCCAACCCAACAGACACTTTCGGAGATGCCTGTAGTGCACCTTTATGGTCACCCAGTTACATTGTGACGTTTGATACACCCAAAGCATTCCTACGGTATCCGGGAGTTGCACAATCTCATGGTCTAAGGAAATGATACTTGACATTAGAAAAGCTTTAGCAGACGAACTACACGATCTAGTGCTATGCTTAGGATTGGGTCTAGTCCATCACATCATTCTCCTAATGATGTGATCCCATTATCAATGACATCCAATGTCCATGGTCAGGAAACCGTAACCATCTATTGATCAACGAGCTAGTCAACTAGAGGCTCACTAGGGACATGTTGTGGTCTATGTATTCACACATGTATTACGATTTCCAGATAACACAATTATAGCATGAACAATAGACAATTATCATGAACAAGGAAATATAATAATAACCACTTTATTATTGCCTCTAGGGCATATTTCCAACAAGAAGATCAAAGACAACAACACACCGATCTTCATATTACCAAGCAACTCACTCGGTCAGCCGAGTGCGGTAATGCACCCCGACTGCTACACAAAAGACACAGTTCTAAAGACTACCGCAGATTGCCCACAATCAATGGCAGTCTTGGGGAATACACCTAGTGGGTGCACTCAGCGTGCCCCTACTGGAAAGTGACTAGTGTTGATGAGCTAAAAAAAGCATGCATGTGTGTTTTATAAGACTCCCGTTGATTTCTAGCAATCGACGACAGTCTCGGGGACTACACCCAGTGGGTGCACTCAGCATGCCCCCACCGGAACGGTTTACACTCGGCAAGGTCCGCCTAATCCGAGTGATGACCAAGAATGAAACTACAAGAAGTTCTAAGACTCCCGCCAATTGCAAGCAACCATCGGCAGTCTCGGGGACTACACCACGTGGGTGCACTCGGCGTGCCCCCATAGGACAGGCACCCCTATTGGGTGTACCAAAAACCTACCGACTGAAGGTTCGATTAGTTGTTCAACTCACTACAAATATCAAGAAAGAAGAATCAATCAGAGATCAACTTACGATGGCACTTACTCAAACATTCGCTTGGAGAGCAGCACTGGCATCATAGCCACTTTGCTGGCATCACACACCTCTTTCAGGCGTTGGGTCATCAGCTCCGCCTGGAACATTGCCTCCTTGTTGGCTCCCATCTGGTCCTCCAGCACTCTGTGCAGACAGAATAGGTTGACGGTAGGAGTAGACACCGAAGCTGGAATAGTCGGCGCAACCTGATAGGGTCGGCCCCAGTGTGAGAAGAACCACCCAGCCTCTGCGGCGCGGTCGCACTAGACTCAGGCAGAGTTTTAGGCGTTTGGCACGGCGACGTATTCCGAGCAGCAGTCCTCATGTCATTCGACGTCTTTCCCCTTTCTTGGTGTTCTTCTGTGGCGGCTCATCATCATCGTCCGTGACATGGATGATCTCTACAGGCGCTACATTCACCCGACATCATCGGCCACAGTTCACAGTCCAGTCAAATCGAAAGACAAGACAAAAGGAAATAATCCGAACCTTTCTGAGAAGTGGCGACGTACCCATAATCAGCCTCGACACATTCCCCGTCAATCTGCATCGGCGATGTCGTTGAAGTCGCAGCTCTGTGTCATAAGATTCACTCGGTCAAGAAAAGTCAGTGAAGCTCCCCGAAACTAAAGAGGGAAGTGCATTACTTACGTTGATGTGATGGGCATAGTCACTTTGATTCTGGGCAAGGCCACAACCTTCTGGGGCTTAGGAGTCCTAACCTTGGGCTTCTTGGCAATCTTCTCTGCTGGCTCTGGCGTCACCGTCCGAGTGCGCTTTGAGCTCCTTGCACTCGGTGCCACATCGCCGATCTGGTGTCCAGTCGAATCGTGAGACTTCTTGGTTCGGCGTTCAGTGCGCTTCTCGATGAACGGAGAGGACTCGACCTTGTCCCCCTCCTCTGAGTCATCGTCGTCCTCCTCATTAAACTCTCCACGGTCAACGCTACCATGGTCACTCTCCACGTTCCCGGGTGTATGGCCTCTGATCGGTGAGGGAGTCCCGGATTAGGGGGTCCTCAGGCTGTCGGCCTATTTCTCATGGGGCGGACTAGTGGGCTGCCTATTGATCGACAAGAGAAGACCAGACTTCGGATAATCCCGTGCTCTAAAAGGAAACCTCCGGAGACTTGGTGTATACTGATAACCCACAAGTATAGGGGATCGCAACAGTTTTCGAGGGTAGAGCATTCAACCCAAATTTATTGATTCGACACAAGGGGAGCCAAAGAATATTCACGAGTATTAGCAGCTGAGTTGTCAATTCAACAACACCTGAAAGACTTAATATCTGCAGCAAAGTTTTTAGTAGCAAAGTAGTATGGAAGTAACGGTGACGGTGACAAAAGTAATAGTAGCAGTTTTGTAGTGATTGTAACAGTAGCAACGGCAAAGTAACTTAGCAAAGATCAATATGTGAAAAGCTCGTAGGCATCGGATCAGTGATGGATAATTATGTCGGATGGCATTCATCATGCAACAGTTATAACCTAGGGTGACACAAAACTAGCTCCAATTCATCAATATAATGTAGGCATGTATTCCGTATATAGTCATACGTGCTTATGGAAAAGAACTTGCGTGACATCTTTTGTCCTACCCTCCTGTGGCAGCGGGGTCCTAATGGAAACTAAGGGATATTAAGGCCTCCTTTTAATAGAGAACCGGAATAAAGCATTAGCACTTAGTGAATACATGAACTCCTCAAACTACGGTAATCACCGAAAAGAATCCCAATTATTGTCACCTTGGGGTATGCAGATCATAACACGTAATAGGTGTCTACAACTTGCAATATGGGATCAAGAACACAAATATATTCATGAAAACATAATAGGTTCAGATCTGAAATCATGGCACTCGGGCCCTAGTGACAAGCATTAAGCATAGCAAAGTCATAGCAACATCAATCTCAGAACATAGTGGATACTAGGGATCAAACCCTAACAAAACTAACTCAATTACATGATAAATCTCATGCAACCCATCACCGTCCAGCAAGCCTACGATGGAATTACTCACTCCCGGCGGTGAGCATCATGAAATTGGTGATGGAGGAAGGTTGGTGATGATGATGGCGACGAATCCCCCTTTCCGGAGCCCCGAACGGACTCCAGATCTGCCCTCCCGATGAAGAATAGGAGGCGGCGGCGGCGGCTCCGTATCGTAAAATGCGATGAATCCTTCTCTCTGATTTTTTTCTCCCCGAATAGGGTTATATAGAGTTGGAGTTGAGGTCGGAGGAGGTCCAGGGGGCCCACAAGCCTGCAGGGCGCGCCCCCAGGGCTTGTGGCCTCTGGGTAGCCCCCCTCTGGTTAATTCTTGCGCCAGTATTTTTTATATATTCCAAAAATATTCTCCGTAAATTTTCAGGTCAATCCGAGAACTTTGATTTATGCACAAAAATAACACCATGGCAATTCTGCTGAAAACAACGTTAGTCCGGGTTAGTTCCATTCAAATCATGCAAATTAGAGTCCAAAACAAGAGCAAAAGAGTTTGGAAAAGTAGATACGATGGAGACGTATCAACTCCCCCAAGCTTAACCCATTGCTTGTCCTCAAGCAATTTAGTTGACAAACTAAAAGTGACAAAGAAAAACTTTTACAAACTCTGTTTGATCTTGTTGCAAATATGTCTAGCCAGTGTTCAGGTTTTCAGCAAAGATTATGAACTAACCATATTCACAATAACATTTAGGTCTCACATTTACTCATACCAATGGCATAATCAACTAGCGAGCAATAATAATAAATCTCGGATGACAACACTTTTTTCAAAACAATCATGATATAGTATGGCAAAATGGTATCTCGCTAGCCCTTTCTGAGACCGCAAAACATAAATGCAGAGCACCCCTAAAGATTAAGGACTGACTAGACATTGTAATTCATGGCAAAAGAGATCCAGTCGCACTCATACTCAACATCAATTAATAACAAAGCATACAAATGACAGTGGTGCTCTCTAACTGGTGCTTTTTATAAGAGGATGATGACTCAGCAATAAAAGTAAATAGATAGGCCCTTCGTAGAGGGAAGCAGGGATTTGCAGAGGTGCCAGAGCTTGGAGCTTTTAAAACAAAGATAAATATAATTTTGAGCGGTATGCTTTCATTGTCAACATAACAAGCAAGAGATATCGCTATCTTCCATGCTAGATATATTATAGGCGGTTCCCAAACAGAATGGTAAAGTTTTAATCCCCCTCCACCAACAATCACACTCCACGGCTAGCCGAATCCACGGGTACCGTCCATACCAACAACAGTCCTGGGGGAGTTTTGTTTTATGATTATATTTTGATTTGATTCGAGCATGGAACTGGGCATCCCGATTACCAGCCACTTTCTCGTGAATGACAAGTGAATAAACACTCATCGTGAGAATAACCCACCTAGCATGAAAGATACTGACAGCCCCCAGTTACTACATGAGCGATTCGGGCATACAAAACAGATTATTATTTGAAGGTTTAGAGTTTGGCACATGCAAATTTACTTGGAACGGCAGGTAAATACTGCATATAGGTAGGTATGGTGGACTCATATGAAACAACTTTGGGTTTAAGGAAGTGGATGCACAAGCATTATTCCAGCTTAGTACAAATGAAGGCTAGCAAAAGATTAAGGAGCGACCAACTAGAGAGCGACAACGGTCATAAACATGCATTGAGATTAACCAACATTGAGTGCAAGCATGAGTAGGATATAAATCATCATGAACATAAATATCATGGAGGCTATGTTGATTTTGATTCAACTACATGCGTGAACATGTGCCAAGTCAAGCCACTTGAATCATTCAAAGGAGGATACCATCCTATCATACTATATCATAACCATTTTAAATTGCATGTTGGCACACAAGACAAATCATTATCCACTCCTAACTAATTAAGCATGGCATGAGTAACTATAATCTCTAATTGTCATTGCAAACATGTCTCATTCATAATGGGCCGAATCAAGAACGATGAGCTAATCATATTTACAAAAACAAAATAGGTCTAGTTCGTATCAGCTTTGTAACGACCCAAGACCGACGCTCCAGATGCCTTCAATGGATTCCGAGTTTCGCCGTGTGACTTATTTGTTTGTTGCATTCTTCATAGCATCACTTGCATTGCATCATGTCATCATGCCATCGTATCATTAATTTTTTTGCAACTTAAATAAATAAATCGTATGGATCTTTGGTCCATTTAAACTGAGGGAATTCACTTGGTGAGTTCTCTTTATAACATACCCTCCCAATACTATTAGGGAGCTATATTAAACCATTCCATTGACTTGGAATCACCCATAACACTTTTGCACTGTTCTTCAAATTTCCTTTTTATCCAACTCAACTTCATTTCTTCCTTTGAGGCCTTTTAGTGAAACTGAGTGGCAATTTTACTTTATCCATAAATGTTCCAAATCTGCCCATAAATCACATCTAGTGTGTAGGGTCATCTCCTATAATTTCAACCCATTTGGAGTTCATTTGAATGGGTTTTGAAATTCAATCATGTGCGAATCTTACTTCCGCTAAAAATGCTCGAACCATTTTATTGTTATCCTTCACATTTTTGTGAGTCCAGAAAGATTTTTCTCCCTGCCAAACTCCATTGCTACTCCTCTGTTCATTTCTTTTATCTCCTGTGTTTTTTTCCTTACGAGAAATAGAAAATGGAGGGGGAAACCCAGCTAGGCCCATCCATCCCCGCAGCCCGCTTAAGGTCCGCCTGCGGCCTGACCTAGCCGGCCCAAGGGGCCTGCCCGATCTCCCCTTATTCCCCTGCTCGTTGGCCTCCTCTCCAGATCGATCCCCTCCATCGTTCCCTCTGCGCCGCCATCTCTCTCTCGTCCTCGATCCCCATCTCCCTCCCAAGCGCGTCACGCACAGGGAGAGGGCAGCGCCCAGCCCCGTGCGCCTCTTGCTTCCGCGCCCGAACGCCGCCGGTCTCCTACCCCGTCGAGTCCCTCCGCCTCCGCCCAAAGCCTCGCCGGCCTCCCCGTCCTCTGCTTCTCCTCGCCTCGCCGTCCGAGCAACTGCTTTGCTCCGCTCCGCCGCCCCTGCTCCGACCAGCAAGCGCGCCGCCGCCGTCCAGGACCACCATGGCCGCCCCAAGCTCCTCGCCATCTCCACTCGAGCCGGCCCGCCGCCGCCATCGCGACCCCGCGTCCCCGCGTCCGGCGACCGTCGCTGCCCCGCGACCTCGCCTCCACCCCGCCGGCTCCCGTCGCCGCCCTGCTACGTTCGTCACCAGAGACCGCCAGATCCGTCCGCGCTGGGTCGGATCCTCTCGCCCCCACCATACGCGTGTCGCCAGAGGTCACCTCCACACCAAGTTCGCCGCCCGCAGCTCCCCTGCATCGAGCCGGAGCGCTCGTCTTGCTCGTCCACGTCGTCCTGCCCCCGTACGTTGACCGCTCGCGGCGCAGCGCCAGGCCCAGCCGCTCCCCTGCTTCGCCTACAGCAGCCCGCAGCCACGCTGGCAAGCTCCAAGGCCGTCCCCGAAGAATATACCTACGCAAGTTCGTGTACCCACGCCGTGTGTTTTCTGCCGCCAAGTTCCACGACTACAGCCGGTGTGCATTTTTGTCGAGTCCGACTACGACAAACGACGACACGATGAGACGCCGAGTACCACTACGCCCGGAGACCTCGGATCCGTCAAGTCCAACAACGACTGTGTACCACTACCGTCGACCCTCGAAGAACCCGTGGATGTCAAGTTCCTCGTTGTGACCCCGAACATCTACGGAAGGTGTACGACTACGAAACGTTTTCCACTACCATCGTCGTGTACGACTACTTCCCATGACGACCCGTGAACAACTACACCGCTCCGAACTTGAATTGTCCCGATCGCATGCTTCGAAGGCAATCTTGACGAGTTGCCGGATCATCGGAATGTTGCCATTCCCGTTGTCATTTCCGTGGCACCCTTTTCTTTCCGCCGTGGTGATAAATGCTTCATAACATGTTCATGTCAATATTTTTATAAAATTGCATAAAACTTGTATATGTCATCCGCATCATGATAACAACATTTAAAATGTTTAAAATTGTTGTTTGCATTAAAATTCGCTAAATGACATGTGGGGATTTGTCGGCGTTCTGGGAACTGGGGTACCCAGACTTGCCTGTCTGCGACCCACCGCGTGGCTCTATCGGCGGCCTGGTACGGCCCATCTTCAGCACCAACAACACAAGACCCTCGCGAGGGGCCAAGCCTCGCGAGGCGGACGACACCAAGACCTCCAGAAGGAGCGGCCTCCTTAGGCTGGCTCCTGAGGAGCGGAGATCCCTATGCAAGCCCTCACCTCGTGAGGTTCGGGTGACGCAAGACATGACGACCAAGGCCAGGCGGGCGCCAGCGGGCGCAGTACAACAGGTTTCCTTTTCGGTGCTAAAGAAGCAAGCGCAGGCGCGGAGTCTCGAGAAATCAGCCAAAGGTTTCCATTTCCGTGCTACAAGACCAAGACCGCCAGGACGACAGGACGGAGGTCATCGCCGAGCCCACCACAGTGTCACGACCAGAAGCTTTGCAGGCGAAGACCACCTTTCGTCAGGATAAGATGTACTAGTTGTCTCCCTTCGAATCTGGCCGTTGTGGGATCCCTTCCTGCCTTCGTTTTGGGGGAAGAGGACCAATGCCACTATAAGTATAGCCTAGCCACCACCATAGAAGGGGACGGATCATTCGGACCACCTTCATCCTCACCAGCTCAAGAACACGCCTCCTGAGGTTGTTCTTCCACTGTACTAGTTCATCCTCAGCCCATCTCGAGGCTAATCCACCACAAAGCAGGAGTAGGGTATTACACCGCAAGGTGGCCCGAACCTAGGTAAATTGCCTTGTCCCGTTTCCTTCCAGTTCATCGAGCTAGGCCGTGGAATCGATGAGGTGGCAGACTGGGAAGGTTGACTTCTTCGCACGCACCCTAGAGTTCGAATCTATCTTGGGTCTGTGGAGCCCTGAATCCAACATTTGGCGCGCCAGGTAGGGGTGCGTCGAAGCCTCTCTTCCTCCGGTCGACTCGTCATCGTTCCGCCGTCCTCATGGCCGATGCTCCTCGGACTCACGCCGAGCGCTGGGCCGCTCGGCCTGCCCGGGCAGCGCTTTCTGCTCAAGAAGACCTCCACTCCGCGCTCCACGCGGCCCGCACGCCACCCAGTGTTGCCGGCTGTGGGCGGCACGGACCACCGCCGCCCGTTCCCTCACTGCGCCGCACCCGTGCCACCACGCGATCGTCGAGCTATGCCGCGGCGACGGCGCTACACATCCGCCGGGAGCAGGCGAACACGCGAGCTGCGCTCATCGTGGCACGAGAGCTGTTGCAATGCAGGCTGGCGGAGGGCGGCCACGACGCCCTGCTGGAGCGGGTCACCGAGCTGCTCGATGCTGCCTGCAGGGGTGCAACACCTTTCTTCACCTGGCCTACATCGCAAGCGCTCCAGGGAGCGCGCGCCGTCCCCCGCTACGACCGCGCACCTCTCCATGAGGGGCCTGGAGGACCTCACGACACCAACCTGGCCCGTGACGCCGCTCATCCCGCCCAAGATGCGTTACCTCCGGGCGCCGCAGAGCTGGGCGGCCCCTCCTGGAGCCGCGTCGAGATGTTACCCTACGGTCGTGGTGACCTGGCGTCAAGGCTGGCGCGCGACAACGCCGGGTGGTCGGGCGACGGCTCGGGGGTGGAGGCTTCAGGCGCCCCCGTGCCTTCACTGACGGATTCGTTGTATACGCAAGAGGAAGCCCCCGCCTGTCTCCCTTGCCAGGTTGGGCGACGAGACCACATGAGGCCGAGGCTCCCCGCGGGCCACCTCGGAGCTTCACCGGCATCTTCGACGACAACAGCCACCGGGTACCACCGATATTTCAGGGGCACGATTACACTAACCATGGACCGCAGGTGAACCAAGCCACAGCGGCGGTCGTGGGCCTCAGGACGATGGCCCCACCACAGGCGGACGGAATGCACTGGGAGCTGCGCGGGGGGAGCCCGGCGCCGGGGCCTCCCCCGCACCGCATGGAGCAAGGCGCCGCCACGACGGCGGCGCCCGCCGTTTGGAGGTAGGTCCTCTGCCGGGGAAGGCGCCGGCGAGCCCTTCCCCCCGGCGGAGGGCCTGCGATCGCCGGGGCACCGCCAGCGTCCCCCTTGCCCCTTGGTCTCGTCCTGGTTTCCGGACACCCCAACGGTGGTCGGGGGAGGCGCAGGGCGGGGCCCTTGGCGGGCGCTCGGAACACCAATGAAGATCTCCGCTCGTGACACTCTCACGTAATAATGAGTTGGGACTGTACACGCCCCGGAGTCTCCTGAGTGCCGCCTTCGGGCCTCACGGGGGCTCCCACCCACGTCCAAGTGGAAGCACCATGCTCCGCGCTGGCCGTCGACACTGTCCCCCAATGACTATGCCCACGCCCAGTGGAAGCACTTAGCTCCGCGCTGGTGAGAAGACTAGCTAGGTGTCGGACGCGGCTGTTTGCTTTTGTTCTCTTTCTGTAACCCAATTTGCCATCTTTTGGAATGAGATTTGGAGTTTCGTGTGCTTATCAAAAGAAAAGGGGGGAATTTTTTCGATTCGTGGAGTTTTCTTGCCTTCTGGTTTGTGTTGAGAAGCAGGGCTTATGCCTGCTACCCCCCCCCCCCCCCCGTGAGCGCCCCGCGAGCGGGGGCTGGGTGTGGTGTCCGCACTATGCGCGCCCTCGAGCTAGCCCGAGCGGCGCCGCCCCCCCCCCTTCGGGGTCAGGAGCGCAGCTGCCGCAGGCCCACTGCACGCACACCTTGCCGAAACTCGGCGATCGGCTCCTCGCGAGGCGCTCTCGAGTGGGTCTGCAGGCTCCTCAGGAGGCTCAGGCCCTCACGAGCCCCGGAAGGCCCGCCTCGGGAGAGGAGGGCTCCCGTGGTACAAGAACTCGTCCATGACTACCAGCATCAAAGATAAGTCGCAACAGCTACTTCGCTCGGGAGCCTCCAGGCTCACGACGACACGTTTCAAATTATATCTCAAAAGCATACCATCATTTCATACATTATGAGGGCCCCCCTTTCAAAAATGCTTTCACGCCCCGCAGGGCCATATCCGAAGGTTTTTTGCATACAGGTCAAAGCAGGAAGAGAAATGCAGGCTTAGATGGATGCGCTGCCGTCGGCGCCGTCCTCCTCATCATCATTCGCGCTACCTCCCTCGGCTGCAAGCACAACCGCGTCGTTTTCAGGGGCGAACTCCACGACCAGGTCGTCCACATGGTCATCCACCCAGTCCGCCAGATTGCCCTGGATGGCCCTGGGCACGGGGGCTATCACAGCGTTGAGATCAAAGTGAGGATCAAGGCTGAGAAGGTGACTGAAGACGCGTGAGAACGCACGACCGAGAAGGCCCCGGCATCTCTCTTCCACGAGCTGGCGAGCTCTCGCGGCCCGGTCCTCTAGATGGGTCACGATCTGAGTGAAGAAGCAGAGGTGGCTGGCGTCATCATCCTCATGCGGGTGGGAGACGCTCTCTTCACAGATGGTGTCCAAGGCCCGGTTGGCCCTGACCCTGAGATCCTTGAGCATCGAGGAACGCTCGCGCTGCATCGTCCGACGGTGGCATGCTTCGTTCGTGGTCTTCTCCGCGAGGGACGCGACGGCCTCAACCTGCTGCTGAAGTGAGGACAGCTCGGCTCGAGCAGAGGCCAAGTCGGCTTGGGCGGAAGCCTGAGCCTCCTTGGTGGTCCTCTCCCGCTGCTCTGCCGCGGCCAGCTTCGTCCTGAGGGCGGTGGTCCTGCCCTCAAGCTCGGCCTGCTGTAGTTCGAAGCGGGTCTTCTGGAGCCCCAGCTCCCGGCGGTGCTCGTCTGCAAGGGCCGCACGAATCTGCGCCACCCTTTGGTCGACCTCCTACTGGATCCTGGCCTCACGAGCAGCAACGGCGTCCTCGGCAGCGGCTGCCTGCCGCTCCCTCACCTCCAGTCGCTCGAGCTCCAGGCTGTGATCCAAGACCTCAAGCGCCAGCGCCTCCTCACGAGCCTGGATCTCCTTCTCGTCGGAGGGGGCCTCTCTCAGCGGTGCTGCCAGGGCGGCCCTGCGTGCCTGGACCTGCCGCTCAAGAGCGGCGTTTGAAGCCCGAAGCTCCCTCTCCCTCTCCTCGGCTGCCTCACGACGGCGGTCGGCGGCTCTGGCTTCTTCCAAGGCACAGGCGCAGGCCTTGCGAGAAGTGGCGAGGGACATCGCGGCATCCGCGCAGGCGCGCTCATGCTGCAGATGCCCAAGGTTGATGGCGACCTTCAGCTGGCGCCACCCGCGCGCCAAGCGTAGGCCCTCCGCCTTGAGGCGGGCGTCGACATCGACAAGCTCTCCTCCAAGTCGACTCAGCGCGCCCATTTCTTCCCGGAAAAGGTCATGGCGGACAGCGCTGCGTCCACGTGCGAGCTCCAGCGCGTGGCCGAGCCCTTCCTCCGCGCTGGGGGCTACCGAAGAGGCGCGAAGCGGCTCGCTTGTCTCCGGCGTGGGGCTGGCGGCCGGCGCTCCCTCAGCCGCTTCCCGGGCCTCGGCGGAGGTGTTGAGCGGTGTGGTCCTGCTGCTCGAAGATGAAGCCGGTGCTGGAGCCACCCAACCACCAACAAGGACCAGTGGGGGAGCCCTCGGCACGCCACTTGCGCCCCGGAGGTGGCCATGAAGGAAAGAAGCTAGGAGCACTGGCTCGCGGCCCCCCGGTGGCGCTTCCGCCTTGTGGAATGGCCCCGTGCCTCGTGCAGGTGTATGGCGCAGGGGGCTCGGAGTCATGAGCGGACCAAGGACCTCCGGAGGTCGATCCCCAGGAGGTTTCGCCACCGCAGCCGAAGGGATCCTGAGAAGCCAGGGTCAGGAAATGATGCGACACGCGAAGAATCACAGAGATAAGGCACTTACTCGTCTATGGCTATGTACTTTCTCTGTTTCAGGGGCCGATAGGCATCACCACGGCAGCTTCCAAGCCCTTTCCTTTTGCGGAGAGCTCCAAGGTTCAGACGAGGCGAGTCAAGGGTCGGAGCATGACCCTTGGCGGCTGGGCCGCGTACCGCCACCTCAAGAGCACTTGCCGGGGCTTCAGGGGCAGCTCCCTCAGGAGCACCGGACCGCACCTGCTCACCAGCGGCCACCTCGGGAATGCTCGCCGGAACTTCAGGAGCGGTTACCTCAGGGGCACCTGACGGCGTCCGATCCCCGACGGTCGCCCCAGGAGTACCCGGTGGCGTTCGCCCCCCTGCATCCACTTCTGGGGCACGCACCACAGGGTCGGAAAGCACAGGAGCCATGACGATGGGATTCTCGCGAGGCCCTTCCAGGCCCTACGAGTGTAGCCCCCACTCGTCGAAGAGGGGCATCTACTTCACGAAGTCCTCCTTGTTCGAGCAGTGGTACAAGAGGTGTCCCTCCTCCGGAAGCGCGACAGGCGTTGGGTCACCAGTTAGGAGCTCAAGCATCGCGCGCAGCGTCTTGGAAGGAAGCGAGGACACCTGGAGCCTCATGGGGTCCTTGGGGCCGGTGAAGGCCCACATCGGGCGAGAATGGCGCTGGAGCGGGGTGATGCACCGCCGGACTAACTCCCTCACCACCATCGACGCCGTCACCCCTGCCTTCTTCAACTTGGCCAGCCTGGACCAGACGTGGGAGAGCCGATGGTCGACGAGCTTCACGTGCTCCTAGCTGGAGCTGGGTTCCGCCGGCCTTTGCGGGAGCAGGAGCAGGGGGCTGAGTGTGGCGGCGTCCACATACACCCGCTGCTTCCGGAAACCCTTCACATCAGGGCGGAGCGTGAAGTCGATGCCGGAGCCAGCCGTCGCCGCCACAGGCTGGAATGCCACGCACCCCGAGCGTTGCCTGCCGTCGACCAGATGGAGCGAGAAGAAATGGCGGAACAAGGCGACAGATGGAGCAATGCCCACCATAGCCTCACACAAGAAGGCGAAGGCGGCGAGGAGGATGATGGACCCGGGGTCCAGATGCAGCGCTTGGATCTGGTAGTGCGAGATTATGGCAGTGAAGAAATCGGAGAAGGGAGGAACCAGGCCGGCCAGGAGAGTGTGAAGGTGGATGGGGATCTCGGTGGCCGTCATGTCGATCATGGCCCTGGAGGCAGGCCAGACCGTCGTCGCCTTCCACTCGTTGGAATCGGCGGTGAGGGCCGACCGGACCTTATCCAACCCCTCCCGATTGACCACCGTCGTCCGATCGAGCGCAGGCTCCAAGCCCGGCTGGGATTCGACGGGCGCGCAGGCCCTCCATCTCTTATTCGACTTCGGGGCCATGGCGACAGGGGTGGATTGACGGCAGCGTCAAATCTAGAAGAAGAGCCGCAAATCTGCGAAAAAGAGGGGAAGCCAATGGCAAGCACGGCGAGCAACGTTGGCGGAGTCGCGCTCGCAACAGGAAGCTGTCAAGTCGGGCAGTCACCAAGGCTGCGTGGGGAAGCGGAGGCGCCCACGTCCCATCAAGAGCCACGCATCGACCAGGCCCGCAGGCGGTTAGGGCCCGCGGCGCTTCGCCCTTGCCCTTTGGCTTCGCCTCGAAGCCAAGTGCGAGCGCGCCTTGGGCCCGGGGGCTACTGTCGGTGTTCTGGGAACCGGGGTACCCAGACTTGCCTACCTGCGACCCACCGCGTGGCTCCATCGGCGGCCTGGTACGGCCCATCTTCAGCACCAACAACACAAGTGTTGGCGAACGTAGTAATAATTCAAAATTTTCCTACGTGTCACCAAGATCAATCTAGGAGATGCTAGCAACAAGTGAGAGGGAGTGCATCTTCATACCCTTGAAGATCGCTAAGCGGAAGCGTTACAAGAACGCGGTTGATGGAGTCGTACTCGCGGTGATTCAAATCGCGGAAGATCCGATCCAAGCGCCGAACGGACGGACGGCGCCTCCGCGTTCAACACACGTACAGCCCGGGGACGTCTCCTCCTTCTTGATGCAGCAAGGGGAGAGGAGAAGTTGAGGGAGAACTCCGGCAACACGACGGCGTGGTGGCGGTGGAGCTCGTGGTTCTCGGGCAGAGCTTCGCTAAGCACTACGGAGGAGGAGGAGTAGGAGGGGGAAGGGCTGCGCCAGGGGAAGGGTTGCAGCTCCCATGCACCTCCCCACTATATATAGGGGTGGAGGGGGCTGGTTTCTTGCCCTCCAAGTCCATTGGGGTGTTGGCAAAGGTGGGAGGAAAGAAATCCCATCCTTTCCCTTCCCCACCGATTGTTATCCCCCTTTTTAGGGATCTTGATCTTATCCCTTCGGGATATGATCTTATTCCTTCTAAGGGGGGATCTTGGTGCACCTTGACCAGGGGTGTGGGGCCTTGCCCCCACTACCCACGTTCATGTGGGTCCCCCATGCAGGTGGGCCCCACTCCGGAACCTTCTAGAACCTTCCGGATACAATACCGAAAAATCCCGAACATTTTTCGGTGGCCAAAATAGGACTTCCCATATATAAATGTTTACCTCCGGACCATTCCGGAACTCCTCGTGACATCCGGGATCTCATCCGAGACTCCGAACAACTTTCGGTAACCACATACAATTCCCATTACAACTCTAGCATCACCGAACCTTAAGTGTGTAGACCCTACGGGTTCGGGAACCATGCAGACATGACCGAGACACCTCTCCGACCAATAACCAATAGCGGGATCTAGATACCCATATTGGCTCCCACATGTTCCACGATGATCTCATTGGATGAACCACGATGTCGGGGATCCAATTAATCCCGTATACAATTCCCTTTGTCCATCGGTATGTTACTTGCCCGAGATTCGATCGTCGGTATCCCTAAACCTTGTTCAATCTCCTTACCGGCAAGTCTCTTTACTCGTTCCGTAACGCATGATCTCGTGGCTAACTCCTTAGTCACATTGAGCTCATTATGATGATGCATTACCGAGTGGGCCCAGAGATACCTCTCCGTCATACGGAGTGACAAATCCCAGTCTCGATTCGTGCCAACCCAACAGACACTTTCGGAGATACCTGTAGTGCACCTTTATGGTCACCCAGTTACGTTGTGACGTTTGATACACCCAAAGCATTCCTACGGTATCCGAGAGTTGCACAATCTTATGGTCTAAGGAAGTGATACTTGACATTAGAAAAGCTCTAGCAAACGAACTACACGATCTTGTGCTATGCTTAGGATTGGGTCTTGTCCATCACATCATTCTCCTAATGATGTGATCCCGTTACCAACGACATCCAATGTCCATGGTCAGGAAACCACAACCATCTATTGATCAACGAGCTAGTCAACTAGAGGCTCACTAGGGACATGCTGTGGTCTATGTATTCATACATGTATTACGGTTTCTGGTTAATACAATTATAGCATGAACAATAGACAATTATCATGAACAAGGAAATATAATAATAACCATTTTATTATTGCCTGTAGGGCATATTTCCAACAGTCTCCCACTTGCACTAGAGTCAATAATCTAGTTACATTGTGATGAATCCATGTAGATCCCGCCACGACGCTTTGCTTGCAACTTCACCAGCTGACTGCCCCACCATTCAAAATGTACACGTATCCGGTTTGTTACTTGGAGTCATCCAGATCTGTGCCAAAGCTAGCATCGATGTAACCCTTTACGACGAGCTCTTCGGCACCTCCATAAACGAGAAACATATCTTTAGTCCTTTTCAGGTATTTCAGGATATTCTTGACCGCTGTCCAGTGTTCCATTCCGGGATCACTTTGGTACCTCCCTACCAAACTTATGGCAAGGTTCACATCAGGTCTGGTACACAGCATGGCATACATAATAGAGCCTATGGCTGAGGCATAGGGGATGACACTCATCTTTTGTCTTTCTTCTGCCGAGGTCGGGCGTTGAGCTGCGCTCAATCTCACACCTTGCAATACAGGCAAGAACCCCTTCTTGGACTGATCCATATTGAACTTCTTCAATATCTTGTCAAGGTATGTGCTTTGTGAAAGACCAATGAGGCGTCTTGATCTATCTCTATAGATCTTGATGCCTAATATGTAAGCAGCTTCTCCGAGGTCCTTCATTGAAAAACACTTATTCAAGTAGGCCTTTATGCTTTCCAAAAGTTCTATATCATTTCCCATCAACAGTATGTCATCCACATATAATATGAGAAATGCTACAGAGCTCCCACTCACTTTCTTGTAAATACAGGCTTCTCCATAAGTCTGTATAAAGCCAAACGCTTTGATCATTTCATCAAAGCGAATGTTCCAACTCCGAGATGCTTGCACCAGCCCATAGATGGAGCGCTGGAGCTTGCATACTTTGTCAGCATTCTTAGGATCGACAAAACTTTCCGGCTGCATCATATACAAGTCTTCCTTAAGGAAACCATTAAGGAATGCCGTTTTGACGTCCATTTGCCAGATCTCATAATCATAGAATGCGGCAATTGCTAACATGATTCGGACGGACTTCAGCTTCACTACGGGTGAGAAGGTCTCATCGTAGTCAACCCCTTGAACTTGTCGATAACCCTTAGCGACAAGCCGAGCCTTATAGACGGTCACATTACCATCCGCGTCAGTCTTCTTCTTAAAGATCCACTTATTCTCTATGGCTTGCCGATCATCGGGCAAGTCCGTCAAAGTCCATACTTTGTTTTCATACATGGATCCTATGTCGGGTTTCATGGCTTCAAGCCATTTGTTGGAATCCGGGCCCGCCATCGCTTCTTCATAGTTCGAAGGTTCACCGTTGTCTAACAACATGATTTCCAGGACAGGGTTGCCGTACCACTCTGGTGCGGAACATGTCCTCGTGGACCTACGAAGTTCAGTAGCAACTTGACCCGAAGTTTCATGATCATCATCATTAACTTCCTCTCTAGTCGGTGCAGGCACCACAGAAACATCTTCCTGAGCTGCGCTACTCTCCGGTTCAAGAGGGGGTACCTCGTCAAGTTCCACTTTCCTCCCACTTACTTCTTTCGAGAGAAACTCTTTCTCCATAAAGGATCCATTCTTGGCAACAAAGATCTTGCCTTCGGATCTGAGGTAGAAGGTATACCCAATAGTTTCCTTAGGGTATCCTATGAAGACGCATTTTTCCGATTTGGTTCGAGCTTTTCAGGTGGAAGTTTCTTGACATAAGCATCGCATCCCCAAACTTTCAGACGACAGCTCAGGTTTCTTCCCAAACCATAATTTATACGGTGTCGTCTCAACGGATTTAGACGGTGCCCTATTTAAAGTGAATGCTGCAATCTCTAAAGCATAACCCCAAAATGATAGCGGTAGATCGGTAAGAGACATCATAGATCGCACCATATCCAATAGAGTGCGATTACGATGTTCGGACACACCATTACGCTGAGGTGTTCCAGGCGGCGTGAGTTATGAAACAATTCCACATTTCCTTAAGTGCGTGCCAAACTCGTGACTCAAGTATTCTCCTCCACGATCTGATCGTAAGAACTTTATTTTCCTGTCACGTTGATTCTATACCTCGTTCTGAAATTCCTTGAACTTTTCAAAGGTCTCAGACTTGTGTTTCATTAAGTAGACATACCCATATCTACTTAAGTCATCAGTGAGGGTGAGAACATAATGATAGCCACCGTGAGCCTCAACGCTCATTGGACCGCATAGATCAGTATGTATTATTTCCATCAAGTTGGTTGCTCGCTCCATTGTTCCGGAGAACGGAGTCTTGGTCATTTTGCCCATGAGGCATGGTTCGCACGTGTCAAATGATTCATAATCAAGAGACTCCAAAAGTCCATCTGCATGGAGTTTCTTCATGCGTTTGACACCAATGTGACCAAGGCGGCAGTGCCACAAGTATGTGGGACTATCATTATCAACCTTACATCTTTTGGCATTCACACTATGAATATGTTTAACATCACGTTCGAGATTCAATTAAAATAAACCATTGACCAGCGGGGCATGACCATAAAACATATCTCTCATATAAATAGAACAACCATTATTCTCGGATTTAAATGAGTAGCCATCTCGCATTAAACGAGATCCAGATACAATGTTCATGCTCAAAGCTGGCACTAAATAACAATTATTGAGGTTTAAAACTAATCCCGAAGGTAAATGTAGAGGTAGCGTGCCGACGGCGATCACATCGACCTTGGAACCATTCCCGACGCGCATCGTCACCTCGTGCTTCGCCAGTCTCCTCTTATTCCGCAGCTCCTGTTTTGAGTTACAAATGTGAGCAACCGCACCGGTATCAAATAACCAGGAGCTACTACGAGCGCTGGTAAGGTACACATCAATAACATGTATATCATATATACCTTTGGCGTTGCTGGCCTTCTTATCCGCTAAGTACTTGGGGCAGTTCCGCTTCCAGTGACCATTTCCCTTGCAATAAAAGCACTCAGTCTCAGGCTTGGGTCCATTCTTTGGCTTCTTCCTGGCAACTGACTTACCGGGCACGGCAACTCCCTTGCCGTCCTTCTTGAAGTTCTTCTTACCCTTGCCTTTCTTGAAACTAGTGGTCTTATTCACCATCAACACTTGATGTTCCTTTTTGATCTCCACCTCCGCTGATTTCAGCATTGAATATAACTCAGGAATGGACTTCTCCATCCCTTGCATATTGTAGTTCATCACAAAGCTCTTGTAGCTAGGTGGAAGCGACTGGAGGATCCTGTCAATGACCGAGTCATCTGGAAGATTAACTCCCAGCTGAGACAAGCGGTTGTGCAACCCAGACATTTTGAGTATATGCTCGCTGACAGAGCTGTTTTTCTCCATCTTACAACTGTAGAACTTGTCGGAGACTTCATATCTCTCGACCCGGGCATGAGCTTGGAAAACCATTTTCAGCTCTTGGAACATCTCATATGCTCCGTGTTGCTCAAAACGCTTTTGGAGCCCCGGTTCTAAGCTGTAAAGCATGCCGCACTGAACCAGGGAGTAATCATCACTACGCGACTGCCAGGCGTTCATAACGTCTTGAGTTGCTGGGAAAATGGGTGCGTCACCTAGCGGTGCTTCAAGGACATATGCTTTCTTGGCAGCTATGAGGATGATCCTCAAGTTACGGACCCAGTCCGTATAGTTGCTACCATCGTCTTTCAGCTTGGTTTTCTCTAGGAACGCGTTGAAGTTGAGGGCAACATTAGCGTGGGCCATTGGATCTACAAGATAGGTTGTAAAGACAATTTTAGACTAAGTTCATGATAATTAAGTTCATCTGATCAAATTATCTAATGAACTCCCACTCAGATAGACATCCCTCTAGTCATCTAAGTGATACATGATCCGAATCGACTAGGCCGTGTCCGATCATCACGTGAGACAGACTAGTCATCAACGGTGAACATCTCCATGTTGATCGCATCTACTATACGACTCATGTTCGACCTTTCGGTCTCTCGTGTTCCGAGGCCATGTCTGTACATGCCAGGCTTGTCAAGTCAACCTAAGTGTTTCGCATGTGTAAATCTGTCTTACACCCGTTGTATGCGAACGTTAGAATCTATCACACCCAATCATCACGTGGTGCTTCGAAACAACGAACCTTCGCAACGGTGCACACTTAGGGGGAACACATTTCTTGAAATTTTTAGTGAGGGATCATCTTATTTATGCTACCGTCGTTCTAAGCAAATAAGATGTAAACATGATAAACATCACATGCAAATCATAAAGTGACATGATATGGTCAATATCATCTTGCGCTTTTGATCTCCATCTTCGAGGCGCGGCATGATCACCATCTCACCGGCATGACACCATGATCTCCATCATCATGATCTCCATCATCGTGTCTTCATGAAGTTGTCTCGCCAACTATTACTTCTACTACTATGGCTAATGGTCAGCAATAAAGTAAAGTAATTACATGGCATTTTCATTGACATGCAGGTCATACAATAAATTAAGACAACTCCTATGGCTCCTGCCGGTTGTCATACTCATCGACATGCAAGTCGTGATTCCTATTACAAGAACATGATCAATCTCATACATCACATATATAATTCATCACATCCTTTTGGCCATATCACATCACATAGCATACCCTGCAAAAACAAGTTAGACATCCTCTAATTGTTGTTGCATGTTTTACGTGGCTGCTATGGGTTTCTAGCAAGAACGTTTCTTACCTACGCAAAAGCCACAACGGTGATATGCCAATTGCTATTTACCCTTCATAAGGACCCTCTTCATCGAATCCGATCCGACTAAAGTGGGAGAGACAGACACCCGCTAGCCACCTTATGCAACAAGTGCATGTCAGTCGGTGGAACCTGTCTCACATAAGCGTACGTGTAAGGTCGGTCCGGGCCGCTTCATCCCACAATGCCGCCGAATCAAGATAGGACTAGTAACGGTAAGCAAATTTAACAAATCATCGCCCACAACTACTTGTGTTCTACTCGTGCATAGAATCTACGCATAGACCTAGCTCTGATACCACTGTTGGGGAACGTAGTAATAATTCAAAATTTTCCTACATGTCACCAAGATCAATCTAGGAGATGCTAGCAACAAGTGAGAGGGAGTGCATCTTCATACCCTTGAAGATCGCTAAGCGGAAGCGTTACAAGAACGCGGTTGATGGAGTCGTACTCGCGGCGATCCAAATCGCGGAAGATCCGATCCAAGCGCCGAACGGACAGCGCCTCCGCGTTCAACACACGTACAGCCCGGGGACGTCTCCTCCTTCTTGATCCAGCAAGGGGAGAGGACAAGTTGAGGGAGAACTCCGGCAGCACGACGGCGTGGTGGCGGTGGAGCTCGTGGTTCTCCGGCAGAGCTTCGCTAAGCACTACGGAGGAGGAGGAGTAGGAGGGGGGAGGGCTGCGCCAGGGGAAGGGTTGCAGCTCCCATGCACCTCCCCACTATATATAGGGGTGGAGGGGGCTGGTTTCTTACCCTCCAAATCCATTGGGGCGTTGGCAAAGGTGGGAGGAAAGAAATCCCATCATTTCCCTTCCCCACCGATTGTTATCCCCCTTTTTAGGGATCTTGATCTTATCCCTTCGGGATATGATCTTATTCCTTCTAAGGGGGGATCTTGGTGCACCTTGACCAGGGGTGTGGGGCCTTGCCCCCACTACCCACGTTCATGTGGGTCCCCCATGCAGGTGGGCCCCACTCCGGAACCTTCTAGAAACTTCCCGGTACAATACCGAAAAATCCCGAACATTTTCCGGTGGCCAAAATAGGACTTCCCATATATAAATGTTTACCTCCGGACCATTCCGGAACTCCTCGTGACGTCCGGGATCTCATCCGAGGCTCCGAACAACTTTCGGTAACCACATACAATTCCCATTACAACTCTAGCGTCACCGAACCTTAAGTATGTAGACCCTACGGGTTCGGGAACCATGCAGACATGACCGAGACACCTCTCCGACCAATAACCAATAGCGGGATCTGGATACCCATATTGGCTCCCACATGTTCCACGATGATCTCATCGGATGAACCACGATGTCGGGGATCCAATTAATCCCGTATACAATTCCCTTTGTCCATCGGTATGTTACTTGCCCGAGATTCGATCGTCGGTATCCCTATACCTTGTTCAATCTCGTTACCGGCAAGTCTCTTTACTCGTTCCGTAACACATGATCCCGTGGCTAACTCCTTAGTCACATTGTGCTCATTATGATGATGCATTACCGAGTGGGCCCAGAGATACCTCTCCGTCATACGGAGTGACAAATCCCAGTCTCGATTCGTGCCAACCCAACAGACACTTTCGGAGATACCTGTAGTGCACCTTTATGGTCACCCAGTTACGTTGTGACGTTTGATACACCCAAAGCATTCCTACGGTATCCGGGAGTTGCACAATCTCATGGTCTAAGGAAATAATACTTGACATTAGAAAAGCTCTAGCAAACGAACTACACGATCTTGTGCTATGCTTAGGATTGGGTCTTGTCCATCACATCATTCTCCTAATGATGTGATCCCGTTATCAACGACATCCAATGTCCATGGTCAGGAAACCACAACCATCTATTGATCAATGCGCTAGTCAACTAGAGGCTCAATAGGGACATGCTGTGGTCTATGTATTCATACATGTATTACGGTTTTCGGTTAATACAATTATAGCATGAACAATAGACAATTATCATGAACAAGGAAATATACCCTCCCAATACTATTAGGGAGCTATATTAAACCATTCCATTGACTTGGAATCACCCATACCACTTTTGCACTGTTCTTCAAATTTCCTTTTTATCCAACTCAACTTCATTTCTTCCTTTGAGGCCTTTTAGTGAAACTGAGTGGCAGTTTTACTTTATCCATAAATGTTCCAAATCTGCCCATAAATCACATCTAGTGTGTAGGGTCATCTCCTATAATTTCAACCCATTTGGAGTTCATTTGAATGGGTTTTGAAATTCAATCATGTGCGAATCTTACTTCCGCTAAAAATGCTCGAACCATTTTATTGTTATCCTTCACATTTTTGTGAGTCCAGAAAGATTTTTCTCCCTGCCAAACTCCATTGCTACTCCTCTGTTCATTTCTTTTATCTCCTGTGTTTTTTTCCTTATGAGAAATAGAAAATGGAGGGGGAAACCCAGCTAGGCCCATCCATCCCCGCAGCCCGCTTAAGGTCCGCCTGCGGCCTGACCTAGCCGGCCCAAGGGGCCTGCCCGATCTCCCCTTATTCCCCTGCTCGTCGGCCTCCTCTCCAGGTCGATCCCCTCCATCGTTCCCTCTGCGCCGCCATCTCTCTCTCGTCCTCGATCCCCATCTCCCTCCCAAGCGCGTCACGCACAGGGAGAGGGCAGCGCCCAGCCCCGTGCGCCTCTTGCTTCCGCGCCCGAACGCCGCCGGTCTCCTACCCCGTCGAGTCCCTCCGCCTCCGCCCAAAGCCTCGCCGGCCTCCCCGTCCTCTGCTTCTCCTCGCCTCGCCGTCCGAGCAACTGCTTTGCTCCGCTCCGCCGCCCCTGCTCCGACCAGCAAGCGCGCCGCCGCCGTCCAGGACCACCATGGCCGCCCCAAGCTCCTCGCCATCTCCACTCGAGCCGGCCCGCCGCCGCCATCGCGACCCCGCGTCCCCGCGTCCGGCGACCGTCGCTGCCCCGCGACCTCGCCTCCACCCCGCCGGCTCCCGTCGCCGCCCTGCTACGTTCGTCACCAGAGACCGCCAGATCCGTCCGCGCTGGGTCGGATCCTCTCGCCCCCACCATACGCGTGTCGCCAGAGGTCACCTCCACACCAAGTTCGCCGCCCGCAGCTCCCCTGCATCGAGCCGGAGCGCTCGTCTTGCTCGTCCACGTCGTCCTGCCCCCGTACGTTGACCGCACGCGGCGCAGCGCCAGGCCCAGCCGCTCCCCTGCTTCGCCTACAGCAGCCCGCAGCCACGCTGGCAAGCTCCAAGGCCGTCCCCGAAGAATATACCTACGCAAGTTCGTGTACCCACGCCGTGTGTTTTCTGCCGCCAAGTTCCACGACTGCAGCCGGTGTGCATTTTTGTCGAGTCCGACTACGACAAACGACGACACGGTGAGACGCCGAGTACCACTACGCCCGGAGACCTCGGATCCGTCAAGTCCAACAACGACTGTGTACCACTACCGTCGACCCTCGAAGACCCCGTGGACGTCAAGTTCCTCGTTGTGACCCCGAACATCTACGGAATGTGTACGACTACAAAACGTTTTCCACTACTTCCACTACCATCGTCGTCGTGTATGACTACTTCCCATGACGACCCGTGAACAACTACACCGCTCCGAACTTGAATTGTTCCGAACGCACGCTTCGAAGGCAATCTTGACGAGTTGCCGGATCATCGGAATGTTGCCGTGGCACCATTCCCGTTGTCGTTGCCGTGGCACCCCTTTCTTTCCGCCGTGGTGATAAATGCTTCATAACATGCTCATGTCAACATTTTCATAAAATTGCATAAAACTTGTATATGTCATCCGCATCATGATAACAACATTTAAAATGTTTAAAATTGTTGTTTGCATTAAAAATTGCTAAATGACATGTGGCGATTTTCCGGAATTGTTGTTTGTTGTTCCGGTCTCATTTAAACTTGCCTAAATAGTTAGTTTACTTATGCTTCACCTCTTGCCATGTTTGACAACATTTAATATTGTTGAGTAGCATAAATGTGAGTGAACTAAATAATTGTTGTGAAGTTCCGTCAATATGCAACTCGTTGCATATTGAGCTTCACTTAATTTGTAGTATTGTTTGTTGCACTTGCCATGCCATGAATCTTTAAACCGGACATGCATCATACTTGGTTGCGCATCATGCCATGTTTATGCTTGTGTGTTTACCATGTTGTTTGCTTCTTCTCGATAGTCCCGGTTTCATTGCGATTGTGAGAATTCGTTCGTCTACGTTGGTTCATCTACTTCATGGATTCGGTCTTCTTCCTAGCGGGATTTCAGGCAAGATGATCACTACCCTGGATACCACTACTATCTTTGCTTTGCTAGTTGTCTCGATGCTATCGCTATGTCGCGCTACCCACCACTTGTTTATCAAGCCTCCCAATATGACATGAAACAACCCTTAACCTTTTCACCATCCCAGCAAACCGTTGTTTGGCTATGTTACCGCTTTGCTCAGCCCTTCTTATAGCGTTGCTAGTTGCAGGTACAGTTACAGATTGTTCCATGTTGGGACATGGATATCTTGGGATATCACAATATCTCTTATTTAATTAATGCACATATATACTTGGTAAAGGGTGGAAGGCTTGGCCTTTTGCTCGGTGTTTTGTTTCACTCTTGCCGCCCTAGTTTCCGTCATACCGGTGTTATATTCCTTGAATTTTGCGTTCCTAACGCGGTCGGGGTTTATGGGCCCCCCTTGACAGTTCGCTTTGAATAAAACTCTTCCGGCAAGGCCCAACTTTGGTTTTAACATTTGCCCAACATAATAAACCTGATAAATAATTAATTTGCATAGGGGGTCGCGTCCCCGAGGATTCTTAATTCCACATAATACAGGGGGGCCAGTGCTGATGGTGCTGCTCCAAACTAGAGCACTGTGCGGGGCCGCCCCTTGGCAACTTGGGGTATTTGGCACCTGTACGCGTCGCTTATCCGATCGTGGCCTGAGACGAGATACGCGCGGCTACTATCAGGGTGTCGGCACGTCGGGAGGTCTTGCTGGACTTGTTTTACCATTGTCGAAATGTCTTGTGAACCGGGATTCCGAGCTTGATCGGTTTGTTCCGGGAGGAGGATTTTTCTTCGTTGATCATGAGAGTTTGTGATGGACTAAGTTGGGACACCCCTGCAGGGTTTGATCTTTCGAAAGCCGTGCCCGCGGTTATGTGGCAGATGAGAATTTTTAATATCCGGATGTAGAGAACTTGACACCAGATCCGAAATAAAATACACCAACCGCGTGCGTAACCGTGACTGTCTCTTTTCGAGTGAGTTCGAGAAGAGAACACGGTGGGGTTATGTTTGAACGTATGCAGTTCATGATCACTTCTTGATCATTACTAGTTTGCGACCGTTTGCGTAGTTTCTCATCTTACTCTTGTACTCGTAAGTTAGCCACCATACAATGCTTAGTGCTGCTGCAACCTCACCACTTATCCATTCGATGCCCATTAAGCTTTGCTAGTCTTGATACCCATGGTAATGGGATTGCTGAGTCCTCGTGGCTCACAGATTACTACAACAACAGTTGCAGGTACAGGTAAAGCGATGCTATGACGTGAGAGCGATGCTTGCTTGTTTTGGAGTTCTGCTTCTTCTTCGATCAAGGGATAGGTTTCGGGTCGGGAGCATGGGATTAGCAGGGTGGATGTCGTTCTTCTTTTTCGTTTGATTTCATCCGTAGTCGGATCTTGCTCTTCTGTATGATGATTGCTATGTTTTGATGAACTGTTGTATTCATGTTGTAGCTTGTGGCGAGTGTAAGCCTTTATCTTGTATTCTCATCTATTCAGTACATGGTATGTTGTAATGATATCCACCTTGCTATGCGCCCGAAATGCGATTGTGCCCCAATCATGAATTCATCACGTGATTGAGATAGAATCGCATCTTGGGCGCTACAAGCTTTTCTCCATCTCAATCATTTTGTCAAATATCGTCATTATTGCCTTTCACTTGCACGACCGAAAGGTGTGAATAATAATAAGAGTGCACGTGCATTGGACTAAGCTGGAATCTGCAAACATTTATTCAAAGGAGAAGACAAGATAATATGGGTCTTTGTTAGATCAACAATAATGCATATGAGAACCACTCAACATTTTCATCGTGGTCTTCTCCTTACGACCCAAAGAAAAAGGAAAATAATTTCAAAGAAACACACTGAAATATTTTTGGATTTTTTGTTTTTCTGAAGAAAGTAAAACAAGAACAAGAAAAACTATTTACACGGGAGAGCTCCCAACAAGCAAAAGAAGAACGAGAAATCTTTTTGGGTTTTCTTTTAATACTACAACTAAATTAAACTAGAAATAAAAACTAAAAAGAAGCGAGAACTAATTTTTTTTGGATTATCTCAAAGTTTTTCAAACACACAAGAAGAAAGCAAGAAAAATAAACTAACATGGATAGTATAATGAAAAGGTATAAACTCCGACAACTGAAATGAGTGTGTGAACATGAATGTAATGTCGGTGAGAGATACGTACTCCCCCAAGAGTAGGCTTTTGTCCTAAGTTGGTCTAGGGCCACGGCTCGAAATAACCCTCTCCTCGGTACTCCGGAGGGTCCTGAGGGTTCCATTGGTTGGCGAGCTCCTGTGGCTCCCACTGAAAAACAGGCTCCTGATATGGATCAAGAACTGGTGTTGGCTCAGGTGCTGGGGGTTGTGAAAGACCCCAAAATCTGTAGATGTCCTCGGGCATAATAGTGTACCTGCCTGAACAAATATCGAACAAAGAAGAAGCCGGCAAAGCAATAGTCTCACAAGTACCCTGACTAAATACTAAGTTGTAGAGGAGTCGTTTGTCGTCGTCCTTCTTAATAAAATCGTGTGCTACCATACTCTTATAGTTTAAATATTTAGTGGGTAGCAGCATCTCCTCCTCCTCATCATGCCTAATGGGTATCTCAAAATGTTTAGCAAGGCGAGAGGCATAGATACCTCCAAAAATAGCCACCGTCGAACGGTTCGTGTTCAACCGTCGAGCAACAATAGCGCCCAAACTAAAAGTTCTACCAGTTTATAAAGCATGGCGCAAAATGGCAAGGTCAGGGGCACTAAGGCCTCCACTCTCCCCACGGCCAATCAAACATATCCCAGAAAATAATGAATAATAGCGTAAAACAGGAAAATGTAAGCTAGCCACTCTCGCTTCCGACACCCCTCTCTCTTCCCCCACAGTAGTTTCAGCAATAAAGTCCTCCACATCTCTAGGACGTGGTTCACTGACGCTGCCCTCATAAGGTAGTTTGCAAACATCGCAAAAATCATAAAGTGTCATTTGCTTAGGCACATCATACAAGTGAAATTCTACCATGGGAGGATCCTTCCTAGCATGAAAGTGAAAATTTTGCACGAAGGTATTAGTAGGAGGTATTGGTCACACTTATCGTGGAGGAAGTCGATGATGCCTGCATTCTCCGCCAAATAATAGAAATCATCATAAATTTTGGCCGCCCTCAAGAATGCATCGCTGGGCCATTCACATGGCCGAACCTCCGCCGTACGCGGAAGGTTGTACTTGGGCTTCTTCTTCTCCTCATTTTCATTTTCATTTGAATTCCGGCTTGAAGAACCCCTTAACCATCTCTTTCCTTTTCTCTGAAAAAAATTCTGAATTTTTAGTGACTCAAAATAAAAGTGAACCAAACTCAACAAGATTGATAGCAACTACTCCCACAAGTGTCTAGAGGCTATATCATGCAACAAAACTACTTTGGACCATATAAATTTGACATGCAAGCTCAAGAACAAGATCACCATAGCAGCCAAAATTTGCAATATATAAAGCACTAGAACAAAAACTAATTGGACCATTGGAGGAGTCACATACCGAAGAACAATCCCCCAAAACAGATTTGCGAATGGAGCTTTGAGCAAGGAGATCGAAAATGGCAGCAAGATGAGCTAGAACACGGGTTTGAGCAATGGTGGGATTTTTTCTGGAGGAAGACGAAGTGGATGGGTGCTGGCATAAGTGAGGGGGACCCACAAGCCTTGTAGGCACGCCCAGGGGGGGTGGGCGCGCCCTGTGGGCTTGTGGCCCACTGGTGCACCCCCCTGATGTGTTTTCAGTGCCAAAAATTCTAAAATATTGTGGAAAAAATCATACTAAATTTTCAGGGGATTTGGAGAACTTTTATTTTCTGGTAATTTTTTATTGCATGGATAATTCAGAAAATAGAGAAATAATAGTGTTTTTGCTTTATTTATTCTAAATAACAGAAAGTAAAAGGAAGGTACAAAGAGTTGTGTTTACTAAATTCATCCATCTCATGCCCATCAAAAGGATTCCATTAACAAGGTTGATCAAGTCTCGTTAACAAACTTCTTCGAAATAACATGAAACCGGTGAATCTTTGTATAACACTAGGTTACCTCAACGGGGATATGCATGTCCCCAACAATAAGAATATCATATTTCTTTTTGACAGTAGGGAGAGGAAACTCAAAACCTCCAATAGTAATTGTTGAAATTTTTCCAATAGAGTTGATACTATTCACTTGAGGTTGTTTCTTCGGAAAGTGCACCGTATGCTCATTACCATTAACATGAAAAGTGACATTGCCCTTGTTGCAATCAATGACAGCCCCTGCAGTATTAAAGAAGGGTCTACCAAGGATGATCGACATACTGTCGTCCTCGGGTATATCAAGAATAACAAAGTCCATTAAAATAGTAACATTTGCAACTACGACAGGCACATCCTCACAAATACCGATGGGTATAGCAGTTGATTTATCAGCCATTTGCAAAGAGATTTCATTTGGTGTCAACTTATTCAAATCAAGTCTATGATACAAAGAGAAAGGCATAACACTAACACCAGCTCCAAGATCACATAAAGCAGTTTTAACATAATTTCTTTTAATGGAGCATGGTATAGTTGGTATTCCTGGATCTCCTAGTTTCTTTGGTATCCCACCTTTAAATGTGTAATTAGCAAGCATGGTGGAAATTTCAGCTTCCAGTATCTTTCTTTTATTTGTAACAATATCTTTCATATACTTAGCATAAGGAGACATTTTCAGAATATCAGTCAAACGCATATGCAAAAAGACAGGTCTAAGCATTTCAACAAAGCGCTCAAAATCCTCATCATCCTTTTTCTTGGATGGTTTGGGAGGAAAGGGCATGGGTTTCTGAACCTCTGGTTCTCTTTCTTTACCATGTTTCCTAGCAGCAAAGTCACTCTTATCATATCTTTTATTCTTGGGTTGTGGGTTATCAAGATCAACATCAGGTTCTATCTCCACATCATTATCATTGCTAGGTTGAGCATCTACATGAACATCATCATTAACATTATCACTAGGTTCATGTTCATCACCAGATTGTGTCTCAGCATCAGAAATAGAAATATCATTTGGATTCTCAGGTGTGTCTACAACAGGTTCATTAGAGCATGCAAAGTCCTATCAGTTTTCTTTTTCCTCTTTGAAGGACTAGGTGCATCAGTATTAATTCTCTGAGAATCTTGTTCAATTCTCTTAGGATGGCCCTCAGGATACAAAGGTTCCTGAGTCATTTTACCACATCTAGTCTTAACTCTAACAACATTATCATTCACCTTATTATTCATCTCATTAAGCAAATCATTTTGTGCTTTGAGAACTTGTTCTACTTGAGTTTTTACCATGGAAGCATGTTTACTAATAATTTTGAGATCATTAACAGTTCTACACATGTAGTCACCCAAGCAGTCAAGCATATAAGCATTACGTTTCAATTGTCTACTAACATATGCATTGAAGTTCTCTTGTTTAACAATAAAGTTATCAAATTCATCCAAGCATTGACTAGCAGACTTATTATAAGGAATGCCACCTTCATCAAATCTATAGAGAGAATTTATCTCCACTACCTGTGTCGGAGTATTAAGACCATGTATTTCTTCAATAGGTGGTAAATTCTTAACATCTTCAGCTTTAATACCTTTTTCTTTCATAGATTTCTTTGCCTCTTGCATATCTTCAGGACTGAGAAATAGAATACCTCTTTTCTTTGGAGTTGGCTTAGGTGGTGGTTCAGGAAGTGTCCAATCATTATCATTACTCAATATATTATTCAATAATACTTCAGCTTGTTCAACAGTTTGTTCCCTAAAAACACAACCAGCACAACTATCTAGGTGGTCCCTAGAAGCATCGGTTAGTCCATTATAAAAGATATCAAGTATTTTATTTTTCTTGAGAGGATGATCAGGCAAAGCATTAAGTAATTGGAGAAGCCTCCCCCAAGCTTGTGGGAGACTCTCTTCTTCAAATTGCACAAAGTTAAATATTTCCTGTAAAGCAGCTTGTTTCTTATGAGTAGGAAAATAATTTTCAGAGAAGTAATATATCATATCCTGGGGATTACGCACACAACCAGGAGCAAGAGAATTAAACCATATCTTAGCATCACCCTTTAATGAGAAAGGAAACAACTTAAGAATATAGCAATAGCGATTTTTTTCCTCATGAGTAAATAGGGTGGCTATATCATTTAATTTAGTAAGATGTGCCACAACAGTTTCAGATTCATAACCGTGGAAAGGATCATATTCAACCAAAGTAATTAAATCGGGATCGACAGAGAATTCATAATCCTTATCAGTAACAAAAATAGGTGAAGTAACTTAGGATCATATTGCATTCTAGTGTTCAAAGATTTTTCTTTCCACTTGCATAGTAATTTCTTAAGATCATCTATATCCTTACAAGCAAGAAAGTCCCTAGCTACCTCTCCATCCATAACATAACCCTCAGGTATATCAGGCAATTCATATCTAGGAGAGCTAGGTCTAGCAGGTGTTTCAAAGTGTTCAGTTTCAATAATTTCATCAGTTTCAGAAATATCATCAGTTTCAACATTCTCAATATCTTTAGCTCTAGCAAGTTGTTCATCAAGAAATTCACCCAGTGGCATAATATTATCAAGCAAAGCAGTAGTATCATCATAAGCATCATGCATAGCAGAAGTAGGATCATCAATTACTTGCGACATATCAGAATTAATAGCAGGTGGTGGTGTCACAAGCTTACTCAAAACAGAAGGTGAATCAAGTGCAGAGCTAGATGGCAGTTCCATAGCTCCCCTCGTAGTAGAGGGAAAAATCTTGGTTCTGGTATCTTTCAGATTCCTCATAGTGATCAACAGATATAAATCCCAAGTGACTCAGAGAATAGAGCTATGCTCCCTGGCAACGGCGCCAGAAAAAGGTCTTGATAACCCACAAGTATAGGGGATCGCAACAGTTTTTGAGGGTAGAGTATTCAACCCAAATTTATTGATTTGACACAAGGGGAGCCAAAGAATATTCATGAGTATTAGCAACTAAGTTGTCAATTCAACCACACATGAAAGACTTAATATCTGCAACAAAGTTTTTAGTAGCAAAGTAGTATGGAAGTAACGGTGACGGTGACAAAAGTAACAGTAGCAGTTTTGTAGTGATTGTAACAGTAGCAACGACAAGGTAACTTAGCAAAGATAAATATGTGAAAAGCTCGTAGGCATCAGATCAGTGATGGATAATTATGTCGGATGGCATTCATCATGCAACAGTTATAACCTAGGGTGACACAGAACTAGCTCCAATTCATCAATATAATGTAGGCATGTATTCCGTATATAGTCATACGTGCTTATGGAAAAGAACTTGCATGACATCTTTTGTCCTACCCTCCTGTGGCAGCGGGCTCCTAATGGAAACTAAGGGATATTAAGGCCTCCTTTTAATAGAAAACCGGAACAAAGCATTAGCACTTAGTGAATACATGAACTCCTCAAACTACGGTAATCACCGGAAAGAATCCCAATTATTGTCACCTTGGGGTATGCGGATCATAACACATAATAGGTGTCTACAACTTGCAATATGGGATCAAGAACACAAATATATTCATGAAAACATAATAGGTTCAGATCTGAAATCATGGCACTCGGGCCCTAGTGACAAGCATTAAGCATAGCAAAGTCATAGCAACATCAATCTCAGAACATAGTGGATACTAGGGATCAAACCCTAACAAAACTAACTCGATTACATGATAAATCTCATCCAACCCATCACCGTCCAGCAAGCCTACGATGGAATTACTCACTCCCGGCGGTGAGCATCATGAAATTGGTGATTGAGGAAGGTTGGTGATGATGATGGCGATGAATCCCCCTTTCCGGAGCCCCGAACGGACTCCAGATCTGCCCTCCTGATGAAGAATAGGAGGCGGCGGCGGTTCCATATCGTAAAACGCGATGAATCCTTCTCTTTGATTTTTTTCTCCCTAAATAGGGTTATATAGAGTTGGAGTTGAGGTCGGAGGAGGTCCAGGGGGCCCACAAGCCTGCAGGGCGCGCCCCAGGGGGGTGGGTGCCCCCCAGGGCTTGTGGCCTCTGGGTGGCCCCCTCTGGTTAATTCTTGCGCCAGTATTTTTTATATATTCCAAAAATATTCTCTGTAAATTTTTAGGTCAATCCGAGAACTTTGATTTCTGCACAAAAATAACACCATGGCGATTCTGCTGAAAACAGCGTCAGTCCGGGTTAGTTCCATTCAAATCATGCAAATTAGAGTCCAAAATAAGGGCAAAAGAGTTTGGAAAAGTAGATACGATGGAGACGTATCATATACTCCAAATCTTGCTTGGCTGTGGCACCCCGGCTCAGAGAAGACCGGAACGCCCCGTATTCCAGCCCAGAGACAAGTCTTCTGGAATACGGCACTGCTGGCATAGAACAAATTAGCTCTTTATTACAATGGATATGACTACAATGGTACAAGGATTACATCGGCACAACGACCCTACGCCTGCCCAGGGTAGTTCTATGCGAGCAGCAGAACAACCCGAGGAAGTGGTGTAACTCTCGGTAGCGGAACAACGACGGCGGTGATGGACTCCACTCCGCAAGGACTCTGGCTGGAACGCGTATCCTAGCTCGCAAACTCAGGATCCTCAACAAGCAAGCAATCACGGCATGACCTGCAAACTGACATGACACGCTAGGTGAGTACTTTGAATGTACTCGCAAGCTCACAACCAACACCAGCATCAAGGCAAGACAACATCATAGCAGTCAAGATTAGGTCAAGATTTATTGTTATCGAAGGAATGATTGAAAATAACAGTAACAGGCTACTCTCCCTGTACTCTGGTGACCAACTCACCCAATGATTATCCTCGTGATTGTTACCCAGACTTGTCAATGGCATGATGCCCAACTGCTACCATACTCAGACGAGTTCTTCCATCATTATTATCATTACTACGGTTGACCACCTAGTGAGGCCTGGACAGACTATCCAATACCGTGGACACGGCTATTCGAATAGATTCTTCACTCTGCAGAGGTTGCACACTTTACCCACACCATGGAGCACCTGGCCTCGTGATCCCATTCGGGTGGACCAGTGTTGCTCCAACGAAACCTGCCTAACCCGTGACTCCTCCACCGTACCACGGGCAATCATTCTCCCCCGGAGTTATGCCTTGGGTGGCCCCTGTGTCACCTCGTGACACCTGCCACCGTCGTGGCCAAACAAACTGTCCCAAACGGGGACCTGGATCCAAATAACTCAACTAGGATCACAAGGTTATCACCGCCTACCGGGCCAGGGTAGCACGCGCGCATAACCTTCCCTATTTGGTGGTACCGATGAAAGAGCACGAAGCCAGACCAAGTCAAGGCCGTCCCATACCGGCAAATGTGGTTGCACGGATAAGTCCAGACAGGTGACTCTCGATCAACCATGAAGTATCTTATCCCCAAATAATCTTTTCGTCATAGCTGACACTCCGATATCATAGTAATCCGAGTCAAAACATTAACCAACTAGTAATCCAATAACCATTATGCTTAAGCCACTGCCACTAATTCATACCCACAAACTGCCGGATGAAACCCAAAATAATCATAGACAGTAATCTCTTAATCCAACAATGTTATGGCATCATCAAGTGGGCAAGCTACTAGCCACTAACAATCCAGTCCTTAACATGGTAGTCACCTAGTCAAGAATTTACTCAAGTATTGCATAATCTAATCCATTTTACAAATAATCATACTTGCTATTAAAGTAATTAGTTTAACTACGATATTGCAATGCAATTATGCAGATGAGAGTTGTGGCTTGCCTGGGGTGAAGGAACCATAGGGAAGAAGTGGTGAAAGATCGCGGAAAGGATTGCCAGAAACAGTTCTCTCCCGGAGGGGCTTTTTACGGCCAAGGGTAAAATGGTCATTTTCATAGTTTCAAAACATTATGAAAATGATACCAACTTGACGGGCTCGAGGAGACGAAGAAGTGGGCTTTGGAATCACCTCATTTGGAGTTAGGAGCGCAAAGATATGGACATTTGAAGTTCAGGGACTCATCTGTAAAAACTTTTATTCACAGACAGGCCCGTGAGGGCTGAACCGAAAGCGTCTTTTGAGGGAATACGCCTTCCAGAGAGGAAAACGCACTGCGGCGAGTGCGCCTCCACTTAACCTGACAGCGGGCCCGGGGTCAACCCCACTGTCTGGCTGACGAGCGGGCCCCACGGCCATGGACTCTCTCTTCCTCGTCTCTTCTTCCACCTCACGGCCGGCAGAGAGGAGGCGCGCGCCGGCGAGGCCTCCTGGCGGCACAGGCCATCTTCGGCCGAGGTCCGGCCACCAGCGTGACCGGGGCGACGAGCCGCGTCCATCCCGGTGGGAGGCAGACCTTGAGGAGAGCGGAGGCGAGCGCGCCTACTGCCGCGGCGGACGACCGGCTCGGCCGAAGCTAGGCTCGCGGCGGCGGCCACTGGAGAGGGAGAGGAAGGGCGGAGGAGGGTCGTCGGAGCTCGTGGGATTCACTGGTGGTGGTGGAACGGGGAGAAAGGGCTCGGCCGGCTCAAATTTGAGCGGCAGTTGACGGCAGCCGTGGTGGCGATGGGAGGCGAGGAGGGCTCCCCAAGCTCCATTGACTGGCCGGGGAGGCTTACAGGGGAGCGGTGAGGAGGAGGGTGAGCTCGAACGGGCTCGGGAGAGGCTATATATAGCCGGACGGCGCGGGTGGCTGAGCACGGCCGTGGCGACGCGTGCGCCACACGCCGGAGCTTCGGGAACACGCGGCGAGGAGGGGAGAGGCGTCCAGAGGACTCACGGGGGAGCAGAGGAAGCTCGGGCGTGCTCGGGAGGGTTCGGGAGCGACGCGGTCGACCGGCCACAGTGGAGCAGACCACGAACGCGGTCGTTGTGCCGTGTCGGGCAAGATATAGGAGGGGTAGAGGGATCCAGAGAGAGGGTGAGTCCAAGGGGAAGCTGCTGGACACGGTGTGGTGTCGAGGCGCAAGGAAACGGACGAGACCAAGGGCCCCAATGCACAGAGCGCGTGCATTGGCATGCCAAATGCGTGGTCACCGTGTGAACTGGCGCACGCGGTCCTCCCTGGCATGCAACATGTTGTCTAGTAGAGAGTCCTTCCAAGGTATAGTCCCTCTGAGGTGATAGATCGCCAAGAGAAACCAAGACTGGATGTGAGGGTTCACTGGAAGTTTGCGGTAGCAAACTTGGCCACACCACTATGATGAACAGAGAAATGATAAGGGCCAAAGCTAATGTCTGGGAGGTTTAGAGTAGGAAGGACTACAATCCTGTGAAGTTTGAGAAGAAAAGGACCAATATTTAAAAGGGTTGCTTTGTAACTGACCAATCTGGTCGAGAAGACAAATCTTGATGTGGCACTCACAAGACAACTGAGATGGTGCTGAATTTTGGAGGAGACTAGTTGTTTAGGCATATGAAGATACTGTATAAATTTCATACCATTTGGATAAACCAAAATGGTACTTCCTTCACACAGCATCCTACTGGACAGAATCTTAGGAAAATTCTAGGGAATTAATGGGTATATGAATTGAGCCCAACTTTGGTGGAGAGGTGTTATATAAGTAGGAGAATGTCCTGGCAAAATTTCAGAAATTATGGAGCAACATAAAATATAGTTGCTTCACAACCCAAAATAATGATCAGAAAAAAGATTGGAAGGTGTGCTCACATAGGTGCTGGGATGATGCTCAAATCTTGTGTAGAGTGTTAATTTGAGCATATTGAGATCATGGCAAAGTTTCAACTCATTTGGATCAACCTAGCTAGTACTTCCTTCATTAAGCTTCCAGTTGATCAGAAACTTTGGAAATTTGCCAAGAAAGATTTACTAGCCAAATTGAGTTGAATTTTGGCATGTGGCAATTATATGGATAGGAAAGAGTGCACAAAAAGTTTGGGAGCAAGAAAGCAAATATAAAGGGTACTTACTTCTCAACTTAACAACTAGGGCAGAATCAGAAAAGGAATATTGGTGAAATATTTTTGAACATGGCAAGGAAGGGTTTTGCCATATTTGAGGAAGATATGACCCAAAAAAAATATGAGAATTATTTGGGAATTTTTGGAATGATAGAAATGTGGGTTGCTTCACAACCCAGGGCAGACAGGGTTATTCATTTAATAGAAAAAGAATATTCCCAAGAAAAAAATTGGGATTGGTCCAAGATGGAAATGACAGGGTCTTGGAATGGTTTTGATAATGACAAGCCACTGGGAAGAGGAATCGAGGGTGATCCCTCCAGGTTGCAAGACCACTGAGCCACAGAAAGGCAAATCCAAACCAAAATCAAAAGAAAAAAATGGGCAAAATCCAGGGTGTTACATTGGCGTAGCTGGTATGTTTATTCCCTGATCGCAACCGACCATGTGTAACCCTAGGTACCTCTGGTGTCTATATAAACCAGAGGGTTTAGTCTATAGAGGCTAAGAGAACCATCATCCTACTCATCTAGGGTTTAGTTCATACGATCTCGTGGTAGATCAACTCTATAACCATATACACACATCAATACAATCAAGCAGGATGTAGGGTTTTACCTCCTCGAGAGGGCCCGAACCTGGGTAAATATTGTCTCTGCATTCTGTGTTACCCATTGATCCAAGATCCACAGCTCGGGACCCCCTACCCGAGATCCGCCGGTTTTGACACCGACATCGGTGCTTTCATTGAGAGTTCCATTGTGGGATCACCAAAAGGATCGATGGCTCGCCTAGTCATCTGCAATAGCATCTACAGCAGGGACGTCTTCGTCCCCAGAAAGCTTTTCGCGTTCGGCAGCATCGTGCTGCACGCCGATCCGACCAGCCGTCTCGCCTAGGTCAAAAGTTTCACCCCCGGTCAGGAGATCAGGTTCGGGAACCTAGAGTTCAACACCGATCCCCGGGGAGATCTTACTCTGACAAAGTTCTCAGCTCCGCTTGAAGGGCATACAAACCACGAGGTTTTGTTTTCGGGCACAGTGAGCTCCGCTACAGGGGCTGCCTTTGCATGGGATCTAGCCTCGAGCTTGGGTCCGGTTGACACGCCGATACCCGCTTCGGCCGAACTTTGCCTCGGCGCGGTCTCGAACGCCCCCAAAGCAGCAATACTGCGGATTGATCCCAAATACTCCAGGAATATGGACCCGACAGATATCTCGTCATTAAACGAGTTACTTGGCCGGATCCAAGCCATGGGGATGTCCAACGGCCAACCCTTGGTCTATGATCAGATCGGGCTTAAACCCGACTAGAGAAATTTACGTCCCGCCCATCACACACCTAGTCGCCACCATCGAAGACTCGGTCGAAGGCTCGCCCTTACAACTACCGGAGTTGAGAATGGATTATGTTCTGGTTTCCGACCATCAGGATCTTTCCTCTAGTTCGGAATCCGACCCTTGCCCCGGAAAGAGTTCAGGATTGAACTCCAATTCAATGCAAGACCTGGAGTCTGTGCAACAGTGTCCGGTTGATAATCCGGATCCCGAACCCGGCGCGCCGGATTCCACGACGGCACAGGACGCCGCCACCAAAACCCCGGATTCGTATCCTATCGGGATACAAAGTTTTTACCTGCCCACCCCCCACATCGAGTTCTCTCCAAGCAATTCGGGGAAGCCCGACATATGGGACCTAATGTACGTGAAAAAATAGCCAGGAAGACGATCTAGCACTTCTGGGCTAGACTCCTCCTTGTCGAAAAGAACATGGCGGACTACAGCGGCTAGGAAATCATAGTGACCTTCCAGCATAACTGCCGCGATGAAGGACTCCTAAACGCCCTCACCTGTCGTCACATTCAAAACTTCGCCGAGCTATCGGATCTAGTAGGCAAATATTGCACCACGGAAAGCGCTTGGCAGGCATAGCAGATGCACACGGAGTCAATCCATGCCGAAGAACCCAGGAAAGCTCGAATGAAGCGCGCCCCCGCGATGATCAACCGAATACAAGCCGATCGAGAAAATGAAGAAACCTCTCACAAGATCCAGAACAGTCCTCGATGAGTTACTGGACAAACCATGCCCCATACACTCCGTCCTGATGAATACAAACCCAACCCACAACCTTCGAGCCTGTTGGGTGATTAGGCAAGTCGCAAAGAGTGGAGAGATTATCCTCGAAGCCTCACCCCCAGCAGATGTTCAGCAACACCCCCGGACAACGACACTGAGATCCTGATGATCTACGAGACGTTTTCCTGAAAAAATCAGAGGAAAAGAGCCCTTCAAGAGCTCGGTCAAATCCACCAGGTGGCAGCAACAAATTCATGGACTGACACACCAATCACCTTCGACGAGGAAGACGAGCCAAGGGCCCACCCCGTACGAGCAGCTGCCACCCTAGTCCTTGATCCCACAGTGGACGGCTTCAGACTCCACAAGGTGCTAATGGACTGTGGCAGCAGTTTAAACCTCATTTATGAGGATACCCTGGACAAAATGCAATTCGACAGGTCTCGCGTCAAACAGAGCCACACCACCTTTCGAGGGATCATCCCCGGAAAAGAGGCGCGTTGCACCGGACGAGTTACTCTCAATGTAGTATTCGACACTCCCGAAAACTACAGGTCCGAGGAGCTACTCTTCCACATTGTGTCCTTCCATAGCGGTTATCACACCCTATTAGGGCGTGAGGCATTCACAAGATTTCAGGCTATACCACATTATGGGTATATGAAGCTCAAAATGCCAGGGCCCAATGGCGTGATCACAATTATAAGCAATCTGGACAGAGCTCTTCGGGCCAAAAACAAAACAACATCGCTCGACCTTGAAGCACTGTCTGAGGCTCTCGCAGCCGAGGAATTAACCACACTTCGCTCAATGATGGATAGGGATGATGTAATCCTCAGTAAGAGGTCCAAATCCACATCTTTCAAACCAGCAGATGAAATCGTCAAATTTCAGGTGCATCCAATGGACCCCAACAAAACAGCGTCCATCGGAGCTCAGCTGGACCCCCGCGATCGATGAAGCATTGTGCATATTTTTGCATGAAAACTGGGACATATTTCCCTGGCATCCCTCAGATATGCCAGGAATCCCACGAAGACTAGCGAAGCATACCCTGAACATAATTAAAGGCTTCAAGCCAGTCAAACAGGCGCTACGCCGATCTTCCGAGCCCAAGCGTCAAGCTATGGGTGAGGAACTAGCAAAATTACTCGAAGCCAGATTCATCTAAGAAATCAAATACCCCAAGTGGTTGGCGAACCTGGTCATGGTGCCCAAGAAAGACAAATCCTGGCGGCTGTGCGTCGATTTCAAAGACCTAAATAAGGCTTGCCCCAAGGATCCCTTTCCCTTACCTCGTGTAGACCAGATCATCGACGCCACCGCCGGACACGACTCATTATGCTTCCTCGACACTTACTCCGGATACCATCAAATCAAAATAAAGGAATCCGACCAAGCGGCAACTGCCTTTATCACCCCCAACGGGCCATTCTGCTTCAACACAATGCCCTTCGGGTTAAAAAATGCAGGCGCCACATACCAGCGCATGATTCAAACATGCCTGGAAGGGCAAATCGGTAAAATAGTTGAGGCATATGTGGACGACGTGGTCATCAAGACCAAACACGTCAGTCAGCTGGTTGACGACCTACGTCAAACCTTCGATAGCCTGCGGGCTTACGACATACGGCTCAATTCGGACAAATGTATCTTTAGAGTTCCCGCGGGCAAGCTGCTCGGATTTATAGTATCCCATAGAGGAATAGAGGCTAATCCGGCCAAAATCCGAGCCCTGTCCCAGTTAGCGGTCCCCACGGAGCTGAAGCACGTCAAAAAATTGGCCGGTTGCGTTGCGGCATTGAGGCGCTTTATTTCTCGCCTTGGTGAAAAGGCCTTACCTCTCTACAGGCTGCTTAAATGGACCAAGAACTTTGAGTGGACCAACGAAGGAACAACTACACTGGAGGAAATTAAAATGTTGTTGGCTGGCAACCCCATCTTGGCAGCGCCCAGCACAGGTGAACCCATGCTGTTATACATCTCGGCCACAAATCAGGTGGTCAGTGCGGTCCTTGTCGTCGAACAAGAAGCAGAGGGTCACAAGCTTCGGGTGCAAAAGCCGGTCTACAACGTATCAGAGGTGCTAACCCCGTGCAAAACCAGATATCCACATTACCAAAAGATCGCCTATGCGGTTTTTATGGCATCCCGAAAACTCCGCCACTACTTTCAAGAATGTTCGATCACGGTGACATCCGAAGTACCACTGAACGACATAATCAACAAGAGGGATGCCATAGGCCGCATAGCTAAATGGGCTATTGAGCTCCTCCCTTTCAAAATTATATACAAGTCGTGCCGAGCTATTAAATCTCAGGTGGTGGCTGATTTCGTCGCTGAATGGACAGAAGCCGATCTCCCCAGAGAATACAGTACATACTCACATTGGACGATGTACTTTGACGGCTCCAAGATGCTTGCCAGACTGGGGGCTGGAGTGATTCTCACATCTCCCACCGGCGACAATATCCGGTACATACTACAAATCATGTACGACCATTTCCAACAATGCAGACGAATACGAGGCCTTGTTACATGGACTTCGGATGGCAACGTCAATGGGCGTACAGCGGCTTGAGGTGCGGAGAGACTCTAACGTCGCCATCTCTCAAATCAATGGCGAATTCAAAGCCAAAGACCCAAAGATGGCAGCATATCAAAATGTCATCCTCAAAATATCCGCCCAGTTTGAAGGGTTAGAATTCCACAATGTCTCCAGAGATAGCAATCAAGCTGCCGACGTCCTCGCCCGTATGGGCGCTAAGCACGACCCCGTCCCTAGGAACACCTTTTTGGAATGGCTCTTTAAGCCATCCGTGGTGTAACAGGGCGAGAGCAAGGCTCCTGGAGTCAATGGCCTAGAATAGATCATACCTCCTACCATCGAACCAGACGAAAAAATTATCGTAGGTTCGGCAACCGAAGAAACGCCTTCGACTCATGAATTCATGGTAGTAATAGCACCATGGACCGAGCCCTTCCTCTTCTATCTTCTCTATCAAGAGCTCCCCGATGATCATACTGAGACACGATGCATAATTCGGCACTCTAAAGCTTATAAGGTCCACGAGGGTGAACTATACAAAAAAGCACCACCGGAGTCCATCCAGAGGTGCATATCTGAAGAAGAGGGGCAGCATCTCTTGGCTGAGATACATGCCGGCATGGGCGGTCATCACGCAACAGCTTGGGCCCTGGTCACCAAGGCCTTTCGAGCTGGGTTCTTCTAGCCCTCTGCTCGCGCGGACGTCCACATACTTGTCCAACATTGCGTCGGATGCCAGCTCTTTGCAAATCAAAGCCACATGCCCCCCATGGCTCTTTGGACGATACTGATTACCTGGCCTTTCGTGGTCTGGGGGCTGGACATGGTCAGACCACTTAAAGGCGGGACCAAGAAAAAGAAAAATCTATTGGTCATGGTCGACAAATTCACTAAGTGGATTGAGGCAAAACCAGTAACTTCAGCCAAGTCCGGACCAGCCATCGACTTCATATCCGGTGTGGTCCACCATTACAGTGTCTCCCACAGCATAATAATGGATAATGGATCCAATTTCATGGCCCAGGAGGTCAAGGACTGGTGCGCTAACATGGGCATTAAGCTGGATTACGCTTCGGTATATCACCCACAGACCAATGGACAAGTCGAACGGGCCAATGGTCTAATCATGAGCGGCATCAAACCTCGACTGGTCCGTTCCCTGAAAGAATCTGACTGCCATTGAGTGGAGGAGCTTGACTCCGTATTATGGGGCCAGTGCACCACCCCGAATCGATCAACATGATACACACCATTCTTTATGTTGTACGGGGCAGAAGCAGTCCTCCCCCACGACCTCATCCATGACGCGCCTAGAGTGCACATGCACGAAGAAAAGGAGGCCGAGCTAGATCGGCAGGATGACCTGGACGCCCTGGAAGGAGAGTGCGACATAGCTTGGGCCCACTCTACCTTTTATCAATAGCAGGCCCGGCGCTACCAGAGCATATAATGTGGGCGAACTCGTTTTATGCCTCCCAGAGAAGCAGAAGAATAAGCTCTCACCTAAATGGGAGGGTCCTTTCATAATTGATGAAGTGCTCGCAGGAGGAGCATATCGCCTCCGCAACCCAACGGACAATCGCCTCAAACCGAACCCATGGAACGCAGCTCTTCTACGGCTAGATTGGTGTCGTCACCTTCACTAGTCTTTTCTTCTTTTTTTTATAGTTTTTTCTTTCTTTTTATTTTTGCTAGCATTCCCCGGCTTATGATCAGCTAAACTGAGCTACGTTAAGTTGTCCTCGGCACACATCCTCAAATGTGCAACCCGGTCATACCTGGGGGCTTCTTTTACGAAGCTGACAAATACACACTTCATGCATCCATTTGTATTGGTCATGTTTGCACCCTTCCTATATCATTTTTAAGCCATTATATGCATCAATTTGACTTCAGATTTGTCCAAGCTGGGTTGCCTTGCTCCTGTGCTTAACCCCTACGATCCCGATCGTTCGGCTAGGAGGTAAAGGGAGCACCTCTGCGATTGATACGTCCGGTTCACCCGGGTGCGTACCTCAGACGGGTGAAGCCGAAAGCTAGCGTTCTGAAGAACATAATTGGTCGGCCTCGAGGAAGTGAAAATAATCGGTGGTAATCACGAACGTCGGGGGTTATTTTCCCGAAGTAACCATTCCTTGTTTAATACGGGTATCCGGTTAAAATGTATGTGGTTAACATGACAACCTGAAGAAAGGAACCCATGGAGGAACTATTTTCTTCGGAAGATGTTCCTTACGTTAAAAAGTAATATAACATAACTCCCCGAGCGCGTTTTGTCTGTTCGCACCAAATGGACGGATTGCGTCATTCTCTGAAGTGATTTCTCGATAATCTTGGGTCACATAGTAAGAAACACTCCTCGGCTAATGCGAGGGAGGCAGAAGTCGATGGCCGGTTAAGACAATGTTTACAACACGGTTGAGAGAATATTTGATGTAAAGTACATAGATACACAGAATCAAACACCCTGTTCCTGGTCAAGATTATCTATTATGGTATCCAGGGTGCAGTCTTCCTTGGATATCTGAGCAACTGGCATCACTTGGTCATACACCTAATGAAGTGGCACTTCCTGCCTGTCCGGCCCAACTCGAGCTAAATGTTGTGGGTCAAGCTTGGTAAAGCGGGTCTTCACCATTGCCCATGCCTCTCGCGCTCCTTCTTGACAAGCTGACATCTTGCATAGCTCGAAGCGACATTGAGCTCCTTTAAATCGGCTAGCCAGCTCGGCCATCCCTTCCGGAGCCGTCTCATTTTGCCATAATGCCTTGACCATGCTCTTCATAGCTTTCCGAGCTCGCTCGTGAACGATGGACAATTCCTTTAGCAGGTTCCCTCCGAACGAGCTGGCCTCTTCCTCAGGACGCCCGGTAAGGAGACCTAACAAGAGACGTGGCATGTTTCTTACATTTGTATAGTACACATAATCTACGTATTCACAAACCAAATTTTACTCACCGAACATGCCACCTTTCAATCTCTGGTTCTCCTCGTGGGCTTGTGCCAGTTGAGTTTTTAAACTCTCAATTTCTTTGGCTTGTCGCTCATTTTCCGCTTTAAGCTTGTTCTTTTCCTCATGGCTTCGGGTTAGTACCCGATGGCCGGCTTCGTGCTGTGATTCTACATATCTTTGAGATTCTTTGGCCGTGTCCAGATCCTTCTGCAGCTTACCTATGGACTCGGCTGCTATAAGGCAATCTTGCATTAGAAAAGGTGCCCCAAGCAATTCTGCATGTTAAATCTTTTACTCACCATGTGCTTCCCTGGTGAACTTCTTGACCTCCTCCAGCTCGGCCTTCAGAGATGCCAACTGTGTTTGGTTTAGCTCAAGGTCTTCGGACAACTTTTTGTTCTATTCCCTTGACGCCTGCACCGTATTACAACAGTATACACATTTAGCCTTAACTCGGTCGTCCCGCCCAAATTAAGGCTCGGGGGCTACTGGGTTAGGATTTGTGTTCGGTTCTCGAAACCAATCACATACCTGCAGGTTGACCGACATAAGATTGGCGACTCCCTCAAGACCTGCTCGGACGGCTCCGAGATATGCATCCACCGAACTAAGAGAGTTAAATTCTTGTTCGGAGAACGCAGAATGACGCAGTGACTCCTTCCGTCGTCGATGATTCATCACACTTTCGACTTCAGAGTTGGTAAATGAGACATCCTCGGAATCCTCTAGGAGTTGGTCTGCGACTGGGACCTCCGTGTTAACGCTGGCCCTGACCGAAGGCCTTGGTTTGGGATTACCCCACTGCACTTTTTCAACGTCCTCGGACGAGGGTGGCTCTACATATCTCCTGCAGACCTCAACAAATATCATGAGTACTTTCCACAGTTATCGCATACAATGACGCTGAGCTGGGCGTTGAACATATTACCTCTTGGTCGACGACGCGGTCGATGTAACTCCCGCGGCTGCCCTACGTTTTGGATTTGCAGTTGTTCGGCACTGACGCAACTGGCGTCGCTTTCGCCGGTGACCGGTGTGATGTGCGGCGGCCCTTGTCTGTAGAAGTCAGCGTACTCGGAATGATGGGAGGCGAGCGCCCTTTTCGGGAAGAAGTCTTTTTGTCACTTATAGCGGAAGAGGGAAGGGTCCCAGGGTGATTGGCCAAAAGCGCCACTTTGGAGCTGATTGCTTGTATCTGCGTTGGTATTTCCCCGAAGAGGAGAGGATGATGCAACACAGCAAATGTAAGTATTTCCCTTAGTTATGAAACCAAGGTTATCAATCGAGTAGGAGAACCAAGCAACAATATGTAAACAACACCTGCACACAAACAACAAATACTTGCAACCCAACGCGTAAGAGGGGTTGTCAATCCCTCCTCGGTATTGAGATAGATTAAATTGTATGAGATTTGATAAATAGATCTAACAAAAACACAAAATAAATAAATAAAGAAAAAGTGCAACAAGGTATTTTTAGATTTAATATGATAGGAAATAGACCCGGGGGCCGTAGTTTTCACTAGAGGCTTCTCTCAAGAAAATAGCATACGGTGGGTAAACAAATTACTGTTGGGCAATTGATAGAAAAGCGAATAATCATGATGATATCCAAGGCAATGATCATGTATATAGGCACCATGTCCAAGATTAGAAGACCGACTCCTTCCTGCATCTACTACTATTACTCCACACATCGACCGCTATCCAGCATGCATCTAGTGTATTAAGTTAATGGAAAAACGGAGTAATGCAATAAGAACGATGACATGATGTAGACAAGATCTATTCATGTAGGAATAGACCCCATCTTTTTTATCCTTAATAGCAACGATAAATGCGTGTCATGTCTCTTTCTGTCTCCGAGATTGAGCGCCGCAAGATCGAACTCATCACAAAGCACCTCTTCCCATGGCAAGAAATATCAATCTAGCTGGCCAAACCAAACCAAAATTTCGGAGAAGAAATACGAGGCTATAACAATCATGCATATAAGAGTTTAGCAAAGACTCAAATAATATTCATGGATAGAACTGATCATAAACCCGCAATTCATCGGATCCCAACGAACACACCGCAAAAAAGAGTTACATCAAATAGATCTCCAAGAACATCGAGGAGAACATTGTATTGAAGATCAAAAAGAGAGAAGAAGCCATCTAGCTACTAGCTACGGACCCGTAGGTCTGTGGTAAACTACTCACGCATCATCGGAGGGGCAAAAAGGATGATGAAGAACCACTCCGTGATCGTTGCCCCCTCCGGCAGAGTGCCGAAAAAGGCGTCTAGATTAGATCTCGTGGTTCTGGAACTTGCGGCGGCTGAAACTGTATTTCGTTGACTCCCCTAGCGTTTTTGGGATTTTAGAGTATTTATAGAGGTGGAGGTCGCTGGAGAAGCTTCCCATGGGCTCCACTACCCACCAGGGCACGCTTGGGCTCCCTGGCATGCCCTGGTGCCTAGTGGGCTCCATGGGCCTCCTCCCGTGTGATCATTTGGCTCCCTGGGTGTCTTCTGGGCAGAAAAAAATCTCCAAAAAGTTTCGTTGCATTTGGTCTTCATATGGTATTGATATTCTGTAAAGTAAAAAACAAGCAGAAAACAACAACTCGCACTGGGCACTATGTCAATAGGTTAGTCCCAAAAAATGATATAAAGTTGCTAGTAAATGAATATAAAACATCCAAGATTGATAATATAACAACATGGAACGATCAAAAATTATAGATACGTTGGAGATGTATCAACATCCCCAAGCTTAATTCATGCTCGTCCTCGAGTAGGTAAATGATAAAAACATAATCTTTGATGTGGAATGCTGCCTAACATGTTCATCACATATTCTTTTCTTTTGTAGCATGGACATTTGGACTTTAGATGATTCAAAGCAATAGTCTATAATTGACATGAGGACATCAATACTCAAGCATATCAACATGCAACCATGTCTTTCAAAATATCAACACTAAAGAAAGCTATCCCTAGCCCATTATGCTCAATCATTGATCCATTCATGAAACACACTCAAATATTAGCTATGCCCAATGCACAGGTATGATAGTAGTGTTCCCTAGTTGGTGCTTTATAAGAGAAGATGGAGATTAAATAAACATAAAAATTGCATAAAAGTAAATAGATAGGCCCGTCGCAGAGGGAAGCAGAGATTTGTAGAGGTGACAGAGCTCAAAGCTTAAATTGAGAGATAAAATTATTTTGAGAGGCATGCTTTTCCTGTTAACGAAAACGACCGAGAATTCCCAATACTTTCCATGCTAGATAAATTATAGGCGGTTCCCAAACATAAAATAAAGTTTATTTCCTTTTCCACCATTCTTTCACAATTCATGGCTATGCCTTCCATACCAACACTTTCAAGGAACTTGTTATTGACAACATAAGTAAAAAAAATCATTTCGGGACTAGGCATCCCTATTACCTGCCACACGCTCGTGCAATGACAAGTGAATAAACACTCATCTTGAGAATAATATATCTAGCACGGAAAATATTGACCACCCCTACCGCTTCATGAGTGGTACGGGCACACAAAAAGGAAATTCATTTTGAAAATTAGAGTTGGCAAATACAAATTTACTTGGAACGGCATGGAAATACCGCATATAGGTAGGTATGGTGGACTCATTTGGCACAACTTTGGGTTTAAGGAGTTGGATGCGCAAGCAGTATTCCCGCTTAGTACAAATGAAGGCTAGCAAATAGATTGAGAAGCGACCAACCAAGAAATGAAAACGATCATAAACGAGCATTAAACATAACTAACACTGAATAATGCACCACAATTAGGATGTAACTTCATTGCATAACTATTGACTTTCGTGCTTGCATAGGAAATCACAAACCTTAACACCCATATTCTTACTAAAGCATAATTACTCACCAACATGACTCAGATATTACTATCTCCATATCTCAAAACTATTACAAGGAATCAAGTTTTTAATATCCAATGATCTTCATGAAAGTTTTTATTATATCCCCCTTGAATATCTATCACTTTGGGAATAATTTCATATATTACAATTGCTACTAACAAGCTCTCAAATAAATTTAAGTGAAGCATGAGAGCACATATTTCTTCAAAAATTTCAACCCTCAAAATAATCCAAGTGAAGCATGAGAGCATATTTCTTAAAAATTCTCTAACTCTCAAAATAATCTAAGTGAAGCATGAGAGCATTTCTTCAAAAATTAAACCACCATTGTGTTCAAAAAGATATAAGTGAAGTACTAGAGCAATTCCATAGCTCAAAAAATTTAAGTGAAGCACATAGAGCAATTCTAACAAATCATGGCATCATTATGGCTCTCTCAAATAGGTGTGTCCAGCAAGGATGATTGTGGCAAACTAAAAATAAAAACAAGCAAAGAATCATATAATACAAGACGCTCCAAGCAAAACTCATGATATCTGACGAATAAAAATATAGCTCCAAGTAAAATTACCGACGGTCGTTAGAAGAAATAGGGGATGCCTTCCGGGGCACCCCCAAGCTTAGTTGCTTGGTTCTCCTTGAATATTACCTTGGGTTTCCATGGGCATCCACAAGCTTAGGCTCTTTTCACTCCTTATTCCTTCGTCCATCGTGATCTCACCCAAAACTTGAAAACTTCAATCACACGAAACTTAACAAAACCTTCGTGAGATCCGTTAGTATAATAAAGCAAATCACCACTTTAACTACTGTTGCAAACCCATTCATATTTTATTATTGCATTAAATCTATTGTATTCTAACTTTACCATGGCTTATACCCCCCCCCCCCGATACAATCCATAGATTCATCAAAATAAGCACACAATGCAACAAAAATAGAATCTGTCAAAAACAGAACAGTCTGTAGTAATCTGTACTTTAACCATACTTGTGTAACTGAAAAAAATCTAAAAAAATAGGACAACTTAGGCAATTTGTATATAAATATCGTGTAAAAAATTCAGAATTTTTCGTTGCTTCAGTGATTTTTAAAAATTCTGCTACTAGACGGAAAAGTTTCTATTTTCCAACAAGATCAAATCAACTATCACCCAACGTGATCCTAAAGGCTTTACTTGGCACAAACACTAACTAAAACATAAAAAAACAATCATAAAAGTAGCATAATTGTGTAAACACACAAGAATAGAAATAAAAAGAGAAAACATATTTTATTCATTGGGTTGCCTCCCATCAAGCGCTATTGTTTTATGTCCCTAGCTAGGCATAATGCATAGATTCAAGTATTGTCTTCTTTAGTTTCCAACTCCTCAATCACACATCCATAATTCTTTAGATATCTAGCATGCATATTTTCTATAATCACGCTCCTAGGGATAAAACTAAAGAATTCACCCTTGCAAGTAGGTTTCTTTATCACTTTAACAAAGTTGGGGTGAATACTAATCATTTTAAGATCTTCATTGTTGCTACTAGAAGTGGCACCCTTGTTATTAGGAACATGTGTAGACTTGCAATTTTTACTAGTAGGAGTTTTTTCAATAGTTTTAATGGAAGAAAAAGCTGAGCTCAAGTTACTAAAAATTTCTTTCAATTTATCAATCTGAGCAGGGCTCTCCTCTACCCTTTCGTTAACTACGGGTCTTTTCTCTTTTAGTATCTTAAGAGTATCCCCTATCTTCAACCCAACTCGATTAGCAAGATTATGGACCCTTTTGTCCAAATTTTCAATATGTTCTTCGGTGAGCATTTTCTTTTCAATAGCATCTAGCCGTTGCATAACATGCTCAAGAGTTAAAATCGTTTCATTGATAATGAGAGGTGGCGATCCCACTAAATTTCCCATAGCATTAAACGCATCCATAGAGGGACACATCAAGAAATTCCCTCCAGTAATAGTGTCAAGAACAAATCTATACCAGGTAGTAATTCCCACATAAAAATTTCAAAGAAGAACGGTAGTAGATTCCTTACGAGTAGATCTATTATGCAAATCCTATACCAAGCATCTCTTAAATTTTCTCCTCCCCTTTGTTTAAAATTGAGAACTTCAATCTCAGAGGTGCACGTTGCAAGGGAGGAACTATCCATAATGATAAAGTGGGCAAGCAAACAAGAAGGCAAACAAGAAAAAGGCAAGAGAAAAACATTTTTGTGTTTTTGTAAAGACTTTTTAGAAGTGGGGGAGATGAAAATGAGAGGTAAATGAAAAATAAAGCAATTTCAAGGAGATGAGATTTGTGATTGGGTACTTGATAGATGTTGCTGATGTCTCCTCGGCAACACCGCCAGAAGTTCTTCCTGATTGCTTGTATCCATGTTGGTATTTCCCCGAAGAGGAGAGGATGATACAACACAACAAAGGTAAGTATTTCCCTTAGTTATGAAACCAAGGTTATCAATCCAGTAGGAGAACCAAGCAAGACTATGTAAACAGCACCTGCACACAAACAACAAATACTTGCAACCCAACACGTAAGAGGGGTTGTCAATCCCTCCTCGGTATTGAGATAGATTAAATTGAATGAGATTTGATAAATAGATCTAACAAAAACACAAAATAAAATAAATAAAGAAAAAGTGCAGCAAGGTTTTTTTAGATTTAATATGATAGGAAATAGACCCGGGGGCTGTAGTTTTCACTAGAGGCTTCTCTCAAGAAAATAGCATACGGTGGGTAAACAAATTACTGTTGGGCAATTGATAGAAAAGCGAATAATCATGACGATATCCAAGGCAATGATTATGTATATAGACATCACGTCCAAGATTAGTAGACTGACTCCTGCCTGCATCTACTACTATTACTCCACACATCGACCGCTATCCAGCATGCATCTAGTGTATTAAGTTCATGGAAAAAGGAGTAATGCAATAAGAACGATGACATGATGTAGACAAGATCTATTCTTGTAGGAATAGACCCCATCTTTTTATCCTTAATAACAACGATACATGCGTGTCATGTCTCTTTCTGTCACTGAGATTGAGCAGTGCAAGATCAAACCCATCACAAAGCATCTCTTCCCATGGCAAGAAAAATCAATCTAGTTGGCCAAACCAAACCAAAATTTTGAAGAAGAAATACAAGGCTATAAAAATCATGCATATAAGAGTTCAGCAAAGACTCAAATAATATTCATGGATAGAACTGATTATAAACCCACAATTCATTGGTTCCCAACAAACACACCGCAAAAAAGAGTTACATCAAATAGATCTCCAAGAACATCGAGTGGAACATTATATTGAAGATCAAAAAGAGAGAAGAAGCCATCTAGCTACTAGCTATGGACCCGTAGGTCTGTGGTAAATTACTCACATATCATCGGAGGGGCAACAAGGATGATGAAGAACCCCTCCATGATCGTTACCCCCTCTGGCAGAGTGCCAGAAAAGGCCTCTAGATTGGATCTAATGGTTCTGGAACTTGCGGCGGCTGAAACTGTATTTCGTCGACACCCCTAGGTTTTTTGGGATTTTAGAGAATTTATAGAGGTGGAGGTCGCTGGAGAAGCTTCCCGTGGGCTCCACTACCCACCAGGGCATGACTGGGCCCCCTGGCACCCCCTGGTGCCTAGTGTGCCCCACAGGCCTCCTCCCGTGTGCTCCTTTGGCTCCCAGGGTGTCTTTTGGGCAGAAAAAAATCTCCAAAAAGTTTCGTTGCCTTTGGACTTCGTTTGGTATTGATATTCTGCAAAGTAAAAAACAAGCAAAAAAGAGCAACTGACACTGGGCATTATGTCAATAGGTTATTCCTAAAAAATGATATGAAGTTGCTAGTAAATGAATATAAAACATCCAAGATTGATAATATAACAGCATGAAACAATCAAAAATTATAGATACGTTGGAGATGTATCAAACGACATCCTCTCGTGCTTGCTCTGCCTCAGCTTCGGAGAATAATTCCACTCGAGGCGAATTGTGGAGCAGATAACTTGGCAAGACAACCTCTGCTCCATACACCATGAAAAAGGAAGTGCGATTGGTAGACCGATTGGGGGTCGTCCTCAGGCCTCACAGAACAGACGGTAACTCGTTGGCCCAGGATCTCGCATCAGGCATGGCTTTAATCCTTGAAGGATCAAACCATTTGCTCTTTCGGCCTGCCCATTTGTTTGCGGGTGTGCCACGGAGGCGTAATCGACCCGAGTAGCCTAGGCGCTGCAGAATGCTCGAAACTTTTCTGAGTCAAAGTTTGAGCCATTGTTAGTGATGGTATTGTGAGGAACGCCATATCTGAAGACTAACTCTTTCAAAAATTTGATCGTTGTCCGGGAGTCTAGCTTCTTGATGGGTTTCACCTCAATCCACTTGGTAAATTTATCCACAACAGCTAACAGATGAGTGAACCCACTCGCCCCTGTCCTGAGAGGGCCGACCATGTCGAGTCCCCAAACTGCAAACGGCCAGACGAGTGGGATGGTCTTCAAAGCATATTGCTACTGGTGAGCTGCGTTGGGATTTCCTCGAAGAGGAGAGGATGATGCAGTACAGTAGAGATAAGTATTTCCCTCAGTTATGAAACCAAGTTTATCAATCCAGTAGGAGAACTAAGCAAGACTATGTAAACAACACTAGCACACAAACAACAAATACTTGCAACCCAACACGTAGAGGGGTTGTCAATCCCTCAACGGTATTGAGATAGATTAAATTGTATAGGTTTTGATAAATAGATCTAACAAAAATACAAAACAAAATAAATAAAAGAAAATTGCAGCAAGGTATTTTTGGTTTTAATATATGATAGAAAATAGACCCGGGGCCATAGTTTTCACTAGAGGCTTCTGTCGAGAAAATAGCATACAGTGGGTAAACAAATTACTGTTGGGCAATTGGCAGAAAAGCAAATATTTATGATGATATCCAAGGCAATGGTCATGTATATAGGCATCACGTCCAAGATTAGTAGACCAACTCCTGCCTACATCTACTACTATTACTCCACACATCGACTGCTATCCAGCATGCATCTAGTGTATTAAGTTCATGGAAAAGCAGAGTAAAGCTTTAAGCAAGATGACATGATGTAGACAAGATAAACTCACGTATGAATAAACCCCATCTTGTTACCATTAATAGCAATGATACATGCGTGCCATGTCTCTTTCTCTCACTGAGATTGAGCACCGCAAGATCGAACCCATCACAAAGCACCTCTTCCCATGGCAAGATAACTCAATCTAGTTGTCCAAACCAAACCAATAAATCGGAGAAGAAATACGAGGCTATAACAATCATGCATAAAAGACACTACAAGAAATATGTCAACTTGTGACCTTCTGTCAGTGACCCTGGAAGAATTGGTCATAAATCTACGACCATTTGAGACCAATTGGTCAAAAGCTGTTCGGGGGGCTCCAAACCCTAAACTATAACGACCATTTTGGTCAGAAAGGTCGTAATTTCCTTACACGAAATGGTCATAAAGCAGACAACACTGGTCCGCTGCCTTATTTCTAGCTGATCACAACCAATATAGATGGTCATAACCATGTAAATTGTGGTGGATTGCTATGACTAGGCACCACCTCATCAGTTTTGCCTATGTGTCATGTCCATGTGTCAATTTTTGCCCTAGGTTGTGAAGCAACCTATATTTCTGTCATTCCCAAAATTCCCAAAAAAATTGGGCATTCTTTACTATCCAAATCATTGCCTCATGACAATATTCAACTCCATTTGCCTGTTAAATCTTCCTCGGCAAATTTCCAAAGTTTTTGTTCAGCTCGAACTATTGTGAAGGAAGTACTAGCTAGGCATATCCTAATGAGATGAATTTTTGCCACATCTTCTATATTCCCAAATCATAGCTCTCCACAAAATTTGAGCCCCATCTAACAATACATGTGAGCTCAGCATCCAATCTTTGTTTCTGGTGATATTTTCAGTTTGTGAAGCAACTATATTTTATGTTAATTTATAATTTCTGAAAAATTACCACGACATGACCCTACCCATAGAACCTCCCTCCCCCAAATTTTAGCTCATTTATTCTAGCCAATTTCCCTCAACATTTTTCCCAATTTTCTGTTCAGTGGAGAGCACTGTGAAGGAAGTACCATTTTTATTTATTCAAATGGTATGAAAATTTTAAAGTGCCTTCATATGCCCAAATTATCATCCTCCTCCAAATTTCATATCAATCTATTCATTCATTTGAGTCTAGCTTCAACATTCATATTTCTGTCCAGTGTGGTACGTTGCAAAGCAAGTGACACCTAGGCTCCTCCATTTGAGTTGCAAATTTTCCAAGATAGTGTCCTTAGTATATGATCATCCTCGGCCAAAACTCAGGCCCATTGGCCATGTGCATTTTCCCCACCACTAATCAAACACTTGGGTGCTAATTCATGTTTGATCTCAGTTCAGTCTCCTCGTGAGATTCTTCTATTTCCTTCTTCTTCCTGACACCTATCGGGGGAGTTCCCAACCCACTAGACATACCTAGGCCGCCCGGAACGCGTGGCAACACCACGGTCATGCGGTGACCATGCGGCGGGCATGCGAGTTTACGCGCTCTGGAGTTGCGGCCCTCGGCCACCATCCAAACCTCAATGTATCACCACCAAACCATGTATTTCTGATTAAATAGATACTTATGTACCTATAAATGATTTTTGGAAAAAATAAAGAGCAAACTATGAGGCAGCTGCAGTTCAAATTTGACCCGCTTCCAACTGAATCAGCGAAAATTTGTCTTTTTCACCAGAGGAGTATAAATACTTTTGACGACCAACCATTTTGTCAATTATACATTAAATATGTACTAATATATTATAAAAATGACCTGGTCCCATTTTGCAACAAATATATGGTAGGCCCTTCACAAAAAGAACTCATTTTGGGCACTCAAAAAATAGAAAATGAATTTTTCGTCCAAAGAAAATGAAAACTTCCTTAGGCAACATTGTTTGCCATCCCAAGATGCACCCTTGTGCACAATATGAGATCATTTGAACAAACTATGCCATGAATGTGGCCATAAGATTGTGCATTTGGGTTGAAAGCCATTGATCTCCACACATGATAGCTCGTTTCTGAGAACACTTTTTTAAAATAATTATCGTATTACAAGTTTATTATTTTTCCTGGTAACTTGGCCACATATAATGACACAATGCGAAGGTTTTCCAATTTTTTGATTTTTTTTTGAATTTTTCATGCCCGTTTCAAAATGCGGTCAAAGCAGCGGGCTTCACCGTTCCTAGCTAGTGGTTGAATCTTGGAAAAATTTTGGTGTTTCTATGATTAAGTAGATACTTATGTAACTATAAATGATTTTTGGAAAAAATAAAGAGCAAACTATAAGGCATCTGCAGTTCGAATTTGACCCGTTTCCTCCTGAATCGGCGGAAATTTTTCTTTTTCATGAGAGGTGGATAAAAGCTTTGGACACCCAAACATTTTGTCAATTGTGCATTAAATATGACCTAGTATTTTATAAAAATGATTTGGTACAATTTTGCAACAAATATATGGTAGGTCCTTCACAAAAACTCATTTTGGGCACTCGAAAAAATTGAAAATGAATGTTTTGTCTAAAGAAAATGAAAACTTTCCTAGGCAACATTGTTTGCCATTCCAAGATGCACCCTTGTGCATAATATGATATCATTTGAACAAACTATGCCATGAATGTGGCCATAAGATTGACCATTTGGCTTGAAGACCATGAATCTTCATACATGATAGCTCATTTCTGAGAACACTTTTTTAAAAGAATTTCCGTATTATAAGTTTATTATTTTTCCTGATAACTTGGTCACATATAATGACACAATGCGAAGGTTTTCCAATTTTTGGATTTTTTTTGAATTATTTATGCCCGTTTCAAAATGCGGTCAAAACAGCAGGCTTGACCGTTCCTAGCTAGTGGTTGAATCTTGGAAAACTTTTGGTGTTTCTATGATTAAGTAGATACTTATGTACCTATAAAATATTTTTGGAAAAAATAAAGAGCAAACTATGAGGCAGTTGCAGTTCAAATTTGACCCGTTTCCTGTTGAATCGGTGGAAATTTGTCTTTTTCACGAGAGGTGGATCAAAACTTTTTACACCCAACCATTTTGTCAATTGTGCATTAAATGTTGCCTAATATTTTATAAAATTGATTTGGTCCAATTTTGCAACAAATATATGGTAGGTCCTTCACAAAAAAAACTCATTTTGGTCACTCAAAAAATGGAAAATGTATTTTTCGTCCAAAGAAAATGAAAACTTCCTTAGGCAACATTGTTTGCCATTCCAATATGCACCCTTGGGCACAATATTAAATCATTTGAACAAACTATGCCATAAATGTGGCCATAAGATTGATCATTTGGCTTGAAAGCCATGAATCTTCACACATGATAGCTCATTTTTGAGAACACTTTTTTTAAAGAATTGTTATATTACAAGTTTATTATTTTTCCAGGTAACTTGGTCACATATAATGACACAATGCGAAGGTTTTTCAATTTTTCAATTTTTTTTGAATTATTTATGCCCGTTTCAAAATGCGGTCAAAACAGCGGGCTTCACCGTTCCTAGCTAGTGGTTGAATCTTGGAAAACTTTTGGTGTTTCTCTGATTAAGTAGATACTTATGTAACTATAAATGATTTTTGGAAAAAATAAAGAGCAAACTATAAGGCATCTGCAGTTCAAATTTGACCCGTTTCCTGCTGAATCGGCGGAAATTTGTCTTTTTCACGAGAGGTGGATAAAAGCTTTGGACACCCAACCATTTGGTTAATTATACATTAAATATGATCTAATATTTTAGAAAATTTATTTGGTCCAATTTTGCAACAAATATATTGTAGATCCTTCACAAAAAAACTCATTTTGGACACTCAAAAAATTATTTTTAGTCAGCTACGACCAATTTAGATGGTCATAACGTCATACTGCATTCTGATTGTTCGTGGACGTATCACGCGGATCGTGCATCAAACACCGTCGGATGCTCACGGATCCAACGGCTGTCCTCAACCCTTCCACACCAACCCTGAAACCCTAGACGGTCATTTTGCATCCACCCCCCGCCTCCTTTCTTTCCACATCCATCTATCGATCCCCTTCCAGATCCCCCGTCTCCTCGCTGTCTCGCCCGATGGAGAGAGAGAGAGAGCGAGAGCTCGCCTCCTCCCTTCCAGATCCATCGCCGCCGCCACCTCCCTCCGGCGGAGCTCGCTGCCGTTCCCCACGCCCTCCTCCTCTTGCCCCTCCCCTTCCCACTCCCCACAGCGACGGCCGACGGCCTCACCGCGGCGCAAAATCCCCCACCACCGCAAAGCCAGCGAGGTTGTTCCCATGCTGGCCGCTGGTGTCCCCGCCGCTGCCGTGGGCCCTCGCCGCCGCGGCGCCCATCTCTGTTCGGCAGCTGCCGTGGCCGTCGTCGTGGTCGTCGACGTCGCTGCGCGTGGTGCGGTGCATGGCCAAGGAGCAGCGGGTGCGGATGGTGGCAAAGCAGATCCAGTGGGAGCTGGCGGACATGCTGACCCGCGACCCCGTCATGCAGCGCGCCGTCCTCCCCGAGGCCGCCCTTGGCGCCGACCGCTACCTCTCCTCCCTCACCACCATCGCCGACATCGAGCTCTCCAACAACCTCCAGGTCACGCCCGGACCCTCCCTCGAAACGATGCGGCTGTGCTAATTACATGTATGCTGGACGAAGAGATGGTCTACGACAAGATCGTGTTTGGCGGTCAGAGGGATGAACAGCAGCTGTGAGTGGATTCAGTCTTCACATTACCAACTCTAGCAAACTACCATCATGCGCATAATGCGTTTGGTTGATCTGCCCACATATCGTTTACCACTGATTTTTCTCTGACCCTTGAATACTTGCCATACATGTTAGAGCACTGTGCGAGAAGGCCAAGGAGATCTTGATGGAGGAGAGCAATGTTCAGGCATGCTATATTTATTTCTCTAAGATGTCGTCCTTGCCATGTCTTCCATTTCCTCTCATATATGGCTTGCGTGCTGCAGATCCGACCCCCCATCCTTCCTTCCTTGTGGCCGCAGAATCACAATGGCAAGGGGACGACCGATGTGCGTACTGGACCAGGAGGTGGAGAATCGACCAACCTCGACATGGCCTCTCTGCCATGCCATGGTGACCTCCTCTCTGCTCTTTCCTCTGTTTCATTGCCGTGGATGGTTGTTTCTCAGTCCAGCTGAGACATGTTTAACACACATCTCAACACATCTAGTAGCAGAGCAACAATGACAGAAAGAAAAAAACACCTTTGTGATTGTTTCAGTCTTTAATTTAGATCGAATGTAGTAGTGGTTTTGAATTGAGCAGAGTTGTCGTTCTCATGAATCATCATCTGTCCAATACATGATGTGATTCATTTGAGCAGAGTTGTTTAGTTTCGTCAGGTTAACTGTCTGCATCAGATCCATCATTCATATATTGGTCACTGAATGACACAGCTAGTGAGAGACGGTTGTCCTAGTGATTTATGCTAGCCTAGCTCTGGAAAAAAATGCTAGCAATAGAATTGACATGCATAGCTGAACTGTTTGGAAAAGGGATGGCCAGGAATTGTCTAGAGTCATAAACAATAGACAGAATAAAGAGAACAGAGTGTACTTAAACAACACTTCTTTTATGGGAGTATATACTTGTATCATATAATAGCATCAGCTCATGCATTTTCAATTCCTCGTCCAGGTGATACCGAATTGTTCTGTTCATATTTGGGGTGGTTCTCGTACAGAGATGTATTTCTCTTGGATTTCTGTCTACAGAAGCTGCATGTAGAATTCTGGCCTCTTACCTTTTTAATAGAAAGTAAAAGGGAAAAGGTTAATTTTATCTATTAACATGGCCATACTAGAAGGATAATTTTTTTTAAACAGATTACAAGGGTAATTTGAGTTATTCGTCATCTCCAAAGCTAAACTGCTGTAGTTCTGCTGACCAGCCTGCGTGTTTCACTTCAGGTTGTGAGGAGGAGCCTGTGGCTGAGACTGCATCAGCACAGATGCTGCAACCCATCACAGCGACTTCCTCGGCCTCTGTTACGGCCGATGCAGCAGTAACTCAGGACACCATTCATGCCTCGCTGCCACTTCTACGTTTTCTTTCTCTGTTCTAGTTACTTATGTGATTTATTCATGTAAAATCTCTACTTTATGCCAATAGCTGCCTGTACCATTGTTCTACTATCTGTGTGATGCTGAACAATATGCTGTTAATCTGTTGCTAAATTCTCACCAAACGCACATTTTATTTCCTTAGACCTACTGTTAAACAAAGGCTTAACTTGTAACATTTTTTCTTAACAATAAGCAAAGAATTCCTGCAGTTTTTCTGTTGGAAATGAGTTATTAATTGTCACCTGCCAATGTTGGGATGTAGAGTAAGGTCGGGCTGTTGTGCTTGTAACTTTATTCCTTGTTAATACCGTCAGATATCAGATGAGCCATGGTCTTGTGCAAGCATTTCTCTTTTGAATGCAGCCATGGTCTTGCAAGCAATTGCGGCTGGTAGAACATGCTGCTATTGTGTTGTACTGCTTGCAGAAGTCGTTGCTTGATAGTAGCAGTAGTAACTCAAGTAAGGTCCAGTAATAAGTTATTTAACATGTGTTCTTGTTCATTAATATCATAAAATTAGGAGTAAGGATTTAGCTTTCATTTTGCTTTCACTCAATGATTGTGGTAGTCAAATTAGATGTCTCCTCTGTTGTTTGAATCCACTCTGGTTAGATGACATCTTGTTAGTGTGGCATGATGAAAGATTCAGGTTTTTTCTATTGATTTGTTTCATCATCATTATGCATGTGTACTTGGTGAATCAGGACACCCATTAGGAGCCAAATGCCTCTCTTAAATAAGTTTATTAATATTCTATTTGTATTTTAGTTTGTGGCTTAAGGAACCGAGCAAGGGAAACCATTATACCTCGTTCCTTGTTTTGTAAACTTTAATTTTGTCGGATCATTCTATGTCAAGTAATGGTTCTTTGTTCTGTGTTATGGTAAAAGAAAATATGATTATAACAATTTCTTTTACTTAGGCGGACTAGGTACAAGAAAAATCAGAGTCAAGCTAGGTAAAATAAAAGATGGAGAGGGAGAAGGAGGAGGCATGGCAACAAGAAACTGAGTACCTTGCCACTGCTTTGCTTGCAGGTGACATCCATTAATCTCACTTAGGTGAATCTGTAATTTTGTTAGAATGCAACCTTTTGGGAATTCTGGACTTCTCTTTTGTGGTAATGTAATGATGTTAGATGTCTACTGGTTGTTGTATATGGGCAAGATGAATTGAATTTGATGTACACACATGCAGATGATTGACACTCATGAACAACAAGCAACCATACTAGTTACTACCTAGGTGTTCCATACTAGTTGCTGTATATGGGCAAGATGAATTTAATCCTGTTTTACTTCCAAAATTATTGTGCCCTCATACTGTCATCACATTGCCTGTTTTTCTTGCTTCATACATGTATCTCAAGCATTGTACTTCTGTGTTTGCTTAGGCGGATAACTACTAAGTGATTACAATTAATATGTACTTGTGAATTCTAAGCTTATATTGGTGTCTTGCCATCATGTTCTAATTAATGTGTATAGTCCAAGCACTTGAATCTGTCTAAATGCATGCACACAAGTTAAGTTATCTTTTGAGAAATTGTTGGTGCATTTTTCTGTTTCTCAAATACAAAATAACTTGCTCCTTTCAGTTGTGACATCCCCATTGTTGTCTTTATGATGCTGTTTGTGACTAATATAGTGTATTTACAGATTGTTCGCGGCCACTAGTATCACTGATAACAATGCCTTGTTTTTGTTCTTCTATTTTTATTTATGTATAGACAGCATACAACTTTAACATGTTGTTAGATTTGCTTTTATTTTGTTTCTGACCAGTCTATTTTATAACATTCAGATGATGGCCTTCATTAATGTTTCGTCGTGAGCACTATGACGAAGAAGTCGAAAGAAGCAAGGCATGCATGATCTAGGCATGCATGCACACTCTCGTATCTCTGCTTCAGGACTTTGTTGTAATGCTGAGTTTTCTTGGAATTTGGATGTAGTGCTGATTTTGCTGAGAATTTGATGTATATTTGCATGCTAACAAAATTCAAATGCTGGGAGTTATGTACATATTCTTAGAATAATATTCTAATTGGAAAATATGTTGGCATTGAATCTGGGCTGTTGTATGTTGATGATATTTTTTTGATAAAAATAGGCATGGGCCAAATCAAGAAGTGGCTGGAATGTCTATTGAACAAAATCTATTTGGGCTTTGAAAAGTCTATGGCCCAGTAACAAAAGCTGAAAATTAAAAAGAAATTGGACGGTAAAAAATAGAGGCCCAAGACAGAAATGGATCACAAAAAGACCACGACCCATGAAATAAAAAGGCTATAATGTTGGGCCTGGCCCATGTTGATGTCCAGAATTAATTGGGAAAAAATATATAAAAGGCTGAATTGTTGGGCTCGGCCCATGTAAAACACCTAATCGGACCAGGCTGATTCTTGTCAATGACCTTTTCATTTGGTCACAATTTTGCCACGTCAGCTTGCCACGTCGGATCCGATGTGGCCTGGGCACACAGCTAGCGACCAAAACAGAAGGTCGTAGGATCAACGACCTTTTGTTTTGGTCGTTGCCTTCAACGACCTTATCACAAAGAAGGTCGTTAATTTCAGTTTACGACGGCCAGCTTTTGACCATCTGTTTTTGGTCACAAAAAGGTCGCAAATGAAAAACAACGACCATTCAGCGACCAATAGTGATGGTCGCAAGTTGACATATTTCTTGTAGTGAGAGTTCAGAGAAAACTCAAAATAATATTCATGGATAGATCTGATCATGAACTCACAATTCATCGGATCCCAACAAGCACACCACAAAAAGTCATTACATTAAATAGATCTCCAAGAACATTGTATTGAAGATCAAAAAGAGAGAAGAAGCCACCTAGATACTAATTACTGACCCGAAGGACTGTGGTAAACTACTCACCATCATCGGAGGGGCAGCAAGGATGACGAAGAACCCCTCCGTGATCGTTTCCCCCTCCAACAGAGTGCCGAAAAAGGCCTTTAGATTGGATCTCGTGGTTCTGGAACTTGTGGCGGCGAAAAAAGTATTTCGTGGACTCCCCTGAGGGTTTTGGGATTTTATAGTATTTATAGAGGCGAAGGTAGGTCAAAACGTTGCCCGTGGGCCCCACTACCCACCAGGGCGCGCCGGAGGCCCCTGTCGCGCCCTGGTGCCTAGTGTCCGCCCCTTTCATCTTATAGTTCCCTCTCGAAGCTTCCAGGGTCTCTTATCGCCAGAAAAAAAAATCTCCAAAAAGTTTCGTGGCATTTGGACTTCGTTTGGTACTGATATTCTGAAAAGTAAAAAACAAGCAAAAAACAACAACTAGCACTGCGCACTAAGTTAATAGGTTAGTCCCAAAAAATGATATAAAGTTGCTAGTAAATATATATAAAACATCCAGGATTGATAATATAATAGCATGGAACAATAAAAAATTATAGATACGTTGGAGACGTATCAAGCATCCCCAAACTTAATTCCTGCTCGTCCTCGAGTAGGTAAACAATAAAAACAGATTTTTTGATGTGGAATGCTACATAACATATTTATCATATATTCTTTTCTTTGTAGCATGGAAATTTGGACTTGAATGATTCAAAGTAGTAGTCTATAATTTGACATGACAACATCAATACTCAAGCATATCAACAAGCAACTATGTCTTTCAAAATGTCAACGCTAAAGAAAGTTATCCCTAGCCCATTATGCTCAATCATGGATCCATTCATGAAACACACTCAAATATTAACTACATCCAATACACAAGTATGACAATAGTGTTCCCTAGTTGGCGCTTTATAAGAGAAGATGGAGACTCAATATAAAAATAAAAATTGCATAAAAGTAAATAGATAGGCCCTTCGTAGAGGGAAGCAGAGATTTATAGAGGTGCCAGAGCTCATAGATTAAATTGAGATATAAAATTATTTTGAGAGGCATGTTTTTCCTATCAACGAAAACGATCGAGAATTCCCAATATCTTCCATGCTAGATAAGTCATAGGCGGTTACCAAACATAAAATAAAGTTTATTTCCTTTCCACCATTCTTACACAATCCATGGCTAGCCGTATCCACGGGTGCCTTCCATACCAACACTTTCCAAGGAATTTATTATCATAGTATTTTTTTTTCATTTCGGGAATGGGCATCCCTATTACCTGCCACAATCTCATGCAATGACAAGTGAATAAACACTCATCTTGAGAATAACATACCTAGCATGGAAAATATTGGCCACCCCCTACCGCTTCATGAGCGGTACGGGCACACAAAAAGGAAATTCATTTTGAATATTAGAGTTGGCACATACAGATTTACTTGGAACAACATGGAAATATCACATATAGGTAGGTATGGTGGACTCATTTGGCACTACTTTGGTTTAAGGAGTTGGATTCACAAGCAGTATTCCTGCTTAGTACAAGGAAAGGCTAGCAAATAGATTGAGAAGCAACCAACAAAAAAACCAAAACGGTCATAATCGAGCTTTGAACATAATTAACACTAAATAATGCACCACAAGTAGGATATAATTTCATTGCATAACTATTGACTTTACGTGCATGCATAGGGAATCACAAACCTTAACACCAATATTCTTACTAAAGCATAATTACTCACCAACATGACTCGCATATCATTATCTCCATATCGCAAAACTATTGCAAGGAATCAAGTTTATAACATCCAATGATCTTCATGAAAGTTTTTATTATATGCCCCTTGGATATCTATCACTCTGGGACCAAATTCATATGTCGTGCAAATTACCATTACTATTCTTAACTCTCAAAAAGATCTAAGTGAAGCACGAGAGCATAAATATTTCTTCAAAAAAATTCAACTCTCAAAATAATATAAGTGAAGCACGAGAGCATATTTCTTTAAAGTTTTCCAACTCTCAAAATAATATAAGTGAAGCATGAGAGCATATTTCTTCAAAATATACCCACCGTCGTGCTCAAAAAGATATAAGTGAAGTACTAGAGCAACTGCCTAGCTCAAAAGATTTAAGTGAAGCAGATAGAGTATTCTAGCAAATCATGATATGCGTGTGGCTCTCTCAAACAAGTGTGTTCAGCAAGGATGATTGTGACAAACTAAGAAGCAAAACAAGAAAATACTCATACAATACAAGATGCTCCAAGCAAAACTCCTGATATGCGATGAATAAAAATATAGCTCCAAGTAAAATTACCGATGGTTGTTAAAAGAAAGAGGGGATGCCTTCTGGGGCATCCCCAAGCTTAGTTGCTTGGGAGTTCTTGAATATTACCTTGGGGTGCCTTGGGCATCCCCAAGCTTAGGCTCTTGCTACTCCTTATTCCTTCATCCATCGTGATCTCACCAAAAACTTGAAAACTTCAATCACACAAAACTTAACAAAACCTTCGTGAGATCCGTTAGTATAAGAAGACGAATCACTACTTTAAGTACTATTGTAAACCCATTCATACTTTGTTATTGCATTATACCTACTGTATTCTAACTTTACCATGGCTTATACCCCCAGATACAATCCATAGATTCATCAAAATAAGCACACAATGCAACGAAAACAGAATCTGTCAAAAATAGAACAGTCTGTAGAAATCGGAACATTACACATACTTCTGTAAATCTAAAAATTCTGAAAAATTAGGACGACATGGACAATTTGTATATCAATTCTGTGTAAAAAATTCAGAGCAAAAACACAATTCTATGAATTTACAAAATTTCAGAACTTGGCGCAAAAGTTTCTATTTTTCATTTGAATCAAGTCAACTATCACCCAAACCATCATAAAGGCTTTCCTTGGCACAAAAACTAATGAAAACATAAAAGTAACAATCATAACAGTAGCATAATTGCATATTTATTGAAAAACATAAAAGAAAACAAAAAATTAAAAGATAACTATTGGGTTGCCTCCCAACAAGCGCTATTGTTTTATGCCCCTAGCTAGGCATAATGCATATTTTTAAGTATTGTAGTAAAAATGAGGAAGATCATCCATGTTCATGTCATACTCCCTCCTTTCAGCAGAAATTTTTCTTTGTGGCAAGCAAAAATAATCAAAAGTGCTAAATTTAATAGGGTACGGATCTGTAAGATCAAGTTTGGGAGGAGGATGTTCTTCCTTGGGCCCCTTATATGTGATGACTATTTCTTCATTGTAGATGTTTCTTTGATTGTGATCCCTAAGCTTTTTCTTGAGCACATGCCCTAATCCATTATTTTATATAGAAAAATTATCATTTTTTTCATAAATTTTATCAACCAAAACGGATGGGGAACCCTTTTCCTTAGATTTTCATTGTAGGCAGCATAATCCGGAGATTGTAATCTCCTTATCTCTTCTTGATTAAAAATAATTTCTTCTATAGGGGGACAACCACAATTTATATTATAATGAGCAAATATTTCACGTGCTTCTTTCATAATATTCCCAAATTCATAAGCTAGGAATATGGTGGTGACACGCTTAACGGAAGGATCATGGATATTCGAGAATTCCAGAAGGATCCTTTGGATAGAAGGATGCATGTGAACAAATTGTCTTTCATCTTCAACTATAAGGAAAGATATTGCATCCACAAGACTAGAAATTTTATTAAGAATTGACCCTCCTAGCATAGGTAACGTACCGGCACAAGTAAAGGAATCTTGTATGACACCTTTTCCAATAATATTACCACTACGTATACGGAGTTTTTTAGTATGCATGATAGTAGTTTCTTTTTCATGAGGATCATCATTAGAAAAATTATCAAAATTTTCTTTAGCAACTTCATGAACCTTTTCATTATTTCGCATGAGTTTCATGAGCATGGACGGATCGTCCAAAGAGCTCACACTAGGGGCGGAAACATTGCTACCCTTTTTAGATTTAGACATGATAATGAGAGCAAACAAGATAACAGACAAAAAGGCAAACGAGAAATATTTTTGTATTTTTGTAAAACTTTTTAGAAATGGGGGAGATGAAAACGAGAGGAAAATAGCAAATAAAGTAATTGCAAGGATATGAAAGTTTATGCGTAGGTACTTGATAGATGTCCATGATGTCTCCCCGGCAACGGCACCAGAAATTCTTCCTGCTACTTGTGAGCTGCGTTGGGATTTCCCCGAAGAGGAGAGGATGATGCAGTATAGTAGAGATAAGTATATCCCTCAGTTATGAAAGCAAGGTTATCAATCTAGTAGGATAACCAAGCAACATTATGTAAAAAACACCTGCACACAAACAACAAATACTTGCAACCCAACGCGTAGAGGGGTTGTCAATCCCTCAACGGTATTGAGAAAGATTAAATTGTATAGGTTTTGATAAATAGATCTAAAAAATACAAAATAAAATAAATAAAAGAAAATTGCAGCAAGGTATTTTTTGGTTTTAATATATGATAGAAAATAGACCCGGGGGCCATAGTTTTCACTAGAGGCTTCTCTCGAGAAAATAGCATACAGTGGGTAAACAAATTACTGGGCAATTGACAGAAAAGAAAATAATTATGACGATATCCAAGGCAATGATCATGTATATAGGCATCACGTCCAAGATTAGTAGACCGACTCCTGCCTGCATCTACTACTATTACTCCACACATCGACCGCTATCCAGCATGCATCTAGTGTATTAAGTTCATGAAAAACCGGAGTAATGCTTTAAGCAAGATGACATGATGTACACAAGATAAACTCACGTATGAATAAACCCCATCTTTTTACCCTTAATAGCAATGATACATGCATGTCATGTCTCTTTCTGTCACTGAGATTGAGCACCGCAAGATCGAACCCATCACAAAGCACCTCTTCCCATGGCAAGATAAATCAATCTAGTTGGCCTAACCATACCAATAAATCGGAGAAGAAATACGAGGCTATAACAATGATACATAAAAGAGTTCAGAGAAAACTCAAATAATATTCATGGATAGATCTGATCAAAAACTCACAGTTCATCAGATTGCAACAAACACACCGCAAAAAGTCATTACATCAAATAGATCTCCAAGAACATCGAGGAGAACATTGTATTGAAGATCAAAAAGAGAGAAGAAGCCATCTAGCTACTAACCACGGACCCGTAGGTCTATGGTAAACTACTTACACATCATCGGAGGGGCAGCAAGGATGATGAAGAACCCCTCCGTGATCGTTTCCCCCTCCGGCAGAGTGCCGGAAAAGGCCTCTAGATTGGATCTCGTGGTTCTGGAACTTGCGGCGGCGGAAAAAGTATTTCGTGGACTCCCCTGAGGGTTTTGGGATTTTAGAGTATTTATAGAGGCGGAGGTAGGTCAAAATGATGCCCGTGGGCCCCACTACCCACCAGGGCGCGTCGGAGGCCCCTGGTGCCTATGGGCCCCACTTTCATCTTCCGGTTCCCTCTCAAAGCTTCCAGGGTCTCTTATCGCCAGAAAAAATCTCCAAATAGTTTCGTGGCATTTGGACTTCGTTTGGTACTGATATTCTGCAATGTAAAAAACAAGCAAAAACAACAACTGACACTGGGCACTAAGTTAATAGGTTAGTCCCAAAAAATGATATAAAGTTGCTAGCAAATGTATATAAAACATCCAAGATTGATAATATAATAGCATGGAACAATAAATAATTATATATACGTTGGAGGCGTATCACATATGCGGGCCATTGTGACAAGTATGCGTAAAACTAACAACCAGTGCAGTGTTGGACTATTTCTTGGGCAGCCTCGTTGGCTCGTGGCCAATAGAAGCCTACTCGGCAAGCTTTAGCCACAATTGTCTGAGAGGACGCGTGGTGTCTGCAAGTCCCCGGATGAATCACTTCAAGGATCAATCGACCTTCCTCTGGGGAGATGCAACGCTGAATCACTACAGTGACGCGCATCCTGAACAGCTGGTCGCCCATCACAGTAAAAGCCTTGGACCTGCGGACGATTTGATGTGCTTCGACCTCGCCTTCTGGAAGTTCCTGCCTGAGCAGGTATGCAATGTAAGGTATCGTCCAATCGGGCATGGTCGCCAGAACCTCCATGACCAGGTCAATAACTGTTGGGACCTCGACTTCAGTCGAATCGGAGGGTCCGACTACTTGCAGGGGCTCTTCGGTGAAAGGGTCTTCTTTCACCATCGGGGAGTGAAGGTGCTCAAGGAACACATTGTTGGGTACAGACTTCCGAGTGGAACCGATCTTTGCAAGGTCGTCAGCTGCTTGGTTCTTAGTGCGAGGGATGTGATGAAGCTCTAAGCCTTCAAACTTCTTCTCCAACTTTCTCATTGCGTTGCAATATCCCCTCATGGCAAGGCTTCTGATGTCCCATTCCTTCATCACTTGGTTCACCACGAGATCCGAGTCGCTGTAGACCATCAGGCGACGGATGCCGAGTGAGATGGTGATACGTCTCCAACGTATCTATAACTTTTTATTGTTCCATGTTGTTATATTAGCATTCTTGGATGTTTTACAATCATTTTATAGCAACTTTATATCATTTTTTGGGACTAACCTATTGACATAGTGCCCAGTGCCAGTTGCTGTTTTTTGCTTGTTTTTTACTTTGCAAAATATCAGTACCAAATGGAGTCCAAATGCAGCGAAACTTTTTGGAGATTTTTTTGGACTAGAAGACACCTTGGGGGCCAAGAAAGCACTTGGGAGGAGGCCCGTGGGGACCACAAGACACCAGGGCGCACCTAGGAGCCCATGCACGCCCTGGTGGGTTGCGGGGCCCACGGGGGTCTCCTGCACCGCCTCTTCGCCCTATAAATTCCCAAATATTCCAGAAACCCTAGGGGAGTCAACGAAACACAATTCCAGCTGCCGCAAGTTCCAGAACCATGAGATCCAATCTAACACCATCACGGAGGGGTTCATCATCCTCATTGGTGCCTCTCCGATGATGCGTGAATAGTCCACCATAGACCTAAGGGTCCGTAGGCAGTAGCTAGATGGCTTCTTCTCTCTTTTTGATTCTCAATACAATGGTCTATTGGAGACCTATTTGATGTAAACCTTTTTGCAGTGTGTTTGTTGGGATCCGATGAACTTTGAGTTTATGATCAGATCTATATCCATGAATATTAGTTGAGTTTTCTTTGATCTCTTATATGCATGATTATTTATAGCCTCGTATTTCTTCTTCAAATCTTTGGTTTAGTTAGGACAACTAGATCGATTTTTCTTGCCATGGGAAGAGGTGCATTGTGATGGGTTCGATCTTGCGGTGTCCTCTCCTAGTGACAGAAGGGGCAGCGAGGCACGCATGTATCGTTGCTATTAAGGATAACAAGATGGGGTCTATTCCTACATGAATAAATCTTGTCTACATCATGTCATCGCTCTTATTGCATTACTTCGTTTCTCCATGAACTTAATACACTAGATGCATGTTGAATAGCGGTCGATGTGTGGAGTAATTGTAGTAGATGCAGACAGGAGTCGGTCTACTAATCTTGGATGTGATGCCTATATATTGATCATTGCCTTGGATATCGTCATAATTATTCAATCTTCTATCAATTGCCCAACAGTAATTTGTTTACCCACCGTGTGCTATTTTCTCGAGAGAAGCCACTAGTGAAATCTACGGCCCCCGGGTCTATCTTTTCTCATATTGCTTTCCAATCTATTTTTCACCGCATTTTTTTTAAGATCTATTATTCCAAAAACCCCAAAATACTTTGCTGCACTTTTTATTTGCATCTTCTATTTCGAGTTTTATTCAGATCTATTTATCCAAACACATACAAACTAATCTATCTTTTTACCGAGGAGGGATTGACAACCCCTCTTACGCGTTGGGTTGCGAGGATTTGTTCTTTGTGTGCAGGTACCATTTACATAGTGTTGCTTGGTTCTCCTACTGGATTGATACCTTGGTTTCATAACTGAGGGAAATACCTACCATAGCTGTACTGCATCATCCCTTCCTCTTTGGGGAAATACCAACGCAGTTTCAAGCCGCATCAAAAGGAATTTCTGACGCCGTTGCCGGGGAGAGATCATCAACATCTATCAGGTTCCTAATCACAAATATCATCTCCTTGCAATTTACATTATTTTCCATTTGCCTCTCGTTTTCATCTCCCCCACTTCACAAAATTTGTCGTTTTATTTGCCTCCTCTTTTTCGTTCGCCTTTTTCTTGTCATATCTGTTTTTTGTTTGCAATCTTGTTTGTGTAGTCACGATGTCTCAAGAAAACACCAAGTTGTGTGATTTTTCCAATACCAATAACAATGATTTTATTAGTACTCCGATTGCTCCTCCCGCCACTAGTGCAGAACCTTGTGATATTAATGCCGCTTTATTGAATCTTGTTATGAAAGATCAATTTTCCGGTGCTCCTAATGAGGATGCCGCGTCCCATCTAAACACATTCGTAGAATTGTGTGATATGCAAAAGAAAAAAGATGTGGAGAATGATCTTGTGAATTTGAAATTATTTCCTTTCTCCTTGCGTGATCGTGCAAAAATTTGGTTTTCTTCTTTGCCTCGCAATAGTATTGATTCTTGGGATAAGTGCAAAGATGCTTTTATTACTAAGTATTTTCCGCCCGCGAAAATTATTTCCCTTAGAACTCAAATCATGAATTTTAAGCAATTTGAGCATGAACATGTTGCACAATGCTGGGAAAGAATGAAATTGATGCTAAGAAATTGTCCTACTCATGGTTTAAATCTTTGGATGATCATACAATATTTTTTATGCGGGATTGAATTTTGTTTCTAGAAATCTTTTAGATTCCGCCACGGGTAGTACTTTTATGGAAATTACTTTGGGTGAAGCTACTAAATTGCTAGATAATATCATGGCAAATTATTCACAATGGCATACCAAAAGAACACCTACTAGTAAAAAAGTTAATTCGGTTGAAGAAATTAGTACTTTGAGTGAAAAAGTTGATGCTCTTATGAAATTGGTTGCTAGTAAAAGTGCTCCTATTGATCTTAATGATGTGCCCTTGTCTACTTTGATTGAGCAAAATAGTGATCCCGTAGATGTGAATTTTGTCTCACGAAACAATTTTAATAACAATGCTTATAGAGGTAATTTTAATCCTAGGCCTTTTCCTGGAAATTCCTCTAATAATTATGGTAATTCCTCTTACAATAATAATAGGAACCCATCTGATCTTGAGAGTAATATTAAAGAATTTATCAATGCTCAAAAGGTTTTCAATACTACGATAGAAGAAAAGTTGAATAAGATTGATGATATGTCTAGACGCATTGATAGAATTTCCGATGATGTAGAAAATCTAAAGATTAAAATTTTTCCACCCAAGGTTGATATTAATGAATCAATTAAAGCTTTATCTGTTTCTATGGATGAAAGTAAGAAAAGAACTACTATGCTTAGAGCTAAAAGAGAATTTTTAGAAAGAGCGTTTTCTAGTGATTGCTTTCATGAAAATGATGAAGATCTTAAAGTGATTGGTGTTTCTTCTATTGATTCCTTGTTTAGTAAAATTAAAATTGATGATAAAGGGACTGAAGAAGAGTCAACTTTAGCTAGAGCGCGTCCCAATAATTCAGAGGGTGAAAATCTTGATGAAAAAATTGATAAAAGTGGGTTTGGAGAGGTCAAAACTTTAACTAGTGATGTGCCCACTCTTTTGGATTACAAAGACTTTAATTATGATAATTGCTCTTTGACTGAATGTATTTCTTTGTTGCAATCCATGATAAATTCACCCCGTGCTTATGAACAAAATAAAGATTTTACTAAACATATCGTAGATGCCATGATGAAAGCTTTAGAAGAAAAGTTGGAGTTAGAGATTTCAATTCCTAGAAAATTACATGATGAATGGGAACCTACCATTAAAGTGAATATTAAAAATTATGAGTGCTTTGCTTTATGTGATTTGGATGCTAGTGTTTCCACAATTCCGAAATCTTTATGTGATGTGCTTGGTCTTACCGATATTGAAGAATGTTCTCTTAATTTGCACTTGGCGGATTCTACTATTAAAAAGCCTTTGGGAAGAATTAATGATGTTCTTATTCTTGCAAATAGGAACTATGTTCCCATAGATTTTATTGTTCTTGATATTGATTGCAATCCGTCTTGTCTAATTATACTTGGTAGACCTTTTTACGTACTATTGGTGCCGTGATTGATATGAAAGAAGGCAATATTAAATTTCAATTTCCACTAAGAAAGGGTATGGAACACTTACCTAGAACAAGAATTAAGCCACCATATGAATCAATCATGAGGGCATCCTATGGATCAAAAACTAAGGATGACAATACTTGAATCTATGAACTATGCCTAGCTAGGGGCATAAAACGATAGCGCTTGTTCGGAGGCAACCCAATGAATAAAATTTATTTTTGCCTTTTACTTTCTGTTCTTGAGTGTTTGCAAACTTATTCCTCTGTTATTATTGTGTTTTTTATGTTTTAATTAGTATTTGTGCCAAGTAAAGCCTTTGGGATGGCTTTGGTGATAGTTGATTTGATCCTGTTGAAAAACAGAAACTTTTGCGCCCAGTAACAGAATTATTTATATTCACTGAAGAGACAAAAACTTCTGATTTTTTTAAATAAGATTGAAATAAAAATTTCTTCTGTTGTCCTAATTTTTAATTATTTTTGGAGTTACATAAGTATGATAACAATTCTCATCTTTACAGACTATTCTGTTTTTGACAGATTCTGTTTTCTTTGCATTGCGTGCTTATTTTGATGAATCTATGGATTGTATCGGGGGGTATAAGCCATGGTAAAGTTAGAATACAGTATATATAATGCAATAACAAAATTTGAATGGATTTGCAACAGGTATCAAAGTAAATATTGGTTTTCTTATACTAACGGATCTGACGAAGGTTTTGTTAAGTTTTGTGCGATTGAAGTTTTCAAGTTTTGGGCGAGATCACGATGGATGAAGGAATAAGGAGTGTCAAGAGCCTAAGCTTGGGGATGCCCCATGGCACCCCAAGTTAATATTCAAGGAGAACAAAGCAACTAAGCTTGGGGATGCCCCGGAAGGCATCCCCTCTTTCTTCTAACGACCATCGGTATTTTACTTGGAGCTATATTTTTATTCGTCACATATCATGAGTTTTGCTTGGAGCGACTTGTATTATACGAGTCTTTGCTTGTTTTTCTTTTTATTTTGTCACAAGTATCCTTGCTGGACACACCTATTTGAGAGAACCAAATTGTGCTATGTTTTGTTAGAATTGCTCTATATGCCTCACTTAAATTTTTTTAGCTATGGAATTGCTCTAGTGCTTCACTTATATCTTTTTGAGCACGGTGTGCTTTAATATTTTTGAAGAAATACTCTCATGCTTCACTTAGATTAATTTGAGAGTTAGTAAATTTTTGAAGAAATTCTCTCATGCTTCACTTATATTATTTTGAGAGATGAAGTTTTTATGCTCATGTTCTTCACTTAAATTTATTTGAGCTTGTCAAAAGCAATTGCAACATATGAAACTAGCCCCAAAGTGATAGAAATTCAAGAGGGATATAATAAAAACTTTCATGAAGATTATTGGACAAAATAAACTTGATTCTTTGTAATAGTTTTGAGATATGATGATAGTAATATATGAGTCATGTTGGTGAGTAATTATGCTTTAGTAAGAATATTGGTGTTAAGGTTTGTGATTCCCTATGCTAGCACGAAAGTCAATAGTTATGCAATGGAATTAGATCCTACTTGTGGTGCATTATTCGGTGTTAGTTAAGCTTAATGCTCGCTTATGTGAATTTTTGTTTCTTGGTTGGTTGCTTCTCAATCTTTTTGCTAGCCTCCACTTGTACTAAGTAGAAATACTACTTGTGCATCCAAAATCTTTAAACCCAGTTTTGCCATATGAGTCCACCATACCTACCTACATGCGGTATTTTCGTGCCATTCTAAGCAAATTTGTATGTGCCAACTCTAATTTTCAAAATGAATTTCCTTTTTGTGTGCTCGTACCGCTCATGAAGCAGCAGGGGGTGGCCAATATTTTCCATGGTAGATGTGTTATTCTCAAGATGAGTGTTTATTCACTTGTCATTGCACGAGAGTATGGTGGTAATAGGGATGCCCAGTCCCGAAATGAAAAATAATTTTACTTTCTGTTGTCAATTAATAAATTCCTTGGAAAGTGTTGGTATGGACGGTACCCGTGGATACGGCTAGCCATGGAGTGTGAAAGTATGGTGTAAAAAGGAATAAATTTATTTTCTGTTTGGGAACCGCCTATGATATATCTAGCATGAAAAGTGTTGGGAATCACTCGGTCATTTTCGTTGACGGGAAAAGCATGCCTCTCAAAAAAACTTATCTCTCAATTTAAGCTCTGAGCTCTGGCACCTCTACAAATCCCTACTTCCCTCTGCGAAGGGCCTTTCTTTTACTTTATGCAATTTTTATTTTATTTTGAGTCTCCATCTTCTCTTATAAAGCACCAACTAAGGGGCACTATGATCGTACTTGAGCATTGGGTCTAGCTAATATGCGAGTGTGTTTCATGAATGGATCAATGATTGAGCATAATGGGCTAGGGATAACTTGCTTTAGTGTTGATATTTTGAAAGACATGGTTGCTTGTTGATATGCTTGAGTATTGAAATCTTCATGTCAAAACTAGACTATTGCTTTGAATCATATAAAAGTCCAAATGTCCATGCTACAAATAAAAGATTATGTGATGAACATGTTAGGCAGCATTCCACATCAAAATTCTGTTTTTATCATATACCTACTCGAGGACGAGCAGGAATTAAGCTTGGGGATGTTGATACGTCTCCAACGTATCTATAATTTTTGATTGTTCCATGCTGTTATATTATCAATCTTGGATGTTTTACAATCATTTTATAGCAACTTTATATCATTTTTTTGGACTAGCCTATTGACATAGTGCCCAGTGCCATGTGTTGTTTTTTGCTTGTTTTTTACTTCACAATGTTCAAGTGTGTTGGATGTAGCTAATATTCGAGTGTGTTTCATGAATGGATCAATGATTGAGCATGATGGGCTAGGGATAACTTTCTTTAGTGTTGATATTTTGAAAGACATGGTTGCTTATTGACAATGTTCAAGAAATCGTTAACTGGTAGCTGCTCGGTCGGTTTAGGAGTAGTGATTAATCGGTGAATCGGCCTATTAACTGGATTAATTGGTCAACCATTAATTGGTATATTGAATAGGAACTTGCCAATATATATCTAGATTTCTTTATGTGTTATACCGTACTCTCATGCTCCCAGCTATGTAGTATACCAAAACATGTCGCCGTACACATATGAAAAGCATAGAGAGGAGGTAAACTTATTAAAATCCTAGCTATTAGGAGGAGGATGGGGCTGGAAGGGGTTACGGGCCAAAAATTTGGGATTTGTTTGCACACCCGATAATGGGCCAGCAGGAATTAATCGACCTAACAACTGATTAATCGGTCTAACTGGCCAATTAATCGGCCTGACAAGTTAACACGATGAATAGGTGTTATTCGATTCGGCCATGTTATGAGTAGCGATTAACTGGCCCGTTAACTGATTAATCGGGTGAATTCTTGAACAGTGCTTATTGATATGCTTGAGTATTGAAGTTATCATGTCAAATATAGATATTGCTTTGAACCATCTAAAAGTCCAAATGTCCATGCTACAAAAAAGAAAAGAATATGTGATGAACATGTTAGGCAGCATTCCACATCAAAAATTCTGTTTTTATCATTTACCTACTTGGGGACGAGTAGGAATTAAGCTTGGGGATGCTGATACGTCTCCAACATATCTATAATTTTTTATTGTTCCATGCTGTTATATTATCATTCTTGGATGTTTTACAATCATTTTATAGCAACTTTGTATCATTTTTGGGACTAACCTATTGACACAGTGCCCAGTGCCAGTTGCTGTTTTTTGCTTATTTTTTTACCTCGTAGAATATCAGTACCAAACAGAGTACAAATGCAGCGAAATTTTTTGGAGATTATTTTGGACCAGAAGACACCTTGGGGGCCAAGAAAGCACCTGGGAGGAGGCCCATGGGGACCAGAAGACACCAGGGTGCGCCCAGGAGCCCAGGCGCGCCCTGGTGGGTTATGGGGCCCATGGGGGTCTCCTGCACCGCCTCGTCACCCTGTAAATTCCCAAATATTCCAGAAACCCTAGGGGAGAAGACGAAACACAATTCCAGCCGCCGCAAGTTCAAGAACCACGAGATCCAATCTAACACCATCACGGAGGGGTTCATCATCCTCATTGGCGCCTCTCCGATGATGCGTGAGTAGTCCACCATAGACCTAAGGGTCCGTAGGCAGTAGCTAGATGGCTTCTTCTTTCTTTTTGATTCGCAATACAATGGTCTCTTGGAGATCTATTTGATGTAAACCTTTTTGCGGTGTGTTTGTTGGGATCCGATGAACTTTGAGTTTATGATCAGATCTATATCCATGAATATTATTTGAGTTTTCTTTGATCTCTTATATGCATGATTATTTATAGCCTCGTATTTCTTCTTCGAATCTTTGGTTTAGTTAGGCCAACTAGATCGATTTTTCTTGCCATGGGAAGAGGTGCTTTGTGATGGGTTCGATCTTGCGGTGTCCTCTCCCAGTGATAGAAGGGGCAGCAAGGCACACATGTATCATTGCTATTAAGGATAACAAGATGGGGCCTATTCCTACATGAATAGATCTTGTCTACATCATGTCATCATTCTTATTGCATTACTCCGTTTCTCCATGAACTTAATACACTAGATGCATGCTGGATAGCGGTCGATGTGTAGAGTAATAGTAGTAGATGCAGGCAGGAGTCGGTCTACTAATCTTGGACGTGATGCCTATATATTGATCATTGCCTTGGATATCATCATAATTATTCGATCTTCTATCAATTGCCCAATAGTAATCTGTTTACCCACCGTGTGCTATTTTCTCAAGAGAAGCCACTAGTGAAATCTACGGCCCCGGGTCTATCTTTTATCATATTGCTTTCTGATCTATTTTTCACCGCATTTATTTTCAGATCTATTATTCCAAAAACCTGAAAATACTTTGCTGCACTTTTTATTTGCATCTTTTATTTCACATTTTATTCATATCTATTTGTCCAAACACATACAAACTAATCTATCTTTTTACCGAGGAGGGATTGACAACCCCTCTTACGCATTGGGTTGCAAGGATTTGTTCTTTGTGTGCAGGTACCGTTTACATAGTGTTGCTTGGTTCTTATACTAGATTGATACCTTGGTTTCATAACTGAGGGAAATACCTACCGTAGCTGTACTGCATCATCCCTTCCTCTTTGGGGAAATACCGACGCAGTTTCAAGCTGCATCAGATGGCCATACGTAATCCATAGAGGAGTGCTTCATACTCGGCCTCATTGTTGGAGGAATCAAAGTGGATCTGAAGAACATAGCTGAGCCGATCACCCTTTGGGGACACCAAGACAACTCCAGCACCTAAACCATTCAACATCTTGGAACCGTCAAAGAACATGTTCCAGTGTTCCGGGTGACTCTGAGTCGACTGCTGCTGCTCTGTCCATTCGGCCAAGAAATCTGCTAATGCTTGGGATTTGATTGCTTTTTTGCCTCGAATTTGATGTCCAGGGGCAAGAGCTCAATAGCCCACTTTGCCACTCAACCAGTCGCATCCCGATTGTTCATGATCTCAGACAATGGGGCATCATTGACGAATGATATTGTGTGCTCTTGGAAGTAAAGAGCTACCTTCTTCGCAGTCAGGTAGATACCATAAACGAGCTTCTGATAATGAGGATACCTCTACTTGGATGGAGTCAGAACTTCAGAAATGTAGTAGACTGGATGCTGAACTTTGTAAGCTTTGCACTCTTCCTCCCGCTCCATGCTGAGGACGATGCTGGCAACTTGACCTATGGCCGCAATGTACAAAAGCAATGGCTCTTTGCTGTTCAAAGCTGCAAGCACCGGCTGGGTGGAAAGTAGGGCTTTCAGTTCAACAAACGCTGCCTGGTGTTCAGGAGTCCACTTGAACAAATCGGACTTCTTCATCAATCGGTACAGGGGCAGTGCATTCTCACCGAGGTGGGAGATGAATCGACTGAAGGCTGCAAGGCAACCTGTGAGCTTCTGCACGTCATGAAGGCATTCAGGGTGCTTCGTTCGGACTATCACACCAATCTTCTCAGGGTTGACATCTAATCCCCGTTCAGAAACGAGGAATCCAAGTAATTTACCCCCCGACACTCTGAAAATGCACTTCGCTGGATTCAGCTTGATTTCGTATCGTCGCAGGTTTGCGAAGGTCTCGGCGAGATCAGTCAGCAGGTCAGAACCTTTCTTGGACTTGACCACTATGTCGTCCATATAAGCCTCAATATTCTGACTGATCTGCTTCTACAAACACTTCTGAATCATGCACATGAAGGTAGCACCGACATTCTTGAGACCGAAAGGCATGGTGTTATAACATAAGCACCCGAAGGGGGTGATAAAAGCCGTTTTTATTTTATCTGGTCCGTACAGTCGGATCTGGTGGTACCAAGAGTACGCATCTAGAAAACACAGTCGCTCGCACCCCACGGTGGAATCTACGATCTGACCTATGCGGGGAGCGGGAAATGATCCTTAGGGCAGACCCGATTGATGTGCTTGAAATCAATGCACATCCGAAGAGATTTGTCTTTCTTAGGAACCATGACGACGTTGGCAATCCACTCGAAGTGGTACACCTCATGGATGAACTTGGCTGCCAGAAACCAAGCAATTTCCTCGCCGATAGCTTTTCTCTTCTCCGTGGCCGAACGACGGAGATGTTCCTTCACAGGCTTGGCCTTCGGGTCGATTCGCAAACGATGCTAAGCCAGCTTCCTGGGTACACCCGGCATGTCTGTAGGATCAAAAGTATGTATAGAGGGGGGGATTAGACTACTTGACCAAATAAAAATATATAATTTTCCCAAAATTTAGTTTTAGTTTTCCACAGAGAGCATTTGGAGCTACTGATATGTTCATTTCGATGACACCGAAGCACACACAGAGCCTAAACACACAATTTCGGTTGGACCAAGTTGTGGTTCGGTGGCTTCGAGATGATAGGGTTTCACAGAAACTTTACTTTTGGTCTCACCGATCAGTACGTTTCGGTGGAATCGAGTTGTACTTGTGCAATGGCCAGGGCCAATCGGTGGGACCGAAAATTTCATTTCGTTTGGTCTGAGATGAGTTCGGCGGAAACCTAACCCTAAATTTTTTCTTTGAATCTATTCTAACGAATTTGTTTAGTAGATGGATCAATCTCAAACGTGGCAAGATACTAGGCAGAATCCTTGTGCATTGAATCGGAAGGGGAAAGCACGAGGAGATCGAATATCACCCTAACTCGGTGACGATTCTCTACGGCGACAACGGCGGAGTGGATTCCTGCGGCGATGACGCATAGGAGATGAAGGCGATGATTGGGAGACCAAGGGGGCGGCAGCAATGGTGCGCGGATTCGAAACGTTTGAAGAAATTTTCAACCGTACGGGCCACTGGAATATATCCCCATGTGCTGACGGTGGCACCGAGTGGAACAAATCGGTGGCACCGAGATGTGAAACTATGTGCAGTTACAGCAAATTGGTGGTAACGAGTCGGTCTAATCAGTAGCACCGAGATTAAAACCTAGATCAATCTAATGCTTTCGGTGTGACCGAGTTTGAGTGAATTGATCTGACCGAAATGCAGTAGAAGGTTTTGGAAGGCAGCCCTTGATGGATCGGTGGCTCCGAGTGCTCCTCACTCGGAGGGTCCGAAAAGAACTTGTTCAATTTTTGTGATATAGCATGAATAGAATTTGAGACAAGAAGAGCATAGATAGCTAGAGAAAGTTCTTAGGCATTCTTGTACATCCACTTGGCCAATGAAAACCAAAAAAATCAAAACAACAAATGGATGTCCTCGAATGGAGAAAATATGCAACCAACATGCTCACACAATAAGATAGCAAATGAAATATGTGTCAAAGCATGCACAACCAATTCTAGCATCTATCAAGCAATTGGCGATGACTAGGTCATCTATATATGAGTATATTGACTTAGGAGTCAAATGAGAACATTTGATCATAGGTCACACTCACCGTTTAAGCACAAGTGGGGTTACCACTTTTACATAAAGCATTAATGTGTTCACATCATTAGAGTTCCTTTAGCTCAATTTCTTAGAGCAAAGCTCCCCCTAGATGTGATATCCCCCCAAAGAGGGATGAACTAACCTTGGGTTTTGTCGCTGATGACTTCATGTAGATCGTGAAGATGTGGATGCTCTTTGTTGATGTAGATCATTTGGAGCAATCCTTTGGAGTGTTGCACTTTCAATACCTACATGGGTTAGTCCCACAAGGAACATACAAGAATATCCATAGACATAGAGTGAATTGCACAAATGATGATGTCCATGAAAGCATTAGGTTACCTTATCCCTTGTCTTACCAACAAGAGGGTTTGTGACTCCATGAACTAGTGGAAGATATGAAAGTTGATTGCATAAGTCCTTGCCATAATGAATATGAGTGAAGTATGTTGGCGGAGTCGCCCTCAAGAACAATCTAGTTCTTCTTCTTTGGGACCCACATCAGCTTGATGGGAATCCTTGGAGTTGTAGTTGTACTTGATGAAGTAGAGCTTGAAGTAGTCTTGGGAACCCACTTGACCATGGCCTTAGGAGCTTCTTCAAATGAGTCAATCTCTTCTTGAAGCTCGTCCTTGCCTTTTAGCTTGTGGTCTTGTGGTGGAAGATTACCTTGAGCTTGTGTTCCCTCAAAAGAAGTGGGGTCATACTTCTCTTGTTGAGGAACAAACTTCGTCTTGGGGTATTGATCTTCCTCCCAGTCAACTCCATTGGCATTGAACTTTCATTCAAAACCAACACCTTGATTCTTCCAGTGCCCTCCTTGCTTGCGTACAATTTCCTCAAATTGCTTACTCCTGGCAAGGCTCTTGTAAACACCTTTCTCTATAATTCCCTTCAATAAGCTATTTTCTTGCTCAAGTGTAACTTGGCTAAGAGAATCATTAGTGGAATCAAGAGAACTAATAGAAGCAACAATATTGGATTTAGCATGGTTATTGTTACTACTAGAAGAAGAATATTTCTTGCTCTTGTTGCCAGATTTTACTTGTGGCATATAGGTAGACAAGAGGAGACGTTTGGCAATGTAAGAAGAACTCTTCTTTCGAAGATCATCATTGATAGCTTTTAGGAACTCATGCTCTTGCTCTAAATTTAGCTTCTCGAAGCGTAGCTTCTCATGAGTCCTTAGGAGCTCTCTATGATCCTCTTGAGCCATTTCATGAGCTAACTTAAGTGTGTTTAGTTCTTTAGTTAGACGCTCAATCTCCTTCTTATCATTGTCATTCGTTTCATCTTGATTAGCATGATTACTAGCAAGTTCATCATAGTTTTTATCACTAGTTTTGTCAACAAGTAAATCATCATCACCTAGCAAATCATCTTCATCACTATCAAAATCAAGATAGTCGGGGTGTGATACCTTGGGGCCTTTAGCCATGAAGCATCTTCCAATTCCTTCATTTGGTGAATCAAATATGTCGTAGGAGTTGGATGACACTAGTGCAAGACCGGCAACACCTTCATCTTGAGTATAGTCGGAGTCGGAGTGATAGCTTCTCTCGGAGTAGTTGTCGAAGTCGGAACTGGACACCCATTCACCAACATGAGCTTGATGTCTTCGTCTTGTGTACCTTCTTGATGACTTGTCCTTCCTTTCCGAATATTTGCTTCTTCGAGAGGGTCTTCTTTCATAACGATCATCTCTACTCCTTCTCTCTCTTGGAGGTGATTCATCTCTTCTACTTCTTCTTTTTGGTGAGTCTTCTATTTTCTTGTAGGGAGCCGTACACTCATTGGAGTAGTGTCCGGGTCTCCCACAATTGTAGCAACTACGATCACGACTAGAAGATCTTTTGTCATTGTACAACCTTGACTTGGAGCTTCTCTCTTTGCTTCTAGTCTTGTAGAAATTGTTGAAGTTCTTCACCATTAAGCTCAATTCTTCATTGGACACTTGCTTCTCACTTGATGTTGTAGGAGCATCACTTGAAGCTTTGTAAGCAACACTTGACTTGTTGTGGAGCTCTTCCTTATCCTTGAGTGACATCTCATGAGCAACAATTCTACCAATGACTTCCGTGGGCTTGAGATCTTTGTAATTGCGCATCATTTGGATCAATATGCACACGGTATCATATTTGCCATCCAAGGCTCTAAGGATCTTCTTAATGATGAATTTGTCAGTCATCTCTTCACTTCCTAAGCCGACAATCTCATTTGTGATGAGAGCAAGCCTAGAGTACATTTCGGCGACTCCTTCACCATCCTTCATGTTAAACTTGTCAAGTTGACTTTGAAGCACATCCAACTTGGATTCCTTGATGGACTCGATACCTTCGTGCATATCAACCAAAGTATCCCAAATCTCCTTTGCATTCTCAAGGCGACTAATTTTGTTGAATTCTTCGGGGCACAATCCATTGAAGAGAATATCGCAAGCTTGAGCATTGTATTGCAACATCTTCAATTCTTCCACGGTCGCTTCATGATCTAGTTCTTTACCATCTTCAAAGAATTTACCTTGCAAGCCAACACGCACAATAGCCAAACGGCGGGATTATGACCAAGAATATGCATTTTCATCTTATGCTTCCAAATAGCAAAATTTCTACCATCAAAATAAGGACCTCTACGGTGATAGTTACCCTTGCTAGACGCCATACTCTCCTAGGTTGTGAAACCAAGGCTATGATCACCAAAGCTATGGAAATCAAGGCTAATGGAGACCAAAGCTCTGATACCACTTGTAGGATCGAAAGTATGTCTAGAGGGGGGATTAGACTACTTGACCAAATAAAAATCTATCCTTTTCCCAATTTTAGTTGTGGGCAGATTTTAGCAATTAGCACAAGTCAAGCAATCAACCTACACATGCAATTCTAAGAGTATAGAAGTGGAATGTAAAACATTGCATATGAAGGTAAAGGGAAGGGTTTGGAGAAGGCAAACACAATGGAGACACGGAGATTTTTGGCGTGGTTCCGATAGGTGCTGCTATCGTACGTCCACGTTGATGGAGACTTCAACCCTTGAAGGGTAACGGTTGCGCGAGTCCACGGAGGGCTCTACCCATGAAGGGTCCACGAAGAAGCAACCTTGTCTATCCCACCATGGTCATCGTCCATGAAGGACTTGCCTCACTTGAGTAGATCTTCACGAAGTAGGTGATCTCCTTGCCCTTACAAACTTCTTGGTTCAACTCCACATCATTTCGGAGGCTCCCAAGCGACACCTAACCAATCTAGGAGACACCACTCTCCAAAAGGTAATAGACAGTGTGTAGATGATGAACTCCTTGCTCTTGTGCTTCAAATGATAGTCTCCCCAACACTCAACTCTCTCTCACAGATTTGGCTATGGTGGAAGAAGAATTTGAGTGGAAAGGAACTTGGGGAAGGCTAGAAATCAAGGTTCAAATGGTAGGAATGGAATCTCTTGATCTCAACACATGAGTAGGTGGTTTTCTCTCAGAAAATGAATGGTCGAAGTGTAGGCACGTTCTGATGGCTCTCTCTCTCTAATGGAGAAGGGGGTGGAGGGGTATATATAGCCTCCACACAAAATCCAACCGTTACACACTTTTGACTCATCTCGGTGGCACCGATTAGGAAACTCGATGGCACCGATCTGTTCAAAAATATGAACGTTAGGAATCTCTGTGGAACCGACTGGAACAACTCGGTGGGACCAATGTGCTAGGGCTTAGGGCAAACCTCGTTTCGGTGGCACCGATTGCATCAACTCGGTGAGACCGAAGTGAAGCAATAAGGCAACAGAGAGTTGGCAAGACATCTCGGTGAGACTGATTGCAATTCTCGGTGAGATCGAAATAATTGCAACAAGTAACACAGAGTTGGCAAGGCCATCTCGGTGAGACCGAGATCTGTATCAGTGTGACCGAATTGTTAGGGTTTCTGGTAGTGGTTATGTCAAATGAACTCGGTGGCTTCGGATAGAAAGAATCGGTGGGGTCGAGTTGGAGTTTAGGGTTTGGACATATTTGGATGGAGAAAGTGGCTGAGGGTTTTGGAGCAATATCACTAAGCACTTTGAGCAAGTAGACCATTAAGCAACACCTCATCCCCTTTTAATAGTATTGGCTTTCCTATGGACTCAATGTGATCTTGGATCACTTAAATTGAAATGAAGAGTCTTGAGCTTTTGCCAATCTTTGTCCTTAGCATTTTGAGGGGTCCACATCTCTAGTCCATGCCATGCCAATCATTGAACATCCTGTAATATTTATCTTGAATAGATATTAGTTCAACGAGCTATATGTTGTTATGAATTACCAAAACCACCCGGGAATTAGTTGCACTTTCAATGTCAGAAGGCTTCTATGTGAATATGTCCCAGTTCTCACGGAGGAACTGGATAAGCTCGGTTTCCTATTTGCTGTCGAGTGTTGTTGATACATTGGTGGGTGCGGCACTAGGATCTTCCGGATGAATGTGCTCTGGCTTTGTCTCGCCGGCCGACTGAAAAGCGGACTCTACAGTCGGTTTTTTTAACGTAGTAGATCACTCAGATCAGCATTTTTCTTGTACTCTTCTAGTTCAACAATAGCCATCTGTTCGTCTGCAATCCTGGATCCTTGCTGCAAATATTCCTCAGCATGTTGTCTACTGCCAGTGACAGTGATCACGCCTTTCAGGCCAGGAATCTTAAGCTTGAGGTACACATAACATGCACGGGCCATGAAGCGTGCATAAGCCGGCCAACCAAGAATGGCATGATAGGCACTGCGGAAGTCGACTACTTTGAAGGTCAGCTTCTCCTTTTGAAAGTTCTTTTCATCTCCAAAGACCACATCCAGGGCGATCTGCCCGAGTGACTTTGCCTTCTTCCCGGGGATTACCCCGTGGAATTGCATGCTACTCTCACTGAGGCGGGACATCTGGATGCCCATTCCCTTCAGGGTTTCAGCGTAGAGTATGTTCAATCCGCTACCGCCATCCATGAGAACCTTGCACAGCCAAGTGCCCCCACTACGGGATCAACCACCATCGCCTGCTGCCCAGGGGTGGCGATGTAGGCAGGGTGATCCGACTGATCAAAAGTGATCGATGTCTTTGACCGATTCAGGAACTTCGTTGTCGCTGGCATGGCCATGTTTACTTCTCGATTGATAACTTTCAGTTGACTTTTGCTCTCTACATCAACAAATATCACCAAGGTCGCATTGACGTTAGGATAAGCTTCTGTCTTGTCTCCATCACCAGTGTTGTCTAGACTCTTATCACTCGACCGACCCTCCTGAAGTTGCTGCATGAGCAATCTGCACTGCCGTGTTGTATGTTTGAGCAACATCAAGTTACCCTCTTCATCTTTCTTAGTATGAATATGGCATGGATGATCAAGGACTTCATGACCCAACTGATCTTTCTTCTTCTTTGCGATCCACTTCTCCTTAGCCTTTCCCTTGTTCTTGGCCTGCCCGGCCAAAGCCGCGGCCTCGGCCTGAGCTAAAACCTCAGCCTTGCACTTCTGCTTCCGACTGGGATTATAGTTTCTAGGACAGGGTTCACCGCCTTCCCTTTTCCATTGCGGAGGCGGTCTTCTTCTTCACCATTGGCATACTGAGTGGCGATCTCCATCATCCGACTCAGAGATAGGGGCTCCGACTGACCAAATTTCAGGATGAGTTCCTGATATCTGACCCTTGCCTTGAGAGCGCAGACATCTCGATGATCGGTGACGTTCTCCACCACATGATGCAGTGTGGTCCAACGCTGAATGTATTCCATCAAAGTTTCATTCAGTTTCTGAACGCAGTGCTGTAGTTCAGTCAAACCAGCGGACCGCTTACACGTGCCTTCGAATGTTTTGATGAACACTCGAGCCAGATCCTCCCAGCAATAGATGCCGGCGGGAGGGAGCTGGTTGAGCCAGGCCCGGGCCGACCCTTCCAGCATCAAAGGGAGATGCTTCATAGCTACATAATCATTGCCTCCCCCAATCTGCATAGCCACTCGGAAATCTTCAAGCCACGTCTTTGGTTTGGACTCACCATTGAACTTACTTATCCCTGCAGCCAAGCTGAAGTTTGGGGGGGGGGGATCTTGCTACTTGTGAGCTGTGTTGTGATTTCTAGAAGAGGAGGGGATGATGCAGTACAGTAGAGATAAGTATTTCCCTCAGTTATGAAACCAAGGTTATCAATCCAGTAGAAGAACCAAGCAACACTATGTAAACAACACCTACACACAAACAACAAATACTTGCAACCCAACACGTAGAGGGGTTGTCAATCCCTCAACAGTTACGAGAAAGATTAAATAATACATGATTTGATAGATAGATCTAACTAAAATACAAAATAAAATAAATAAAGGAAAATTGCAGCAAGGTATTTTTAGGATTTTTATATGATAAAAGATAGACCTCGGGGCCATAGTTTTCACTAGAGGCTTCTCTCGAGAAAATAGCATACGGTGGGTAGACAAATTACTGTTGAGCAATTGATAGAAAAGCAAATAATTATGATGATATCCAAGGAAATGATCAAACATATAGGAATCACGTCCAGGATTAGTAGACTGACTCCTGCTTGCATCTACTACTATTACTCCACACATCAACCGCTATCCAGCATGCATCTAGTGTATTAAGTTCATGAAAAAATGGAGTAATGTATTAGGCAAGATGACATGATGTAGACAAGATAAACTCACGTATGAATAAACCCCGTCTTTTTACCCTTAATAGCAACGATACATGTGTGTCATGTCTCTTTCTATCACTGAGATTGAGCACCGCAAGATTGAACCCATTACAAAGCACCTCTTCCCATGGCAAGATAAATCAATCTAGTTGGCCAAACCAAACCAATAAATCAGAGAAGAAATACAAAGTTATATTAATCATGCATAAAAGAGTTCAGAGAAAACTCAAATAATATTCATAGATAGATCCGATCATAAACTCACAATTCATCGGATCTCAACAAACACACCACAAAAAGTCATTACACCAAATAGATCTCCAAGAACACCGAGGTGAACATTGTATTGAAGATCAAAAGGAGAGAATAAGCCATCTAGCTACTAACTATGGACCCGTAGGTCTGTGGTAAACTACTCACGCATCATCGGAGGGGCAGCAAGCTTCATGAAGAACCCCTCCGTGATCGATTCCCCCTCCGATCGAGTGCCAGAAAAGGTCCCCATATGGGATCTCTTGAGAACAAAGGCTTCCGGCGGTGGAAAAAGTATTTTGTGGACTCCCCTGTTGGTTTCCTGATTTATGGGTATTTATAGAGGCGGAGTTAGGTCAAACGGAGCCACATGGGCCCCACAACCCATCATGGCGCGCGTGCCCCCTGGGCGCGCCCTGGTGGGTTGTGGGCCCATGCTCCCACGTCTGGTCTTCTCCTGAAACTTCTAGTGTCCCTTATGTCCAGAAAAAATCTCCAAAAAGTTTTGTGGCATTTGGACTTCGTTTGGTACTGATATTCTATGAAACCAAAAACAAGCAAAAAAATATTAACTGGCACTGGGCACTAAGTTAAATAGGTTAGTCCCAGAAAATGATATAAAGTTGCCTGCAAATGTATATAAAACATCCAAGATTGATACTTTAATAGCATGGAACAATAAAAAATTATAGATACGTTGGAGACTTATCAGATCTCTGCGGCTCTGATAGCCCTGCCGAAACACTCTGGGCCGGAAATGAAGGTTCCGCTCCTACTCGGTTGATCTCAGTCCAAGTTCTCTCCGTGAGCCCGGCCTCTATCCACCAAGTTCTGAACAAGAACTGATCTCGCGTTGAACTTCAGGTCATGGTGGTCGACTAGTTCTCTCTGGCGATAACCGTCACCGTGGCGGGGAGGACTGGTCCTCCGGTCATTGCCGTATGGATGCTTGTCATCATACGGCTGGGGCGCGTATGAGCCATCCCGAGGAGGGGGCGCCGGCATGCGGCGATAATCATCATGACGCCGCGGAGGCGTGACCCGATCGCGACCTTGTTCCGAATACTAATCCCGGTGGCGATCACGATCGTCTCGCCGCTGAGGTGATTGTCTATTTCTCCTCGGGACACCCGGGCTGTGAGCTAGTACATCTCTAACGTATATATAATTTTTGATTGTTTCATGCTGTTATATTATCAATCTTGGATGTTTTATATTCATTTACTAGCAACTTTATATCATTTTTTGGGACTAACCTATTGACATAGTGCCTAGTGCCAGTTGCTGTTTTTTGCTTGTTTTTTTACTTCACAGAGTATCCATATCAAACGAAGTCCAAATGCCACGAAACTTTTTGGAGATTTTTTTTTCTGGACAGAAGACAACTTGGGAGCCAAGGAAGTGCACGAGGGGAGGCCCGTGGGGCCCACAACGCACCAGGGCGCGCCAAAGGCCCCTGGCATGCCCTGGTGGGTAGTGGGGCCCATGGGTGGCCTCTCCACCGACTATCAGCTCTATAAATACCCAGATATTCCAGAAACCCCAGGGGAGTCGACGAAAAACAATTCCAGCCGCCGCAAGTTCCAGAACCACGAGATCCAATCTAGAGCCCTTTCCGGCACCTTGCCGGAGGGGGAAACAATCACGGAGGGGTTCATCATCCTCATTGGTGCTCCTCCGATGATGCGTGAGTAGTTTATCACAGACCTACAAGTCCGTAGGCAGTAGCTAGATGGCTTCCTCTCTCTCATTGATCTTCAATACAATGTTCTCCTCGATGTTCTTAGAGATCTATTTGATGTAATGACTTTTTGCGGTGTGTTTATTTGGATCCGATGAATTGCGAGTTCATGATCAGTTCTATTTATGAATATCATTGGAGTCTTCTCTGAACTATTTTATGCATGATCTTTATAGCCTCGTATTTATTTTCTGAAACTTTGGTTTGGTTTGGCCAACTAGATTGATGTTTCTTGCAATGGAAAGAGGTGCTTTGTGATGGGTTCGATCTTGCGATGCTCAATCTTAGTGACAGAAGGAGAAGTGACACGCATGCATCGTTGCCATTAAGGATAAAAAGATGGGGTCTATTCCTACATGAATAGATCTTGTCTACATCATGTCATCATTCTTATTGCATTACTCCATTTTTCCAGGAACTTAATACACTAGATGCATGTTGGATAGCGGTCGATGTGTGGAGTAATAGTAGTAGATGCAGGCAGGAGTCGGTCTACTAATCTTGGACATGATGCGTATATACATGATCATTGCCTTGGATATCGTCATGATTATTTGCTTTTCTATCAATTGCCCAACAGTAATTTCTTTACCCACCGTATACTATTTTCTCGAGAGAAGCCACTAGTGAAATCTACGGCCCTCGGGTCTATTTCCTATCATAATATTTTCAGATCTATTATACCAAAAACCCAAAAATACCTTGCTGCACCAAGGAGGAATTGACAACCCCTCTTACGCGTTGGGTTGCAAGTATTTGTTATTTGAGTGCAGGTGCTGTTTACATAGTGTTGCTTGGTTCTCCTACTGGATTGATAACCTTGGTTTCATAACTGAGGGAAATACTTACCGTTGCTGTGCTGCATCATCCTCTCCTCTTCGGGGAAAAGCCAACATAGATACAAGCAATCATGAGCCGACTGGACGGTGTCAGCCCAGACGGATCTGTTGTGAATCCTATTGCGCGATTGGGAAACAACTGAGTTCTCCTCCTCGGCCGCCTTGAGCAAGGCTCGAATCTGCCTGAGGCCTTGTCCTGCCTCTAACCACGATGGTTGGATAGAATCTGCTATCCGACTCGCTGCCGCCAGATTCTCAATGGGGGTGTGGAATACTTGGTAGTTTGATACGTCGATTTTGCATCATGTTTTCCTACTGTTATTTATAATGTTTTTATGCATAGTAATGCTTTATGGATTAATTCTAATGCCTTTTCTCTCATAATATGCAAGGTTTACACAAAGAGGGAGAATGCCGGCAGCTGGAATTCTGGACCTGAACAAGCTACATCAGAGTTACCTATTCTGCACATCTCCAAATGAGCTGAAAATTTACGGAGAATTATTTTGGAATATAAAAAAATACTGGAGCAAATAACTACCGGAGGGGGCCACCTGGTGAGCACAAGACACCAGGGCACGCCAGGCCCCCCAGGCGCGCCCTGGTGGGTTGTGCTCAACCCAGCCCACCTCCGGTGCCCATCTTCTGGTACATAGGTCATTTTGACCAAGAAAAATCAGGAGGGGACTTTCGGGACGAAGCGCCGCCGTCTCGAGGCGGAACTTGGGCAGGAGCACTTTTGCCCTCCGGCGGAGCGATTCCGTCAGGGGAACTTCCCTCCCGGAGGGGGAAATCGAAGCCATCGTCATCACCAACAACCCTCTCATCTTTGGGAGGGCAATCTCCATCATCATCTTCAACAGCACCATCTCCTCTCAAACCCTAGTTCATCTCTTATGTTCAATCTTTGTACCGGAACCTCAGATTGGTACCTGTGGGTGACTAGTAGTGTTGATTACATCTCGTAGTTGATTACTATATGGTTTATTTGGTGGAAGATTATATGTTCAGATCCATTATGCTATTTAATACCCCTCTGATCTTGAGCATGATTATCATTTGTGAGTAGTTACTTTTGTTCTTGAGGTCACGGGAGAAGTCATGTTGCAAGTAATCATGTGAACTTGATATGTGTTTGATATTTTGATGATACGTATGTTGTGATTCCCTTAGTGATGTCATGTGAACGTCGACTACATGGGGAATGCATTGTGGAGTAGTTATTAGATGATGGGTTGCTAGAGTGATAGAAGCTTAAACCCTAGTTTATGCGCTACTTCGTAAGGGACCGATTTGGATCCAAAAGTTTAATGCTATGGTTAGATTTTATCTTAATACTTTTCTCATAGTTGCGGATGCTTGCGAGGGGGTTAATCATAAGTAGGAGGTTTTTTCAAGTAAGAACAGCACCTAAGCACCGGTCCACCCACATATCAAATTATCAAAGTAGCGAACACGAATCAAACCAACATGATGAAAGTGACATGGTGAAATTCCCGTGTACCCTCAAGAATGCTTTGCTTATCATAAGAGACCGTTTTGGCATGTCCTTTGCCACAAAAGGATTGGGCTACCTTGCTGCACTTTATTTACCATTACCGTTACTTGTCCGTTACAAATTATCTTGCTATCAAATTACCTGTTACCGACTATTTCAGTGCTTGCAGAAAATACCTTGCTGAAAACCACTTGTCGTTTCCTTCTTCTCCTCGTTGGGTTCGACACTCTTACTTATCGAAAGGACTACGATTGATCCCCTATACTTGTGGGTCATCAAGACTCTTTTCTGGTGCCATTTCCGGGGAGTCAAGTGCTCTTGGTAAGTGGAAATTGGTAAGGAAAAATTATTACTGCATGCTGAAATTTATTGTCACTTGTTACTATGGAGAACCATCCTTTGACTGGTTTGTTCGGGGTATCTTCACCCCAACCGGAAGCACAATTAGTTGCCCCTCAACCTACTGCACCTACTGAAAATATTGGTTATGGAATTCCTTCGGGTATGATAGAACAACTGCTAGCTAATCCTTATGCAGGAGATGGAACCGAACATCCTGATATGCACTTGATCTATGTGGATGAAATTTGTGGATTATTTAAGCTTGCAGGTTTATCCGGAGATGAAGGTAAGAAGAAGGTTTTCCCTTTATCTTTGAAGGGAAAAGCATTGACATGGTATAGGCCATGCGATGATATTGGATCTTGGAACTGGAATCGATTGAAATTGGAATTTCACCAAAAAAAATTATCCTATGCATCTAGTTCATCGTGACCGGAATTATATATATAATTTTTAGCCTCGTGAAGGAGAAAGTATCGCTCTAGCTTGGGGGAGGCTTAAGTCAATGTTATATTCATGCCCCAATCATGAGCTCTCTAGAGAAATTATTATTCAGAATTTTATGCTCGGCTTTCTCATGATGATCGATCCATGCTCGATACTTCTTGTACTGGTTCTTTTATGAAGAAGACTATTGAATTCAGGTGGAATCTTTTAGAAAGAATTAAACGCAACTCTGAAGATTGGGAACTCGACGAAGGTAAAGAGTCAGGTATGAAGCTTGAATTTGATTGTGTTAAATCTTTTATGAATACCGATGCTTTTCACAAGTTTAGCACTAAATATGGACTTGACTCTGAGATAGTAGCCTCTTTTTGTGAATCTTTTGCTACTCATGTTGATCTCCCTAAGGAGAAGTGGTTTAAATATCATCCCCCTATTAAAGAAGAAATTAAAGAACCGGTCATAGTTAAAGATGAAACTATTATTTACAATGTTGATCCAGTTGTGCCTACTGCTTATATTGAAAAACCACCTTTCCCTGTTAGGATAAAGAAACATGCTAAGGTTTCAACTATGGTTCGCAAAAGTAATATTAAAGCACCTAAACCTACTGAGCAAATTAAAGTAGAACCTAGTGTTGCTATGGTTAAAGATCTCCTGGTAGAAAATATTGATGGGCATGTTATTTACTTCTGTGATGAAGCTGCTAGAATTGCTAAACCTGATGAAAAAGATAAACATAGACCTGTTGTTGGCATGCCTGTTGTCTCAGTTAAAATAGGAGACCATTGTTATCATGGTTTATGTGACTTAGGTGCTAGCGTGAGTGCTATTCCTTTTACCTTATACCAAGAAATTATGAATGACATAGCACCCGCTGAAATAGAAGACATAGATGTTACTATTAAACTTGCTAATAGAGACACCATCACACCACTTGGGATTGTCAGAGATGTTGAAGTCTTGTGTGGGAAAATAAAATACCCTACTGATTTTCTAGTTCTTGGTTCCCCACAAGACGATTTTTGTCCCATTATCTTTGGTAGACCTTTCTTGAACACCGTTAATGCTAAAATAGATTGTGAAAAACAAACTGTCGGTGTTAGTTTTGGTGATGAGTCTCAAGAGTTTAATTTCTCCAAGTTTAGTAGACAACCTCATAAGAAAGAATTACCTAGTAAGGATGAAATAATTGGTTTTGCTTCTATTGCCGTGCCTCCTACTGATCCACTAGAACAATATTTGCTAGACCACAAAAATGATATGCATATGCATGAAAGAAATGAAATAGATAAAATTTTCTTTGAACAACGACCTCTGCTCAAACACAATTTGCCTATTGAAACTCTTGGAGGTCCTCCTCCATCTAAAGGTGATCCTGTGTTTGAATTAAAACAATTGCCTGACACTTTGAAATATGCTTATCTCGATGAGAAAAAGATATATCATGTTATTATTAGTGCTAACCTTTTAGAACATGAAGAAGAAAGATTATTGAAAATTCTGAAGAAGCACCGTGCTGCCATTGGATATACTCACGATGATCTTAAGGGCATTAGTCCCACTCTCTGCCAGCACAAGATTAATATGGAACCTGATGCTAAACCCGTTGTTGATCATCAACGATGTTTGAATCCTAAGATGAATGAAGTGGTAAGAACTGAAATATTAAAGCTTCTGGAAGCAGGTATAATCTATCCCATAGCTGATAGTAGATGGGTAAGTCCCATTCATTGTGTCCCTAAGAAGGGAGGTATTACTGTTGTTCCTAATGATAAAAATGAACTTATTCCACAAAGAATTGTTACTGGCCATAGAATGGTAATTGATTTTAGAAAATTAAATAAAGCAACTAGAAACGATCATTACCCTTTGCCTTTTATTGATCAAATGTTGGAAAGATTATCTAAGAACACACACTTTTGTTTTCTTGATGGATATTGTGGTTTTTTTCTCAAATACCTGTTTCACAACCTGATCAAGACAAAACCACCTTTACTTGCCCTTTTGGAACTTATGCTTATAGACGTATGCATTTTGGTTTATGCAATGCACCTTTTACCTTTCAAAGATGTATGACTGCTATATTCTCTGATTTTTATGAAAAGATTGTTGAGGTTTTCATGGATGACTTTTCTGTTTATGGAACTTCTTTTGATGATTGCTTGAGCAACCTTGATCGAGTTTTGCAGAGATGTGAGTGATGGAAATATGCCCTAGAGGCAATAATAAAGTTGTTATTATTATATTTCCTTATTCATGATAAAGGTTTATTATTCATGCTCGAATTGTATTGATCGGAAACTTAAATACATGTGTGGATACATAAACAAATACCGTGTCCCTAGTGAGCCTCTACTAGACTAGCTCATTGATCAAAGATGGTTAAGGTTTCCTAACCATGGACATGTGTTGTCACTTGATGACGGGATCACATCATTAGGAGAATGATGTGATGGATAAGACCCATCTGTTAGCTTAGCATATGATCATTCAGTTTATTGCTACTACTTTCTTTCTTAATGTCAAATACATATTCCTTCGACCATGAGATCATGCAACTCCCGGATACCGAAGGAATACCTTGTGTGCTATCAAATGTCACAACGTAACTGGGTGATCATAAAGATGCTCTACAGGTATCTTCGAAGGTGTCTGTTGAGTTGGCATGGATCGATATTGGGATTTGTCACTCCGTGTATCGGAGAGGTATCTCTGGGCCCTCTCGGTAATGCACATCACAAGAAGCTTGCAAGCAAAGCGACTAAGGAGTTAGTTACGAGATGATGTATCACGGAACTAGTAAAGAGACTTGCCGGTAATGAGATTGAACTAGGTATGAAGATACCGATGATCGAATCTCGGGCAAGTAACATACCGACAGACAAAGGGAATTACGTATGTTGTCATAAAGGTTTGACCAATAAAGATCTTCATAGAATATGTAGGAACCAATATGGGCATCCAGGTCCCGCTATTGGTTATTGACCGGAGAGGTGTCTCGGCCATGTCTACATCATTCTCAAACCCGTAGGGTCCGCACGCTTAACGTTCGTTGACGATATAGTATTATATGAGTTATGTGAGTTGATGACCGAATGTTGTTTGGAGTCCCTGTCGGTGCAACAAACCTTCACGTATGTTGCCCGGACTGTACACAGGCTCAAGTGGCAGAAATGCAAACAACACCGAGCATTCAAGACAAAACCAAGCCAGAGAGATAGCCCTTTGAGGAATCAAGGGGCGGATCAAGAAGACCAATACAAGCCAAGACAGCAAGATATCACCAAGGAAAAGCCTCCCTTGCCAGGCAGGCGAGCCTGGTCAGGTCGAGGTCACCTCGAAGATAGGTCCCAAGACTTCCTCGGCAAGGATTGCCGGGGCCACTGGAGGCCTACATCCCCGCCAAGGCTCCACCGCTCCACCGCATCGCAACGCAAGTCATCCATCGGTGCGGTGTCGAGCCCCCAGATAACTAAGTGGCTGTCATTTGGCACGTGGCAGCCATTTAGGAGGAAGATCACCTCTATATGACACCCGTCCAGGGGCGTGTCAAGCAGACAGGTGAGAGATGACTAAAGCGGCGCGGCAGGCCTGCCGGGCCGCATCCACAGCGCAACACATGGCAGTGCATTTAATGCGCTTTGTCCTAACTACCATAGTTAGGTATGATAGCACTGTTAGCTATCCAATCGCTGGATAATGACTGTTCTGCCATTGTGGTAACCCCTTAGCCTATAAAAGGAGGACCGTTGCGACCTTAGAAAGGATTCAGACCCTTGTGTACTCATACGCGCGTAGCTGCTCTCCCCGAGGCGACCTTGCCGGGTCGAGCGCCGCGCATTCTTCACAGTCTCTCCATCAATCCACCAAAGCAGGAGTAGGGTTTTACGCTTCTTAGCGGCCCGAACCTGGGTAAAAACCACCAGCGTCCTCACTGTCGTGCTGTCCCATGGCCTCCGCTCTTTGTGCAATGCGTTCTCCCCCTTGCCGAACCACAAAGGGGCCAATGTCCCCATAGGTGGCCGTGTTCTACTACGACATCTTTGGCGCGCCAGGTAGGGGGCGCGCTTGTGCAAACCCGAGGTCGTAAACAGCGCGTCAGTCTTCATCATTGTTGGCTTCATCATCCATGGCGCCCAAGAAGTCCGGCGCAACTGCTCATCCTTCCACCTTGAAGGCCCCCTCGCATGCAGCCGCCGATGCTGTGGGGGCTGCAGCGGCGTCGAGGGACGCGGACGCCGTGGGGGACATGACCAGCGTAGGCGGCGCTGTCATCGTTCCCCCCGCGGTCGAGGTGGGAGCAGAAAACACTGGAGGAGGGCGGCAGCAATAGCACTCCGACAGCCGTTCTCCACAACGCATGGGTGGGAAGAACGTTCAGTCTCCACATCCCCACCGTGCCGAAGGACGGAACCACAGCGACAATGCTCGCTCTGGTGTGAACCGCGGCCCCCTGGCTATCCCTGCAACGGGCGCAACGGCGGGGCAAGCGCCTCCCCCGGGGCGGGGTAACCAAGATGAAGCGCCAGATGGGGCCGTCAACCCCCAGGCGCACCCTTCTCGCCATCGTACCGCCGTGGCGGCTAGCTCGCGGCGACGAGAGCATGGCGCCGCCGCCACTGGTACTGGCAGGAGCTGAGCGACGTCGCAGTCTGCATCATCGTCTATGCCGAGCACCACTTCGGAAGCCTTGGCTCGAGCCCAACTCCTGCTGAGATTCCCACTAGCGGCCGATCAAATGGATGAGTGGAGAGCCACCATCCAGAGATTGATTGGTTTTGCTGAAGCGGGAGGATCGCAGCGGGCGGATCCACCACGGCACCCGCAAGCGACAGCCACGGCCCGAGCTGCTGGCCGTGCTGAGGGAGCCACTCCAACGGTACAGTCCCCTCCGTGACAACCAGCGCAAGGACCACAACCAGAACCACGCAACCAGGAGCTCGACGAGGTATCGATGGCCTCGTCTGACCCTCGGGCCCGTCGAGATCAGCGGCAGGTCCTGGGGGATCGGTGGAGGGAAGACGCGCGTGTCACTATTGAACGACGCCGCGAAACCTGCCACCAATCCGACAGGCGCAATGGCCCAGACGTCGACGAACCCGTGCCCAGTGAGGGCGGATACCTACCTTTCGAGGTCGGGTGTCCTGCCTTCACTCGCGAGCTGCAGCAAGTCCGTTGGCCATCTGCTCGCATTTTCAAGCCAGAAATACCAGAAAAGTATGATGGAAGGCTGAACCCGGCAGAGTTCTTGAGCATCTACGCCATCGTTGTTCAAGCTGCCGGAGGAAGAGATGAGAAGGTGTTCGCCAATTACTTCCCTTTGGCGCTCAAGCCAAATGTGATGTCATGGCTGATGCACCTTCCGAGGAATTCCATCTCATCATGGGCTGACCTGTGCCATGAGTTTGTTGGCGCCTTCATGAGTGGCCATCAAGAACCAAGACGGCCGAGTGATCTGCAGCTCCTTCCACAAAAGGAAGGGGAGAGCTTGCGGAAGTACATGCAGAGGTTTAGCCGGGTGCACAGAAACATTCCAGACATCCACCTGACAGCTATGATTGCCGCGTTCCAGTCCAACATGCGCAACAGGAGGATACGTTCCAAGATGAATGTCCGGTTGCCCAAGACTATGAACGAGTTGTACACCCTGGCGGATAAGTGTGCCCGAACAAAGGAAGGGAGGTGGCTCCCCGGAGAAGAGGACGGCATCAAAGTCGACTCAGAGGATGACGACGATGCCGCTGACCCAAAGAGGAAGAACAAGAAACGCAATAAGAAGCGCAAGGAAAAGGCAGTATTGGCTGTTGAGGGCTCTGGCACTCCTAGTACCGGCAAGAAGGCCAAGACCGAACCCCCGGTAAGGAAGTTGCCGCGTGCACTGATTGCTGGGAAGCTGCGGTGGCCGAAAAAGCTAGGAAGGCTGACGGGCCATACTGCAAGATCCATCGGACCAAGGACCATGATCTCCAAGGGTGTCACCAAGTTGAGCAACTTGTCAAGAAGCAAAGAGCTGAGTACGAGAAGCGTGACAAGGAAAGAGACCAAGAAGGTGTTGGCGGGAAGGGCCGAGGCAGCAGAGGAGGCCGCCGCAACAAGGATCCCCAGCATCCAGAGAGGCATGCAAGGGGCCATGAGAAGAAAGAAGGCGAAGACGAAAGTGATGAAGGGGATGAAGAGGAAACCAGTGAGCAAGAGTTCCAGAAAGCCAATGAGGCCCTGTGCGTTGACAGAGGCGCATCTTTGCACTCCTCTCACCACTAGCTTAAAAAGTGGGCGCGTGGGGTCAATGCCATAGAGCCAGCAGTAGACTCTCGGAAACCGCTCAAATGGTCCCGCACGCCCATCATCTTCGACAAAGAGGATCACCCTGACTGCACCACCGCGTTAGGGTGCTTGCCATTGTTGGTTTCACCAACAATCCGCAACCTCAAGGTCACGAAGATGTTGGTTGACGGCGGGTCTGGGTTGAATCTGATTTCCCCCAAGGTGCTCAGCAAGCTTCAAATATCAGATGAAGAGCTCAAGATTACTGGCACTTTCCAAGGGATCAACCCCGGCAGGAGTCGTCCTAAGGGAAAGATCACACTGCCGGTGACGTTTGGAGGAGAATTGAACTACCCAACCAAGAAGGTTGTGTTTGATGTGGTTGATCTCCCCCTGCCGTACAATGGAATCCTTGGTCGTCCAGCCCTGGCAAAATTCATGGCGGCATCCCACTATGCCTACAACACACTGAAGATGCCAGGACCGATGGGCGTCATTTCCATTCCGTCAGACGAGAAGGACGCAATCATATGCGTGGATAAGATGTATCGAGACGCAGTCGCCGCTGAGGCCGCGGAAGCTGCAGCTTCCGCCAAGGAAAGTAAGAAAGGGAAGAAAGCTAGCAAGGATACCGGCAAGGAATTCGGGAAGCGCACCTCTTCGGAGTGTGTTGTACCTGTCGATGATTTGCCAGAGAGCTCCACTAGCAAGAAACCCAAGGCTGCCTCACCTGCGGTGAAGCAGGTCCCGGCAGGGCTGGATGACACTGGTGGTACGTTCACCATCAGCTCCACCCTTGATGACAAATAGCAAAGCGCGCTCGTTGCCTTCCTGCGGGCGAATAGATGTGTTTGCCTGACAACCATCTGACATCCCCAGTGTTCCCAGGGAGGTAATGGAGCACCACCTAGACGTCTGCCCTCACGCCCGGCCCGTCAAGCAGAGAGTCAGGAAGCATGCTTTGGAGCGGCAACAGTTCATTGCAGAGGAGATCAAGAAACTTGAAGCAGCTGGTTTGGTCAGAGGAGTGTTGCACCCAATATGGTTGGCGAACCTGGTAGTGGTACGCAAGGCGAACGGGAAATGGAGGCTTTGCATAGACTTCATGGATCTGAATAAGGCATGCCCGAAGGACACATTCCCCTTGCCGTGCATCGACCAGATCGTAGATTCCACTTTCGGGTGTGATCTGCTTTCTTTCTTGGATGCATACTCTGGGTACCATCAGATCTTCATGTCCAAGGAGGACGAGGAGAAGACCGCGTTCATAACCCTGTGTGGCACATACTGCTTCGTGCGGATGCCCTTCGGGTTGAAGGGCGCAGGATCCACTTTTGCAAGGGCAGTGCAAATTGGTTTTGAGTCTCAATTGCACAGGAATATTGAAGCTTACATGGATGTAGTAGTCAAGACCAAGGACAAGTCAACTCTCATTCAGGACTTGGAAGAGACCTTTGTGAATCTGCGCAAGATCAACTTGAAGTTAAACCCTGAGAAGTGTGTGTTTGGCGTTCCCTCCGGCAAGCTACTTGGTTTCTTTGTATCCCACCGGCGGATAGAGGCCAACCCCGACAAGATCAAGGCGATCGAGCAAATTCAAGCACCCAAGACAGTTAAAGACGTGAGGCGCCTGACCGGATGTGTTGCCGCACTGAGTAGGTTCATTTCCAAGTTTGCCGAGCGTGCCTTGCCGTTCTTCAAAATTTTGAAGAACGCAGGACCAATGAAGTGGACCCTCGAGGCAGAAGCAGCACTGCGAGACTTGAACCTATCTTTCCTCTGCTCTCACCTTGGTCGCTCCTAAACCACAAGAGCCGTTGCTGCTGTACTTAGCGGCAACCAATCAAGTGGTTAGTGCAGCATTGGTGGCGCAGCGGGAAGTGGATGAAGGAGCAGCCGCAGCTACTGTCCCCTCCGGAGAGGAAAGTGAACCTATCCCGGCAAGGTCCAGTGCAGATCAGGAGAAAGAAGAGCAGGATAACAGAGGCAATTCCAAGACCGCGGCAAAGAAGAAGGTGGTGCAGCTGCTAGTGTACTTTGTCAGCTCCCTATTGCAGGGGGCTAGATCAAGGTACTCTGGCGTGCAAAAGTTGATCTTTGGCCTCATCATGGCCTCGAGGAAACTGCGCCACTACTTCCAAGCCCACGAGATCACAGTTGTCACCCGCTTTCCTTTGCAACGCATACTGAGGAACCCGGAGGCCACTGGCAGAATAGTTGAATGGGCCTTGGAATTGTCAAGCTTTGGTCTGAAGTATGAGAGTACATCAACCATTCAGAGTAGGGCATTGGTGGAGTTCATCGCGGAATGGACACCAACCCCAGATGAAGAAACTCCAGAAATAGTTATCCCCGGCAAGGAGGCCCCCCAAGAGTGGATCATGTACTTTGATGGTGCCTTCTCACTGCAAGGTGTAGGGGCTGGCATGCTCCTTGACGCACCCACTGGAGAACACCTCAAGTATGTGGTCCAAATGCATTTTTCCCGGGAGAAAGCTACCAACAACACTACAGAGCATGAAGGACTTGCATGGCTCAGGATCATAACGGAATTGGGAATTAAGAAGTTGATTGTTCGTGGAGATTCATAGTTTGTGGTGAGACAAGTGAACAAGGATTACCAGAGTCCATTGATGGAGGCATACGTCGAAGAGGTGAGGAAGTTGGAGGAGCATTTTGACGGATTGCAAACAGAGCACGTGCCACGTGCGGAAAACAGCATTGCTGATCATCTGTCAGAATGTGCTGCGCAAAAGCTTCCTATGGAACCAGGGACTTTTGTTCTCCACCTAACTCAACCTTCAGTGTCCCCGACAACAATGGACAGAAAGAGGAGGAAACTGGACTCCGGCAAGCCTCTCCCGACAGAGCTTCCTGAAGCCCCCGGCAGAGAGGTTGGCGGGAACAACTCCACTTCACCTGGTGAGCAGCACCCTCCCGCCGAACTACCAATTCTTGCAGTTGAGATATGCGCTCCCACGAACGAGGAGGTGCCGTTGATCTTTGTTGCCGAGCCTCAGGCTCCAACTTGGGCACGGCACATAGTCCATTACCTTCAAACAGGAGAACTTCCCAAAGAGCAAGAAGGCGCTGAAAGAGTAGCCCGGAGGGCCAATATGTATCAGTTTCTCGATAACACACTATACAGAAGGAGGCCCAATGGTGTGAAATTGAAGTGCATTTGCCGGGAAGAGGGGAAGGAATTATTGGCAGAGATACACAAAGGCATGTGCAGCTCCCATATTGGATCAATATCCTTGGTCAGAAAAGCTTTCCGGCAAGGTTTCTACTGGCCCACGGCCCTCCAGGATGCAATTGAGCTAGTCACCAGATGTGAAGCCTACCAGTTCCACTCCAAGAATATCCATCAACCTGCTCAAGCTCTCCAAACGATCCCTTTATCATGGCCATTTTCGGTCTAGGGGCTCGACATCCTGGGTCCCTTCCCCCGTGCTACCGGGGGCTTTGAATTCTTGTATGTTGCAATCGACAAGTTTACAAAGTGGCCGGAGGTGGAGCCTGTGAGAAAGGTGACCGCACAATCAGCTATCAAGTTCTTGAAGGGATTGGTGTGCCGCTTCAGAGTACCCGCCAGAGTCATCACTGAAAACGGCACCCAATTCACAAGCCGCGCCTTCATGCAATACGTTCAAACCCTCAGAAGCAAGGTTTCATTCGCCTATGTTGCTCATCCCAGAAGTAATGGACAAGCTAAGAGGATGAACGCTGAAGTGCTGCGAGGACTCAAGACAAGAACTTTCGACAAGCTGCGGAAGTGCGGCAGACGCTGGATCGACGAGCTGCCGGTGGTTCTTTGGTCCCTCCGTACGACACCAAATCGAGCTACCGGCCAGACTCCCTTCTCCCTAGTCTATGGGGCAGAAGCAGTGATCCCCACGGATCTCATATACGGGTCACCTAGAGTATTTGCCTACGATGAAGTAGAGCAAGAGCAACACCGACATGACGATGTCGTGCTCCTTGAGGAAATCCGTCTCTGGGCTGCTACGCATGTTGCACGCTACCAGCAAGCCCTACGTCACTATCACAGCCGCAGGGTTCATGCCCGGAGCCTTGAGGAAGGCGACCTTGTCCTTAGGCGTGTTCAGTCCGCCAAGGGTGCAAACAAGTTGACGTCGAAGTGGGAAGGCCCTTGTAACACCCCCGGTGGTTAACTACAGTAATCACCCTTTTGATTATGCCATGTCATCATGTTTAACAGTGCATGATCATCATTAGCATCATATTGCATTTCAACTCCTAAGTGAAAATCCAAATTCAAATAAAAGTGAAATATAAAAGTTGTGCAACATAAAAACTAAATTGTTCATTAAATGGCAAATATTCCAGAGACCATTCTAAAATTGTAACCAACAAATAATAAATTAATTAAGAGACTCTAACAGTAGCAAAACAACACTATTTAATCCATTTTCAATTAAATAAAATCCAGATAAAAAGATATGGGCACCAAACCATTTTATTGCAGTGGTATACAATGCCCTGTGATTTGTGGACCAGGTCACAATTTTTACAAAAGTCATTTGGGTGCCTAACCATTTACAAAACAGAGAAAAGAGAAAAAGAAAAGAAAAGAAGAAAACAAAAGGAAAACCCCCCCAGCCAACTGGGCCAACCGGCCCAGCCAGCCGGCCCACGCGGCCCACCCCCTGGCCTACATACTCCCTCCCCCGTAACCCTAATCCCCACCCCCACTCCCCTCGTTCCCCACTTCCCCCGCCCCCACCACACACCAGATACAGGGAGGAATAGGGATTTGGTTTGTTTTTTCTTTTAAACCGTTTTAGGATGGGGAGCGCGATCCCTTCGCCCCCGACGCCGGCGCCGTCCCGGCGCGCCCCGTAATCATCTTCCCCCCCCCCCCGCCGGTCCTCACCGACCCTCGCCGCCCGTCGCGGCAGGCCTCCCCGCCGCCGCCGCCAACCTGCCGCCCCGCCGCCTCGCCTCCTCCCCGACGCGCCCCCAGCGCGCGTCGCCCCAACCGTCACCACCAACGCCACCGGCCACCCCTGCCTCGCCTCCCCCCTCATGAGCACCCCCGTCCTCCGCTGCCGCTCTCCCCTCTCCCTTTGTCGCCATTCGTCGGGGCCGCGCGCCGGAGCCGCGCTCCGGGCCGCGCTCACCGCGCCCTGGCCATGCTCCCCTGCGCCGACGCGCGCCCCGCTCGCCCCTGCAGCCACGCCCGCGCGGCGTCCACCCGCGCTCGGCCACACCCCGCGCTGGCCCCCGGCCCGCTGGCCAGCCACGGCCGCGCCGTGCGCCCCTGGGCCGCGCGCGCGCCCAACCCCACTGTGGCTCAGCCACTGACCGCGGGGCCCAACCCCCTGGCCCAATGACGTGTGGGGCCTAGCCCCTGGATTTATAAAAAAATGAAAAAAAAATGTAAAATGTAAAATTATTAAATATTAAATTAAATTAATTAATTAGTGAATTAATTAATCTAATTAAACCTGCTTAATTAGTCTAATTAATTAGTTAGCTTAATTGAACAGTAATTAATTAGCTAAACCCTAATTAAACCTAACTGAGTATGATAGGTGGGACCCACTGGTCCTGATGTCATGCTGACATCATGCTGACGTCAGCAAACACTGTTTCGGATAATGTTTAATTTAAATAATTAAATAAATTCCAGAAATTAATAAAAACTTTAGAAAATCATATAAAATAATCCGTAACTCAGATCGAAAAACTTTGTACATGAAAGTTGCTCAGAACGACGAGACGAATTCGAATACGCGGTCCGTTCGTCTGTCACGCGTCCCTAACTATCCGAACATGCAACCGTTCCCCTCTTTTCGTCTGTCCGAAATGCCGGACACTGGGAATATTTTCCCGGACGTTTCTCCCCTTCGCCGGGATTACCTAACACTACGATAGAACACCGCTAGCTCTGCTTATTGACATGTCATGCACTTGTATGCTTAGTATTTACTGTTTCCTCCCCCTCTTCTCTCTCGGTAGCCCCCGACATCGACGTCGTCCCCGAGACCGACGCAGCTCCGGAGACCGAAGACACCATTGACAACCTTGCCCTTGCCGCCGAGCAACCAGGCAAGCCCCCCCCTTTGATCATCCCGATATCGCCCATTCTAATTTCTCATGCTTGCTTTAGAATTGCTGCTGCTGCTGCTTTACCTATTCTGATGCATAGCCTGTTTATTGTAACCTGCTGTTGATAATTACCTGCATATCCTAAACTGCTTAGTATAGGCTGGGTAGAGACCTATCAGTGACCCCACTTATCCCGACTGCCCCGCTGGATTTTCCGAAGACCCGATCAACGGGATTGAAGACCAGGCCCCGGCACCGCACATCACCCCCCTTAGTTATAACGACACTGCAGCGTTACTATCGAGTGCCGAGGGTGATACCTCGTGTAGCACTTCTGATGTTAACTCTGTAGAGTAGCTATTCGGTCATGGTCATCGAGGGTGATTCCTCCTTCACCGCTTCCGATAACGACGCCGTCATACAACACCTCAAGTGTGAACCCAGTGAGGGTGATTCCTCCGAGTTCACCTTGACGGAGACATCGAGTAGGAATCCAACGAGGGTGATACCTCAGATTCCCCTGATGTTATGGACACCCGGATACTTGGATTTTACACTGTTACTTGGATAGGCGGGTCGACCCTGAGGGGTACCCGCGTGCGCCTGAGAGGCGAGTGTTGTGAAGACGGGTGCCTGTATGGTGCCCGAGTGATGAATACGAGGCGCGGCCGGGCATTCTTAACCCTTGCAGCAAGTCCTCGAGACGGGGCGATGGGGTCACATCTTTCGTGAGTCTCTGCTCGTTACCGCAAGCCCAAGGTACTAGCGATTTGGATATTTGATCTGAGTGGGCCTCTGGCCTGATAGCACTAACCATCACGTGGGCATAGTATGGGCGTTCTACATCGTATGCATCAGCTGAAAGCTCTGTCAGACGTCTAGTTCAGCATGGCGGCACGGACGGACCAGCACCTTCCTGTAGCGTTGGTGCCTGGCTTCACCGTGTGCGCAACGACCCGGAGGGCGAGGGGCGATGGCCAAGACCCCCTTGTGCTTAGGATGTAGACCGGCGGGGACCTCTCTGCTGAGCTGTAGGTAGGGTTGCGATGTGTCGTTTGGCCGAGGCCGGGCATGACTCAGGAAAGTGTGTCCGGCCGGAGTTAATCGAGCATGTTGGGTAAGTTGGTGCACCCCTGCAGAGAAGAAAACTTCTATCGATAGCCTGTCCTACGGTAACGGACACTCGGAGTTGTATCCTGATTGATACAATTAGAACTGGATACTTGGATACTATGGCTCTGGGATTGCTTCTCGCAGGGAGTCGAGAAGGGATCTCAGGACGAGGTTGATGACTGTATGGCTCTGGGATTGCTTTCTCGCAGGGAGTCGAGAAAGGATCTCTGGGTGAGGATTAGACTTAATGATACTGCTACATTATATTGAATTGTTCTACTCTCTTCTACTGCTGCAAGACCGCTGAAGATGCTAGTCTTCGATAGGACTAGGCCTTCTCTCTATTCTGGCATTTCTGCAGCCCAGTCCACATATACAGCCTCCCCTTGAAAATGTTGCATATGTAGTGTAGATCCTTGCTTGCTGAGTACTTCTGAGTACTCACGGTTGCTTTGTTTTCCTTTTCTCCCCATATCAGTTTGACGTGACCAAGATGACGGCGCCCCTGGGACAGCTGCCCCGTCGATCGACTACTACTACTACCCAGAGGATGGATACTACTACGAGTTGACTGATGACCAGGAGTAGGATCGGAGGGTCCCAGGCAGGAGGCCTACGCCTTTCGATCGTAGTGTTTTATTTTGCCCCGCCTTTCTAAAGGCCTTTCTGTGCTTTCTTTTATATCTGTACTCAGATATCTGATGCTTCCGCTGACGCTTGTTCACAAGCTTATGTATTCGAGCCCTCGAGGCCCCTGGCTTGTAATATAAAGCTTGTATGACTTTATTTATGTTTTAGAGTTGTGTTGTGATATCTTCCCGTGAGTCCTTAGGCTTGATCGTGTGCATTTGCATGTATGATTAGTGCACGATTGGGCCGGGGGCATCACAGCCCTTACCGGGTAGTACGAGTCACCAGACCCGGCACAGTCCGTCTGGAGACTGAAGATGGCATTCAGTTGCAAAACTCATGGAACATTGAGCATCTTCGTAAGTTCTACCTGTAAGGCACGGCTGTCGGGCCCTGCCCGGCAGCCACCCTTTTGTAAAAGCCTTGCCGATGCGCATGTAACCCTTTGTACAAAGCCAGGCGCAGACCCTGAGCATAGACAATAAAACGAAGCGCTGGGGGGCCCCCAAAACTGGCATGCATGCATAGCATAACATGAACATGCCATGATCATGTAGATGAGATCATATGTTGCTTTGTTTTCCTCTGCACTAACTGTAGGACTCTTGCCGCAGAATCGGTCCCAAAAAGAAGAAATGGAAACAACCTTACATATTGATCCCCGGCAAGCCAAACAGATAAGTTCCTTTTTATCCATACATGTCTCTGTAAGAATAAAACTTGTGCATAGAGAAACCTCATCACCTTTGAAGCATTTGTGCTCCCATCCTTTGACCCGAACGTTGCTTCGGTCAAGATGGTTGTAGTGGCTCTTAGCGGAGAAGGTTCGATGAGGGGCTGGTCCCCATCCATAGTTTTGAGCCCGGTAGACCAAGCCCCACGGCAACAAATGGAAGGCACCGGCAGGATAGCTTGCCGAAGAAAACTTGTTTACTTAAAAGTATAGAGGCACTCCTCCTCTGCATGGATATAGTACATGCACAAGTACCCGGCAAGACCATCTTTTTTTCATTAATATGCGGATAAACAAGTACAAAGCTTACAGAGGGCAAACATGGATAGAAAAGCTTACATATTTGAAGCTAAAGTTTGGCAAGTGTCTACATATTTTAGATTGAAAAAAGATAAGTGCCCCGTAATCCCTTTCTTGTCCCTCTCCTCCTAGGAACTATAGCGGGAGGTGAAGAGGGCAAAAGGAGTGCCTGGGCAGAAGCCCAGCCTGACCCCGTCAAGACCCGCAAGACGCAGCCTGACAAGATCGAGAGGGCGCGGACGAAGGTGATGGGTGGGGAGAGCGGCCAGGCGATGCCCTGATCACCGCCACCAGGGCCAGCAGGACACAGCAGGGCGAACGAAGCCAGAGTCCACGGGGAAGCCTGCTGAGGTCCAGCTGGAAGACTGCTGGAGGAGTCGGAGACACCATCCACACCGGCAAACCGCCTTGTCGGGGAGGAGATGCAGGTGCAAATGGTGGTGCCGCCGGCCTCCCGCTGACGGTGACGGTGCGGCCGGCGTTCAGCCAAAGTCGAAGCCGTCATCCTCCCCATCGGCACCATCGTCATCGCCGTCACTGTCCTCCTCGTCACTATCGCTCGAGGAAGAGCTTTCGTCGTTAGTCGAGCTCTCCGCGCAACACCCTAAGAGAGCACCCGAATGCCCGAAGACCTTGACGGAGAGCAGAGCGGCGCCCATTAACTTGAAATGGAGAACGTGCCCGGCCGCCAAGCTATGGGCACGGGCGAAGGTCTTCCAGCCATGCTGGAGAAGCATGACATGAGGAGCGGGGAACTCCACATCCGCCCGCATGCTGCCATTGCAGCAGCCCCTTATGTGCAGCCTCAGCCTCGGCGGCTACTCGACCTCCATCACCCTTGCAAATGGGGTGGGAAGCCGAAGATGGCTGCGCAGGGGCCCGCGCTGCTTGACGATAAACTCCAGCGGCTGGTTCCTGACATGGCCTTCGTTCTGGTCCTGAGCGGCCGGAGGAGGTGCGATCAGAACGCCGCCCTGTCCTCCTCGACCCCGAGCGCCACAATGACCATGGCCACGCCCTCTCTCGCCTCCTCTCACGGCGGGCTTCGTCCCCGCATCCCCAACAGGAGGAGGGAGGCGCTGTCGAGCAGAAGCCCTCATCGCCACCACTGGGGTGCCACTACGCCCTCTCCCCCTCACCTTGGTGGAGAGATAATATCAGACAGAAGGCGGAAGAGATGGGTGTGAGCCAGCACCTTGCCCATGTTCCCTTTTATAGGCGGACGAGGCTGGGGGCTGGCTCCTCACCCAGGAGGCAACCGCCCCGATCCACCAATCCGACTCCTCTGTGTCACTAACGGCGCACGGAATCAGGACTGACCTCCTGCACCTATCCATGGCGCCTGGCTTTCTGCCTTGGCACTCATTCCCGTGCCCTCCGCGTCCGCCACCAACCCTGCGCAATGCATGCGGCATACGTGGCAGAAACGGCGGGGGCAGGGGAGTTAGTGGAATGGCACTTACCGCCCCGTGAACGTGGGAGGTGGGCGACCCACGGGTCATGGCTTAAATCTCCCCCACGATGTCTTGCGTGATGCAACAAAAAACTAGGAACTGACTCAAGCACAGGTTAATGAAGAAGCAAGGAAAATATCAAGAAAAAGAGAATATCAGCACAAGACCCCCGCCTGTGTACCTGATAGGGCCTACCCCAACGATGCTCGGCATCACGTTTGGGCCAGGCCCGGGGGCTCCTGTCGGTGCAACAAACCTTCACGTATGTTGTCCGGACTGTACACAGGCTCAAGTGGCAGAAATGCAAACAACACCGAGCATTCAAGACAAAACCAAGCCAGAGAGATAGCCCTTTGAGGAATCAAGGGGCAGATCAAGAAGACCAAGACAAGCCAAGACAGCAAGATATCACCAAGGAAAAGCCTCCCTTCCCAGACAGGCGAGCCTGGTCAGGTCGAGGCCACCCCGAAGACAGGTCCCAAGACTTCCCCGGCAAGGATTGCCGGGGCCACTGGCGGCCTACATCCCCGCCAATGCTCCACCGCTCCACCGCATCGCAACGCAAGTCATCCATCGGTGCGGTGTCGAGCCCCCAGATAACTAAGTGGCTATCATTTGGCACGTGGCAGCCATTTAGGAGGAAGATCACCTCTATATGACACCCGTCCAGGGGCGTGTCAAGTAGACAGGTGAGAGATGACTAAAGTGGCGCGGCAGGCCTGCCGGGCCGCATCCACAGCGCGACACATGGCAGTGCATTTAATGCACTTTGTCCTAACTGCCAGAGTTAGGTATGATAGCACTGTTAGCAATCCAATCGCTGGATAATGACTGCTTTGCCTTTGTGGTAACCCCTTAGCCTATAAAAGGAGGACCGTGGCGACCTTAGAAAGGATTCGGACCCTCGTGTACTCATACGCGCGTAGCTGCTCTCCCCGAGGTGACCTTGCCAGGCTCGAACGCCGCGCCTTCTTCACGGTCTCTCCATCAATCCACCAAAGCAGGAGTAGGGTTTTACGCTTCTCGGCGGCCCGAACCTGGGTAAAAACCACCAACGTCATCACTGCCGTGCTTTCCCATGGCCTCCGCTCTTTGTGCAATGTGTTCTCCCCCTACCGAACCACAATGGGGCCGATGGCCCCATAGGTGGCCGTGTTCTACCACGACAGTCCCGGATGAGATCACGGACATGACGAGGAGCTCCGGAATGGTCCGGAGGTAAAGATTGATATATAGGACGATAGTATTTGGTCACCGAAAAGGTTTCGGAAGTACCGGGTATTTATCGGAGAGCCGGAAGGGGTTCCGGGAGGCCACCGGTAAGCGGTGGGCCTTATGGGCCAAGGGGGGAAGCACACCAGCCCACAAGGGGGCTGGCGCGCCCCTCCACCCCTGCCCACGTACCAAGGAGGGTGGGAAAGGAAAGGGGGGGCAGCCAGCCCCCCTTTCCTTTCCCCCCATGTCCAAATACGGAAGGGGGCGCGGCTAGGCAGGCCTCTTGGGTAGCCGCCGGCCACTTGGGGCCGCCCTAGGGCTGCTTCCTATCCCCCACCTATATATATGTGAGGAGGGAGAGGGGCAACACACACCATGATCCCCAAGCCGTGTGCGGCGCCCCTCTCCCTCTAGTTCATCCTCGGTCTTATTTTCGTAGTGCTCAGCGAAGCCCTGCGGAGGTAGTTTCATCACCACCGTCACCACACTGTCGTGCTACTGGAACTCATCTACTACTTCGCCTGTCTTGCTGGATCAAGAAGGCGAGGACGTCATCAAGCTGAACGTGTGCTGAACGCGGAGGTGCCGTACGTTCGGTACTTGATCGGCTGGATCGTGAAGGTGTACGACTACATGAACCACGTTGATAAATGCTTCCGCTTAACAGTCTACGAGGGTACGTAGACACACTCTCCCCTCTCATAGCTATACATCTCCATGGATAGATCTTGTGTGTGCGTAGATTTTTTTTGTTTTCCATGCAACGTTTCCCAACAGTGGCATCATCAGCCAGGTCTATGCGTAGATGATATGCACGAGTAGAACACAAAGAAGTTGTGGGCGGTGATGGTCATACTGCTTACCACCAATGTCTTATTTTGATTCGGCGGTATTGTGGGATGAAGCGGCCCGGACCAACCTTACATGTCCACGCACATGAGACCGGTTCCACCGACTGACATGCAACTTGTTTTGCATAAAGGTGGCTGGCTGGTGTCTGTTTCTCCTACTTTAGTTGAATCGAATTTGACTACGACCGGTCCTTGAAGAAGGTTAAAACAGCAAACTTGATAATCACCGTTGTGGTTTTGCGCAGGTAAGAACGGTTCTTGCTAGTTGCCCGTAGCAGCCACGTAAAACTTGCAACAACAAAGTAGAGGACGTCTAACTTGTTTTTTGCAGGGTATGTTGTGATGTGATATGGTCAAGATGTGATTTGATATACGTTGTTGTATGAGATGATCATGTTTTGTAATATCGACAACCGGCAGGAGCCTTAGGGTTGTCTCTTAATTATTGTATGAAATGCAAGCGCCATGTAATTGCTTTACTTTATCGCTATGCGTTAGCAATAGTTGGCAAGACGACCCCGACGCAACGATGGAGATCAAGGTGTCGAGTCGGTGACGATGGAGATCATGACGATGCTTTGGAGATGGAGATCAAAAGCACAAGATGATGATGGCCAAGTCATGTCACATATTTTGATTGCATGTGATGTTTATCCTTTATGCATCTTATTTTGCTTAGAATGACGGTAGCATTATAAGATGATCCTTCACTAAATTTCAAGATAAAAGTGTTCTCCCCGAGTATGCACCATTGCTCAAGTTCGTCGTTTCGAAGCACCTCGTGATGATTGGGTGTGATAGACTCTACATTCATATACAACGGGTGTAAGCCAGTTTTGCACAAGCAGAATACTTGGGTTAAACTTGACGAGCCTAGCATGTACAGACATGGTCTCGGAACACTGGAGACCGAAAGGTCGAACGTGAGTCATATAGTAGATATGATCAACATAGAGATGTTCACCATTGATGACTACCCCATCTCACGTGATGATCGGACATGGGTTAGTTGATCTGGATCATGTATCACTTAGATAACTTGAGGGATGTTAATTTGAGTGGGAGTTCATTAGTAATTTGATTAATTGAACTTAATTTATCATGAACTTAGTCTAGGGTTGAGCATGAACATTATATCTGGATCTTATTTATTGTGAGACGGTTATTCATTTAAGTCAGAGAATAATGGTTGTTCTATTTATATGAGTAATATATTTTATGGTCATGCACCTTTGATGAATGGTCTATTCTTGTTGAATCTCGATCGTAGTGATACACATATTCATAATATTGATGCCAAAATATGCAAAGTTGATAATGATAGTGCAACATACTTGTGGCACTGCCGTTTAGGTCATATTGGTGTAAAGCGCATGAAGAAACTCCATGCGGATGGACTTTTGGAATCACTTGATTATGAATCATTTGATTCTTGCGAACCATGCCTCATGGGTAAGATGACTAAAACTCCGTTCTCCAGAACAATGGAGCGAGCTAATGACTTATTGGAAACAATACATACCAATGTATGCGGTCCGATGAGTGTTGAAGCACGCGGCGGGTATCATTATTTTCTGACCTTCAGAGATGATTTGAGTAGGTATGGATATATCTACTTGATTGTCGTGGGAAACCACGGCTACCTATGGGGCCATCAGCCCCTTGTGGTTCGGCAGGGGGGATGAGCACATTGCACAAAGAGCGGAGAACGTAGCGCCGCACGGCAGAGATCACACGGGCAGTTTTACCCAGGTTCAGGCCGCCGCGAGGCGTAAAACCCTACTCCTGCTTTGGTGGATTGATGGTGGATTGTGGTGGAAAACGCAGCGCTCTTGCCCGGCAGGGTTGCCTCGGGGGAGGGTGGCTACGCACATACGAGTGTACCAGGGTCCGAATCCTATCTATGGTAGCCATGGCCCTCCTTTTATAGATCAAGGGGCCACCACAGTGGCAAATTAGTCATTGTGTACTGATTAGATAGCTAACAGTGCTATCATACCTAACTCTACAGTCAGAGCAGAGCGCATTAAATATGCCGCTTAGTGTCATATCGTGGCATGCCCGGCAAGCCTTGCCGGGCTGCTCGGCCACCTCCTCGCCTGTCTGCTTGACACGTCTTTGGACGGGTGTCATTTAGAGATGATTTCCATAGGAAGTGGCTGCCATGTGCCAAATAACAGCCACTTAGTCACCTGGGGCCTTGACACCGCACTGATCGATGACTTGCATCGCCGTGAGGTGGAGCAGTGGAGCCTTGGTGGGGTAGTTTGCCTTCGTCGCGCCCAGCAGGCCTGCCGGGACGGTCTTGAGGCTTGTATTCGGGGCCACCTCGACCTCGCCAGGCTTGCCTGCCCGGCAAGGGAGGCTTTCCCTTAGTGGTGTCTTGCTCATTTAGCTTGTCTTGGTCCTCTTGATCTGCCCTTTGATTCCTCAAAGAGCTGATCTCTCCTTGCTTGGTCTGGACTTGGATGTTGCGACCTTGCTCTTTCAGTCCTATGCACGGTCTGGGCAATAGACCCAGGGTTTGTTGCACTTACATTGATGAAACACAAGTCTGAAACATTTGAAAAGTTCAAGGAATTTCAGAGTGAAGTGGAGAATCATCGCAACAAGAAAATAAAGTTTCTACGATCTGATCGCGGAGGTGAATATTTGAGTTACGAGTTTGGCCTTCATTTAAAACAATGTGGAATTGTTTCACAACTCACGCAACCTGGAACACCACAGCGTAATGGTGTGTCCGAACGTCGTAACCATACTTTGTTAGATATGGTGCATTCTATGATGTCTCTTACCGATTTGCCTTTATCATTTTGGGTTTATGCATTAGAGACAACCGCATTCACGTTAAATAGGGCACCGTATAAATCCATTGAGACGACACTGTATGAACTATGGTTTGGCAAGAAACCTAAGCTGTCGTTTCTTAAAGTTTTGGGATGTGACACTTATGTCAAAAGGCTTCAGCCTGATAAGCTTGAACCCAAATCGGAGAAGTGCGTCTTCATAGGATACCCGAAGGGAACTATTAGGTACACCTTCTACCAAAGATCCAAAGGCAAGATCTTTGTTGCCAAGAATGGGTCCTTTCTAGAGAAGGAGTTTCTCTCGAAAGAAGTGAGTGGGAGGAAAGTAGAACTTGATGAGGTAATTGTACCTTCTCTTGAATTGGAAAGTAGCACATCAGAGAAAACCATTCCCATGATGCCTACACCAACTAGAGAGGAAGCTAATGATGATGATCATGAAACTTCGGATCAAGTTACTACTGAACCTTGTAGATCGACTAGAACACGTTCCGCACCAGAGTGGTACGGTAATCCTATCCTGGAAGTCATGTTGTTAGACAACGGCGAACCTACGAACTATGAAGAAGCTATGATGAGCCCAGATTCCGATAAATGGCTTGAGGCCATGAAATCTGAGATAGGATCCATGTATGAGAACAAAGTATGGACTTTGGTGGACTTGCCCGATGATCAGCAAGCCATTAAGAATAAATGGATCTTCAAGAAGAAGACGGATGCTGATGGTAATATCACTGTCTATAAAGCTCGACTTGTCGCGAAAGGTTTTCGACAAGTTTAAGGAGTTGACTACGATGAGACTTTCTCACCCATAGCGATGCTTAAGTCTGTACGAATCATGTTAGCAATCGCTGCATTTTATGATTATGAAATCTGGCAAATGGATGTCAAAACTGCATTCCTTAACGGGTTTCTTAAAGAAGAGTTGTATATGATGCAACCAGAAGATTTTGTTGATCCTAAAGGTGCTAACAAAGTGTGCAAGCTCCAGCGATCCATCTATGGACTAGTGCAAGCATCTCGGAGTTGGAATATACACTTTGATGATCTGATCAAAGCATATGGTTTTATACAGACTTATGGTGAAGCCTGTGTTTACAAGAAAGTGAGTGGGAGCTCTGTAGCATTTCTGATATTATATGTGGATGATATATTGTTGATTGGAAATGATATAGAATTTCTGGATAGCATAAAAGGATACTTGAATAAGAATTTTTCAATGAAATACCTCGGTGAAGCTGCTTATATATTGGGCATCAAAATCTATAGGGATAGATCAAGACGCTTCATAGGACTTTCACAAAGCACATACCTTGACAAAGTTCTGAAGAAGTTCAAAATGGACAAGTCAAAGAAAGGGTTCCTGCCTATGTTGCAAGGTGTGAAATTGTGTCAGACTCAAAGTCTGACCACGGCAGAAGATAGAGAGAAAATGAAAGTCATTCCCTATGCCTCAGCCATAGGTTCTATTATGTATGCCATGCTGTGTACCAGACCTGATGTGTGCCTTGCCACAAGTTTGGCAGGAAGGTACCAAAGTAATCCAGGAGTGGATCACTAGACAGCGGTCAAGAACATCCTGAAGTACCTAAAAAGGACCAAGGATATGTTTCTCGTTTATGGAGGTGATGAAGAGCTCATCATAAAAGGTTACGTCGATGCTAGCTTCGACACAGATCCGGATGACTCTAAGTCACAAACCGGATACATATTAATATTGAATGATGGAGCTGTCAGTTGGTGCAGTTCCATGCAGAGCATCGTGGCGGGATCTACGTGTGAAGCGGAGTACATAGCTGCTTCAAAAGCAGCACATGAAGGAGTTCATATCCGATCTGGGAGTAATACCCAGTGTTTCGGGTCCAATGACAATCTTTTGTGACAACACTGGAGCAAATGCCTTAGCGAAGGAATCCAGGTTTCACAAGAGAACCAAACACATCAAGAGACGCTTCAACTCCATTCGTGAAAATGTCAAGGATGGAGACATAGAAATTTGCAAAGTACATACGGATCTAAATGTGGCAGACCCGTTGACTAAACCTCTTCCGCGGGCAAAACATGATCAACACCAAGACTCCATGGGTGTTAGATTCATTACAATGTAATCTAGATTATTGACTCTAGTGCAAGTGGGAGACGTATGGAAATATGCCCCAGAGGCAATAATAAAGTTGTTATTATTATATTTCCTTATTCATGATAAAGGTTTATTATTCATGCTAGAATTGTATTGATCGAAAACTTAAATACATGTGTGGATACATAAACAAATACCGTGTCCCTAGTGAGCCTCTACTAGACTAGCTCATTGATCAAAGATGGTTAAGGTTTCCTAACCATGGACATGTGTTGTCACTTGATGACGGGATCTCATCATTAGGAGAATGATGTGATGGACAAGACCCATCCGTTAGCTTAGCATATGATCGTTCAGTTTATTGCTACTGCTTTCTTAATGTCAAATACATATTCCTTCGACCATGAGATCATGCAACTCCCGGATACCATAGGAATACCTTGTGTGCTATCAAACATCACAACGTAACTGGGTGATCATAAAGATGCTCTACAGGTATCTCCGAAGGTGTCTGTTGAGTTGGCATGGATCGAGATTGGGATTTGTCACTCCGTGTATCGAAAAGGTATCTGTGGGCCCTCTCGGTAATGCACATCACAAGAAGCTTGCAAGCAAAGTGACTAAGGATTTAGTTACGAGATGATGTATTATGGAACGAGTAAAGATTCTTGCCGGTAATGAGATTGAACTAGGTATGAAGATACCGAGGATCGAATCTCGGGCAAGTAACATACCGACAGATAAAGGGAATTACGTATGTTGTCATAAAGGTTTGACCGATAAAGATCTTCGTAGAATATGTAGGAACTAATATGGGCATCCAGATCCCACTATTGGTTATTGACCGGAGAGGCGTCTCGGTCATGTCTACATCATTCTCGAACCCGTAGGGTCCGCACGCTTAACGTTCGTTGATGACATAGTATTATATGAGTTATGTGAGTTGATGACCGAATGTTGTTCGGAGTCCCGGATGAGATCACGGACATGACGAGGAGCTCCAGAATGGTCCGGAGGTAAAGATTGATATATAGGACAATAGTATTTGGTCACCGGAAAGGTTTCGGAAGTACCGGGTATTTATCGGAGTGCCGGAAGGGGTTCCAGGAGGCCATCGGTAAGCGGTGGGCCTTATGGGCCAAGGGGGGAAGCACACCAGCCGATAAGGGGGCTGGCGCGCCCCTCTACCCCTTCCCACGCACCAAGGAGGGAGGGAAAGGAAGGGGGAGGCGCCCTAAGGCAGCCAGCCCCCCTTTCCTTTCCCCCCCATGTCCAAATATGGAAGGGGCGTGGCTAGGCAGGCCTCTAGGGCAGCCACCGGCCACTTGGGGCGCCCTAGGGCTGCCTCCTCTCCCCCACCTATATATCTGAGGAGGGAGAGGGGCAACACACACCCCGATCCCCAAGCCGTGTGCGGCGCCCCTCTCCCTCTAGTTCATCCTCGGTCATATTTTCGTAGTGCTCGGCAAAGCCCTGCGGAGATAGTTGCATCACCACCGTCACCACACCGTCGTGCTGCCGGAACTCATCTACTACTTTGCCCGTCTTGCTGGATCAAGAAGGCGAGGACGTCATCGAGCTGAACGTGTGCTGAACGCGGAGGTGTCCTACGTTCGGTACTTAATCTAGTGGATCATGAAGGTGTATGACTACATCAACCGCGTTCATTGACGCTTCCGCTTAACGGTCTACGAGGGTACATAGACACACTCTCCCCTCTCGTAGCTATGCATCTTCATGGATATATCTTGCGTGTGCGTAGAATTTTTTTGTTTTCCATGCAACGTTTCCCAACAGTGAGCAAACTAATCTTGTCTTGAATTGGGAGAAGTGCCACTTTATGGTTAATGAAGGTATTGTCTTGGGGCATAAAATTTCTGAACGAGGTATTGAGGTGGATAAAGCTAAAGTTGATGCAATTGAGAAAATGCCATGTCCTAAAGATATTAAAGGTATTCGTAGTTTCCTTGGTCATGTTGGTTTCTATAGGAGATTTATTAAAGGCTTCTCTAAAATTTCTAGGCCTCTTACAAATCTTTTACAAAAGGATGTTCCATTTGTTTTTGATGATGATTGTGTAGAAGCCTTTGAAACACTTAAGAAGGCCTTAACTTCTGCACCTATCATTCAACCACCTGATTGGAACTTGCCTTTTAAAAGTATGTGTGATGCTAGTGATTATGCTGTTGGTGCTGTTCTAGGACAAAGAGTTGATAAGAAATTGAATGTTATTCATTATGCTAGCAAAACTCTAGACAGTGCCCAAAGAAATTATGCTACTACTGAAAAAGAATTTTTAGCAGTTCTATTTGCTTGTGACAAATTCAGATCCTATATAGTTGATTCCAAAGTAATTGTTCACACTGATCATGCTGCTATTAAATATCTTATGGAAAAGAAAGATGCTAAACCTAGACTCATTAGGTGGGTTCTTTTGCTACAAGAATTTGATTTACGTATTACTGATAGAAAAGGAGCTGAGAACCCCATAGCTGATAACTTGTCTAGGTTAGAGAATATTCTTGATGACCCACTACCTATTGATGATAGCTTTCCTGATGAACAACTCGCTGCAATAAATGTTTCTCATGATACTCCTTGGTATGCTTACTATGCTAATTATATTGTTGCTAAATACATACCAACTAGTTTCACATACCAACAAAAGAAAAAAATTCTTCTATGATTTAAGACATTACTTTTGGGATGACCCACATCTTTATAAAGACGGAGTAGATGGTATTATTAGACGTTGTGTACCTGAGCATGAACAGGAACAAATCCTACGGAAATGTCACTCCAAAGCTTATGGAGGGCATCATGCTGGAGATAGAACTGCTCACAAGGTATTGGAATCTGCTTTTTATTGGCCTACTCTCTTCAAGGATGCCCGTAAGTTTGTTTTATCTTGTGATGAATGTCAAAGAATTGGTAATATCGGTAAGCGTCAAGAAATGCCTATGAATTATTCACTTGCTGTTGAACCATTTGATGTTTGGGGTTTTGATTATGGGACCTTTTCCTTCCTCTAATGGGTATACACATATTTTGGTTGTTGTTGATTATGTTACTAAGTGGGTAGAAGCTATTCCAACTAGTAGTGCTGATCATAACACTTCCATTAAAATGCTTAAAGAGGTCATTTTCCCAAGGTTTGGAGTCCCTAGATATTTAATGACTGATGGTGGTTCACAATTTATTCATGATGCTTTTCGTAAAATGCTTGCTAAATATGATGTTAACCATAGAATTGCATCACCCTATCATCCTAAATCTAGTGGTCAAGTTGAACTTAGCAATAGAGAAATAAAACTAATATTACAAAAAACTGTTAATAGGTCCTGAAAGAATAGGTCTAAGAAATTGGATGATGCACTTTGGGCCTACAGAACAGCATATAAAAATCCTATGGGTATGTCTCCCAATAAAATGGTTTATGGAAAAGCTTGTCATTTGCCTCTTGAGGTAGAACATAAGGCATATTGGGCAATTAAAGAACTCAACTATGATTTCAAACTTGCCGGTGAAAAGAGGTAATTTGATATTAGCTCATTAGATGAATGGAGAACCCAAGCATATGAAAATGCCAAATTATTTAAAGAAAAAGTTAAAAGATGGCATGATTAAAGAATCCAAAAGCGGGAATTCAAAGTTGGAGAATATGTTCTTTTGTACAACTCTCGTTTTAGATCCTTTGCAGGAAAACTTCTCTCTAAATGGGAAGGACCATATATTATCGAGGAGGTTTATCGCTCTGGAGCTATCAAGATTAATAATGCCGAAGGTACTAACCCGAAGGTGGTCAATGGGCAAAGAATTAAGCATTATATCTCTGGTATGCCTATTAATGTTGAAAGCAATATTATTCAAACCATGACACCGGAGGAATACATAAAAGAAACATTCCGAAACACTCCAGAATCCTGAAAAAGAGGAGGTACGTGATATGGTAAGTAAACGGACTCCAAAAAATCCGCAAAAATATTTTTTGTCAGTTTTGGAATATTACAAAAATTAGGAAAATAAGAAACAACCAGGAAGGCAACCAAGGAGGGCACAAGACACCAGGGCACGCCTGCCTTGCCTGGCGCGCCCAGGTGGGTTGTGCCCACCTCGGGAACCTTCCCAACTCCGTTTTCCTCTCGTTTGCTTGTTTCCCAAGATAAAAAAATCTTTATATACCCCCCGTACGTATTGACTACCATATCGCGGACAAATCTTCTGTTCTTCTTTCTTGCTGTTTTCTGACAGATCAAGATCGCCTTGGCCGCTTCGAGCTCCTCCAAGGACAAGTTCTTTGAGAATGTCATCAACCCGTATTTGCGGGAGGTGATGCAGCACCCTCAAGCCATTGAGATGCATGAGGGAGTGTTCCACATCCGGGATATCCAGGGGCCCAAGAGGACGGGAACCGTGGAGGCCAGGCTCGAAGCCATGGAGCAGGAGGTCTTCAAGTGCAAGGGGATGGTGGAACGTGGGCTCAGTGTCAATCACCTTATGATTACGGAGTTCACCCCTGATCACAAGGTGGATGGCCGGTCCATGAAGGACATCATCTTCACCATCAACAAGCAAATCAATTTTCTTCAAAGCCAAACCTATGATCTCCAAAATCAAGTCTTTGAATATGAGGCAAGATTTAAAAGTATGAGTTTAGCTGCCAGTTGCAGGACTCGTGAGACTTGCGCTTCTTCTTATGATGGTGAACAGCTGGCATGTAAGCCGGAGGATAAGCTCGCTACTACTTCATCACCACCGCCATCATCATCTTCCCCAACAAAGGAGACTTGAGTTCATGGTATGGGCACTCCCCTTGGCTTGTGCCAAGCTTGGGGGAGGTGCCCCGGTATCGTATCACCACCACTATCTTTGCCTTTATCTATTTTAGTTTGATCTTTAGTTATCCTATGATTTAGTTGAATAAAAGTTTAGTTCGATTTATTTTTGAGTGCTTGCTTAGTGATCTATCTATCTATGTAATCGTGTGTGAGATATATAATAAAGAGTAGTTTGAGTTTTGTTTCTTTACTCTTATGTTTCAGTAAAAAGAAAGGAAAATAAATGAAAAAGATCATATGCTAATCTTTTGGTAAGTGATGACATCACATAAGGAAAAGTATAAGTGGTAAAATTTATTGGAGATTTACAAACATAGCATTGGTCAATGATGCACTTCATGAAAGAATTAATAAGGGAAGAGAAGATTCACATGCAAATACACTATCTTGGACATCTTTTATGATTGTGAGCCCCCATTAAATATTATATGTCAAAATTGTTGACGTTGGACAAGGAAGACAACGTAATGATTTATGTTTGTTCATATTCACATAGAAGTTATATTGTCATAGATCCTTCAACATGTGGTGCTTGCTCAATATCTTTGCTAGCCAAAAACTCCGCACTAAGTAGAGATACTACTTGTGCATCCAAAAACCCTTAAACCCAAAATCTTATTTTGAGAGTCCACCATACCTACCTATGGATTGAGTAAGATCCTTCAAGTAAGTTGTCATCGGTGCAATAAGGCAATAAAAATTGCTTCTAAATGTGTTGGATCATTTAGTGTAAGAGAAAATTGAGCGTTGTACGAACTTGTGATGGCAAAATAATAAAAGCGACGGACTGCATAATAAAGGTTGCTATCATAAGGGGCAATACAACGTGACATTCTTTTGCATTAAGGGATTTGGCATACAAACAAAAAGTGCATGGCAACCTCTGCTTCCCTCTGCGAAGGGCCTATCTTTTACTTTTATGTATTTACTTTTATGCAAGAGTCAAAGTATTCTTCCCTATTCCTTTTTATTTTCTCTTTTTGCAAGCATCATGTGGTGAGGAAAGATCTAGGCACATATATCCAGTTGGATATGAGTGAGCATGAGTTATTATTGTTGACTTCACCCTTGAGGTGAATACGTTGGGAGGCGAAACTATAAGCCCCTATCTTTCTTTGTGTACGGTTGAAACTTTCTACTCATGGGTATGCTGTGAGTGTTAGCAATCATAGAAGGTTAAATGATGGTTGAGTATGTGGACTTGCCAAAAGGCTCCGATACGTGACCCTTCCTGAAAATATGATGAATTGTAGTTGCAAAGTTGACTCAGAACACGGTTTGTTGGTTTTCAATAGAGTTTATGCTTTATACTTCAATGTTGTGATGAATTGTTACTTGTTCATGAGAAGTTATATGATAAAGTTTTATGTTAATGTTTGTTGCTGTTATAATAATAAGCATGATGCTTCTATGTCCGTATTTTGTTTTTATCGACACCTCTCTCTCTAAGCATGTGGGCATGTTTTTTGATATTGGTTTTTCGCTTGAGGACAAGCGAGGTCTAAGCTTGGGGGAGTTGATACGTCCATTTTGCATCATGTTTTCCTACTGTTATTTATAATGTTTTTATGCATAATAATGCTTTATGGAGTAATTCTAATACCATTTCTCTCATAATATGCAAGGTTTACACAAAGAGGGAGAATGCCGGCAGCTGGAAATCTGGACCTCAAAAAGCTACATCAGAGTTACCTATTCTGCACATCTCCAAATGAGATGAAAATTTACGGAGAATTATTTTGGAATATATAAAAAATACTGGAGCAAATAACTACCGGAGGGGGGGCCACCTGGTGAGGACAAGACACCAGGGCGCGCCAGGCCCCCCAGGCGCGCCCTGGTGGGTTGTGCTCAGCCCAGCCCACCTCCAGTGCCCATCTTCTGGTATATAGGTCATTTTGACCTAGAAAAAATCAGGAGGGGACTTTCGGGATGAAGCGCCGCCGTCTTGAGGCGGAACTTGGGCAGGAGCACTTTTTCCCTCCGGCAGAGCGATTCCGCCGGGGGAACTTCCCTCCCGGAGGGGGAAATCGAAGCCATCGTCATCACCAACAACCCTCTCATCTTTGGGAGGGCAATCTCCATCAACATCTTCAACAGCACCATCTCCTCTCAAACACTAGTTCATCTCTTGTGTTCAATCTTTGTACCGAAACCTTAGATTGGTACCTGTGGGTGACTAGTAGTGTTGATTACATCTCGTAGTTGATTACTATATGGTTTATTTGGTGGAAGATTATATGTTCAGATCCATTATGCTATTTAATACCCCTCTGATCTTGAGCATGATTATCATTTGTAAGTAGTTACTTTTGTTCCTAGGGTCACGGGAGAAGTCATGTTGCAAGTAATCACGTGAACTTGATATGTGTTTGATATTTTGATGATATGTATGTTGTGATTCCCTTAGTGGTGTCATGTGAACGTCGACTACATGGCACTTCAACATTTTTGGGCCTAAGGGAATGCATTGTGGAGTAGTTATTAGATGATGGGTTGCTAGAGTGACTGATGTCGCTTGAACTACGTCGGTATTTCCCCAAAGAGGAAGGGATGATGCAGCACAGCTACGGTAGGTATTTCCCTCAGTGATGAGACCAAGGTTATCGAACCAGTAGGAGAACCACGCAACACTACGTGAACGGCACCCGCACACAAAGAACAAATACTTGCAACCCGACGTAAAAGAGGGGTTGTCAGTCCCTCCCGGGTAAAGAGATAGATAAATTTGTAGTAGATCGGATAAATAGATCTCGCGGGAACGCGAGATAAAATAAATAACAATAAATTGCAGCAAGATATTTTTGAGTTTTTGGATTAATAGATCTGAAAATAAAAGCAAATAAAAATAGATCTCGAAGGCAAATATGATAAAGAAGAGACCCGGGGGCCGTAGATTTCACTAGTGGCTTCTCTTGAGAAAAATAACATACGGTGGGTAAACAAATTACTGTTGGGTAATTGATAGAACTTCAAATAATTATGACGATATCCAGGCAATGATCATTATATAGGCATCACGTCCAAGATTAGTAGACCGACTCCTGCCTGCATCTACTACTATTACTCCACACATCGACCGCTATCCAGCATGCATCTAGTGTATTAAGTTCATGGAGAAACGGAGTAATGCAATAAGAACGATGACATGATGTAGACAAGATCTATTCATGTAGGAATAGACCCCATCTTGTTATCCTTAATAGCAATGATACATACGTGTCATTTCCCCTTCTGTCACCGGGATTAAGCACCGTAAGATCGAACCCATCACAAAGCACCTCTTCCCATGGCAAGAAAAATTGATCTAGTCGGCCTAACTAAACCAAAGATTCAAAGAAGAAATGCGAGGCTATAAGTAATCATGCATATAAGAGATCAAAAGACTCAAATAACTTTCATGGATAAAAACATAGATCTGATCATAAACTCAAAGTTCATCGGATCCCAACAAACACACCGCAAAAAGAATTACATCAAATAGATCTCCAAGAGACCATTGTATTGAGAATCAAAAGAGAGAGAGAGGAAGCCATCTAGCTACTAACTACGGACCCGTAGGTCTACAATGAACTACTCACGCATCATCAGAGAGGCACCGATGAGGATGATGAACCCCTCCGTGATGGTGTCTAGATTGGATCTGTGGTTTCTGGAACTTGCGGCGGCTGAAATTGTATTTCGTCAACTCCCCTAGGGTTTCTGGAATATTGGGGTATTTATAGAGCAAATAGGCAGTGCAGGAGGCCACCGAGGTGGGCACAACCCACCAGGGCGCGCCTGGGCCTCCAAGCGCGCCCAGGTGGGTTGTGCCCCCCTCGGGGGTACTTTCTTGGCCCAACTTGTGTCTTCTGGTCCAGAAAAAATCACCAAAAAGTTTCGCTGCGTTTGGACTCCATTTGGTATTGATTTTCTGCGAAGTAAAAAACAAGCAAAAAACAGCAACTGGCACTGGGCACTATGTCAATAGGTTAGTCCCAAAAAATGATATAAAGTTGCTATAAAATGATTGTAAAACATCCAAGATTGATAATATAACAGCATGGAACAATAAAAAATTATAGATACGTTGGAGACGTATCAGCATCCCCAAGCTTAATTCCTGCTCGTCCTCGAGTAGGTAAATGTTAAAAACAGAATTTTTGATGTGGAATGCTGCCTAACATGCTCATCACATAATCTTTTCTTTGTAGCGTGGACATTTGGACTTTTATATGATTCAAAGCAATAGTCTCGTTTTGACATGAAGATTTCAATACTCAAGCATATCAACAAGCAACCATGTCTTTCGAAATATCAATACTAAAGCAAGTTATCCCTAGCCCATTATGCTCAATCATTGATACATTCATGAAACACACTCGCATATTAGCTACACCCAATGCTCAAGTACGATCATAGTGCCCCTTAGTTGGTGCTTTATAAGAGAAGATGGAGACTCAAAGATAAAAAATGCATAAACTAAATAGAAAGGCCCTTCGCAGAGGGAAGTAGGGATTTGTAGAGGTACCAGAGCTCAAAGCGAAAAAGATAGAGATAAAAACATTTTAGGTGGCATGCTTTTCCTGTCAACAAAAACGATCGAGTAGTTCCCAATACTTTCCACGCTAGATATATCATAGGCGGTTCCCAAACAGAAAATAAAGTTTATTCCTTTTTCCACCATACTTTCACATTCCACGGCTAACTGAATCCACGGGTGCCGTCCATACCAACACTTTCCAAGGAATTTATTATTTGACAACATAAAGTAAATTCATTTTTCATTTCGGGACTGGGCATCCCTAATACCTTTGCCGTACTCTCGTGCAATGACAAGTGAATAAACACTCATCTTGAGAATAACACATCTAGCATGGAAAAATATCAGCCACCCCCTACCGTTTCATGAGCGGTACGAGCACACAAAAGAGAAATTTATTTTGAAAATTAGAGATGACACATACAAATTTGCTTAGAACGGCACGGAAATACCGCATATAGGTAGGTATAGTGGACTCATATGGCAAAACTGGTTTTAAGGATTTTGGATGCACAAGTAGTGATCATACTTAGTGCAAATGAAGGCTAGCAAAAGATTGAGAAGCATCCAACCAAGAAACGAAAAATCTCATAAGCGAGCATTAAGCATAACTAACACCGAATAATGCACCACAAGTAGGATATAATTTCATTGCATAACTATTGACTTTCGTGCTTCCATAGGGAATCACAAACCTTAACATCAATATTCTTACTAAAGCATAATTACTCATCAACATGACTCACATATTATATCATCATATCGCAAAACTATTACAAGAAATCAAGTTTATTTTGTCCAATGATCTTCATGAAAGTTTTTATTACATCCCTCTTGAATATCTATCACTTTGGGACTAATTTCATGTGTTGCTTTTGATAGCTCAAACAAATCTAAGTGAAGAACATGAGCATAAAAATTTCCTTCTCCCAAAATAATTTAAGTGAAGCATGAGAGAATTTCTTCAAAATTACTGCTCTTAAATAAATCTAAGTGAAGCATGAGATCATTTCTTCAAAAATATTAAAGCACACCGTGCTCAAAAAGATATAAGTAAAGCACTAGAGCAATTCCATAGCTCATAAAGATTTAAGTGAAGCATAGGGAGCAATTCTAACAAATCATAGCATAATTTTGGCTCTCTCAAATAGGTGTGTCCAGCAAGGATACTTGACTAAAAATAAAAAGTAAAACAAGCAAAGACTCAAGTCATACAAGACGCTCCAAGCAAAACTCATGATATGTGACGAATAAAAATATAGCTCCAAGTAAAATACCGATGGTCGTTAGAAGAAAGAGGGGATGCCACTCGGACATCCCCAAGCTTAGTTGCTTGCTTATCTTTTAAATAATAGCTTGGATGCCATGGGCATCCCCAAGCTTGGGCTCTTCTTACTCTTTATTCCTTCATCCATCATGATCTCACCCAAAACTTGAAAACTTCAATCACATAAAACTCAACAAAACCTTCGTGAGATCCGTTAGTATAACAAAGCAAATCACTACTATAAGTACTGTTGCAAACCCATTCATATCTTATTATTGTATTATATCTACTGTATTTCAACTTTTCTATGGCTTATACCCCCCGATAAAGTCTATAGATTCATCAAAATAAGCACACAATGCAACGAAAACAGAATCTGTCAAAAACAGAACAGTCTGTAAAGACCCGAATTTTACCCATACTTCTGTAACTAAAACAATTCTGGTAAATTAGAAAAACATAGGAAATTTGTATATAAATCTTGTGTAAAAAACTAAGAATTTTTCGTCACTCCTTTGAATTTCTAAAATTATTTTACTGGACGCAAAGTTTCTGTTTTTCAACAAGATCAAATCAACTATCACCAAACATGATCCCAAAGGCTTTGCTTGGCCCAAACACTAATTAAAACATAAAAAACACAATCATAACATAGTCATAATTGTGCAAACACTCAAGAACAGAAATAAAAAGGTAAAAATAAATTTTATTCATTGGGTTGCCTCCCAACAAGCGCTATCATTTTATGCCCCTAGCTAGGCATAAGATTTTATTGATGCTCACATGAAAGATAATAATTGCAACATAAATAGAGCATCATAAAACTTGTGACAAACACATTTAAGTCTAACATGCTTCTTATGCATAGGCATTTTGTAGGCAAACAAATTATCAAAACAAGAAATATTTAGCCTATGCGAGGAAGAAGAAAGAAACAATAGCAATCTCAACATAACGAGAGGTAAATTAGTAACATGAAAATTTCTACAACCATATTTTCCTCTCTCATAATAGTTACATGTAGGATCATAATCAAATTCAATAATATAGCTATCACATAACATATTCTCTATATGATCCACATGCATGCAAAGTTGACACTCTTCCAAAAAAGTGGGATTATCATCAAATAAAGTCATGACCTCTCCAAGCCCACTTTTATCAAAAATTTCATAAGATTGATCATTCTCCAAAGTAGTGGGATCATTATTGCCTAGAGTTGACACTCTTTCAAACCCACTTTCAATATTATTGCAAACATTATTATCAATATCATATTCATCATGAGGCTTAAATAAATTTTCAAGATCATAAGAAGCATCATCACCCCAATCATGATCATTGCAATAAGTAGTGGACATAGCAAAATTAGCATCCCGAAGCTTGGGGTTTTGCATATTATTAGCACAATTGACATTAATAGAATTTATAGTAAAATTATTGCAACCATGCTTTTCATTCAAGGAACTATCATGAATCACTTCATAAATTTCTTCATCACAATTTTCAGATTCACGAATCTCAAGCAAAATTCCATAAAGATAATCTAGTGCACTCAACTCACTAGCAATTGGTTCACCATTATTGGATCTTTTAAAAAGATTAGCAAGTGGATGGGGATCCATATCAATAGATTTTTAGCAAGCGAAGATGCAAGCATATTGCCCATGGCAACACAAGCAAACAAAAGATCAAACAAGAAAAAGGCAAACAAAAAGAAGGCGAATAAAATGGCATTTTTTTGTGAAGTGGGGGAGATGAAAACAAGAGGAAAATGGCAAATAATGTAAATTGCAAGGAGATGAGATTTGTGATTAGGAACCTGATAGATGTTGATGATGTTTCCCCGACAACGGCGCCAGAAATTCCTTTTGATGTCGCTTGAACTACGTCGGTATTTCCCCAAAGAGGAAGGGATGATGCAGCACAGCTACGGTAGGTATTTCCCTCAGTGATGAGACCAAGGTTATCGAACCAGTAGGAGAACCACGCAACACTACATGAACGGCACCTGCACACAAAGAATAAATACTTGCAACCCGACGTAAAAGAGGGGTTGTCAGTCCCTCCCGGGTAAAGAGATAGATAAATTTGTAGTAGATCGGATAAATAGATCTCACGGGAACGCGAGATAAAATAAATAAATTGCAGCAAGATATTTTTGGGTTTTTGGATTAATAGATCTGAAAATAAAAGCAAACAAAAATAGATCTCGAAGGCAAATATGATAAAGAAGAGACCCGGGGGCCGTAGATTTCACTAGTGGCTTCTCTCGAGAAAAATAGCATACGGTGGGTAAACAAATTACTGTTGGGCAATTGATAGAACTTCAAATAATTATGACGATATCCAGACAATGATCATTATATAGGCATCACGTCCAAGATTAGTAGACCGACTCCTGCCTGCATCTACTACCATTACTCCACACATCGACCGCTATCCGGCATGCATCTAGTGTATTAAGTTCATGGAGAAACGGAGTAATGCAATAAGAACGATGACATGATGTAGATAAGATCTATTCATGTAGGAATAGACCCCATCTTGTTATCCTTAATAGCAACGATACATACGTGTCATTTCCCCTTCTGTCACTGGGATTGAGCACCGTAAGATCGAACCCATCACAAAGCACTCTTCCCATGGCAAGAAAAATCGATCTAGTTGGCCTAACTAAACCAAAGATTCGAAGAAGAAATACGAGGCTATAAGTAATCATGCATATAAGAGATCAAAAGACTCAAATAACTTTCATGGATAAAAACATAGATCTGATCATAAACTCAAAGTTCATTGGATCCCAACAAACACACCGCAAAAAGAGTTACATCAAATAGATCTCCAAGAGACCATTGTATTGTGAATCAAAAGAGAGAGAGGAAGCCATCTAGCTACTAACTACGGACCCGTAGGTCTACAATGAACTACTCACGCATCATCGGAGAGGCACCGATGAGGATGATGAACCCCTCCGTGATGGTGTCTAGATTGGATCTGTGGTTTCTGGAACTTGCGGCGGCTGGAATTGTATTTCATCGACTCCCCTAGGGTTTCTGGAATATTGGGGTATTTATAGAGTAAAGAGGCGGTGTGGGAGGCCACTGAGGTGGGCACAACCCACCAGGGCGCGCCTGGGCCTCCAGGCGCGCCCAATTGGGTTGTGCCCCCCCTCGGGGCACCCCTCTAGTACTTTCTTGGCCCAACTTGTGTCTTCTGGTCCAGAAAAAATCACCAAAAAATTTCGCTGCGTTTGGACTCCGTTTGGTATTGATTTTCTGCGAAGTAAAAAAACAAGCAAAAAACAACAACTGGCACTGGGCACTATGTCAATAGGTTAGTCCAAAAAAATGATATAAAGTTGCTATAAAATGATTGTAAAACCTCCAAGATTGATAATATAACAGCATGGAACAATAAAAAATAATAGATACGTTGGAGACGTATCAGTGATAGAAGCTTAAACCCTAGTTTATGCGCTACTTCGTAAGGGACCGATTTGGATCCAAAAGTTTAATGCTATGGTTAGATTTTATCTTAATACTTTTCTCGTAGTTGCGTATGCTTGCAAGGGGGTTAATCATAAGTAGGAGGTTTGTTCAAGTAAGAACAGCACCTAAGCACCAGTCCACCCAGATATCAATTTATCAAAGTAGCGAACACGAATCAAACCAACATGATGAAAGTGACATGGTAAAATTCCCGTGTACCCTCAAGAATGCTTTGCTTATCATAAGAGACCGTTTTGGCCTGTCCTTTGCCACAAAAGGATTGGGCTACCTTGCTGCACTTTATTTACCGTTACCGTTACTTGTCCATTACAAATTATCTTGCTATCAAATTACCTGTTACCGAATATTTCAATGCTTGCAGAAAATAACTTGCTGAAAACCACTTGTCATTTTCTTCTGCTCCTCATTGGGTTCGACACTCTTACTTATCGAAAGGACTACGATTGATCCCCTATACTTGTGGCTCATCATAGTTCCGCTGCTGGTCACTCGGAAACAACTGCCATTGTCGTCGACTGGAACTGGGTTGTTATTGCCGGTGCGCTTGAGCTTCGAGTGACTTTTGGAGCTCCTCCAGACGAGTGCGTTCAGCCAAATTGGGTTGGTGTGCGGCTTCCAAGGCTGAGCCTCGGGAGGCGTTCTGACAATGGGCGTCCGAAGGCCTACTCGTTCCTGCGCTGCAACTCCTCCCTCTGCCGCTGAGAGAGAGGCTCGGGGTAGTACTTGTCGCTGCGACGGTTCTCGCCTATGTCGACGTTGTCTCGCGACGGTCCATCGATCCCCGCGCCGTCATGGGTATACCCAGGGGGACCGTGGCAGGAATCAGCCATCAGCACCTCTGCAGCGGAGTCGCTGCTCTCGCACTCGGATCCATCGTCCGAGTCCCCATGAAGGGAGGCGGACAAGTCGAGGACGGACTCATCGGGCTCGATCGCCGTGATCTGTGGGGCCGCAACCTGAAGGGCCACCGTGTGCTTGATCCACCGCTGGAGCCGTGAGCGCCCATAATGCTTGCGACGGCGGCCAGTGGAGCGGAGGGGTGCCGACTAGTACGGGACCGATGGCTATCGAAGAAGAACGCCGACAATACTCGTGCGGAAGTGCGCTGCGCCGCAGACGGGCAGCGCTTCGACGTCCAGCGGGGCCTCCTGGAGCCACATTGAACTATCAGCGACGAAGCTGAGGACGCCAAAACGGATCTCGCCGCCGAGTGTCAGCCCGCCGCCGGAAACCATGGTGAAGGTGGAAAAATTGCAACTACGCCGGAAGTCGCTAGACGCCTGCCCCAAGGTGGGCGCCAACTGTCATGGTTGCAAGTCTGACAGTAGTGTATGGGGGTATGAATTGGAGGGCAAAGCCTAGCTAAGTGCAGTTGTTACACTCGGATTTACGAGTTCAGGCCCCTCGCAGTGGAGGTAATGCCCTACGTCTTGGTGCTCTGGAGCTGTTGTTTGAGTGTATGGATTACAAAGGATTGCGAACCCTTGCCACGGAGCAGGGGGTAGGCTTATATAGAGTGCGCCTTTGTCCCATGAGTGCTGTCGTTACCAAGGGTTTAAGGAGGAGTTTAAGGACGCCTGTTACTGGTAACGGGCGTGTTAACTACACTTGATGAGGGAAGACGCATGTCCAGACCGTTGCGGTTCTAGGGAGCCTCCCGGTCTTCATTGCCCGAGTGTCGACAGGTTCGGTCGAGTGAAGAAGGCCGGTCGAGTGGAGCACTACCCTCCGAGTGGTTAGTATCTCCCGAGTGAATCGTCTGGTTGTAGAGCATCCGAATGCTTGCCTGGCCCTGGGGCCCAGCATAAGGTGTATGGTGTCCTAGGGCAGGGTCTGTAGGTCAGGCCTGTTACCCTACCCTTAGTACATGTCCCCATGAACACCACCACCACGAGGCACCTAAGCCAACACCATGACAAGGACCAGGCCACTCAACCTAGATTTGGGCATTGTACTTTCACCGAAAGAATAAGAGCTAAGGCAACCCGCCGCAACACCCCTTGTTGCCCACATGGCCAAGAAGCAAAGCCAGCGCCGCCATCACCGAGCCTATCAAAATTCGCCCTGGTAGCCCGCCATCCGGGACCGTCGCCTTGGCATCCACTATTAAACCTCACACCGATGCCAAAACATGATGGCGCCACCCACCAGGATGGGACACAAGCACATCCCCCTGACCCAGGAGACCCCGCCACGACGGAAGAGCGGAGAGAGGCCAAAGCCGGCGCTCCAGTCACCTGACAAAGAGGCACCATGCCACGTACAGGTAAATCCAATCCTAGATAAGGGGGGCACACCTCTCCCTTGTACCAGCGACTAGGTTCGTGTCACTAGCCAACTGCCAGCAAGCATCACCGATGGGGGCATCGACGAACGGGCCACCAGACCTGGCCACTCCATATCTTGACGCGGGTGGGGGGGTGGGGGTAGGCAGCTGACACCTCCAACCGCCCGGGTAGCCTCAGCCACACCAATCATTCACGCCTACGGTGCCCCCATGACGAGTCTATCCCCGTCCATCGTGGGCTACCATCTAGCCGCCGAACAAAGTCAACACGCCCCCGGAGGAAAGCCTGCACCACCCTTCTGGCGACACCCGAGCGCCCCGGCACAAGCCAAGCCGGCACCGCCGCCACCGAAAGTGTACCACCTTGGGCGCGCTCTCCACCGGTTGAATCTACCCTTGCAGAGTCGGGCGCCCGCAACCCGTGCAATCCACATCCCTCGCCGCCCACATAAAAGTCCAGTCGAAACCGCCGCCGCCACCCCGTGCGTGCACAACCGTTGCATCACCATGCCACCACCGTGCCTGCACGCAGCTATAGGACACCTGTTGAAGGCATTTTTTTGCCCAAATTGTGACCAAAATGACAATTTTTTTTACATGACGGCTATTTTGGGGTGTTCGTTGTAGTCTTGTAGATGCTTTAAGCGCAATTTACAAGCGCCATGCCAACCAGTTATGTGGCATGCTTTAGGAACTAACCTGTGGTTGGATGGTTAGGAGGACAGTGATATCCTCAGTCCACCAGGGTTCAAATTCTGCGGCTCGCATTTTCTTGGATTTATTCCATACTTTTCGGCGATGCGCGTTCAGTGGGAGGAGACGTTCCCATCGACTACGAGACACCTATGGTGACTTCGTTAATCTCAAGATGATAATGCCAATTCAGTGTTTCGTGTGTGTTCATAGGGATAGGATGTGCGTGTGTTCATAGGAATGAGTGTATACGCGTACATATGAGTGCATGCGTCTGTAGTGTGTACTAAAAAAGTTATGTGGCCTGGTTTGTTTCTCACTTTATCAATGCCCTAAAAACACAAAAAAAAAATTAAATTTCCTCGGGTTGTTCCCGTCGCACAGCGAATTATCCCAGAGGAAGAAAGGACCGATATTTTGGGGTCCAAAGATCATTGAACGGCTCGACGCTTAGAGCATCTCCAACAAGCGCCCAAAAACTGGGCCGCGCGCTAAAATTCAGGTTTTTTGGGTGCCGGACAGCTTCAGCAGAAGCTGTAAAATAGTGCGTCCGTAAAAAAGGGTTGAGCGCGCGCTGAAAAACGCTATCGCATGCTGCAAATTTGAGGCGCCGGATTGCGCACGCTTCATAATTTACACTGCGTGTTTTTTTAGCGCGCGTTTTTGGCATCTGCTAAAGTAATATTGGGTCCAACGCACTAAAAATACTACAGTGACGCGCTAAAACTATTTCAGGCCACGAAACTTTTATGCGCGTGTTGGAGATGCTCTCCCCGCCCTGGGCATCGCCATGCACGGCAGCTCGACAGCAATCGGCACCACAACCGCGACGGCCAACCAACAGCAATAAATCGGGCCGCGGCATTCCCCTTTCCTACCATGCATCGAGCGACGATTTCAACCCTTGCCAACAGGAGAAGGGCGCAGCGTCCAAATCAGCGCAGCAAACTTCTCTGAATTGTCGTCGCGGCCGCATCCTCCATTCGTTGGCGTCTCCGCTGCTCATGCTCATCCCTGTTTCAAAGCTGATCCGTGGGCTGTCACATGTTACCCGAGTTAATGGGGTACGTCGCATCCATTAACTCCGTTTACCGAGTCTTTGGGCTGTCACATGTGCATGCTCGGCTGATCGATTTCATCACTGATGACATGCATCCGTCCAGGAGTACTTGTCGGTCGCTGGCGATATTTTTCAGCTAGCCAGAATTACCAGGAACCGGATCCTCTAATATTGAGAAGGAAAGTTAGAGAAGCTACAATATTTTAACTTTTCTTCTTTCTATTCATATAGTTAAGGCTAAAATAACTTAAATTAATTTGTAAATTGATGATCTACTGTGTACATTTATAGTAATTACATACAAATAAATTGATGGTAAAATAAAATTAATTTTAAATTATTTATATCTACAGTAAATACCAACAGTAAACAACCTGCTAACTACCTACTAACAGTGTCTAACTTTCCTTCTACATTTTACACTAGGCTAGCACTGTTGCACCATGACTTTCCTTCTCAATGTTAGAGGATCCGGTTTCGAATTACCGGGGATGCCATCTATCGCTGAAGAAAATTATACTGTACGGCTGTGCCAGTACTTGATCATCGCCTGTTTGCAAACGGGTACACGTTTCCATTATCTCAAGTGGTACGGAGTACTCGCGCACATTGATTTCCATAGGCCTTTTTGGTTGATGAATAGTTGAATTGCGGGTGGACGAAATGCCGGCCTCCAAAGGATAACGCACGCCTTGATGCTGCGTGTGGAAGAAAATGCCAGCACGTACGTACTTGCCTATAGTCGCATGATTGCATCTCTCCCCGCTTGCTCAACAGATCCTTCGTACTCCCTTCGTCTCAAAATAAGTGTCTCAAGTTTATACTAGTTTAAATACAAATTGTATTAAATTTGAAACACTTAATGCCTGTTCGGCCCTCCTCCGCTCCACACTCTCGCTCTGGGAGCTGGCGGAGTGCAAGTTAAAAATCCCGGAGCGGGGAATAGGTGGTCTGCAGATCCACAAATTTGACGGAGCTAGTGGATCACCAAAAAGCGCCTTATTTTGGGACGGAGGAAGTACTATACTAGGGACATCAAACCAACTGGCCAGTGATGAAACATAAATTATATGCTAAGTAAGCAATGCTGCTTGCAGGTCACCACTGGCAAATGAGTGAAAATCCTGAGGCCAACTTATAAAATCATGAAAAATGAAACACAAAGTACTGGAAATGACCCGTGCCACAGAAGATTGGCGCCTGGTCTTGTTGTTGTTTTCGTTGCTATTAAGTTCGAATGTGACATTATACTTTTTTTTTATTGAAGGGACATTACTTGCTGACTTGCTCGCTTCCCAAAAGGTCTGACATTTCTCCAAAATGGCAGGACGTGATACTTTTCGGAAGCATACTAAATAGTTCATTTAGCATGTTCATTTTCGATGACATTTGTCGGGTGTGTCTAGGGCACATCTAGATGTGCTTTAGTTATTGCACATCTAAGTGAGTGAATCAAGCATAAAGAGAAAAAGAAAAAAGAAAATATCCACACGAATCTCAACGTAAGATCAATGACATAGAACTTAAATATGCAATACTTATGACACATCTAAATGTGCTTTAACAAAACTGTTTTTCGTTTTACCATGATTGATACACTGCCAAACGAAAGTGAGGCACCACCCCAAATTATTTGGGCAAAAAGACTAAGAGAAATACAATGGACGTTGAAAACTTTCTCACCGCCTGAGTGTTCTGGCGTGACTCTATTCACGAATTTTCAAATCGTGATAAGTTTGGTGCAGCCTCGAAACAGGCTCGCGCCACGCATAAAGCAACGACCAAAGTACACGGTCAAATGACACATGGTGAAAATGTGATCCTCTTACAAAACAGATTTTTAGGATCTCTGTACAACCCAGAAACTACGCTACCGGAGTAGAACATGGAGAGGTCAGAGTAGAACGCCGTGCCACACCCTAGCACACCAAGGGTCCACGACAATGCCCTCAAGGGAGAGAACGACGCTGAGCCTCGCCGTTGTCGAGTCCAGAACAGACAAGGGTCTTCACATGGAACCCTGACACGAAGAGGAGAACCACAACGACGTCTTCAGAAACATAGCGGCGCCCGCGGGTGCCGTCGTCATCGGTGCCGAAGCGCGGAGCTTTCCCTGGACAGCTCACCCGTGCCACAAGATGCAACCACGCCATACACAACGAGCTTTGACTCCCAGATCCGGCTCCGGGCGCCGCCTACGATAGGGCGCATGAGCCACCTACAGCGAGACCTCTCGCCGCCCACACGACTAAGAGGGGAAGCCGCAACACCATCATGAGGCCTGTCAGAGAGCCAACCATGGGGGCCGCCGTTCAGGGCCATGCCCCGGCATCCCTGTCCCGAGACACCGCCACCCATCCACCTCACGACACACAGGGACATCTAGATGTGCCTTAGTTATTGCACATCTAAGTGACACAAGCAAGCATAGAAAGAAAAAGAAAAAGAAAAACAAAGGACCCTGATAACTGCCACACGTGTGCCATATTAGACATCCCGCTCACACGCTGTGTGTGGCGTAACCAGAAGGCAGCCCACACAGGATATGTGTGGACGAACATTAGAACTGCCCACACGTGTGGGCGCAGCTACTTCGTGCCACACGCCCAACTACTTATAACGCCCGGATAATTAAACTACAGTAATCCTCTGCTAATTATGCCACATCACCGCGATTACTGTTGTTAACCTCGTGATGATTCAATCACGTTCGAATTCAAAATTCAAAATTAAGTCAAACGGCAAAAGTTTTCAAACATTCAAACTAAGATGTTCTGGGTGTGGCAAATAAATCGTAAGTAATATTGGTGGAGAAATCATCTTTTTATAAAAGGTTTAAATGCATAAAATAAATTAAAATCAGTAAAAGGAAATTAAACAAAAGACAAAAGTAAATAAAAGAAAAAGGGAAAAAAAACCAAAAACAAAAAACAAAAGAGGCAAAAACCCCCCCCCCCCCACCCCACTGGGCCAACCGGCCGGCCCAGCCGGCTGCCCACCAGGCCAGCCCACCTCTCCTCCCCTTATCCCCCCACGACCGGAACCCTAAACCACTACCACCACCACTCCCCTCGATCCCAACTCTCTCTCGCACGACCCCCCTTCCCCCCGCCCGATCTGGACGCCCTCCCACGCCCAGGGGCCCGATCCCGCACCCCCGACGCCGGCGCCCATCCCCGCCGCCGCCCCGCCGGACCGCCGTCCTCCTCACCTCCTCCCCCTCCCGATCTGGGCGCCCCGGCGACGCCACCGCCCGAGGACGATGTCGCCCGCCTCCCCGACTGCCACCTCGCCGGACTCCGTCGAGCCTCGCCGGTGAACCCCTGCATCGGGGGTGAGGATCCCCTTTCCCTTCCCGTCTGCCCCCCCCCCCCCCCCCCCCCCCGCACGCTCGCCTCCCCCCTCTGCTCACTCCGCTGCACTCGCCAGCCGCTTGCAGCCGCACCCGCCACGGCCTGCCTCGCCCAGGCCGGGCGCTGGCCGCGCCCAGCGCGCGCCTAACCACGCCGGCCCGGGCTCCCGCGTCTACAGCGCCGTCGCCCGCTGCCGTTTTCCCGCACGCCCCCGCCCTCTGCCCCGCTCCCGCCCCCTGTCGCCCTTCCCCAACCGCGCCCGTGCCTCCTCTGGCCGGCGCCGTGACCGCCGGCGCGCCTCTGTGTGCGCTCGTGCGTGTGCACGCCGGTCGCTGGTGACTGGCTAAAGCCACTGTCATGTGGCCGCCCTCCCACTAATTAGCCTGCTTAGGTTAACTAAAATTAGTTAAGTTAATTGAAACCCACTGTGTCACTGACAGCATGGCCCTACTTAGTAGTTATGCTAAATAGATTAAGTAAACACTGTTTAAATTAACTCTAATAAACACTGACTTGATGACAGCCGGGACCCACCTTACTATTCACCTTTTGACCAGTCAAATGTTGACTGGGTCAACTCTGCTGACTAGACCACTCCTGGACCCCACTGGTCATACACTCAGGCTAGTGTAGAGCTAGGTGACAAATGTATATTCTGTTTTTCTTTTGAATTTATAACAATTTTAGAATATTATTAAATCTTTAAAAATTAATATAAAAATAACCGTAACTCGGATGAAAATACTTTGTACATGAAAGTTGCTCAGAAAAGCAAGACGATTCCGTTCATCTGCCACACGTCCCTAGCATAGCGAACATGCAACTGTCCCCCTCCGATTCATCTGTCCGAAAATGCCAAACACCGGGAAAACATTTCCGGATGTTTTCCCTCTTCGTCGGTATCGTGTAGCCCTGCGTTAGAGCACCCCTGTGCTTTGTATTTACTGTTTCTTCCCCCTCTTCTTATCCGGTCGACCCCGAGACCACTGCTGATGCCCCTGTGTTCGACTACGTCACCGACGACTCCTTCTTCTCGTCTGAGCAACCAGGCAAGCAAACCCCCTTGATCATTCCGATATCGCCCATTCTATTCACTCTCATGCTTGCATTAGATTTTGCTACTGTTATTGTTTCCTCCTATTCTGATGCATAGCCTACTTTTATAAACTGCTCTTGTACCTTACCTGCTTATCCTAAACTGCTTAGTATAGGTTGGTTTGTGATCCACCAGTGACCCATCACCTTGTCCCAGTTGCCCCGGCTTGATGACCGATGACACAATCAACATGATCGACGTCCAAAGCCCGATACATCACATCACACCCCGTTTGTTGCTCGATTCTGCAGAGCTACTATCGAGTGCCGAGGGTGATACCTCGTAACGCACTCCTGATGATAACTCTGTAGTGTAGCTATTCAGTCGTGGTCATCGAGGGTGATTCCTCCTTCACCACTCCCGATACGACTCTGTCGTGCAACACCTCAAGTGTGAACCTCGAGGGTGATTCCTCCTAAGTTCATCTTGATGATTACATCGAGTGGATTCCATCGAGGGTGATTCCTCGGGTTTCCGCCTTGATGTTACAGACACACAATTACCTTTACCTGTAGCCCCCGTGTCGTGTTACTACGAGACTGAAGGGACAGGCGGTACCATCCCGGTTGAGGTGGACCTGAGTTCCCGACAATCTCTGGTTAGTCGGGTCGGCCCTGAGAGGTACCCGCAAGTTGATGTGAAAGTCGAGCGGGCCCGGAGAGCACCCGCGAGTTAATTACGAGGCACGGCCGGGCAGGTAGACCGCTCTAGTGAGAGAGGGTTGGGCCTGGCCCTTGCCGTATTTCCTCGAGACGGGGCGATGGGATCACATTATCGTGAGTCTCTGCTCGTCTCCGTGAGCTCCTAATACACTAAGGGTTTGGGTATTTGTTCTGAGTTGGCCACTGACCTTTACGCACTAACCACCACGCAGGAACAGTTATGGGCACTCGGCGTCGTAGTATCAGCCGAAGCTTTGTCAGACGTCCAGTTCAGCATTCGGCACGATCGGATCGCGTCGACCATCCGAGGTGGCGCTGGTATTCACCCTGCGCGCAACGACCCGTAGTGCAACGGGCGATGGGCCCAAGACCCCGGAGTGCTTAGGATGTAGACCGGCGGGGACCTCTCTGCTGAGCCTAGGTAGGGCTGCGATGTGTTGATTTTCCGAGGCCGGGCATTGACCCAGTATGGTGTGTCCAGCCAGAGTAATCAAGCGTGTTGGGTAATGTGGTGCACCCCTGCAGAGAAGTTATCTATTCGAATAGCCGTGTCCGACGCTCGGAGTGGTATCCTGATCTATTACAACTAGAAATGGATACTTGAGATATGTGATGGATATGTTGGCTCCGGGATTGCTTTCTCGTAGGGAGTCGAGGAAGTATCTCTGGGCATTAATACTACAACATGTTTGTTAATTATAATATGCTATTCTGTACTCTTCTGAATGCTGCAAGATGCTTGAAAATGCTTGAAGATGCTAGTCTTCGATAGGCTAGGCTTTCCCCTCTCTTCTGGCATTCTGCAGTTCAGTCCACAGATACAACCCTTCCATTTGATACCAATGCATACTTAGTATAGATCTGATGCTTGTGAGTACTTTGGATGAGTACTCACGGTTGCTTTGCCACCCCTTCCCCCCCCCCCTTCTTTCTTATTTCCGGTTGTTGCAACCAGTTGGTGGATCCCAGGAGCCAGATGCCACCGCCGACGTCTACTACTACCCCGAGGGTGTCTACTACTACGTGGAGATCGCCGACGACCAGGAGTAGTTAGGAGGTCCCAGGCAGGAGGCCTTGCCTCTTCGATCGTTGTTGCTTTTGTGCTTGCCTTCTTAAGGCAGTCTTGTTTAACTTATGTCAGTATTCAGATATTGTTGCTTCCGCTGACTCTTGTGTATCGAGCTATGTATTCGAGCCCTCGAGGCCCCTGGCTTGTAATATAAAGTTTGTTTTATTTTAATTTGTGTCTAGAGTTGTGTTGTGATATCTTCCCATGAGTCCCTGATCTTGATCGTACACATTTGCGTGTATGATTAGTGTACGATTGAATCGGGGGCGTCACACTACTACTACTCATCCTCACCCCGCGTGTGTGGCACGAAGCAAATCTGCCCACACGTCTTGACGCACCCGCGAGATGACACTTTAGTTACCCTGGTGATGGAAACTTTAGTCACCCGGGATGACAAATGTAGTTATAAAAGCGTGGCAACTTCTCTGTTTTGATTAACTATAGTTGTCATGTCTAATTAATGGTAGTTGCTGCGTGTAATCAAATCATAGTTGCCATGTGTGATTAACTACTTGCCCTATGTGGTCAAACAATAGTTGCCATGTGTGATTAATTAGTTGCCACGTGTGGTCCAACCATAGTTGCCATGTATGGTTAATCATATTTGCCATGTGTGTTTACCTAGTTGCCACGTACGCGTAACTGCAAATGCCATCTACCAACGAATCATAGTTGCCATGTATGTTTACCTAGTTGCCACGTACGCGCAACTGCAGTTGTCATCTATCACCGTACGAACGTCGTGTGGGCGAAGAACAGTTCACCCACACGCGCGTGGACTAGGTGGTGACTGTGTGGGTGGGAACTGGTTCGCCCACATCGCGCAGCTGGCAACCGCGCGCTGCGGGTCGTGTGGGCGAGCGCTCTAACGCCCACACAACATGCTATGCCTACGTGGCACTGAAATTCCAACAGATTCCTTCAAGATTCGTGTAAAACATAACAGACGGAGATCAAAGCGCGTGGGTGAAGTGCAGATATGCCACATGTGTGGGCGTTATTATTTGGGAAAAGAAAATATTCACACAAATCTTTGTGTAAGATCAATGATATATGACTTAGATGTGCAATACATATGACACATCTAGATGTGCTTTAGCAAAACTGTAAAAGGCTAACCTTCCACTCCTAGCCCGACATTAGTCCCCGTATCTGGTCAACACCTCCACCGTAGGAGGCGACGATGCCCGGATCCCCAACTAGTCCTGATGACCTGGGGGACACGACCCTAAGGCTGCCGACGGACGCTCCAAGCTGAGCTTGCACGATGCCAAGTCTGTGGTCATCGGTGCCACACCTCAAGACGGGGAAGCATTGTCAGAACAACCACCATACCCGCGAAGACAACACTCACGGGCACATCCTGGGCCCGCTCTGCCTTGGGCCCAGATCTGACCTGGCCAAGCACAAACCCTAGGTCAGAGAAGCCGTAGTCGTGCGCGCAGCCGACACCAGCCCCGCACGCTACCGGCTCCGACCCAGGAGAAGGGAGATCGCCACACCGCCGTCGCCCCGAGCCGCCAGCCAGACTATGGCCACCGCGCCCCCAGCAAATCCACGGACACCGCATCACCATAGTCAGCACCAGCATGCACCGCCGTCCTAACCAGCCGCGGGCCCCGAGATAACTGCCCGCGGTGAGCCACCGCCACCGCCGTCCACCAGCAGGACAGCGGCCTCCAACCCACGCCGTCGCAACCCGCGTTACCTGGCGACCAGATCTGCCCGTCGCAGCCCAGACACGTCCTCCCGTCGTTGATGTCCGTCACGCAGGCCTAGCACCAGCGCGCTGCCGCCACCATGTGCGGTCATCAAGCATGCACGATGATGCGCCATCGCGCCCACCGCCGCGCCACGCTCCAGCCCGGGAAGCAACCCCGTGCTGCCCCCATGATGCGGGAGGACGCCAGGGCCCCGTCGACGCCATCGCCGGTTGGGCTTCGCCCGGACGACCTGCTTGCGGGGGCGAGGCGGGGGAGGGGTGGGGGCGCTGGCAGCGGGGATCTAGGTCGACCTCCTCGTCGCCAAGCGGGGGCGACGCGGGGGAGGGTGGGGGGCGCTGGCAGCAGGGATCTAGGTCGGCCTCCCCGTTGCCAAGTGGGGGCGACGCGGGAGAGGCAGGGGCGACTCGTTCCTCATCTAGCTCTGCAATACAAACAACTCCCTCCTTTCTCCCTCACCCACGAGCCGCGCCAGCGCTCAAGTTTGGTGCACTCATGATGTCTCAACTGATTCAGAGCATTTTATTGTTCCACCATTTGAATATTTCATATCAATTTAGTACAAATGTACACACGCCCGTGCACAATAGAGTTTCAATATTTTGCGGGACGCGATTATTCTTTTTTCTTTTTTTTGAGAAAACTTTCAATTTATTCATCGTGGCAGTACAAAAAAAAAACTATATCAATGTCCGTAGACCACCTAGCACATGAGACGGGGTGGATCGCCGACGCCACCAACGGGAGGCGGGGAAACCCTTGCGTGGTACGAGGAAAGGAGGAGAACGTCTCACGTGGAAGTCGTGCTATGGACTCTTTTATTTTTGTCTTGGACGGATACTAAGGGATTCGATTGGCATTTGTTTTCGGTGGATCTGCTTCGATCTGGTCTTCATTTATTTGTAGAGTTTTCTTTGTAACTGCAATTTTGTGGATTTTTTGTTTGTCAGTTGCCTGAAAATTGGAATAATTGACATCCAACGGTCCTGATAGAATCGACTGGAAGGTAAGTCGCTTTCAGTCAGCATGATCCTTGGGCATTCCAAAATGGAAATTATAGATTTTGGTAGCAAAAATGAAACGAGGGCTAAATTATTTCGGCTCGCCAGGTTAACCCAGGCTCGGCTACTTATTTATCGGAACCAACAGAGTGCAGACAAAGCAATCATACGCAGATCGTAGCAAAATCCTCACCACGACTTCATGCCACCATGCTCCTCCTCCTGCTCCTCCTGCTCTTCTCCAGCCTACAGCTCCCCACGACTGCCATCGACACCCTCGTTCTAGGCCAAGCACTCCCATGGAACGAGACACTGGTGTCCAAGGGCGGCGACTTCGAGCTCGGCTTATTCTCCCCAGGCAACTCCAGCAAGCACTACGTCGGCATCTGGTACAAGAAGATCTCCAAGCAAACGGTCGTCTGGGTGGCGAACCGAGAGCACCCGATTGTCAAGCCGTCGACTTCCCGCTTCATGCTCAGCATCCACGGCGAGCTGCTTCTCCTCACGACGCCGTCAGACACCCTGCTGTGGTCGTCCAACGCGTCCTCCCGGTCGCCCCCGCGCACCACCGTCGCCACGCTCCAGGACGACGGCAACCTCGTGGTGAGGCGGAGCAACGCGACGTCGTCTTCTGCCTACGTAGTGTGGCAGAGCTTCGACCACCCCACCGACACCTGGCTCCCCGGGGCCAGGCTCGGCTACAACAGGGGCGCCGGCGTCCACAGCTTCCTCACGTCGTGGACGGACGCCGAGAACCCGGCGCCCGGCGCGTTCACGATGGAGATCGACGAGCGCGGGCAGCCCAAGTTCGACCTGTTTTCCGACGCCGGCGGCGGCGAGCACCGCCAGTACTGGACGACCGGTCTGTGGGACGGCGAGATCTTCGTGAACGTGCCGGAGATGCGATCGGGCTACCTCGCCGGGTTCCCCTACGCGCGCAACGGCACTGTTAACTTCTTCAGCTACCACGACCGGATCCCGATGATGGGCGCCGGCAACTTCATGCTTGACGTCAACGGGCAGATGCGGCGGCGCCAGTGGAGCGACATGGCAGGGAAGTGGATCCTCTTCTGCTCGGAGCCGCACGACGCCTGCGACGTATACGGTTCGTGCGGCCCCTTCGGGCTGTGCAGCAACACCACCAGCCCCGCGTGCCAGTGTCTCGCCGGCTTCGAGCCGCGGTCGGAGCAAGAGTGGAAGCTGCAGAACACCGCCTCCGGATGCGAGAGGCGGACCTTACTGGACTGTACCAAAGACAGGTTCATGCAGCTGCCGAACCCCGTGCAGCTCCCGAATGGCTCGTCGGAGGCCGCCGGAGTTAGGGGTGACAGGGACTGCGAGCGCACTTGCTTGAAAGATTGCTCCTGCACCGCCTACGTTTACGATGGAAGCAAGTGCTCGATGTGGAAGGGCGAGCTCGTTAACTTGAGGGCCCTCTCGATTGACCAAGGTGGCGATCCTGGGCTCGCCGGAGCTGTTCTTCACCTCCGCGTCGCGCGCTCGGAAGTGGCAGCGTCGTCATCGTCACCGGCGCATTCTTGGAAGAAATCGATGGTGATCCTCGGGAGCGTAGTTGCGGCCGTGGTGGTGCTCCTGGCAAGCCTTGTGATCGGGGTGGCGGCGGCGGTGATGCTGCGGAGGCGGCGGGGGAAGGGGAAGGTGACGGCGGTGCAGGGGCAGGGCTCGCTGCTGCTGTTCGACTACCAGGCCGTGAGGACCGCGACGAGGAACTTCTCAGAGAAGCTCGGTGGCGGGAGCTTCGGCACGGTGTACAAGGGCGTACTCCCGGACGGGACGCCGGTGGCCGTGAAGAAGCTGGACGGCCTCCGGCAGGGCGAGAAGCAGTTCCGAGCCGAGGTGGTCACCCTGGGCGTGGTCCAGCACGTCAACCTCGTCCGCCTACGGGGCTTCTGCTCCGAGGGGAACAAGAGGGCGCTCGTGTACGACTACATGGCCAACGGCTCGCTGGACTCGTACCTGTTCAAGGGCGGCGGCTCGGCGGCCAAGGTGTTGAGCTGGGGCCAGAGGTACGGCGTCGCGCTGGGCATGGCCAGGGGCCTGGCGTACCTGCACGAGAAGTGCCGCGAGTGCATCATACACTGCGACATCAAACCGGAGAACATCCTCCTCGACGACGAGCTGGGCGCCAAGCTCGCGGACTTCGGCATGGCCAAGCTCGTGGGCCACGACTTCAGCCGCGTCCTGACCACGATGCGCGGCACGCTCGGGTACCTCGCGCCGGAGTGGCTCGCTGGCTCGCCGGTCACCGCCAAGGCGGACGTGTACAGCTTCGGCCTCGTGCTGTTTGAGCTCGTCTCCGGCCGGCGCAACAACGCCCCGTCGGAAAAGGGAGGCTACGGGATGTACTTCCCGGTGCATGCCGCGGTGAGCCTGCATGAGGGCGACGTGGTCGGGCTGCTCGACGAGAGGCTGGACAAGGAGGCCGACGTGAAGGAGCTGGAGAGGCTCTGCAGGATCGCCTGCTGGTGCATCCAGGACGAGGAGGCTGACCGGCCGACCATGGGGCTCGTCGTGCAGCAGCTTGAAGGGGTCGCCGACGTCGGGTTACCGCCGGTCCCGTCCCGGCTTCACATGCTGGCAAAGGTGAACGCAGGCGCCGGTGGAGGTGAACAGGATGAAGTTGTGTCTAGGTTCGACTGAGACTTAATCGTGATATAGCATGTAAGAAAGAAAAAAGAAAAACTGAAAATAAATTTTTGCATGAATCTCCATGCAAAATCAAAGGAAAATAGTATCGACTGAGACATAACGAAGTCTCAGTCGACTGAGACTTAGCAACACTGCATCATATAACTCGAGTGAATATGAAATGGTTGTATGGTTTGACGGTAGTAAATTTTCTTTGTGTGCGTCGGATCATGGAAGTTCGAAGGAGCAGTGCCCTGGTAGTAGTATTGAGCCAGTACTACGTTGAATTTTTAGAGCAACTCTGGCAGACCCCTTAAAACGCGATGCCCCGTAAAATAACCGTCCGTTTACGGTTTCGGGCGAAAAAAATGACCCGACCAGACACCGTATCGACCCACGACCTGTAAAAAAATTGCGGGGCACGGAAAAACTTCGCCCTTAATTTTTAGATTCACGGGGTGGGAGGCCGACCCGAGCTTGATCCCTATCGGCTGGCGGGAGGGACATTTCTGTGCGGCAGTTCCAGCCTTCTCCCCCCTGCGCCGCCAGCTACCTCCCTCCGCCCACTCCGGAGCACCTTCCCCGGCTTCCCTCCGGTGCCATGGAAGCCTCCCAGCCGTCGGTCGTCACCGTGAATGCCATCCACGAGCCATTCCCGTCGGCAGATCTCGTCACCGGTGATGTCGTGCCCGTCGCCGTTCAAGGCTCCGCCGCGCCACCCCGCAAGCGGCAGGGCAACGTCGTCGTTCAGGGCGGCCCTCCCGCAGGCCCCGCCTGGAAGGCACGCGCCGGCGAAGAAAGGGAAGGATGCCGGTGTGAAGTGCAAGAAGACCACCACAAGAGCGACCCCGCCAACACCTCCCCCAATAGCTCCGGCAAGAACTTCCTCGAGGATGCCCGCCGATGGCGCTGCTGCCGCCGCCCCCGAGGTGTTCGATGGAATGGCCTCAAGGTATGATGTTTTGATTGCTTGCAATTCTTTCACTTTTGTCCATTGCGCGTGTTCGTGACTTGTCGAGCGAAATTGCAGCGCCGGTTTGCATGATGCGACGGCGGACTTCGTGCAAATGTTGGATGACAACACCGTCGACGTCGATCAAGCCCCGATCGGTGATTACGGTTACAATGAGATGGATGGTGGCGTGCAAGGGCACGGTGAGGAAGAAGATGATGTGGAGGAGGTTGACGAGGGGGTGTTCGACGAAGCGCAAGCAAAGTCACGCGCAAGATCGAAGAACTACACGCCATTGGAAGATAAAGTCTTGATCAAGGCTTGGGAATCGGTGTCTCTTGATGCGTGCACCGGCACCGACCAAACCGCCAAGCGGTATTGGCAAAGGATAGAGGATCAATACCTCCGCATGATGGCAAAGTATCCCAACAAGATGCCACACACCTTTTGGTCTCTTCAAGGTCGTTGGGACATGATCAAGCCGATTATAGCCGGTGGGTTGTATGCTTGCAACAAGTCCACAATGCACCTCCAAGTGGTACCGTTGAAGCCGACTATGTGAGCTTGTTTTCATGTCCCAAATTGTGCAAATCTTTTGTAGCCGTGGGAGAGGTTGCATAATTTGACATTGTTTTGCATTTTGTAGGAGAAAATTGCGCAAGAAAGGTACAAGGACATGGAAGCTTCCGGTAAAAAGACATTTCAACTTGAGCATTGTTGGGAACTTCTCAAAGAAAGCGAGAAGTGGAAGTTGATTGACAAGGAATCCCCACCGAAGAGAGGTGCACTCACCAAGATTGATGATGATGATGATGATGAAGATGACGATAATCCAAGAAACAAGAACAAGCCTGATAAAAACAAGAAGGCCAAGGATCTAAAACTAAAACTGCAATGGTTTTAGTTGATCTGGCCTTTTTTTTATGACATGTGTACGCATACAAATGGGATCCATCCATTAGGAACCATGTCAACTGAGTCAAACGATGGATTAGAGCTTTTTTTACATGGATGGATTAGAGCCAACTACAATGGATTACATCAAAGATGTGGTGTTTTGTGCAACAAACCAGAATAGTAAGTGTTCTATGCAAAACTGACCCTAATAGTTACTGGAAGCACCCCATGTTGCTCTACCATGGCAACCTTTATAGTGTAAAACTATTCAAATAGCCGTGTAAATAATTATTGATGAGCTAGCACGGTCAAACTTCACTAGAAGTATAGTTTTGGTTTACAAATATATTCAAAATAAAAATGAGAAGTATCATTGGATGACACAGAGTGAAAAAAGATGCCATGTAGATGGAGTATGCCATGTAGATGTACTCCCTCTGATCCAGAATAAGTTCGCAGTTCACAGTTTAAAATTAGGGTTAGTGCAAAACTGAGAAAACTAGGGTACGGATCAGAGGTAGCAGAAATATTACTGGTAGGGTCATAACTGGAAATTATTAGGGCAACTCCAACGCGCCGACGCATTTCGTCCACGCGTGCCCGTTTGGGTGGAAACGGACGAAAAAGTCGGCCGAGCCGCTGACGCAAACCCAAATTTGGTCTGCTCCCTATCCGTCTGGACGCATTCCCGACCTAAATTTGCGTCTGATTTGCGTCCACACGGACACAAGACGGACGCGCCGCGCATCCGCTCGGCGTCTGCCTCGGGACCGCGTGTCGGCCGCCCAAACTACCCCCACACGGTCGTACTCAATGCCGCCACCTAACCCGGGCCCGTATGGCAGCGGCTGGAAGCGTCCGGAGTCCACTTCTTTTTAAATGGCAAGAGTGCGGGGGCGGCCTCATCCACTTCTCTTCCCACTCCCGCCCACATCTAGCCACACTTGTGTAACGCCCAATATGCGGTCCTATCCTCGAGGAACTTGGAAGTCCCGCCAAGGATAGAAGCGCATATCAGAGATGCTTCACAAGGCGAATATCATTACAACATACTATGTACTGAATAGATGAGAATACCAGACAAAGGCTTACACTCACCATAAGCTACAACATAAATACATCAATACATCGATACATAGCAATCACCATACAGAAGAGCAGGATCCGACTACGGATGAAATCAAACGAAAAACAAGAACGACATTCACCCTGCTAATCCCAGGCTGCTAACCGGGAACCCATCCTATGATCGATGAAGAAGAAGAAGAAGAACTCCAAAAGCAAACAAGCATCGCTCTTACACCAAAGCATCGCTTTACCTGTACCTACACCTATTGTTGTAGTAATATGTGAGCCATGGGGACTCAGTAATCTCATTGCCATGGTTATCAAAACTAGCAAAGCTTAATGGGTGTGGAATGGTTGAGTGGTGAGGTTGCATCAAGCAGTAAGCATTTGTATGTGGCTAACTTACGAGTACAAGAATAAGAAGAGTAACTACGCATCAACGGACGCAAATTAATGTGATCAAGAAGTGATCCTGAACTCCTACTTACGAGTCAAACATAACCCCACCGTGTTCTCTTCCTGAACTCCCTCGAAAAGAGACGATCACGGTTACGCACGCGGTTGGTGTATTTTATTTGAAGTTTAGTGTCAAGTTCTCTACAGCCGGATATTATAAATTTTCAAGTCGTCACCCGCGGGCATGGCTCTCGAAAATATTTAACCCTACAACGGTGCTCCAAGTAGTCCATTATAAATTACCACACGCATCCGGTGGAAAACCTCACACCGTGATAACACGATGAGGAATCCCGTTGGACAAGCCCCTCGTCAAAGGTAAAACTAAACCAGCAAGCCCTCTTGGCATGTCGACGATCCTGATAGGAGCTGCACGTATCTCGTTATCAGGACACGACCGGATGGGACATCATAAAACCAGTCCTCGAGTTTCCCCGTGGTGGCCCCGCAATCTACCCGTTTCAGACCAACACCATTGGCACTGGCCCACCTGTATTATGTTGAATTACGAATCCACGGGTAGCGCTAACTCCGTATGCGTTAATTTAATTAATAAGGATTATTATGTTGGTAAAAATTTAAAACCAAAGTTGGGCCTTGCTGGAAGAGTTTTATCCTAAGAAAATGATCAGGGGGGCCATAATGCCCCACATGCGTTAGAAGCGCTCATCAAGGAACATAACACCGGTATGACGAAAACTAAGGCGACATGAGTGGAACAAAACACCAGGCAAAAGGCCGAGCCAGCCACACACAACCAAGTATATAGATGCATTAATTAAATAATAGATATTGTGATATCCCATGATATCCATGTCCCAACATGGAACAATCTGCAACTGCACCTGCAACTAGCAATGCTATAAGAGGGGCTGAGCAAAGCGGTAACATAGTCAAACAACAGTTTGCTAGGATGGTGGAGGTTAGAGGTTGTATCATGGCAATTGGGAGACTGACAAACAAGTAGGATACGAGACATAGCGATAGCATCGAGACAACTAGCAAGCAAAGATAGTAGTGATATCCAAGGTAATGATTATCTTGCCTGGAATCCCGCTTGGAAGAAGATCAAATCCATGAATAGACGAACCAAGCGTAGTCGAACGAATCCTCACACTTCGAAATGTTTCAGAACTCTAGCGAGGAGAAGCAAATCTGGAAACAAACAAATGACATGGTAAACATCACAGTATATTCGTGATATGATGCGTAAACAATTATGATACTTCCGGTCTAAAGAGGCATGTCATGGCAAAATGCACAAACAAATACTACACATTAAGTGAAGCTCAATATGCAATGAGTTGCATATTGACGAAACTCCACAATCAAATTATTTAGTTCACTCCCGCTTATGCTACTCATCAATATTAAATGTTGGCTAACATGGTGTTGTCATCAGATTTTGGCATGGTACGAAACACAATTAAGATGGCCCCAAATGAAAATGGTTTCAACATAAAAAGTTTTGTATCATCAAGTTGAGCAACGTTGATGTTTGGGTCATCACCATCCGACCTCATCTTAGGAGTCGAAACTGTGTTCAAAGTTTTAAAATTCTATGTTCAGGTCACTGTTTAGCTGATTACGGCCCCAAGACGGCCTCATATGAAAAAATGATCTACCTGAGTTGTCTTCATCTCGTCGAATTGGTCGTTTTTGATATAAAAATCATCCCAATCCGAGTTCGTACGCAAAAGTTAGAGGCAACACTCTGCGGACCAGTCCTGAGTGAGAAAGTGACGCGAGGGACCAGACACCCACCTAGGTAGTGTGTGATGGGTCGCGCGAGCTATTTGGCCTTTGCCGGTTTTGGATGCTTGCCGGTTTTGAAGGGCCTACCGGCCAAGATAAAAGCTTGCCGGTTTTAAATGCTTGCCGGTTTGAGTGAAGGGGTTGCAGGTTTGAAAATCTTACCAATGTGAAAAGCTTGCCTATGTGGAAAGCTTGCCGGCGTGAAAAGTTTGCGGGCGGTATGAAAAGCTTGCCGGCGTGAAAAGCTTGCCGGAAACTGTCAGGGTCAATCCGACCAGAAGCTGAAGATGGGCTGAAAAGATTATCTAGATGGCCTTGGATGAAAAGGTGTTCTACAAGAAAGTTGTGCGCATCATCGAAATGGTCAACTTTACTTTTGGATTCATCATCATCTGGGATAGTATACGGCCTGCAAGGTTGCTACAAAACTCAGACAGACAGGAAAACTGCATGACCGAGTCCGACTAGAAGTTAAAGATGGCCCCGTAGTGTATTGAAGATGGCCTCAAATCGAAAAACATTCAACATGAAAGTTGTTCGTCTAGTCGAAATAGTTAAATTTTCTTTTGGTCTCATCTTCATACGAGGTCATTTGTGGCCTATGAGAGTCAAAAACCGAACTGTTGTCTCAGACTTACCTAAATTCGAGCTCGGGTAATTTTGGAAAGATTTGGATCATTAACCCTTATGACTTGGCACTGCAAATGATCATGACTTGGCAGTTTTAACAGGGTGTCACAGAGCTTATTACAAGGGGGTGTTACAAGTTCTCCTCCTCTAAAAGAAATTCTCGTCCCGAGAATTTAGGAGGTAGAAGGAAAGAGTCCGGGATATTCTTCCCGAAGATGATCCTCGCGTTCCCAAGTGGCTTCATCTTCAGTGTGATTCGACCACTGCACTTTTAGGAACTTGGTCGTCTTCTGACGAGTTCGACGTTCAGCTTCGTCGAGGATGCGGATCGGATGCTCCTTATAGGAAAGATCATCTTGTAGCTCGAGCATCTCATGATCCACTGCACGGTGCGGGGATTCCTTGAAGCACTTACGGAGCTGCGACACGTGGAAGACATCATGAATATGGGAGAATTGCGGTGGCAATTCCAATTGATATGCCACCTGTCCACGTCTAGCCACGATGCGGAAAGGACCAATATAGCGAGGAGCTAGCTTGCCCTTGATTCCGAAACGACGGGTGCCCTTCATTGGAGTGACACGAAGATAGGCTTGATCACCAGGTTGATAGATCACACCCCATCGCTTACGATCATAATTACTCTTCTGACGGTCTTGAGCTGCTTTGAGATTCTCCCGGACAATTCGGACTTGCTCTTCGGCATGCCGAATAATGTCCGGTCCAACAAGAGGTCGTTCCCCAGTTTCTGACCAATTCAGAGGGGTTCGACATTTACGACCATAAAGAACCTCAAAGGGGGCCATTTTCAAGCTGGCTTGATAGCTGTTGTTATAAGAGAACTCGGCATACGGGAGAGATTCCTCCCATTTCTTACCGAAGGATATAACACAGGCTCGAAGCATATCTTCAAGCACTTGATTTTGGTAATTAATGTCAACATATCTCTTGTTGGACTAATAGTCTTATCTAGTATATTTTAGATAAGTTCAATAGTGGAGTGGCAAGGACAAGAGGATGTGGAACCCCTTCAAAATGCTAAGGACAAGGATTGGCAAAAGCTCAAGACTCTTCATCTTTGTTTAAGTGATCCAAGATCACATAGAGTCCTTAGGAAAGCCAATACTATTAAAAGGGATAAGGTGTTGCTTAATGGTCTACTTGCTCAAAGTGCTTAGTGACATTGCTCCAAAACCCTGAGCCACTTTCTCTATCCAAATATGTTAAAACCCTAAAGTCCAACTCGGCCCCACCGATACTTTCTATCCGGAGCCACCGAGTTCATTCAAACATAGCCACAGCCAAAACCCTAATAGTTCGGTCACACCGATATGGATCTTGGTCTCACCGAGATGGCCTTGCCAACTCTCTGTTACTTGTTGCAATTATTTCGGTCTCACCGAGATGGCTTGCCAACTCTCTGTTGCCTTATTGCTTCACTTCGGTCTCATCGAGTTGATGCAATCGGTGCCACCGAGACGAGGTTTGCCCTAAGCCCTAGCACATCGGTCCCACCGAGATTCCTAACCTTCATATTTTTGAACAGATCGGTGCCACCGAGTTTAACTAATCGGTGCCACCGAGATGAGTCAAAAGTGTGTAACGGTTGGATTTTATGTGAAGGCTATATATACCCCTCCACCCCCTTCTCCATTAGTGAGAGAGCCATCAGAACGTGCCTACACTTCCACCATTTATTTTCTGAGAGAGAACCACCTACTCATGTGTTGAGATCAAGAGATTCCATTCCTATCATTTGAACCTTGATTTCTAGCCTTCCCCAAGTTGCTTTTCACTCAAATCCTTCTTCCACCATAGCCAAATCTGTGAGAGAGAGTTTAGTGTTGGGGAGACTATCATTTGAAGCACTAGAGCAAGGAGTTCATCATCAATACACCGTTTATTACCTTTTGGAGAGTGGTGTCTTCTAGATTGGTTAGGTGTCGCTTGGTAGCCTCCGACATGATGTGGAGTTGAACCAAGAAGTTTGTAAGGGCAAGGAGATCGCCTACGTGAAGATCTACCCGAGTGAGGCAAGTCCTTCGTGGGCGATGGTCATGGTGGGATAGACAAGGTTGCTTTTTCGTGGACCCTTCGTGGGTGGAGCCCTTCATGGACTCGCGCAACCGTTACCCTTCGTGGGTTGAAGTCTCCATCAACATGGACGTACGATAGCACCACCTATCGGAACCACGCCAAAAATTCTCCGCGTCTCTATTGCGTTTGCACACTCCAATCCCACCTCTTTACATTCTTGCAAATTGCATTCTTTACCTTTTCCGCTGCTTATACTCTTGTCATGCTTGCTTGAGATGTATTGGATGCCCTTTAACTTGTGCTAAACTCAACCTTAATTTGAAGAAATTAAAAACTGCCACTTTTACTTGTTAAGGGTCTAATCACCCCTCTCTAGACCCATCTTCTCGATCTTTTCAGGGAGTGGGTGAGCGCGACGCCGGAGCAGGAGGCGGCCTGCCTCGCCCAGTGGAAGGCCCGCGCCTTGGCGGAGGAGCGGGCCGACAGCGAGCGGCGCATGCAGCTAGAGCGGGAGGAGGAGCGCCGATAGTGGTGGGCACGGGACGAGGAGCCGCGGGAGCGTGAGGAGCACGCGACGCGCAGCAGACGGCGCAGGAGGTAGCGCGGGTGGCGTACCAGCATGCCTTCCCGTGGGTTGTGCCGCTGTCGCCCTTCTTCGACCTAACGAACTCTGACGAGGGCGCCTAGGACTGCTGGCTGGGGCGGTTGGGAGGTTGAGTTTTTTTAGAAGTTTTTATTAATGTTTAATTATGTGTGAAGTGGATTTTGGCCGTCATGGACTTTAATTTTAATGTTTAATTATGTTTTAAATTTAAGTATTTTATACGCGTTTTATTTTTTAAGATCATGCGGACCAATGCGTCGGCCGCGGTGGATGCACCAGCCGACCCAAACCAAAAACCAGACATTAGTCCGCTAACGGCGTTCTTTTGCGTCCGTTGAAGTTGCCCTTAAAGCATCTCCAACACGCGCCCAAAAACTGCTCCGCGCGCTAAAAAACCATCTTTTTTGGGCGCCGGAGACGCTCCAGCAGATGCTGCAAAATAGTGCGCGCGCAAAAAAATTAAACGCACACTGCAAATGTTGGGTGCCGAACCGCGTGCTTTATAATTTGCACTGCGTGTTTTTTTAGGTGCGTGTTTTTAGGCATGTGAAAAACCAATGTTGACCGTGACGTGGTAAAAGTGCTACAGTGACCCTGTAAAACTATTTTAGCGCTCGCATCTGTTGGAGAGAGCATCTCCTGTAGACCCCGAATAATCATTCCGCAATAATGTTTTATTAGCATGTTTGGTTGAGCAAAGCAATAAACTACAGTACTTTACCATCCATGACGCGGAACAAATTGTTCGAAACAGCTTATTGCCAAAATTGCATTTACACTCAATCACTCACTTTACCTCTGTTCTGTACAGCTTTAAGATGAGGAACTTTTTGATAAATCAAAAGAATAAAGGAAGCACAACCTAGAGAGCTAATGAACAAACTGTACAGATTAACAGCTAAATACAACCCCCAAACAAATGAATGAAATCACTACATGACTACAAGAACTAACACATCAGGATATACACTTTACAGGTAACGGCGAAGAAACTGCTCCAAAGTAAAGAGCCTTAAGTACAGAAATGAACTTCAAAAGAGTTTCTTCAGAAAACCACTTCAGTTTCCATGTATGTACTGTGTAATTTTCATCTGTTTGCTTGTTCTGCGAATTTCCAGTGCTGCTGTGGAGTCTTCCTTCGTTTATGTGTTTGTGCAAAATTAATGTCAAGCATTCCTTGTCGCGCTGATCCACAACCTAAGTATAGGAAATGCAGTAGGAAAATTTGAGAAATTGTCAACAAAATGATATCAACTCTTTTAGTATGATGAAATAACACAGCTTAGTAAAATAAGAGGGGGTTCCCTTTAGAAATACGGAGTAAGAACGATGATAATGATAAGTACTCCGTACAATAAAAATACAGGCTTAGAGACAAGGGTCAAACCTGTGTGCGAGAATACACACGCCCACACTTATGCATATTCCACAATAGACAAGAATAAAACAAATATCCCCTTTTTGGGCAAGGGAACTATCTCAGAGCACACTATTTTATGAAAAGAATATCGTTGCAACGCAAAGTAACCTAGATGATAAATTGGAAATCTTATAAGTCAAACACAACTTACCACTTCCTGAATACTGTTGATAGAACAGCATTCATCTAGAGAAAAATATGGAGGATGTGAATCATCAGGAAAGCAACCAAACTGATGTAGGTTCTCAATGCACACACATATTGATCCTTCAGTAACAACAAGGGATCTAATAACAAGGGCTTCCTCTGCAAAACAGAAATGGACATTAATTCAGCAATTTCTAAGTAAAAGAAGTAAAAAATGTACAGTACAGAAAGAATTTAGGTAATACTCGTGTCTTCCAGTTCTAATCCTGCAGGTTCAGTAATTGAATTATTACATAAGAGGCAGATGCAAATAAAATAATAGATCATCAGCAATAGATGTATGAGGCTCACGGCATGCCACCATATGCCATGTCATGCCAGATGCGGCATCGTCAATATTTGGTGATGATGCATGCCACTATCAAATCATTTACGGGATTTAACAAAATGGACCCAACTAAAGCCAGAAGGAATTTATGCACCTGGGTGCTGAAATTGAAAAAATGGGTAAACATCTAAATATTCATGTAAAGAATTGGGGATGGAAAATGGAAATTACCTTGCAAACACCTAATCATGAAGATAAACAAGGTAGCCTTAGGTTTCTTAAAGATCAAATTACATGACAACCCAGCAGACATACTATGTAGTTATCTACCTTACAAACTAACATAACATACGCATATGCCAAAGTCCAAGTAATCATCATGATGACTTCAGCTCACTGGCAGCATGTTGTGTCATGATGGGCTTGAGTCCTTGATCAATTAATCCCCAGGTCTCTCACCATAATCCCCAGCTCTCTCACCATAGGACTGAGTGCACTGTACTCGAACTAGAGATGATGCTACAGAACCAAGTTTAACACTTCGATGTTGAATCTTTGATACTGAGCAAGAAATTGTGTGTATTCTGGACAAAATATCACAATGATTGCCCAAGATAAAGCTTGTGGGCTCATTGCTTTAGTTATCATATGTCCAAACGAGATTTTGGACAGTAAGCATAAACAATATTCATTCAGAAACAAAATGGCTTAAATAGTGTTACTCAACTTGCTTTCGCAAGGATAAGATGCGTATCAATATGTTTTCTTTCGCAAGGATAAGATGTGTATCAATCCTACTCTACTTTGTCAGGCTTCAAGGGAGAAAGCCAAGACTCACCCAAGCAGGTAAGATCATAAGAATTCAAAAAGTGAAGAAAGTTTTAGTCTAGATCCCATAGACAAATAGGGGTTATATTTCACCACTCAAATAACAGTACCTTCAGCAGCATTCTTCCAAAACATCAACATGGAGTAGAGAAATATCCCCTTCTTCAAACTTGCACGTATACATTTCTCAAGCAATTTAACTTGGATCTTCTCCCAACTGCCATTTAAATTACAGGAGAAAGTGTAATCAGAAAATGAAATAGAAGGCACAATAAACACACACAAAATCATTTCTTTGTTTATCTAAAAGAGAAGGCCTTTGCTCACGGAGAAAACATAAAGCTAAATAGACAAACCTTTGCAAAGATACCCCACTAGTTAACTGTGGAAAGCTGAACAGATTCAAGAGCCAAAGTACATCTTGCGCTTCCTTGGAAGTACGTGTCAAGAATAGATGAGCTGTATGATCTGCCATGTGAACCCTGCGACATGACACCAAACAGAAGTAAGCCTCAGATAAGCCAAAAAACCACCACTTATGATTGACATGCTAATAGACCTTAGTGCTTGTAGACCCAGCCCAGTCAAAACTTTTTCCAGATCTTCAAGCCTATAGCACCCCAAAACTCTTGGCATAATTTCTGTAAATTAATCAGTGTGTAAGAATTATTAATACAGTTTTAGAATAGAAACATGAGAAAATAAATTTCCGTACAACAATAAAAATGTAAACTTCCAGTTGCAATAGTCTTATAAGTGTCTAACAGAGACAAAAGAGAACCAAGAGAAAGGCTTTGGAAGAAAAGAAAACAATGTGTAGAAAACTAACCTTGTTCATCTTGCTCGATATCAACTAGCAGAACATACAATTTATTCTGAGAACTTCTCAACAAGGCTACTTCTCTACAATAAGTAACAATACACTAGTCAGGTACAGTACCTAAAAAAATATCGCATGCAAACAGGCTTTCAGAACTGCTGTTATGTTCAACAGAAGTTAAGAGAGCATTTACTGGGCATGTTTGAGGATTAAATGCTATACAAGAAAGTACTTAGAATTGAAAAATCCAACTAAATCCTGTTCAAAGAGCTGTTATTGCTAACTACTCCCTCCGTTTGTTTTTATAAGACGTTTCAGACAGCTTGCTTTGTACTGTTTTGAACAGTGTCTGAATGTCTAAAGCGTCTTATAAAAATGAACAGAGGTAGTACTTATTGTGCATTTAAGTACTTTGAAGTCTGAATCATGAGATATATTACTGGACATTTACGCATTTTATGTTCTATGCAAATGCCATCAACATTGGTGAAGACGGTGGTGGAGCCAAGGATTCAGGTCCCCATATCTTGGATTCAATTTCATTAGAAGTTTGGCCTAAAAAAGTTGGTTTGTAGACCCCCATACTGCACAAGGCCCCAACAGTCTTTCATCATTCGCCTACGGGTACAAATCATGGACATACCATCTCAGGTGGGTGTCTGACATGTCAAATTGTTACTTGATTAAAGTAACAAAAATTAGGTAGACCCAACATATACAGCCCTGTCATGTGTTGCATGACCATGGTGTTTTGATACTTTGAATACATTCATCATCAATTAGAAAAATCTTGAGCTTCAGTTTTCTCTAAGCAAGCACATGAAAAAAAAATGTAATAGATATAGTTATGATTTTGAATATAATTGCATTCGCTCCTCCAAAGCACTAATGGTCAGCAATTACCTGATTAACAGGTTAAGGCAGTTCTATTCTGCTAATTTTAACCGTCAGTGCATGTTTTGTTGTGCTGCATGGTGTTTAGTTTGAAAAACAAACTACAACAGCAGAGGCAAATAAGTAACCATATTAGTATGATATGCTGCAGCTAGTCCTTAATTTGCGAACTTACAGAAAAAGAAGTAATCCGTACTTGTACTGATAATCTTTGGTTCTACAAAATGTACTTCAGTAGTCAGCGACTCGTTCATTCAGATTCAACAGCTGTTCATCATCAGTTTCTAGTCTCTACTCTCTACACATGTCAAATATAGGTAAAACAACTCTAACCTTTGAATTAAATCGCTTCCATCTTGAAATATGTATCCACAACGAGCTCCTTGTTCACATATTTCGGACTCTTCAACATTAGCAACTTCCAAATTGAAGAAATCCTCTATAAGCTTGTACTTATCCCTATCAGTGTTGCAAGTAACTGTATCGGCATCAATCAACAAGTTATTCTTGTGCAAGATACTTGAATAGTGTTTTTTTGAGCTTTGATCCTTGCAAATAGTACTTCCGCTTAGGTCGTAACTCAGATGACCATTTGCACCCACTGAAACCCCCTCATCCAACTTATCTCCATTAGCCTCCGGAAATTCTAGTTTAGCGCCATTACGGTTCTTTAAAATAGGGAACATCTTCCTCTTAACCTTTTGCTTGTCATTTTGTCTAATCAGATGGCCACCTGAATCTTGACCTAGATGTCCATTCCTCTGGTTACTTGCATCTGGCTCCTTAATACCAAACTCTATGGCATCTGTAAAAGTTGGGTCATCTTCTGCCGAACAGTCAGACAATTTTTCCTCTTGTGAAAAAAACTCCATCCCATCCATTTCCTCATGATCAATATCTGCATAAGGAAATGAAGCAATCTGACCATTCAGGGCTAGTTCCCTTTTTGTCTGAATTGCTACGCAATCATCTTCCGAATTGCACGAACATAAATCACCTGAAGAGTCATCACTGCAGCTGCTACCACTTCCGAGAGAACCAACACATTGGAAATCTCCTGAACTCTGCAAAAATTCTTCCTCCAGAAAAAGTCTTCGACGTAGGATGTCTTCCTTGTATTGTGGGGGTGACTGTGGACTAGGGTATGCAAAGGATGGACTTGGTTCTATCAACTTGCTTGTTGCATTAGAGTGTGTTCCGTTCGTATGCAAAAAATTTGCACCACCTTCCACATCAGAAAAAGAATCTGGATGTGAAGTGCCCACAAATTCTAGCGGAGGAAGCTGTACAGCAGAATTCAAGTGTACCCTTACATGAGTTTGGTCAGCATTCACTTCGTTCAAGGATCCTGCAGTGAAGCCATTAGCGCCATTGCATGCATCATCTGTGGAAGACAATTTAGACTCCAAAAGGTTTGAGCTGCTTCCACCTTCTGATGTCTTTGCCAGGTCCGTGACACTCTTGGAGCTCTCTATGTTTAATTTTTCTCTTCTGTTTTGTTTGTTCTGACTTCCATTTCTGTTAGTGAAATCAACATAAAGGCTGTCACCATCTGTGTTCTCTGTATTTTCATCCATCCACTCCTTAAATTCACGCAGCCAGTCACTCGATCTTTCTTTCTTCATCAACTCTGCTGTACTTATCAAAGAAGTAATTTTTATGTCATTATCAGCAACAGCAACTTCATCCTTCTTTGAACTAGCACTATCACGGGGGCTGGACTGCTGGTCCACACCTTCATCACAAGGACTTCTCTCTTCCTCCAGAATACAGGCAAGTCGGGAAATCTTTTTCTAATATAAGTGGAAAGCAGAATGTCATTAAAATAGTCATACACGGTCACATTCAGTCGCGTTCAGGATATAAATGCAGGATGCCAAACTTCTGTAAAATTATTTCAGTTCTGCTAAGATATATTGATGGTTTTATAGTGCATTTATAGAAACTAAGATGTCATATATGGCAGCACCAAGGCTGAACCAAGCAAAAAAAGGAATCCTGACAACATACGGAAATAATGCTCCTGCATCACACATGAAAATAATGTATATCCAAGGGGAAAATGAAGCCTTACCAATTCACTAAGCAACATGCATTGACTTATCTATCTTCCAGGGAATAATAAAATCAAAAGTGTTAACTGAGGAGGCTTATAATTGGTCTGACATGCTGATATATAATAGATTAGACTATTAGAAGTCGGTAAAAGAGATGCATACCATCATAGCATTTGAAGTGTATTCATCCTCATGATCATCTTTTGCAGGAAAATAAAATCCATAGCCAGCAGGTTGTTTTTGTCTGCTTCCAAACAATACTTGCTTTTCCCAGTATTCTTGTGTGTTCATACCTTTATCATCTAACTTTAACTGAGGCAGAAAAATCATGGAACAGAGTATTCATGTTACTCCAATACAGTGGAAGAGACTTATTATAAACAAGACTATGGACAACCAAAATAGTTTAACATGCTTGAGCTAAAGCACTTACATTTTCTGAATTATGGAAAAAACTAAAAACACGTGCTCGATACCAACGAGCACAGCAGATTGGATTGCCTTCCAACCATACGTTCTGTAGCAAAGACAAGCTGCCAAGAATTTCCAACTCTGAGAAATTTGATATGATGTTGTAAGACAGATCAAGGCCCACAAGCGACGTGAGATTTTCAATCCCATGTATAGTAGTTAAAGCATTGTTTCTAAGTACTAGTTTACCAATCCGACTGAAAACCTGCACAAAGGTAACATGTAATCAGACAACAAAAGTAATGTCAAGAAGCTTGTTTACTATTTTAAACTGAACTATGAAGGAAGTTAAACCTCACTCAAGGATGATATAGAGCGCAAATGATTAAATCCAAGGTCCAGATTTCGCAACTTTGTACATTTCCGCAGATTATCCACCTTTGCAAATCGGTTCCGACTAAGATCAAGGGTTTCAACCGCAGGTAACAATTGCAATGACTCGTCCATGAGTACGAGATCATTAGAAGCACAAGAGACATACGAAAGCCGAATCCATACAGGAGAGTCTTTGATATCCATCACTCTACTCACAAATATATGCCTAAGAGCATCCTGCAGTAGCACAAAAATTAACTGTTATGAATCTGGTAACATCGCAATATTTCGTACAAGTGCTGGGAAAGGAAGCATAAATTGCAATAACCGCTCAATGAATACAAAGATATATGCATCACTTTTTGCTGCTAGCTGAGCTTTTGGTTGCATGCCATTATACGAATAGAGAGAAGATGTAGCACGCAAAGATATGCATCACTTTTTGCTGCTAGCTGAGCTTTTGGTTGCATGCCATGATACGAATAGAGAGAAGATGTAGCACACCCGATCAACCTGCAGCCATCACATCAAGAACCAATACCGAAGTTCTCCAGCTACAACCCTCAATAATAATTCTGCCGTCCATCGGCCAACAAAGGACATTATTTAAAACAGAATAACAAATGCCGGATGACATGTCATGATTGGCAATGCAAGCACATGGGAGTAAGGTAAATCTGGTGTACTTATAATTACGTAGTCCATGGGCCAACAAAAGAACTACGTTTAAAATAGAATAGCAGGTGCCACATTAAATCTTTATTAGTTCCAGATATCACTGTCAATCCACCAAACATCTAAGGTTCTAGCTCAGAGGGAGCGATAATTTCCATAAGAGTTTCCATCAGAATTTGGAAAACAAAGTACATGAGGTGCATAAAGCAACATTTGCAGCTGCATACAAGTACAGACATGACAATCTATCAGAAATCCACATGGCTAGGCATCTTTTTAATCTCACAGATTGACTAATTATATCAGGGGATAAATGCAGCATGTGCGAAAGACATAACTATTAGAATAGCACTATGGTGATGTTGATCATGTGTTACAACAATTGCATTACAGCAGCATTGCAAGATGCCACAGTTGGTCTACTTCGGACAAAATAAATGACGCAGACTAAATTGGTAAATTTGCATCGAAGTTGCAAGAGCAATACTCAGTGAAACCTAAATACAACCAACAAGATTCCATTAAACCCCACCAGAAAGACTATAAACATCAGTAAACATAGAAGTTTCACACTAGAAAGACATCTTAACACTACGAGAACAGCAGATCACCAAAAATATTGTCAGGAACCTACTGAGTAAATAGAACATAATTAATGCATGCAGCGGACCAGTTTGGATCCTAGGAACATAGTATTAACTATGGACCATACCAAACTACTGCGGCAAGTGGGCTGAAACTAAACTCCCCTTTGCTAGCTGTAGATGAACCAAACAGCGAACGATAATCATGATTCACAGCTCAGCTTAGCTCATAGACTCATAGTTTAGTAGGGGGTCATAGTTAGCTGAATTGTCACCAGGAACAGATTACGTTAGCTGTATGGCCAGAATTACGGGGAAACATGACAGAATCGCACCGTGGAGTTGTGGCAGACGAGCCTCTCGAGCGTGTGGCGGAGGTCGAGCAGCCCCCTGGCGGCGGAGGTGGAGAGGTCGCAGCCCCGCAGCTCGAGCACGCGAAGGCGCGCAAACGGCAGGAGCGAGAGCGGCGCCGGGTCGCGCCCCGGCCCCGCGGCGACGACCTTGAGCGAGGTGAGGAGGCGGAGGATCCGGCGGAGCTGCTCGAGCGCGCGGTGGTCCCCGAGGTCGGCGACGTAGGCGCGGAGGTAGTCGACGGGCGCCCCCGCGCCGACGGCCTCCAGCTCGCGCAGCGCCTCGAGGCGGGAGGCGACGTAGTGGAGGCCGACGGGGTGGAGGCGCAGGGTGAAGGAGCCGTCGAGCAGCTCGCCGGCGTGGCTGGCCACGAAGCGGACGAGCAGGTCGAGGTAGCGGTCGCCGGTGACCGGCGGCGCGGCCCCGGAGCGCGGGGTCGCCATTGGGATCCGGCTAGGGTTCGGGGGCGGGCCGCATCGGCGGAGGGCGGGGCGGGGGGAAGAAGGGACGGCGGGGCCGGCGGGCGGGCGGGGGAGAGGAAACGGACACGGCCGCGGTGCGGCTGGCTGCTATGATTGAGGGACACGCACGCACGCGGGTGGGGGAGGGAACGGAAGGCGACGGGGTGCAAGCAAATGCGCAGTGCGACGCAACTGCAAATTGTATCGCCGGTTTCGTTTTGGCTTCGGCAGATTCTTTTTTCTTTAAGAAGGTCCTGTTTGTTTAAGCTAGACTAGACTGCAAACTGACGGGATCGCCTGGCCTGGGTACTCCACTGTGGGAGCTGTCGTGCTGCCTGCCGCGTGACTTTGCATGTTCCTTCACTCACCGTGCGTTGGTGTATGCCCAACGATTTGTGTTAGTCTATAGGTAAGCATGATGATTATATCATCTATCTACTCAGTAAATTGAAATAGCCAACACATCAATCAAGTCTACAACTAAATCGCCAATCTTCCACGGCAAACACCTTCAACAAAAGACTGCACACTCGCCGTGCGTGGCCGGGCCAAGACTGTGTAGACCCAAATAATTAATCGTGGATGACTGATCTAATCGAGGCCAGGAAATAAAGATAAAAATAATGCCTTGTAGCTTGTTCAAATAGACGACATAGAGTTTGTCGTGGATGCCAGATTGCAGATTTTCATCATGGAGATGGGGTATGGTCCGGTCACATCTTGATGGTAGATCTTCTTATAGCTGCTCCATCCCGATGCCCTCCGGAGATAGATGGTGTAGTCTACCATTGGTACCCCTCAGGATCGTGCCCTGACTACGTCAAAATCGTCTTTTGTTCAGACTAAATTAGTAGTCCTTCACCTACCGGTCCTTCACTTGTTAGCAAAGGGTAGAGGGTGATGCCATGAGCGACCACCATTATTTGCTAATTTGGAATCACGCGTGGGCACTGGGCACATCATCTGTACGGCCACACCATTGGGTCAAAGCCTCGTCGCTATCTCGCCATACAAAGGTCACACACGATGGAGTCATCTCCGTGGCAGCAAGGGGAACACCCCCCTGATGGGCATTGGGACTGACTGGGTCGGCAAGCATCCATGTTTGATATGTGACCTGACCATGGTAGTTCCTATCAGGGGGCACTCACACTACACCATAGCTCCGTGTAGACTTATTGATTTGGAAACATACAAACTTGTCACAGCATCATGTAAATTACTACATGACAAGCTTTACAATGTTTCCAATAAGGTTTGACTTCTCCCACCACCGAATCTCAGCCAGGCAATGGACACGTTGTACAATGAGTTGTCATTGATGTCGTCTTGCGACCATCATGTAACATCATAACATATACATATTAGACTTTATCAACGATGATGACAGAATTCAGGTCATATCTGATAGTAGATAAGGTTGACTTATATGGTTTCTACTACGTGACAATAAAATAGCGTGCAATGAGTTGTCGTTGGTATCGACGTATCGTCCTTGCATTTTTCTCGTGTCGCATCATCAGGTAGCGTCATAACCGACAAATGGCAAACTTTACCAACTATGACAAATTTTAGGTCATCTCCAATAGTAGAGAAGGTTGGCTTCTTTTAGGCCTCCTACCCCATCTAGAGGAGAAAATGAAATTTTGTTTGTGCAATGAGCTGCCCTTCATGTCATATCTTGTAATTTTTCAGGGGCACATCATCATGCAACTTTGTGACCTATTTACATGGCAAACTTTAACAAGAATGATGATAGAATTTGGATCATGTTCAATGGTAAAGAGTGTGACTTATTTTCAACCTCCCACATAATATATAGAAGATAATAAAACACTGTTTTATAATGAGTTGTTTGTTGATCGTCTCTTGCAGCTAATACCATGATGATGCGTGAGTTAATTAGAGTAAGTTTCACTTATTACCTCTAGTTCTGACGTTTGTGACAACGAGTCTTACTCCATTTGAAAAGCTTGCCACATATTACTCCCTTCGTTTCTTTTTACTCCCCGTATAAGATTTGTTTAAAGTCAAACTACGCAAAGTTTGAACAAACTTATATTAAAAAATATTAATATTTACAATACTAACGTTATGTAGTATGAAAATTAATTTCATAATGCACCTAATGATATTGATTTCATATTGTGAATGTTGATATCTTTTCCTATAAAATGGTCAAATTTTATGAAGTTTGACTTCAAATAAATTTTATGTGTAGACTAAAAAGAAATGGAGGGATTACCTTTTAACAAATGACATAGCATAGTTTTTACCCCATGTTTTCATAAACTAAAAGTCAACTTCACTTCTTAGGACAAGATAACAGCTTGATAAACATATAATTCAGACATGTACTCATTAGGTCGACCAGATTATGTCAAAGTCCTTAGTTTTCATCAATTTCCATGATACCAGGAATGTAGTGTCGTTGGGCACTGGGCACATTATCTATATGGTCACACCATTGGAGCAAAGCCGCGTCGCTACATCGCCACACAAAGACCACACACGATGTAGAGTAGCCATCGCTCGAACCACCTCCGATGGAGGAACGCCCTGCCATCTCTGTGGCATCAAGGGGAACAACCCCCTGTGGGCGTTGGGACTGACTGGGTCAGCAAGCATACACGATCAATCCGTGACCTGAACATGGTAGTTCCTACCGTGGCGTGCTCACGCGGCACCGTAACCCCGTGTAAACTTATTGGTTTGGAAACATACAAGCTTGCCCTTAGTTCCCGCTTATTATTTGCCACATCATCATGTAAATTACTACATGACAAGCTTTACGAGGTTTCCAATAAGGGTTGACTTCTCCCACCACCTAAATTCAGTTAGGTATTGGACATGTTGTACAATGGGCTATCATTGATGTCGTCTTGCGACTATCATGTGGCATCATAACATATACACATTAGACTTTATCAACGATGATGACAAATTTTAGGTCATATCTGATAGTAGATAAGGTTGGCTTATATGGTTTGTCCTACATGATAGCGTGCATTGAGTTGTCGTTGGTATCGTCCTTGCACTTTTGCCACGTCGCATCATCAGGCAGCGTCATAACCAACAAATGGAAAACTTTACCAATGATGACAAATTTTAGGTCATCTCCAATAGCAGAGAAGGTTGACTTCTTTCGGGTCTCCTACGTCATCTAGAGGAGACAATAAAATTTTGTTTGTGCAATGAGTTGCTCTTCGCGTCATATCTTGTAATTTTTCAGGCATCATGTGACTTTGTAATATATTTACGTGGCGGCTTTAACAAGAATGATGATAAATTTTGGCTCATGTTCAATGGTAAGGAAAGTGACTTATTTTCAACCTCCCAAATCATACCGTGAAGATAATAAAACATTGTTGTACAATGAGTTGTCTGTTGATTGTCTTTTGTAGCTAATACCATGATGATGTGTGACTTAATTAGAGTAAGTTTCACTTATTGCCTCTAGTTCTCACATTTGTGACAATGATTTTTACTCCATTTTAAAATCTTGCCACATATTTTCCGGGGAAAAAAATCTTGCCGCATAATACCTTTTAACAATGACATAGTAATGCAACACAACTGCAATTGTATCGCCTGTTTCGCTTTGGTTTCGGCAGTTTCCTTTTTCGTTAAGAAGGTCATGTTTGTTTAAGCTATACTATACTGAAAAACTGACGATATCGGCATATCGCCTAGGTGCACCACACTGGGAGCTGTCGTGTTGCCTGCCGCATGACTTTGCATGTTCCTTCACCGTCCATTGGTGTATGTCCAACGATTTGTGTTTTATCTATAGATAAGAATGATTATATCATCTATCTACTAACTAAATGGAAATAGCCAATGACAAATCAATCATATCTACGACCAATCTACAACAAAATCGCCAATTTTCCAAGGGAAACACTTTCAAGAAAGACTACACACTCGCGGGGCATTGTCGAGTCTAGATTATGAAGGCCAGAACTATTAATCTTGGATGACTGGTCCAATCAAGGCCAGGAAATAAACACAAAGATAATGCCTTTAACAAATAGACAATGCAAAGTTTGCTGTGGATGCCAGACTGCAGATTTTCATCATGGAGATGAAATATGTTCCAGTCACCATCTTGATGGTAGATCTTCTTATAGCTACTCCATCCGGTGCCCTCCGGAGATAGATGGCATAGTCTACCATTGGTACCCATCACGATCGTGCACCGACTAGGGCCAAATCATCTTATGTTAGACTTAATTAGTAGTCCTCCACCTACCGGTCCTTCACCTGTTAGCAAAGGGAAGAGGGTGATTGATAACCCACAAGTATAGGGGATCAATTGTAGCTTTTTAGATAAATAAGAGTGTCGAACCCAACGAGGAGCTAAAGGTAGAATTTATATTCTCTTCAAGTTCTATCAGCCACCGATACAACTCTACGCATACTTAACATTTGCTTTATCTAGAACAAGTATGAAACTAGAAGTACTTTGTATGTGTAAATAAGGGATAGGTTTGCAAGTTAATAAAGAACATGAAAATAAAAGTTATGTGCTATTTTAATAAAAGTACAATTAAGTTAGTACGGCAAGTGCGGAAAAGTGGTGGTAGGATTTACGGAATTGTCGCTGAGCAATTGGCTAAGTTACTAGACCGATAGCAAGTTTTTATGTGGGAGAGGCCACTGCTAGCATGTCATCCCTTACTTAGAATTCTATGCACTTATGTTAGAACTATTAGCAAGCATCCGCAACTAATAATGTTCATTAAGGTAAAACCCAACCATAGCATTAAGATATATTGGTCCCTCTTCAATCCCGTATGAATCAATTTCTATGGTAGGAAGAAGCTTCTATCACTCTTGCCCTCCAATGCATAGTCCTATCAACATACAACTAACCCTATGGTGTGATCCACACACGCGCTCATATGATGGGCACCAAAGAACAACAACATAACCACAAGCAAATTAAACCAATCATAGCAATTCACCGATCACCCAAAGGGCAACAAAAATCTACTCAAACATCATAGGATGGCAACACATCATTGGATAATAATATGAAGTATAAAGCACCATGTTCAAGTAGAGGGTACAGCGGGTTGCAGGAGAGGGGCCCGCTGAATATAGATGAGGGAAGGTGATGGAGATGTTGGTGAAGATGACGGAGTTGTTGGAGTAGATCGCCGTCACACGATGATTGCCCCGGCGGCGTTCCGGCGCCACTGGGAGAGAGGGGGAGAGAGCCCCCTCCTTCTTCTTCTTCCTTGGCCTCCTCCTAGATGGGAGGAGGGTTTCCCCTATGGTCCTTGGTCTCCATGGCTCCCGGAGGGCAGGAGCCCCTTCGAGATTGGATCTCTCTCTCTGTTCTCTTCTGTTTCGCGTTCCTGTTTTCTAGCCCTTCACCGTTTCTTAAATTCTTGGAGATCCGTAACTCCGATTGGGCTGAAATTTTAACACGATTTTTTCGTATATTATCTTTCTTGCGGCGAAAGAAGGCATCAACTGACTTACGAGGGCCCCACAAGCCACCTGGGCGCGCCCATACCCACTAGACGCGCCCAGGTGCCTCGTGTCCCCCTCGGACACCGTCTTGCGTTAATTCTTCTTCCCAAAAATCACATATATTTCAAAATAAATTTTCGTAAATTTTTATCGCATTTAGATTTCGTTTGATATGGATATTCTGTGAAACAAAAATATGCAACAAACAGGAACTGGCACTGGGCACTGGATCAATATGTTAGTCCCAAAAATATTATAAAATTTTGTCAAAAGTATATGAAAGTTGTAGAATATTAGCATGAAACAATCAAAAATTATAGATACGATGGAGACGTATTAGCATCCCCAAGCTTAATTCCTGCTCGTCCTCGAGTAAGTAAATGATAAAAAAGATAATTTTTGATGTGGAATGCTACCTAACATAATCTTGATCATGTAATCTAATCATGGCATGAATATTAAGACACGAGTGATTCAAAGCAATAGTCTATAATTTGATATAAAATCATTAATACTCGGGCATCCCAACAAACAATCATGTCTTTCAGAATAAAAATACTAAAGAACACTATCTCTACAAAATCATATAACCTTGTCATGCTCCATCTTCTTAGCACAAAATATAAATCATGTACAACCCCGATGTCAGGCTAGCAATTGGTTCATACTTTTTAACACGCTTCAGCTTTTTCAACCCCCACACAGTACATGAGCGTGACCCATGGATATAGCACTATGGGTGAAATAGAATGCGGTGGTAGGGATTAGTATGGAGAAGACTGATACGTCTCCAACGTATCTATAATTTTTTATTGTTCCATGCTATTAAAGTATCATTCTTGGATATTTTATACTCATTTACTAGCAATTTTATATTATTTTTTGGGACTAACACTACTGCAGGATGCTGCTAACGCGACACTACAATCAGAAACCCTTCGACGAAACTGTGTGCGATGCATTAATCGCAAACGGTAATGTAAAAAAATCGTCAAAAAAGATGCAAAACGTTTGCGATGGCGGATATATCAAACACGGTTCAGATTTTAGTTGCGTGTGCGATGTGGGGCATATGGCTTAGTTCAATGAACTGTTTGTGATGAAGCAGAACAACAGAAACGGGTAGTCAGATGAAGGCATGTGCGATATACGGCATACAGTTCACTCAGATAAACTGTTTGTGATGAGACGGAACAACAGAAACGGGTAGCCAGATCAAGGTGTGTGCGATATACGGCATACAGTTCACTCGGATGAACTGTTTGTGATTAGGCAACATAAAAGAAACGGTCAGCCAGATCAAGATATGTGCGATATACGGCATACGGTTCACTCGGATGAACTGTTTGCGTTGAGCCAAGAGAACAGAAACGGTTCAATTTAACAAGATATGTGTGATACGTGACAAACAGGTCTGTAATCAGAAATGTGTGCGAAGACCGATAATAACACAGACGATTGCTGCTAATAAGACGTGTGTGTTGTGCGATGGGATTGCATACAGAACAACATACACACACACACACACACACACACACACACACTTATAAGGACATGGTTGCATAACCAAATTAAACATCGAATTACATAGGTGGCTACTACACACATAACATTTAATTGCACACATCAAAGTAAACTATTACATGCATAATTACATAGGTGGCTACTACACACATGACATTTCCACACACCAAAGTAAACTATATATTACATGCATAATTAAGTAGGATAAGTGATCATCTGATCATCATCTACTTCTTGTGACGCTTGCCGCTACTGCTCTGCTTGTGGCTCGATCCGGCCTCGTCGATTTTGGGAACGAGGCACTTCCTCATGTCAACGATATGTCTGTGCATCTCTTAGCTTGTGTACACTCTCTTGGCCGCGAACCTGAGGTGAGGTTCATCCAGTTGCCGCATCCAGGCCCCGTGCCAGGATACGAGACTTGTTCTGTTGGCATCATGCTTCATATTTTTGTAGTAGGGGTCGATGATGGCCGAGGCGAGTTCAACCAGGGAATCCTTCTTCATGCTGCCCCAGACCCTGTAGTGCTCAAAGATTTCGACAAGGTTCTTGCAGGCCAAACCCGTAACCATGAGCGCTTTTACATCGTTGGAGGTTTCCACCGTAGCGAACTTGTAGTCGGTGCTATTGACAAACCTGGTGAAACGGTCGCAAGGCTCTGTGGCCATGTAGTAGTAGTAGATGAGGACATGATGGCTCACGCACAACTGGGCGACGACAACCTTCTAATCTTTGCCGGGATTACTGCCAGTGTACTGGAGGTCGATGCCAACCACCTTGTATTTGTCTCGAGCAAGCAACTGCTTCACGGTGTTGATATAGTCCTCCACCACGGCCGAGTCGATGGTGTACACCACCGAGAGATCCGTCTCCCTCGTGTGGGTCTCCACTTTATGCTCGCTGAACTCCATTGGAGCGTCGCTAGATATCCTCTCTGTATGTGTCATCGTGGGTGTGCTTGTTGTGTTGTGGGGCGAGATTGAAAGGTTGAAGAGACTAAGGTTATAATGGCAGCGGGAATTAATGGGGAAGCCGGACAGCCTGGAATATCCGCACGCCCAGATGGAAGTTCTAATTTGCAGCGCGTAACTCCATCGTGCCGCACGTAACTGCATCGTGGCGACGCGCGCGGCGCAACCGCATGCATATGGGCTCCCAACGTGATCGTGCGCAGGCCCCAACCGTTGGCAGAGCGCGCGCGCACGGACGCGAGCAGAGCGCTCCGCGGTCGCCTCAACGGCGAGCAACCATATATATGCATATAGCAGTTGAACACGCAAGGAAAAGATGTCCACAAGCCGAGCGCGTGGAGGTACGCGAGCAGAGAGCGCCGACGGACGCGAGCAGAGCGCGCCGCTGCGCCTAACGGCGAGCAGAGCGCACCGAGGGACGCGAGCAGAGACCGGCACAGTGATACGTGGCAAATAAGACGAACTGTGCGAGCGATGGCAGAGACATCAAGCACGAATCAGATTAGAGTTGCGTGTACGATACGTGACATATAGTTGATCCATCCGAGCTGTTTGTGATGGAATAAACCGTGTGTGTTGTGGGCAAACGATTGCTGGTATACAACCGTTTGCGATTAATGAATTCATCACCGACGGGTTTCCTAGTGTGGTCCGTGTGCGATGTGATATGCTCTGTCTGCACAACATCTATGCTCTGTGTACAGAAGAACAACATATATATACTTATAACAGGACATGATTGCAAAACCAAATTAAACATCCAATTACATTTTATAACAAATACCATAAATATTGCAAGGTTCAAATTCCAGCATTACAAGGCCCAAATTCAAAGATTACAAGGTTCAAACTATTCAAACACATAAAATTCATCTTCTTCAGAATCTTTTTCATGCATTATTTCTGCGAAAGGATCAGCCACTGAGAAGTCATATAGCGGCTCGATAAAGTGACTTCCGAATAATCTGTCATATGAAGTTACAAACTGAAATTCAGCTTCTGCAGAGCCTTTTCCATTCAGCTGTACACGCATGCGCTCTTTAGCAATCCATTCACTTCTGCGCAGTAAATATAGGGCAAACCTCATTACCTTGAGCAACCTTGCTTTCTCAACAAAGAACCTGGCGAGTTTAATTTCTGGTGCGGTGCCTCGGTACTCGTTAAAAGTAATTTCTGTGAGATGAAGATCAAGGCATTCAATGGGATTGCTATATTCCCCAACATTTTCTACTTTCGGGCCTGCTAGTATCTGCAAACAAAGACAACATATTAGTGCCTAGCTGCAGATTTGAACACTTCGGGCCTCTTTGATTTGTAGGATTTCTAAAATACATGAAAAGAGTGAAATGCCACCTTCAATTTTTCATGATAAACTTTTATCACGAAAGCATGTCGAGCGAAGGAATAAAACGCATACAACACTAGCATCTCAAAAAATATATGTATTGAAATCCTCAAATTTCCTTTAAAAATCATTCTACATTTGTCATTGTAATCATGGGTAAAAGTAACAAAAAATTGAGCTCCATTGTGGTTAACAATTAACAGGAAAGGAGCATCACCTTGATGTATAGCTTCTCCGTGCAAGGAAAGCATCTAAGGAATCTAGCAACTTCATCCAGATCAGGGCCGACAGATTGTAGTGCCAAGATCTGCACTATGAGCATAGGCCGGGTCAAGCTTGTGGGAATCATTTTCTGGATGACAGGCGAACATATAGATCAACAAAAATTAGATAAAATGTGATGTCCAATAATATATAAGAAGGAGAAGAAGAAGACTGTTGTACCTGAACGGATAATGATCCAGTAACAAGTTCGTTGAATTCAGCACACGAATAGCCCAACACTGTCAATCTGGGGGGAAATGCACCGCCTGAATGTAGCGCGGCGCAGCGTGGGCGCGAGGCGGAGCACGGACGGCGGCAGCGATCAAGGACATCCAGCATGAAAGCTGAGCTCCTCGAGCTGATCCAGGGCTGGGGATAGGAACCAGTAGTGCAACCTGGGTTCGGTCTTGTTGTGGGGACTGAGCCTGCCGATAGCAAGGCGTCTGACCGGCCCAGGGTGCATGGCGAGGACGTGGGACAATGCGTCCAGGCGTTGCTGCTCCCCGCTGCAGAACTCGTGGTCGACGATGAGGTCCAGGGGATGGAGTGCCAGAGGGGGCGCCACCGCCACGAGAGGACAGTGGTCCGCACGCCATATTTGATGGGGAGGTGGGATATGATGGTTACCAACATCTCGTCGGGGAGCCTGCTGATGAAGTCCACGTTCGCCAGAGGCTCTTGCGGTTCTGGCTCGACCCGCCCCCGCTTGTTGGTCGGCTCGTCCTCCATCTCGTAGTAGGCGGCGATCCTTGGCGGCGGTGCTTGTAGATGAGAACAGAGGACTATTCTACATACCTTCCCGAGGCGGCCGAAACAAAAGTCCAAAACCAGCAATAAATTGCAGCGCTCGCGGCTCGCTTCCCGGTATGGTGAGCGTGCATGGCGGACTGCTCACAGTCGTCCCGTCTAATCAAACAGCTGCTTGCGGTAGTAAATGGTTAGTTGAACGCCCACGGTTGGACTAATACGACCGTTTGTGATAATAACGTAGTGACGATTTGTTAAAAATGCCTGGGAAAATCAATGTATAAAAGGCGAAATGAACCCTGAATAATTTCATATGTTTAGCACAGTTGCATGTTGCCTCTGTAAAATAAATCAAGGCGGGAAGATACAGTGTATGTTGTTTCACACACAGATCATGTGACCAAGTTCCCTCTCGGAACCATGAGGCTTCTTGATAGAAGCTCCGGTTTGTATGAAAGAAAATATGGGTCAAAGCCGAGTTGAAAAGGGTAGAAATATCTAACCCCAGCTTACAGAAGGTACAAAAGCACGATGATTAATTGTTCATCAGGTTTACACAAAATCCAGATTGAACAGGATAATAACAACTAACTCAACCAAAGTTTTCGGCAGTCACAATCAAATGGATCGGTCTGATCCATAAAATAAAGATCTTGGGCCAGAAAATCTACTGGTACATGAAGACAAGTTGTTGTAAATAGAAGCCGGCCACGTTTAGTCTATTGGTGTCCATATGACACCACGATAAGTTTCATGAAGCCGGGCATGAATTTCAACTTAGTTTTGAAAAAAAAATCGCAGTCTATTGGTGTCCATATGACACCACGATAAGTTTCATGAATTTCAACTTAGTTTTGGATTTACTGGATTTTAAAATCAAGATTTTCGATGTTAGAAATTTCTTGCATGGGGACTAAACATGCACCCAGGGACACGTACACATATGATTTTGCAATCCATTCTCGTGCACTATCACGGGTCTCATATAGATCAAATTTGATTTTTGCACATTAAATCCCTGGGAAATCAATCAATGTGTAAAAACAGACAAATGTTATCTATTTTTTTTAACACTAAACTCCTTTGGTCGCATGTTCGCTGCAGAAAAAGTTTGACATGCATCTTTGGGCCACATGCACGCGGTGCTCCTAGGACACTCACTCGCATGTGACACTCTCTGTGGGCCCGCGGGGTTGCCATCCAGCACTATGACATGCAGTGAGAGAGGTTAATTTGACCAACATGGATGGTCATTTTTTGATTTTTGTTACGTACGGTAGGAGTATATATATAGTATGCGTTGAAGAGGGTGGCCGAGGGCAACATATACTACGCGTCATATAGGACAGTCACTCACGTGCGATGCTTCCATCCGTGGGCTCGTGAGGTTGTCCTCCGTCACTTTGACCCAACAAGGAGGTTTCTTTTTGGGTTGTGTTGCGGTAGGAGTATATAGTATGCGTCGAAGAGGGGAGGAGGGGGCCGGGGTAACACATACTACGTACACACACGTCATGAACGATCTCGCTCTGTGTGGGAACTTTTCGATTTCCGAGGCAGGTGCCACAAAGAAGTTGTGCATATTGGGTATTAAAAACATCACCGACACATTGGGCCACGTGCAGACGATGGTTGTCACTCATTCACCTGTGACGCTTCCCTCCATGGGCCCGCGAGGTCGTCGTCCATCTAATATATGACACAACGAGAAAGGTAATTTGACGAACAAGCAGGATTATTTTCGAGTTGTGTTACAGTGCGTGGGAGTATATATTACACGTCAAAGAGGGGAGGGAGCAGCATATATATACTGGGTGTCATGAAGCTCGGTTCGTGTGGGGGACTTAAAGGTTTCTGAGGCAGGTGCCACATCAAAGTTCTGCATATATATTAGGTATTCAAACATCACAACCACACATCCCCATACATGTGTTTGGCCCACAAGCAAGCGATTGTGGTTGTCCTATAGCACTCACTCACGGGGTTATCGACGAGATGCTTCGTCCATCTCTGTGTGCCCGCTTGGTCAATCACTTTGACCGACAGCGAAAGAGGTTAATTTGAATTATAATTAGGAGGGGATTAAATTTTGGTTCGTCTTATACGGTACGGTACATGCATGTAATGATGTGGGAGATAACATATTATACTTTGAGCGCATGTGTGCGCATGAATCCCTCCCACCGGGTCGAAGGGGGGGGAGGCAAGCACGCGACGCGTCATGAACCAGATATGTGTGGGGACTGTGCGATTTTTTATGCATGCATGCGCCACATCAAAATGTCATGATTTTGGTATTCAAACATATATGCATGCATCACGCATGTCCATACATATGTCTGGGGCACATGCATGCAGTGGTTGTCTTTGGATACTCTCCCTCGCTTGGTTATCATCGACAACCTATATATTCGTGGGTCCGCGTGGACGTCCATCACTTCGACCAACAACACGAGAGAGGTTACCAGGGTCGATTATTCTTCTCTTGGTTCGCGTTACTGTATATATATATATATATAGTATACGCATCGTGAACCCTCGCTCCATGTGGGGACTTTCCGGTTCCAAAAGCATGGTACCACATCAAAGTTGTGCATTGGGTATATTCAAACACCACATGACACTTCATACATATGCTTGCATTGGGCCACATGCACGCAGTGGTTGTCTTCAGGCACTCCCTCGCGTGGTTATCAGCGACAAGCTAGCCTATTTTGTGGGGCCGCGTGTGGACTTCCATGCATGACTTTGACCCAACAACAAGAGAGGTTATACGACCAAGGTGGTGATTCTTCTTGGTCAGTCTTACAATACGCCTTGGTGAGATGCCCCCTCCCACCGACTCAAAGTGTGTGCGTGGGGGGGGGGGCACAATACTACTTCACACTAGATGAACCTCCATGGGGTCGGGGATGTCCGGTTAATTTGCGATGCACATGTGCCACATCAAATTTGTGATTTGGTTATTTAAATATCACGCACCACATCGTTTTCACACACACACACACACACACATATCGGGCCACCCCGCAGGTGTGGTTCGTATGTGGTCTCACCCATCTAACGCTAGAAGAACACATCTGTGGGCCCGCACACGGTCCACATTTGATCGGAAGCAAAAGGGGGGGGGGGCTGACCATGATGTACTCCTTTCGGTTTTGTGTTACGGTAGGGTGAGATGTCAGACCTAGCTATTGGGGGGCATGCATTCATAGCTAGGATTCCCCTCCCGCCAACACGATTACACGAAGTGTGTGTGTGTGTCTGGGGGGGCTAGCAATAATAACGTGTGCTTTGTGCGATAGGTGCCACATCAAAGTTGTGCATTGGGTATTTGAACATCAAACTACCCTTTTCATACATATATTTGGTCCACATGCAAGTGTGTTCGTGTTCTGACCCTTTCCCACGTTTTTTTCACCAAATTTATAAACAGCAGACGAGTCGAACGCAGCAACCATCTACGATAGGGTACGAAACAGACACGGTTCCCTAGGACTACCCATGTGCCGCGCCCCTACCCCTGTCACCCACATGATCACAGTAGATTGGGCTCCATGAGGCTTCCCTCCCCCTCTCAAAAATATCTACCCGCCTAGATGGTTTTTCTGTTTGATAGCACACGGTTAGTATGTGTGGACCGTGTGCGATGTCTGTTACTCCCGCTCTGCTTCAATCAGTAGATCCAAATTTTCAGTAGCCCCAATATTTTACTCCCGCCTGCATCCCTCGCAATCTCAAAAATATCTGCTCGGCTGGAGTGTTTTTCTGTTTGATAGCACACGATTATTATGTTTTAACCGTGTGTGATGTTCGTTACACCCGCCCCGCTCTGCTTCAATCCCTTGATCCAAATTTTTGGTAGCCCCGCCATTTTACTCCCGCCTAGTAAAATTTTCAGTACCCGTGGCATTTCCTCAAACACCACCTTGGACCCCCTCCACACACACACCCACCAAATCCTTCGCTCACCCCAAATCCCCCGCTCACACACATACACACCACCCCTCCCTCGCTCGAAACCTAGCTAGGTCATCGCCGCCTCCTCGCCGCCTCCATCGTCAACCTTTGTCGGTCTGCCCGTGTAGTTTACCCACCGATATACATACCCTCGCAGCCCTGAGTTTCTTAGATGACGCCTGTGAAACGCCCCATTTCCCACAGATCCCCATCCCCACCCCCTCCCCCACTCCAGAGCGTCGCAGCCTAAGCTCGGCTACGCTTCCCGGGGAGCTCAAGGAGCGAATGGCCCAAAAGAGCTTTACCGTGGCCTCTTCGCCTGACGTCGGTGAGGTGGCCACCGAGGAATCTGACGACGATGACTGGACCTGGATTGAGCCTTTCAATCAGCGGGCTAGAGTATTCTGGCATGTCGCGGACGCCGGCTACGACATCGAGGTCGTCGACAGCGACGGCTTGACGCGGGCTATGTCACAGGTTAAGTTGCCCACCCCTGACCCTTCGGGTTCGACAGCCGTCGATCTCATCGATGGCCCTGCCGCTGATCTCCTGCGGCTCGTTATGAACAATTTGCCATCCTTCATCGCCATGGAGCCCCTTTTGTCATTTCTGAAGGACACATTCTGCGACGCTGGCTTGGGATCCTCAGCTGGCAAGTCAGACCTCATCGACGGCGACCATGAGGAGGAGTCAATCTGTGACAAGTGAGGAAACCCATGATTTGTTTTCTCGAACCCCTTTTGTAGTGAGAACTTGTCCAGTATTTATTGCTATATTTGGTTGTTTGCATTACACCTTGTTTATTTCTACGTTTTTTGGTTGTTAGGTTGTTTGTAGTTAGCATATGTCCAGTTTCAATTGCCATCTTTGGTTGTTCGTAGTATGCCTTATTTATTTCAGCTGTTCACAGTGTGATGTTCTATATGTGCTAGTATGAACTGTGCAGTTCAATTTCATCAATACCAATTTTAATAATAGCTCTATGAATGACTATATTTGGTTGTTGTTAAGCATGTTGTACTCCCTCCGAATCTTTTTAGTTCGCATATAAAATTTGTCTAAAGTCAAGCCTCGTAAAGTTTGACCAACTTTATAGAAAAAATACCAACATTCACAATATGAAATCAATATCCGTAGATGTGTCATGACTTAAATTTTCATATTCTATAACTTTAGCATGGTAGATGTTGATATTTTTTCATATAAATAAGGTCAAACTTTATGAAGTTTGACTTGAGACAATTCTTATATGCAGAGTAAAAGGACCGGAGGGAGTATTTAACACGCCTTTCCATTTGATTTAACAATGGCACTGTTTGGGTACTCTAACTTAGCTAGAGGTTAGAGTTAGTTTCTAGCTCATGACAGTTAAAAGGGAGAGAGAGAGAGAGAGAGAGAGAGAGAGAGATTGGTGGAATAGTTGATTGTATTGCTTGAGTCTCGTGGGCATATATATAGGAGTACATGGTCATCTTGGAGTACAAGTCAAGGTAGAATAAATCATATGATATCCTACATTTCCTAAATAACAATGATACTCAACAATGACTAACCCTAAACTAACTCTAGCCAAAGAGGTGTTTGGATGACAGGGTTAGATTGACAATAAATGCACTAGGAGAACTAGTCCCAATTAGCACCTCTTGGGTGGGATAGTTGTTTTGGGTGGGTTAGACGCAACTAGCTCAAACTAGCCCTCATGTTTGGATACTTTAGGGCTATTTGAGCCCAAACTAGCTCAAACTAACTCTAACCCATGGATCCAAACAGGGCCATAACTAGTGTACTTAGACCTGCACAATACAAGTTTGAATGACTATGTTTGCTTGTTTTTAAATATTAGGCCTATTGCAGTTAATAACACACCTTTCCACTTCTTGTTTTTAAATATTAGGTATTTAACAATTTGGTATTGCACATGTAGGTCCTGTTGTCAGAGGTTTTGACCCACTGTTCGACCCTTTTTGCATATGGGGAAATGAGTTGTCCATGAATATCAGTCAAGTCAAGAAACTCAGAAAGATTGTTAGGATAAAGAAATTAGCGGCAAAAAACAACAAGATCTTTGTCTGCACAATGAAGAAGACATCAGTTCACTACAGGATGGTACTAACTATTATACCTTGGCTTTTTTATTCCTTTGCCCCATTTCCAATCTAGAGAAGATATTTATCCACATCCTTGTTTTCAGGCCTTTCCAAAGCAGTTCACTGATGATTACCTCTCAAACCACCTGTATGGTCAGGAGGCGAGGAAGGTATTCATACAACACCCACGGTTCAATATTGAAGTCTTCCTGAAGAGGATGAAGGATGGACGGTCAATCATCCACAGGCACTGGCCTAAAGTTGCAAAGACCTTCAACATCAATGAAGGCTCAATATTCGCCTTCCGCTTCAGCAGTTTTCCAGATGAGATTCATCTGTCTATGTACCGTCTATGATGCTAATTTCCAAAGGTTATAGATGTTGCATGTGAAACTTGGTGCTGGTGTAGTTGTGTAATGGGGTAGCTGAGTATTGAAGCTATATGATGTTGTACTCTGATGTATTTCAATTATGAAATCTTGCTTCCTTAATACGAAAATGAAATATATTGTGTGCTTAATATGAAATGTCAATTAGAGTAATAAATGGATTATTAATAATAGGACAATTAGCCTGCTAATGGCCGATTAGCCTGCTAATTTGTTTTTTTATTGCAAACCGTTATTGAGAAAACACCGTGGGCGATGACCTCAGGCAACGCACACAGTTTCTAGGAATAAACCGTGTTGGATCAATGAACAATCATACACGACTTTCCTCTTGAAAACTGTTTGTGTTAGGCCACCTTACGCAAACGTTTACCACATAAAAAGTGTGTGTGATGGACAGCCCATGCCACACAGTTTCTTCTACGCACCGTGTGTGATGCATTCAATAACAAAAACAGTAAAATTGTTAAAATCATCTGCAATGGCAACGCTATCACAAACGATTTAATGGGAAAAATTGTGTGTGATGTACATGCGAACGAAAACGTTTTCCTTGGAGTGACTGTGTGGGATGTATATACAAACGGAAACGTACTTCTTGGATTGACTATGTGGAATATACATACGAACGGAAACGTTTAGCTGGGACTGACTGTGTGGGATGTACTTACGACTGGAAACAATTTGGCCTGTATAATTGTATTTTTTTTTAAAATACAATTGTATGTATAATCATATTTGATCGCTCGCCCGTCGCACATGACCTCATTTTGCCGAACGTGTGTGGCCGGAGGGCCTATGCCCGACGGTTTCTGGGTCATGTGGGAAGGACCCCCCTATCACCCACACTCACTTGGCGACGGTTCCAAATGCCGTCGCGGAAAGGGGTTAAAAACCGTTTGTATAGCACCTCGCTGTACCAGTGTAACCTATTGACATAGTGCCCAGTGCCAGTTGTTGTTTTTTGCTTGTTTTTTACTTCGCAGAAAATCAATACCAAACGGAGTCCAAATGCCACGAAACTTTTTGGAGAATTTTTTCTGCCCAAAAGACACCAGGGGAGCCCAAGAAGTGCACCAGAGGAGGCCCATGGGGCCCACTAGGCACCAGGGCGCGCCAGAGGCCCCTGGTGCGCCCTGGTGGGTAGTGGAGCCCACGAGAGGCTTCTCCACCGACTATCAGCTATAAATACTCTAAAATCCCAAAAACCCTAGGGGAGTCTAGAGAAAACAGTTTCCGCTGCCGCAAGTTCCAGAACCACGAGATCCAATCTAGAGGCCTTCTCCGGCACTCTGCCGGAGGGGTCAACGATCACGGAGGGGTTCTTCATCATCACCTTTGCCCCTCCAATGATGCGTGAGTAGTTCACCACAGACCTACGGGTCCGTAGGCAGTAGCTAGATGGCTTCTTCTCTCTTTTTGATCTTCAATACAATGTTCTCCTTGATGTTCTTGGAGATCTATTTGATGTAATGACTTTTTGCGGTGTGTTTGTTGGGATCCGATGAATTATGAGTTTATGATCAGTTCTATCTATGAATATTATTTGAGTCTTCTCCAAACTCTTTTATGCATGATCTTTATAGCCTTGTATTTCTTCTCCGAAACTTTGGTTTGGTTTGGCCAACTAGATTGATTTTTCTTGCCATGGGAAGAGGTGCTTTGTGATGGGTTCGATCTTGCGGTGCTCAATCACAGTGACAGAAAGAGACATGGCACGCATGTATCATTGCTATTAAGGATAAAAAAGATGGGGTCTATTCCTACATGAATAGATATTGTCTACATCATGTCATCGTTCTTATTGCATTACTCCGTTTTCCCATGAACTTAATACACTAGATGCATGCTGGATAGCGGTCGATGTGTGGAGTAATAGTAGTAGATGCAGGCAGGAGTGGGTCTACTAATCTTGGATGTGATGCCTATATACATGATCATTGCCTTGGATATCGTCATGATTATTTGCCTTTCTATCAATTGCCCAGCAGTAATTTGTTTACCAACCGTATGCTATTTTCTCGAGAGAAGCCTCTAGTGAAATCTACGCCCCCCGTGTCTATTTCCTATCATATTATTTTCAGATCTATTAATCCAAAAATCCAGAAATACCGTGCTGCACTTTTTCTCTATTTCTTTTATTTTCTGTTTTTGCTAGATCTATTTATCCAATCTCATACAATTTAATCTATCTCAATACCGAGGAGGGATTGACAACCCCTCTTACGCGTTGGGTTGCAAGTTTTTGTGGTTTGTTGCAGGTGTTGTTTACATAGTGTTGCTTGGTTCTCCTACTGGATTGATAACCTTGGTTTCATAACTGAGGGAAATACTTACTGTTGTTGTGCTGCATCATCCTCTCTTCTTCGGGGAATTACCAATGCAGATACAAGCAATCAGGAATAATTTTTGGCACCGTTGCCGGGGAGACATCATCAATATCTATCAGGTTCCTACGCACAAACTCTCATCTCCTTTCAATTACTTTATTTGCCATTTGCCTCTCGTTTTCATCTCCCCCACTTCTAAAAACTTTTTTCGCAAAAATACAATAAAAAATCATTTGCCTTTTTGCTCGTTTGCTATCTTTGCTTGTGTTGCCATGTGTCTTCTATTTGTTTGCATCTTCGCTTGCTAAAAAACTATTGATATGGATCCTCATCCTCTTGCTAATCTTTTTAAAAGATCCAATTATGATGAACCAATTGCTAGTGATTTGAGTGCACTAGATTATCTTTATGAAGTTTTGCTTGAAAATTGTGAATCTGAAAATTGTGATGAAGTGTTAGAGGAAGAAATTTATAAAGTGATTCATGATAGCTCCTTGAAAGAAAAGCATGATTGCAATGATGTTACTATAAATTCTATTAAAGTCAATTATGTTAATGATATGCAAAACCCCAAGCTTGGGGATGATAATTTTGTTATGTCCACTACTTATTGCAATGATCATGATTGGGATGATAATGCTTCTTATGATCTTGAAAATTTATTTAAGCCTCATGTTGAATTTGTTTGCAATAACATTGAAAGTGGGTTTGGAAGAGTGTCAACTCTAAGTAAAAATAATCCCACATATTTGGAGAGTGTTCAATCTTGTGAAAATTTTGATAAAAGTGGGTTTGGAGAGGTCATGACTTTATTTGATGATAATCCCACTATTTTGGAAGAGTGTCAACTTTGCATGCATGTGGATCATGAAGAGAATATTTTATGTGATGGTTATATTGTTGAGTTTGATTATGATCCTACATGTAATTATTATGAGAGAGGAAAATATGGTTGTAAAAAATTTCATGTTATTAAATTTCCTCTCATTATGTTGAGATTGTCAATGTTTTATTCCTCTCCTTTGCATATGCTAGATATTTCTTGTCTTGGTAATTTGTTTTCTTATAAAATTCCTATGCATAGGAAGTATATTAGACTTAAATGTGTTTGTCACATATTTTATGATGCTCTCTTTGTGCTTCAATTCTTATCTTTTATGTGAGCATCATTGAAATCCCAAAGCCTATCTTAATGGCTATAAAGAAATAGCTTCTTGGGAGACAACCCAATAGTTATCTTTTCTGCTTTTCAATAAATACACAATTATGCATCTGTTATAATTGTGCTTTTTATGTTTAATTAGTGTTTGTGCCAAGTAATGCCTTTAGGATGGCTTGGGTGATAGTTGATTTGATCTTGTTGGAAAACAGAAACTTTTACATCCAGTAGCAGAATTGTTAAAAATCATTGGAGCGACGAAAAATTCTGAATTGTTTTACACAATATTGATATATGAATTGCCTCTGTTGTCCTCATTGTTCAGAATTTTTGGAGTTACAGAAGTATGAGTAAAATTTGAGTCTTTACAGACTGTTCTGTTTTTGACAGATTCTGTTTTCGTTGCATTATGTGCTTATTTTGATGAATCTATGGACTATACCGGGGGGTTTTAGCCATGGTAAAGTTAGAATACAGTAGGTATAATGCAACAACAAAATATGAATGGGTTTGCAACAGTACTTAAAGCAAAGATTGGTTTTCTTATACTAACGGATCTCACGAAGGTTTTTGTTAAGTTTTGTGTGATTGAAGTTTTCAAGTTTTGGGTGAGATCACGATGGATGAAGGAATTAGGAGTGAAAAGAGCCTAAGCTTGGGGATGCCCATGGCACCCCAAGGTAATATTCAAGGAGAACCAAGCAACTAAGCTTGGGGATGCCCCGGAAGGCATCCCCTCTTTCTTCCAATGACCATCGGTAATTTTACTTGGAGCTATATTTTTATTCGTCACATATCATGAGTTTTGCTTCGAGCGTCTTGTATTATATGAGTCTTTGCTTGTTTTGCTTTTTAGTTTGCCACAATCATCCTTGCTGGACACACCTATTTGAGAGAGCCATAATTATGCTATGATTTATTAGAATTTCTCTATGTGCTTCACTTAAAATTTTTTAGCTATTGAATTGCTCTAGTGCTTCACTTATATCTTTTTATGAGCACGGTGGTGCTTTAATTTTGATGAAATGCGTGCTCATGCTTCACTTAAATTATTTTGAGTGTTAGTAATTTTGAAGAGATCCTCTCATGCTTCACTTATATTATTTTGAGAGATGAAAATTTTAAAGAAATATTTATGCTCTTGTTCTTTACTTAAATTTGTTTGAGAGCTTGTTATAAGCAATGGTAATATATGAAACTAGTCCCAAAGTGATAGATATTCAAGAGGGATAATAAAATCTATCATGAAGATCATTGGACAATATAAACTTGATTCCTTGCAATAGTTTTGCGACATGGAGATAGTAATATGTGAGTCATGTTGGTGAGTAATTATGCTTTAGTAAGAATATTGGTGTTAAGGTTTGTGATTCCCTATGCAAGCAAGAAAGTCAATAGTTATGCAATGAAGTTATATCCTACTTGTGGTGCATTATTCGGTGTTAGTTATGTTTAATGCTCGTTTATGATCGTTTTTGTTTCTTGGTTGATTACTTCTCAATCTATTTGCAAGCCTTCCCTTGTACTAAGTGGGAATACTACTTGTGCATCAAAACTCCTTAAACCAAGTTGTGCCAAATGAGTCTACCATACCTACCTATATGTGGTATTTCCATGCCGTTCCAAGTAAATTTGTATGTGCCAACTCTAATTTTCAAAATAAATTTTCTTTTTGTGTGCCCGTACCGCTCATGAAGCGGCAGGGGGTGGCCAATATTTTTCCATGCTAGATGTGTTATTATCATGATGAGTGCACGAGAGTGTGGCCGGTAATAGGGATTGCTACTTCTTGAGCTTGCGTTGGTTTTTCCCTTGAAGAGGAAAGGGTGATGCAGCAAAGTAGAGATAACTATTTCGCTCAGTTTGAGAACCAAGGTATCAATCCAGTAGGAGGAACAAGCAAGTCACCAATAGATGCACCTGCAAAAACTAACAAACACTTGCACCCAACGCGATAAAGGGGTTGTCAATCCCTTCACGGTCACTTGCAAGAGTGAGATCTAATAGAGATATATATAAAAGATAAATATAAGGCAAAATAAAGTAAAAGTAAATAAATTGCAACAAGGTATTTTTGGGTTTTGGTTTTATAGATCTGAAAATATATGATGGAAAATAGACCCGGGGGGCATAGGTTTCACTAGAGGCTTCTCTCTTGAAAGAAAACATACGGTGGGTGAACAAATTACTGTTGAACAATTGATAGAAAAGCGCATAGTTATGACGATATCTAAGGCAATGATCATGAATATAGGCATCACGTCCGTGACAAGTAGACCGAAACGATTCTGCATCTACTACTATTACTCCACACATCGACCGACTTGTGCCTACATCTAGAGTATTAAGTTCAAGAGAACAGAGTAACGCATTAAGCAAGATGACATGATGTGGAGGGATAAACTCAAGCAATATGATATAAACCCCATCTTTTTATCCTTAATGGCAACAATACAATACGTGCCTCGCTACCCCTACTATGTCACTGGGTGAGGACACCGCAAGATTGAACCCATCACAAAGCACCTCTCCCATGGCCAGATAGATCAATCTAGTTGGCCAAACCAAATCAATAAATCGGAGAGAAATACAAAGCTATTTAAATCATGCATAAAAGAGTTCAGAGAAGACTCAAATAATATTCATAGATAATCTGATCATAAACCCACAATTCATCAGATCTCAACAAACACACCGCAAAAGAAGATTACATCGGATAGAACTCCAAGAACATCGAGGAGAACATTGTATTGAAGATCAAAGAGAGAGAAGAAGCCATCTAGCTACTAGCTATGGACCCGTAGGTCTGTGGTAAACTACTCACACATCATTGGAAGGGCAGCAAGGTTGGTGTAGAGGCCCTCCGTGATCGAATACCCCTTCGGCAGATTGCCAGAAAAGGCCCCAAGATGGGATCTCACGAGAACAGAAGCTTGCGGCAGCGGAAAAGTATTTTTGTGGACGCTTCTGATGTTGGGGGAATATTTGGGTATTTATGGAGCAAGAATTAGCTAGGGTTAGGAGGTCTGTGAGGGGCCCACAAGCCAGGGGGCGCGCCCCCCCTAGGGCGTGCCCCTATGGCTTGTGGCCTCCTCGTAGGGCTTCTGGACTCTTCTCCAAGTCTCCTGGGTTTCTTCTGGTCCAAGAAAAATCACCGTAAAGTTTTATTCTGTTTGGACTCCGTTTGATATTCCTTTCTGAAAAAGTCAAAAACAAGGAAAAAACAACAACTGGCACTGGGCACTAGGTTAATAGGTTAGTCCCAAAAAATGATATAAAATAGTACCAAATTGCATATAAAACATCCAAGATAGATTATATAATAGTATGGAACAATCAGAAATTATAGATACGTTGGAGACGTATCAAGCATCCCCAAGCTTAATTCCTGCTCGTTGATACGTCTCCAACGTATCTATAATTTTTGCTTGTTCCATGCTGTTATATTATCATTCTTGGATGTTTTACAATCATTTTATAACAACTTTATATCATTTTTTGGGACTAACATATTGACATAGTGCCTAGTGCCAGTTGCTATTTTTTGCTTGTTTTTTACTTCGCAGAAAATCAGTACCAAACGGAGTCCAAACGCAGCGAAACTTTTTGGAGAATTTTTCTGGACCAAGAGACACAAGATGGGCCAAAGAAGTACCAAAGGGGTGCCCCGAGGGGGGCACAACCCACCTGGGCGTGCCTGGGGGCCCAGGCACGCCCTGGTGGGTTGTGCCCACCTCGGTGGCCTCCCGCACCGCCTCTTCGTCCTATAAATTCCCAAATATTCTAGAAACACTAGGGGAGTCGATGAAACACAATTCTAGCCGCCGCAAGTTCCAGAACCACGAGATCCAATCTAGACAACATCACGGAGGGGTTCATCATCCTCATTGGTGCCTCTCCGATGATGCGTGAGTAGTTCATTGTAGACCTACGGGTCCATAGGTAGTAGCTAGATGGCTTCTTCTCTCTTTTTGATTCTCAATACAATGGTCTCTTGGAAATCTATTTGATGTAGCTCTTTTTGCGGTGTGTTTGTTGGGATCCGATGAACTTTGAGTTTATGATCAGATCTATATCCATGAATCATATTAATGCCGCTTTGTTAAATCTTGTTATGAAAGATTAGTTTTCCGGTACCCCTAATGAGGACGCGTCCTAATGGGAACCTACCATCAAAGTCAAGATTAAAAATTATGATTGTTTTGCTTTATGTGATTTGGGTGCTAGTGTTTCCACAATTCCGAAATCTTTATGTGATGTGCTTGGTCTTACCGATATTGAAGAATGTTCTCTTAATTTGCACTTGGCGGATTCTACTATTAAAAAGCCTTTGGGAAGAATTAATGATGTTCTTATTCTTGCAAATAGGAATTATGTGTCCATAGATTTTATTGTTCTTGATATTGATTGCAATCCGTCTTGTCCAATTATACTTGGTAGACCGTTTTTATGTACTATTGGTGTCGTGATTGATATGAAAGAAGGGAATATTAAATTCCAATTTCCACTAAGGAAGGGGATGGAACACTTCCCTAGAACAAGAATTAAGCCACCATATGAATCAATCATGAGGGCATCCTATGGATCTAGAACTAAAGATGACAATACTTGAATCTATGCATTATGCCTAGCTAGGGGCATAAAACGATAGCGCTTGTTGGGAGGCAACCCAATGAACAAAATTTATTTTTGCCTTTTTCATTCTGTTCTTGAGTGTTTGCACAATTATGCCTCTGTTATGATTGTGTTTTTTATGTTTTAATTAGTGTTTGTGCCAAGTAAAGCCTTTGGGATAGCTTTGGTGATAGTTGATTTGATCCTGTTGAAAAACAGAAACTTTTGCGTCCAGTAAAATAATTGTCTAAATTCACAGAAGCGACTAAACATTCTGAATTTTTTACACATGATTTATATACAAATTTACTCTGTTTTCCTAATTTTTAAGAATTTTTTGATTTACAGAAGTATGAGTAAAATTCGAGTCTTTACAGACTATTCTGTTTTTTGACAAATTATGTTTTCTTTGCATTGTGTGCTTATTTTGATGAATCTATGGATTGTATCGGGGGGTGTAAGCCATGACAAAGTTAGAATACAATAGATATGATGCAATAACAAAATTTGAATGGGTTTTCTACAGTACTTAAAGTAAAGATTGGTTTTCTTATACTAACGAATCTCACGAAGGTTTTGGTAAGTTTTGTGTGATTGAAGTTTTCAAGTTTTGGGTGAGATCACGATGGATGAAGGAATAAGGAGTAAGAAAATCCTAAGCTTGGGGATGCCCCATGGAACCCCAAGTTAATATTCAAGGAGAACCAAGCAACTAAGCTTGGGGATGCCCCGGAAGGCATCCCCTCTTTCTTCTAACGACTATCGGTATTTTACTTGGAGCTACATTTTTATTCGTCACATATCATGAGTTCTGCTTGGAGCGTCTTGTATTATATGAGTCTGTGCTTGTTTTGATTTTTAGTTTGTCACAAGTATCCCTGCTGGACACACCTATTTGAGAAAGCCAAATTATGCTATGATTTGTTAGAATTGCTCTTTGTGCTTCACTTAATTTTTTTGAGCTATGGGATTGCTCTAGTGCTTCACTTATATCTTTTTGAGCATGGTGTGCTTTAATATTTTTGAAGAAATGCTCTCATGCTTCACTTAGATTTATTTGAGAGTTAGTAATTTTTGAAGAAATTCTCACATGCTTCACTTATATGAGTCTTTGCTTGTTTTGATTTTTAGTTTGTCACAAGTATCCCTGCTGGACACACCTATTTGAGAAAGCCAAATTATGCTATGATTTGTTAGAATTGCTCTATATGCTTCACTTAAATTTTTTGAGCTATGGAATCGCTCTAGTGCTTCACTTATATCTTTTTTAGCACGGTGTGCTTTAATATTTTTAAAGAAATACTCTCATGCTTCACTTAGATTTGTTTGAGAGTTAGTAAATTTTTGAAGAAATTCTCTCATGCTTCACATATATTATTTTCAGAGACGGAAAAATTATGCTCATGTTCTTCACTTAGATTTGTTTGAGCTTGTCAAAAGCAATTGCAATATATGAAACTAGTCCCAAAGTGATAGATATTCAAGAGGGATATAATAAAAAACTTTCATGAAGATCATTGGATAAAATAAACTTGATTCTTTGTAATAGTTTTGAGATATGATGATAGTGATATGTGAGTAATGTTGGTGAGTAATTATGCTTTAGTAAGAATATTGGTGTTAAGGTATGTGATTCCCTATGCAAGCACGAAAGTCAATAGTTATGCAATGAAATTACATCCTACTTGTGGTGCATTATTCGATGTTAGTTATGCTTAATGCTCGCTTATGTGATTTTTTGTTTCTTGGTTGGTTGCTTCTCAATCTTTTTGCTAGCCTTCACTTGTACTGAGTAGAAATACTACTTGTGCATCCAAAATCCTTAAACCCATATTTGCCATATGAGTCCACCATACCAACCTATATGCGGTATTCCCGTTCCGTTCTAAGCAAATTTGTATGTGCCATCTCTAATTTTTAAAATAAATTTCCTTTTTGTGTGCTAGTACCGCTCATGAAGTGGTAGGGGGTGACCAATATTTTTCATGCTAGATGTGTTATTCTCAAGATGCATGTTTATTCACTTGTCATTGCACGAGAGTGCGGCGGTAATAGGGATGGCCAGTCCCAAAATGAAAAATAAATTTACTTTATGTTGTCAAATAATAAATTCCTTGGAAAGCGTTGGTATGGAGGGCACCCGTGGATACGGCTAGCCAGGGAAAGTGAAAGAATGGCGGAAAAAGGAATAAACTTTATTTTCTGTTTGGGAGCCGTCTATGATATATCTAGCATGAAAAGTGTTGGGAATTACTCGGTCGTTTTCGTTGACGGGAAAAGTATGCCTCTCAATTTTTTTATCTCTCAATTTAATCTTTGAGCTCTGGCACCTCTACAAATCCCTACTTCCCTCTGCGAAGGGCCTATCTATTTACTTTATGCAATTTTTTTTATTTGAGTCTCCATCTTCTCTTATAAAGCACCAACTAAGGGGCACTATGATCGTACTTGAGCATTGGGTATAGCTAATATACGAGTGTGTTTCATCAATCGATCAATGATTGACCATGATGGGCTAGGGATAACTTTCTTTAGTGTTGATATTTTGAAAGACATGGTTGCTTGTTGCTATGCTTGAGTATTGAAATCTTCATGTCAAAACTAGACTATTGCTTTGAACCATATAAAAGTCCAAATGTCCATGCTACAAAGAAAAGAATATGTGATGAACATGTTAGGCAGCATTCCACATCAAAAATTCTGTTTTTATCATTTACCTACTTGAGGATGAGTAGGAATTAAGCTTGGGGATGCTGATACATCTCCAACATATCTATAATTTTTGCTTGTTCCATGCTATTATATTATCATTCTTGGATGTTTTACAATCATTTTATAGCAACTTTATATCATTTTTTGGGACTAACCTATTGACATAGTGGCCAGTGCCAGTTGTTGTTTTTTGCTTGTTTTTTACTTCGCAGAAAATCAATACCAAACGGAGTCCAAACGTAGCGAAACTTTTTGGAGATTTTTTCTGGACCAGAAGACACAAGATGGGCCAAAGAAGTACCAGAGGGGTGCCCCGAGGGGGGCAAAACCCACCTGGGCGCGCCTGGGGGCCCAGGCGCGCCCTGGTGGGTTGTGCCCACCTCGGTGGCCTCCCGCACCGCCTCTTCGCCCTATAAATTCCCAAATATTCCAGAAACCCTAGGGGAGTCGATGAAACACAATTCCAGCCGCCACAAGTTCCAGAACCATGAGATCCAATCTAGACACCATCACGGAGGTGTTCATCATCCTCATTGGTGCCTCTCCAATGATGCGTGAGTAGCTCATTGTAGACCTACGGGTCCGTAGGTAGTAGATAGATGGCTTCTTCTCTCTTTTTGATTCTTAATACAATGGTCTCTTGGAGATCTATTTGATGTAACTCTTTTTGCTGTGTGTTTGTTGGGATCCGATGAACTTTGAGTTTATGATCAGATCTATATCCATGAAAGTTATTTGAGTTCTTTGATCTCTTTTATGCATATTTACTTATAGCCTCGTATTTCTTCTTCGAATCTTTGGTTTAGTTAGGCAAACTAGATCGATTTTTCTTGCCATGGGAAGAGGTGCTTTATGATGGGTTCGATCGTGCGGTGTTCTTTCCCAGTGACAGAAGGGGCAGCAAGACATGCATGTATCGTTGCTATTAAGGATAACAAGATGGGGGTTATTCCTACATGAATAGATCTCGTCTACATCATGTCATCGTTCTTATTGCATTACTTCGTTTCTCCATGAACTTAATACACTAGATGCATGCTGGATAGCGGTCGATGTGTGGAGTAATAGTAGTAGATGCAGGCAGGAGTCGGTCTACTAATCTTGGATGTGATGCCTATATAATGATCATTGCCTGGATATCGTCATAATTATTTGATGTTCTATCAATTGCCCAACAGTAATTTGTTTACCCACCGTATGCTATTTGCTTAAGAGAACCCACTAGTGAAATCTACGGCCCCCGGGTCTATTCTTTATCATATTTGCTTCGAGATATATTTTTATTCACTTTTCTCTTCAGATCTATTATTCCAAAAACCCAAAAATACCTTGCTGCACTTTTTTGCTATTTATTTTATTTCGCGTTTTATCGAGATCTATTTATCCAGTCTATCAGAATTTTATCTATCTGTTTACCCGTAGAGGGATTGACAACCCCTTCTAATCGTCAGGTTGCAAGTATTTGTTATTTGTGTGTAGGTACCTTTTACATAGTGTTGCTTGGTTCTCCTACTAGATTGATACCTTGGTTTCATAATTGAGGGAAATACCTACCGTAGCTGTGCTGCATCATCCCTTCCTCTTTGGGGAAATACCGACGTAGTTCAAGCGACATCACTCATCCTCGAGTAGGTAAATGATAAAAACAGAATTTTTTTATGTGGAATGCTACCTAACATGTTTATCAATGTAATTTTCTTTTATGTGTCATGAATATTCAGATCCATAAGATTCAAAACAAAATTTTAATATTGACATAAAAACAATAATACTTCAAGCATACTAAAAAAGCAATCATAGTTTTTCAAAATAACATGGCCAAAGAAAGTTATCCGTACAAAATCATATAGTCTGGTCATGCTCTATCTTCACCACACAAAGTATTTATCATGCACAACCTCGATGACAAGCCAAGCAATTGTTTCATACTTTTAATGTTCTAAAGCTTTTTCAACTTTCACGCAATACATGAGCGTGAGCCATGGATGTAGCACTATAAGTGAAATAGAATATGGTGGAGGTTGTGTGGAAGACAAAAAGGAAGAAAGTCTCACATCAACTAGGCAAATTAATAGGCTATGGAGATGCCCATCAATTGATATCAATGCGAGTGAGTAGGGATTGCCATGCAACGGATGCACTAGAGCTATAAGTGTATGAAAGCTCAAAAGAAAACTAAGCGGGTGTGCATCCAACTTGCTTGCTCATGAAGACCTAGGGCAATTTGAGGAAGCCCATCATTGGAATATACAAGCCAAGTTCTATAATGAAAATTTCTCACTAGTATATGAAAGTGACAAAATAGGAGACTCTCTATCATGAAGAACATGGTGCTACTTTGAAGCACAAGTGTGGAAAAAGGATAGTAACGTTTTCCGTTCTCTCTTTTTCTCTCATATTTTTTTTTCTTTTTTGGCTCTTTGGCCTCTTTTTTTTCTTTCTTTTTTTATTTTTCGTCTGGAGCCTCATCCCGACTTGTGGGAGAATCATAGCCTCTATCATCCTTTCCTCACATGGGACAATGCTCTAGTAATGATGATCATCACACTTTTATTTACTTACAACTCAAGAATTACAACTCGATACTAGAACAAAGATATGACTCCATATGAATGCTCATGCATATGAGAACAATATGACAATGATGGTGTGTGTCATAATAAAACGGAATGGTGGAAGTTGCATGGAAATATATCTCATAATGGCTATGGAAATGCCATAATAGGTAGGTATGGTGGCTGTTTTGAGGAAGGGTGTATGGTTGGTTTAATGCACCGGCGAAAGTTGCGCGGTACTAGAGAGGCTAGCAATGGTGGAAGGGTGAGAGTGCGTATAATCCATGGACTCAACATTAGTCATAAAGAACTCACATACTTATTGCAAAAATTTATTAGCCCTTGAAACAAAGAACTAATACGCATGCTCCTAGGGGGATAGATTGGTAGGAAAAGACCATCGCTCGTCCCCGACCGCCACTCATAAGGAAGACAATCAAAAATAAATCATGCTCTAACTTCATCACATGACGGTTCACCATACGTGCATGCTTCAGGAATCACAGACTTTAACACAAGTATTATTACTCAACCACAATTACCAAATAGCATGACTCTAATATCACCATATTTATATCTCAAAACAAATGCAAGGAATCAAACTTCTCATATATTCAATGATCTTCATGAAAGTTTTTATTATGTCCCTCTTGGATGCCCATCATATTAGGACTAAATTCATAACCTAAACCAATTGCCATACTATTTTCAAGACTCTCAAAATAATATAAGTGAAGCATGAGAGTTGATTAATTTCTATAAAATAAAACCACCGTCGTGCTCTAAAAAGATATAAGTGAAGCACTAGAGCAACTGCCTAGCTCAAAAGATATAAGTGAAGCACATAGAGTATTCTAATAAATTCGTGATTAATGTGTGTCCCTCTCAAAAGGTGTGTACATCAAGGATGATTGTGGCAAACTAAAAATCAAATAAAGCAAAGACTCATATATCACAAGACGCTCCAAGCAAAACACATATCATGTAGTGAATAAAAATATAGCCTCAAGTAATTTTACCGATGGATTGAAGACAAAGAGGGGATGCCATCCGGGGCATCCCCAAGCTTAGATAATTGGTTCTACTTTAATTTTACCTTGGGGTGCCTTGGGCATCCCCAATCTTAGGCTCTCGCCACTCCAAATTCCGTTGTCCATCAAAACTTCACCCAAAACTTGAAAAGTTCACAACACAAAACTCAACAGAAAACTCATAAGCTCCGTTAGTATAATAAAACAAATCACCAATTTAGGTACTGTTGTGAACTCATTATAAATTTATATTTTTGTTATATCTACTGTATTAAAACTTCTCCATGGTTCATACCCCCCGATACTACCCATAGATTCATCAAAATAAGCAAACAACACATAGAAAACAGAATCTATCAAAAACAGAACAGTCTGTAGTAACCAGAATATTAGTCATACTTATGTAACTCCAAAAATTCTGAAAAATTACTAAAACATATGAAATTAGTATATAAATCTTTTTTTAAAAATTCAGAATTTTTCCCCGCTCCAGTGAATTTAAAAAATTCTTTACTGGACGCAAAAGTTTCTGTTTTTCAGCAAAACCAAATCAACGATATACCAAAGCATCCCAAAGGTCTTGCTTGGATCAAAGACTAATTAAAACACCAAAACACAATTACTACAGAGGTAATAATGTGTATACTCATGAAAAAAGAAAATAAAAATTGGGTTGTCTCCCAACAAGCGCTTTTCTTTAAAGCCTTTTAGCTAGGCGTTGATAATTTTAATGATGCTCACATGAAAGATAGCAATTGAAACATGAAGAGAGCATCATGTAGCATGTGAAAAATAAGTTTAAGTCTAACATACTTCCTATGCATAGGCCTTTTATAGGGAAAAGATTTATCAAGACAAGCAAAAACTAGCATATGCAAGGAAGAAGAAAGAAACAATAGCAATCTCAACATAACGAGAGGTAATTTAGTAACATGAAAATTTCTACAACCATATTTTCCTCTCTCATAATAATTACATGTAGGATCATAATCAAATTCAACAATATAACTATCACATAACATATTCTCTACATGATCCACATGCATGCAAAGTTGACACTCTTCCAAAATAGTGGGATTAACATAGAATAAAAAGTCATTACTTCTCCAAGCCCACTTTTATCAAAAATCTCATAAGATTGATCAAACTCCAAAGTAGTGGGATCATTATTTCCTACAGTTGGCACTCTTCCAAACCCACTTTCAATATTATTGCAAACATTATTATCATGAGGCTTAAATAAATTTTCAAGATCATAAGAAGCATTATCGCCCCAATCATGATCATTGCAATAAGTAGTGGACATAGCAAAATTAGCATCCCCAAGCTTGGGGTTTTGCATATTATTAGCATAATTGACATTAATAGAATTTATAATAACATCATTGCAATCATGCTTTTCTTTCAAGGATCTATCTTGAATCATTTCATAAATTTCTTCTTTTAACACTTCATAACAATTTTCAGATTCATGAATTTCAAGCAAAACTTCATAAAGATAATCTAGTGCACTCAACTCACTAGCAATTGGTTCATCATAATTGGATCTTTTAAAAAGATTATCAAGTGGATGAGGATCCATAAACTTTTTTGCTTTTTGATTTTCAATAAACACACAAATATACCAAGCGAACGAGCAAACAAACCAAGTAAGACATAAAGGCAAACGAAAAGACGAACGAAAAGAAGGCGAATAAAAAGGCAAATATTTTTGTGTTTTTCTGAAAACGTTTTAGAAGTGGGGGAGAGGAAAGCGAGAGGCAAATGGCAAATAATGTAATGCAAGAGATGAGAGTTTATTATAGGTACTTGGTAGGCTTGATGTGTATCCTCCCCGACAACGGCGCCAGAAATTCTACCTGCTACTTCTTGAGCTTGCGTTGGTTTTTCCCTTGAAGAGGAAAGGGTGATGCAGCAAAGTAGAGATAAGTATTCCCCTCAGTTTGAGAACCAAGGTATCAATCCAGTAGGAGGAACAAGCAAGTCCCCAATAGATGCACCTGCACAAACTAACAAACACTTGCACCCAACGCGATAAAGGGGTTGTCAATCCCTTCACGGTCACTTGCAAGAGTGAGATCTAATAGAGATAGATATAAAAGATAAATAAAAGGCAAAATAAAGTAAAAGTAAATAAATTGTAGCAAGGTATTTTTGGGTTTTTGGTTTTATAGATATGAAAATATATGACGGAAAATAGACCCGGGGGCCATAGGTTTCACTAGAGGCTTCTCTCTTGAAAGAAAACATACGATGGATGAACAAATTACTATTGAGCAATTGATAGAAAAGCGCATAGTTATGACGATATCTAAGGCAATGATCATGAATATAGGCATCATGTCCGTGACAAGTAGACCGAAACGATTCTGCATCTACTACTATTACTCCACACATGGTCCGACTCCTGCCTGCATCTAGAGTATTAAGTTCAAGAGAACAGAGTAAAACATTAAGCAAGATGACATGATGTAGAGGGATAAACTCAAGCAATATGATATAAAACCCATATTTTTATCCTTAGTGGCAACAATACAATACGTGCCTCGCTACCCCTACTATGTCACTGGATGAGGACACTGCAAGAATGAACCCATCACAAAGTACCTCTCCCATGGCAAGATAGATCAATCTAGTTGGCCAAACCAAATCAATAAATCGGAGAGAAATACAAAGCTATTTAAATCATGCATAAAAGAGTTCAGAGAAGACTCAAATAATATTCATAGATAATCTGATCATAAACCCACAATTCATCGGATCTCAACAAACACACCGCAAAAGAAGATTACATCGGATAGAACTCCAAGAACATCGAGGAGAACATTGTATTGAAGATCAAAGATAGAGAAGAAGCCATCTAGCTACTAGCTATGGACCCGTAGGTCTGTGGTAAACTACTCACACATCATCGGAAGGGCAGCAAGGTTGGTGTAGAGGCCCTCCGTGATCGAATCCCCCTCCGGCAGATTGCCAGAAAAGGCCCCAAGATGGGATCTCACGAGAACAGAAGCTTGCGGCGGCGGAAAAGTATTTTTGTGGATGCTTTTGATGTTGGAGGAATATTTGGGTATTTATGGAGCAATAATTAGGGTTAGGAAGTTTGTGAGGGGCGCTCCCCCTAGGGTGCTCCCCTATGGCTTGTGGCCTCCTCGTAGGGCTTTTGGACTCTTCTCCAAGTCTCCTGGGTTTCTTCTGGTCCAAGAAAAATCACCGTAAAGTTTTATTCCGTTTGGACTCCATTTGATATTCCTTTCTGAAAAAGTCAAAAACAAGGAAAAAACAGCAACTGGCACTGGGCACTAGGTTAATAGGTTAGTCCCAAAAAATGATATAAAATAGTACCAAAATGCATATAAAACATCCAAGATAGATAATATAATAGCATGGAATAATAAAAAATTATAGATACGTTGGAGACGTATCAGGGATGCCCAGTCCCGAATTGAAAAATAAATTTACTTTATATTGTCAATAATAAATTCCTTGGAAAGTGTTGATATGGAAGGCACCCGTGGATACGGCTAGCCATGGATTGTGAAAGAATGGTGGAAAAAGGAATAAACTTTATTTTATGTGTGGGAACCGCCTATGATGTATCTAGCACGGAAAGTATTGGGAATTCTCGGTCATTTTCGTTGATGGGAAAAGCATGCCTCTCTAAATAATTTTATCTCTCAATTTATGCTTTGAGCTCTGGCACCTCTATAAATCTCTGCTTCCCTCTGCGAAGGGCCTATCTATTTACTTTTATGCAATTTTTATTTTGTTGGGTCTCCATCCTCTCTTATAAAGCACCAACTAGAGAGCACAATTATCATGCTTGAGCGTTGGATGTAGCTAATATTTGAGTGTGTTTCACAAATGGATCAATGATTGAGCATAATGGGCTAGGGATAGCTTTCTTTAGTGTTGATATTTTGAAAGACATGGTTGCTTGTTGATATGCTTGAGTATTGAGGTCTTCATGTCAAATTATAGACTATTATTTTGAATCATCTAAAGTCCAAATGTCCAAGCTACAAAAGAAAAGAACATGCGATAAATATGATGGGCAGCATTCCACATCAAAAATTCTGTTTTTATCATTTACCTACTCGAGGACGAGCAGGAATTAAGCTTGGGGATGCTGATACGTCTCCAATGTATCTATAATTTTTTATTGTTCCATGCTATTAAAGTATCATTCTTGGAAGTTTTATACTCATTTACTAGCAACTTTATATCATTTTTTGGGACTAACCTATTGACATAGTGCCCAGTGCCACTTGTTGTTTTTTGCTTGTTTTTTACTTCGCAGAAAATCAATACCAAACGGAGTCCAAATGCCACGAAACTTTTTGGAGAATTGTTTTCTGCCTAGAAGACACCAGGGGAGCCGAAGAAGTGCACCAGAGGAGGCCCGTGGGGCCCACTAGGCACCAGGGCGCGCCAGAGGCCCCTGGCGCGCCCTGGTGGGTAGTGGAGCCCACGGGAGGCTTCTCCACCGACTATCAGCTCTATAAATACTCTAAAATCCCAAAAACCTAGGGGAGTCGAGAGAAAACAGTTTCCACCGCCGCTAGTTCCAGAACCACGAGATCCAATCTAGAGGCCTTCTCATGCACTCTGCTGGAGGGGTTAACGATCATGGAGGGGTTCTTCATCATCACCCTTGCCCCTCCGATGATGTGTGAGTAGTTCACCACAGACCTACAGGTCCGTAGGCAGTAGCTAGATGGCTTCTTTTCTCTCTTTGATCTTCAATACAATGTTCTCCTCGATGTTCTTGGAGATCTATTTGATGTAATGACTTTTTACGGTGTGTTTGTTGGGATCCGATGAATTGTGAGTTTATGATCGGTTCTATCTATGAATATTATTTGAGTCTTCTCTGAACTCTTTTATGGATGATCTTTATAGCCTCGTATTTCTTCTCTGAAACTTTGGTTTGGTTTGGCCAACTAGACTGATTTTTCTTGCCATGGGAAGAGGTGCTTTGTGATGGGTTCGATCTTGCGGTGCTCAATCTCAGTGACAGAAAGAGACATGACACGCATGTATCATTGCTATTAAGGATAAAAAGATGGGGTCTATTCCTACATGAACAGATCTTGTCTACATCATGTCATCGTTCTTATTGCATTACTTTGTTTTTTCATGAACTTAATACACTAGATGCATGCTGGATAGCGGTCGATGTGTGGAGTAATAGTAGTAGATGCAGGCAGGAGTCGGTCTACTAATCTTGGAGGTGATGCCTATATACATGATCATTGCCTTGGATATCGTCATGATTATTCGCTTTTCTATCAATTGCCCAATAGTAATTTGTTTACCCACGGTATGATATTTTCTCGAGAGAAGCCTCTAGTGAAATTTACGGCCCCCGAGTCTATTTCCTATCATATTATTTTCAGATCTATTAATCCAAAAATCCAAAAATACCTTGCTGCACTTTTTCTTTCTTTATTTTATTTTGTGTTTTTGCTATATCTATTTATCCAATCTCATACAATTTAATCTATCTCAATACCGAGGAGGGATTGACAACCCCTCTTACGCATTGGGTTGCAAGTTTTTGTGGTTTGTGTGCAGGTGTTGTTTATATAGTGTTGCTTGGTTCTCCTACTGGATTGATAAACTTGGTTTCATAACTGAGGGAAATACTTACTGTTGCTATGCTGCATCATCCTCTCCTCTTCGAGGAATTACCAACAGAGATACAAGCAATCAAAGACAAAAAGGAAGATAGTCTCACATCAACGCAGCTAATCAACGGGCTATGGAGATGCCCATCGATTGATGTCAATGCGAGGAGTAGGATTGCCATGCAACGGATGCACTAAGAGCTATAAGTGTATGAAATCTTGACTGAGAACTAGTGGGTGTGCATCCAACTTGCTTGCTCATGAAGACCTCGGGCATTTGATGAAGCCCATCATCGGAATATACAAGCCAAGTTCTATAATGAAAAATTCCCACTAGTATATGAAAGTGACAACATAGGAGACTCTCTATATGAAAAACATGGTGCTACTCTGAAGCACAAGTGTGGTAAAGGATAGTAACATTGACCCTTCTCTCTTTTTCTTTTTGTTTCTTTTTTTCTTTCTTTCTTCTACTTTTTTTGTTGGGCTATTTTTGGCCTCTCTTTTTTATTTTTATTTTATTTTTGTCCGGAGTCTCATCCTGACTTGCGGGGGAATCATAGGCTCCATCATCCTTTCCTCACTGGGACAATGCTCTAATAATGATGATCATCATACTTTTATTTACTTACAACTCAATATTACAAATTGATATCTAGAACAATATGACTCTATATGAATGGCTCTGGCAGTGTACCAGGATGTGTAATGATCTATCATAGCAAAGATATCAAAAAGCGGACAAGCCATGAAAATATCATGCTAGCTATCTTACGATCATGCAAAGCAATATGACAATGAATGCTCAAGTCATGTATATGATGATGATGATGGAAGTTGCATGGCAATATATCTCGGAATGGATATGGAAATGCCATAATAGGTAAGTATGGTGGCTATTTTGAGGAAGATATAAGGAGGCTTATGTGTGATAGAGCGTATCATATCACAGGGTTTGGATGCACCGCGTGAAGTTTGTACAAACTCTCGAGGTGAGAAAGGGCAACGCACGGTACCGAAGAGGCTAGCAAATTGCGGAAAGGTGAGAGTGCGTATAATCCATGGACTCACATTAGTCATAAAGAACTCACATACTTATTGTGAAAGTTTATTAGTCCTCGAAGCAAAGCACTACTACGCATGCCCCTAGGGGGAGGTTGGTAGGAGTTAAACATCACGCGCCCCCGACCTCCACGCAAAGGAAGACACTCAATAATAAATCATGCTCCAACTTCTTAGCATAACCAAAGACTATACATGCATGCTTCGGGAATCACAAACCTTAACACCAATATTCTTACTAAACCACAATCATTCACTAGTACCTCCCACATATTACCATCTCTATATCATAAAACTATTGCAAGGAATCAAACATATCATATTCAATGATCTACAAGTTTTATGTAGGATTTTATGACTAACCATGTGAATGACCAATTCCTGTTGACTCTCTAAATAGATATAGGTGAAGCAAGAGAGTTTAATTCTTTCTACAAAAGACCACACTCTAATAAATATAAGTGAAGCAAAAGATCATTCTACAAATAACGGTTTTATATAAGTAGAGAAACAGGCATCCAAACTTCAAATGATATAAGTGAAGCACATGAAGCATTCTATAAAGCCATACTCAAAAGATATAAGTGAAGTGCAAAGAGCATTCTATAAATCAACCAAGGACTATCTCATACCAGCATGGTGCATTACTAAAAGAAAAATAAAAAGCACACGACGCTCCAAGAATTTATGCATACGTGATACGTCTCCAACGTATCTATAATTTATGAAGTATTCATGCCATGTTTACAACAATTTTATATGGTTTTGGTAATATTTGATTAGAACTAACCCAGACTGACGCTGTTTTCAGCAAAACTACCGTGGTGTCATTTTTTGTGCAGAAATAAAAGTTCTCGGAATGGGCTAAAAATTTATGGTGATTTTTATGGACCAAAAGAGACCCTCGAAACACAAGAGCTGGGCTAGGAAGTGGACGAGGCGGCCACAAGCCCTCTAGGCATGCCCTACCCCCCAGGGAGGGTGCTCCGGGCTTGTGGGCCCCTTGGGCACCCCCTTGATGTAAGACCGACGCCAAAAATTCTTATAAATACCCAAACCTCCGAAAAGAACCCTAGATCGGAAGTTCCGTTGCCGGAAGCCTCTGTAGCCACGAAAAATCAATCTAGGCCCTCTCCGGCACCCTGCCGGAGGGGGCCATCATCATCGGAGGCCATGGAGGAGGAAGCCGGAGGGGTGCAACATCACCATGGAGGCCAAGGACCAGAGGGAGAACCTCTCCCCATCTAGGGGGGTGATGTCTACTACGCAACCTTTTTGTAGACTCATGTTGGGCCTCCAAGCGCAGAGTTTTGTAGGACAGTAGCAAATTTCCCTCAAGTGGATGACCTAAGGTTTATCAATCCATGGGAGGCATAGGATGAAGATGGTCTCTCTCAAACAACCCCGCAACCAAATAACAAAGAGTCTCTTGTTTCCCCAACACACCCAATACAATGGTAAATTGTATAGGTGCACTAGTTCGGCGAAGAGATGGTGATACAAGTGTAATATGGATGGTAGATATAGGTTTTTGTAATCTGAAAATATAAAAACAGCAAGGTAGCAAGTAACAAAAGTGAGTAAAAACGGTATTGCAATGCTTGGAAACAAGGCCTAAGGTTCATACTTTCACTAGTGCAAGTTCTCTCAATAATGATAACATAATTAGATCATATGGCTATCCCTCAACGTGTGACAAAAGTCACTCCAAAGTTCCTATCGCGGAGAACATAAGATGAAATTGCTTGTAGGGTACGAAACCACCTCAAAGTTATTCTTTCCGATCAATCCATTGAGCTATTCCTATAGGTGTCACAAACAGCCCTAGAGTTCATAGTAAAATAACACCATATGACACACATCAATCAACCCTAATGTCACCTAGATACTCCAATGTCACCACAAGTATCCGTGGGTCAATTATACGATATGCATCAAACAACTTCAGATTCATAATATTCAATCCAACACAAAGAACCTCAAAGAGTGCCCCAAGATTCCTACCGGAGAAACAAGGATGAAAACGTGCATCAACCCCTGTGCATAGATTACCCCAATGTCACCTCGGGAATCCGCGAGTTGAGTGCCAAAACATACATCAAGTGAATCAATAGAACACCCCATTGTCACCACGGGTATCCCATGCAAGACATACATCAAGTGTTCTCAAATCCATAATAGTATTCAATCCAATAATAGTGAAACATCAAAGGTAAAACTCAATTCATCACAAGAAGATAGAGAGGGGAGAAACACCATATGATCCAACTATAATAACAAAGCTCGCAGTACATCAAGATCGTGCCAAATCAAGAACACGAGAGAGAGAGAGAGATATCAAACACATAGCTACTGGTACATACCCTCAGCCCCGAGGGTGAACTACTCCCTCCTCGTCATGGAGACCGCCGGGATGATGAAGATGGCCACCGGCGATGGTTTCCCCCTCCGGCAGGGTGCCGGAACGGGCTCCCGATTGGTTTTTCGTGGCTACAGAGGCTTGCAGCGGTGGAACTCCCGATCTAGGTTTCTTTCTGGGGGTTTCTGGATTTATAGGAATTGTTGGCGTCGGTTTCATGTTAGGGGGGTCCACGAGTCAGCGACAAGGCAGGGGGGCGCGCCCTCCACCCTTGTCGTTGACTCGGGACTCTTCTGGCCCAACTCTTGTGCTTCGGGGGCTTCTTCTGGTCCATAAAAAATTACCATAAATTTTCAGCTCGTTTGGACTCCGTTTGATATTCCTTTTCTACAAAACTCAAAAACAAGGAAAATACAAAAACTGGCACTGGGCTCTAGGTTAATAGGTTAGTCCCAAAAATAATATAAAATAGCATATAAATGCATATAAAACATCCAAGATGGATAATATAAAAGCATGGAACAATCAAAAATTATAGATACGTTGGAGACGTATCAGGGGGAGACCATGGAGGAGGAAGCACGAGGGGGAGACCCTCTCCCCCTCTCTCTCGGTGGCGCCGGAGTGCCGCCGGGGAACCATCACCGCGGTGATCGTCTTCATCAACATCACCATCTTCATCACCTTCCTCATCTCTTCTAAGAGGTCCACTCTCCCGCACCCCGCTGTAATCCCCTACTTGAACATGGTGCTTTATGTCACATATTTGTTGGAAATATGCCCTAGAGGAAATAATAAAGTGGTTATTATTATATTTCCTTGTTCATGATAATTGTCTATTGTTCATGCTATAATTGTGTTATCCGGAAATCGTAATACATGTGTGAATACATAGACCACAACATGTCCCTAGTGAGCCTCTAGTTGACTAGCTCGTTGATCAACAGATGGTTACGGTTTCCTGACCATGGACATTGGATGTCGTTGATAACGGGATCACATCGTTAGGAGAATGATGTGATGGACTAGACCCAATCCTAAGCATAGCACTAGATCGTGTAGTTCGTCTACTAAAGCTTTTCTAATGTCAAGTATCATTTCCTTAGACCATGAGATTGTGCAACTCCCGGATACCGTAGGAATACTTTGGGTGTATCAAATGTCACAACGTAACTGGGTGACCATAAAGGTGCACTACAGTTATCTCCGAAAGTGTCTGTTGGGTTGGCACGAATCAAGACTGGGATTTGTCACTCCGTGTGACGGAGAGGTATCTCTGGGCCCACTCGGTAATGCATCATCATAATGAGCTCAATGTGACTAAAGAGTTAGCCACGGGATCATGCGTTACGGAACGAGTAAAGAGACTTGCCGGTAACGAGATTGAACAAGGTATAGGGATACCGACGATCAAATCTCGGGCAAGTATCATACCGGTAGACAAAGGGAATTGTATACGGGATTGATTGAATCCTCGACATCGTGGTTCATCCGATGAGATCATCGTGGAACATGTGGGAGCCAACATGGGTATCCAGATCTCGCTGTTGGTTATTGGCCGGAGAGATGTCTCGGTCATGTCTGCATGGTTCCCGAACCCGTAGGGTCTACACACTTAAGGTTCGGTGACGCTAGGGTTGTTATGGGAAATAGTATGTGGTTACCGAATGTTGTTCGGAGTCCCGGATGAGATCCCGGACATCACGAGAAGTTCCGGAATGGTCCGGAGGTGAAGAATTATATATGGGAAGTCCAGTTTCAGTCACCGGAATGGTTTCGGGGGTTATCAGTATTGTACCGGGACCACCGGAAGGTGTCCGGGGGTCCACCGGGTGGGGCCACCTGCCCCGGTGGGCCAAGTGGGCTGAGCAAGGGAGGGAACCAGCCCCTGGTGGGCTGGTGCGCCCCCCCAAGGGGCCCAAGGCGCCTAGGGTTGGAAACCCTAGGGGGTGGGGGCGCCTCCCACTTGGCTTGGGGGGTAAGTTTCCCCCCTGGCCGCCGCCCCTCCCCTTAGATGGGATCTAAGGGGGGCCGGCCCCCTCTTCCCTTCTCCCTATAAATAGAGGGGGGGTGGGAGGGTAACAGCACCTGATCCCTGGCGCAGCCCTCCCCCCTCTCCAACACCTCCTCCTCCTCCGTTGAGCTTGGCGAAGCCCTGCCGGAGAACTGCAAAGTTCCACCACCACGCCGTCGTGCTGCTGGAGCTGTCTTCCTCAACCTCTCCCTCCTCCTTGCTGGATCAAGGCGCGGGAGACGTCACCGGGCTGCACGTATGTTGAACGCGGAGGCACTGTTGTTCGGTGCTTAGATCGGAATCGACCGCGACCTGAATCGCTGCGTGTACGACTCCTCCAACTGCGTTCTTGCAACGCTTCCGCATCACGATCTTCAAGGGTATGAAGATGCACTCCTCTCTCTCTTGTTGCTAGTCTCTCCATAGATTGATCTTGGTGATGCGTAGGAATTTTTTTTGATTTACTACTACGTTCCCCAACAGTGGCATCATGAGCTAGGTCTATGCGTAGTTTCTTGCACGAGTAGAACACAAGTTGTTGTGGGCATCGATTTTGTCAATTTTCTTGCCGTTACTAGTCTTATCTTGATTCGGCGGCATCGTGGGATGAAGTGGCCCGGACCGACCTTACACGTACGCTTATGTGAGACAGGTTCCACCGACTGACATGCACTAGTTGCATAAGGTGGCTAGCGGGTGTCTGTCTCTCCCACTTTAGTCGGATCAGATTCGATGAAAAGGGTCCTTATGAAGGGTAAATAGAAATTGGCATATCACGTTGTGGTTGTGGCGTAGGTAAGAAACGTTCTTGCTAGAAACCTATAGCAGCCACGTAAAATTTTTGCAACAACAATTAGAGGACATCTAACTTGTTCTTGCAGCATATGCCGTGTGATGTGATATGGCCAAAAGGATGTGATGAATGATATATGTGATGTATGAGATTGATCATGTTCTTGTAATAGGAATCACGACTTGCATGTCGATGAGTATGACAACCGGCAGGAGCCATAGGAGTTGTCTTAATTTATTGTATGACCTGCGTGTCAATGAAAAACGCCATGTAATTACTTTACTTTATTGCTAACCGTTAGCCATAGTAGTAGAAGTAATAGTTGGCGAGGCAACTTCATGAAGACACGATGATGGAGATCATGGTGTCATGCCGGTGACGATGATGATCATGGTGCCCCGAAGATGGAGATCAAAAGGAGCAAAATGATATTGGCCATATCATGTCACTTTATGATTTGCATGTGATGTTTATCATGTTTACATCTTATTTGCTTAGAACGACGGTAGCATAAATAAGATGATCCCTCGCTAAAATTTCAAGAAAGTGTTCCCCCTAACTGTGCACCATTGTGAAGGTTCGTTGTTTCGAAGCACCACGTGATGATCGGGTGTGATAGATTCTAACGTTTGAATACAATGGGTGTAAGCCAGATTTACACATGCAAAACACTTAGGTTGACTTGACGAGCCTAGCATGTACAGACATGGCCTTGGAACACGGAAGACCGAAAGGTCGAACATGAGTCGTATAGAAGATACGATCAACATGGAGATGTTCACCGTTGATGACTAGTCCGTCTCACGTGATGATCGGACACGGCCTAGTCGATTCGGATCATGTATCACTTAGATGACTAGAGGGATGTCTATTTGAGTGGGAGTTCATAGAATAATTTGATTAGATGAACTTAATTGTCATGAACTTAGTCTAAAATCTTTACAATATGTCTTGTAGATCAAATGGCCCACGCTAATGTTGCCCTCAACTTCAACGCGTTCCTAGAGAAAACCAAGCTGAAAGACGATGGTAGCAACTACACGGACTGGGTCCGTAACCTGAGGATCATCCTCATAGCTGCCAAGAAAGCTTATGTCCTTGAAGCACCGCTAGGTGACGCACCTGTTTTCCCGGCAACTCAAGACGTTATGAACGCCTGGCAGTCGCGTAGTGATGATTACTCCCTGGTTCAGTGCGACATGCTTTACAGCTTAGAACCGGGGCTCCAAAAGCGTTTTGAGCAACACGGAGCATATGAGATGTTCCAAGAGCTGAAAATGGTTTTCCAAGCTCATGCCCGGGTCGAGAGATATGAAGTCTCCGACAAGTTCTACAGTTGTAAGATGGAGGAGAATAGTTCTGTCAGTGAGCATATACTCAAAATGTCTGGGTTGCACAACCGCTTGTCTCAGCTGGGAGTTAATCTCCCGGATGACGCGGTCGTTGACAGAATCCTTCAGTCGCTTCCACCTAGCTACAAGAGCTTTGTGATGAACTTCAATATGCAGGGGATGAAGAAAACCATTCCTGAGATATATTCAATGCTGAAATCAGCAGGGGTGGAGATCAAAAAGGAACATCAAGTGTTGATGGTGAATAAAACCACTAAGTTCAAGAAAGGCAAGGGTAAAAAGAACTTTAAGAAGGACGGCAAGGGAGTTGCCGCGCCCGGTAAGCAAGCTACAGGGAAGAAGCCAAAGAATGGACCCAAGCCTGAGACTGAATGCTTTTATTGTAAGGGAAACGGTCACTGGAAGCGGAACTGCCCCAAGTACTTAGCGGATAAGAAGGCCGGCAATACCAAAGGTATATGTGATATACATGTTATTGATGTGTACCTTACCAGCGCTCGTAATAGCTCCTGGGTATTTGATACCAGTGCAGTTGCTCATATTTGTAACTCAAAACAGGAGCTGCGGAATAAGCGGAGACTAGTGAAGGACGAGGTGACGATGCGCGTCGGGAATGGTTCCAAGGTCGATGTGATCACCGTCGGCACGCTACCTCTTCATCTGCCTATAGGATTAGTTTTAAACCTCAATAATTGTTATTTAGTACCAGCTTTGAGCATGAACATTGTATCAGGATCTCGTTTGATGCGAGATGGCTACTCATTTAAATCCGAGAATAATGGTTGTTCTATTTATATGAGAGATATGTTTTATGGTCATGCCCCACTGGTCAATGGTTTATTTTTATTGAATCTCAAACGTGATGTTACACATATTCATAGTGTGAATGCCAAAAGATGTAAGGTTGATAATGATAGTCCCACATACTTGTGGCACTGCCGCCTTGGTCACATTGGTGTCAAACGCATGAAGAAACTCCATGCAGATGGACTTTTGGAGTCTCTTGATTATGAATCATTTGACACGTGCGAACCATGCCTCATGGGCAAAATGACCAAGACTCCGTTCTCCGGGACAATGGAGCGAGCAACCAACTTATTGGAAATCATACATACTGATGTGTGCGGTCCAATGAGCGTTGAGGCTCGCGGTGGTTATCGTTATGTTCTCACCATCACTGATGACTTAAGTAGATATGGGTATGTCTACTTAATGAAACACAAGTCTAAGACCTTCGAAAAGTTCAAGGAATTTCAGAGTGAGGTAGAGAATCAACGTGACAGGAAAATAAAGTTCTTACGATCAGATCGTGGAGGGGAATATTTGAGTCACGAGTTTGGCACGCACTTAAGGAAATGTGGAATTGTTTCACAACTCACGCCGCCTGGAACACCTCAGCGTAATGGTGTGTCCGAACGTCGTAATCGCACTCTATTGGATATGGTGCGATCTATGATGTCTCTTACCGATCTACCGCTATCATTTTGGGGTTATGCTTTAGAGACTGCCGCATTCACTTTAAATAGGGCTCCGTAGAAATCCGTTGAGACGACACCGTATGAATTATGGTTTGGGAAGAAACATAAGCTGTCGTTTCTGAAAGTTTGGGGATGTGATGCTTATGTCAAGAAACTTCAACCTGAAAAGCTCGAACCCAAATTGGAAAAATGCGTCTTCATAGGATACCCTAAAGAAACTATTGGGTATACCTTCTACCTTAGATCCGAAGGCAAGATCTTTGTTGCCAAGAATGGATCCTTTCTGGAGAAAGAGTTTCTCTCGAAAGAAGTAAGTGGGAGGAAAGTAGAACTTGATGAGGTACCCCCTCTTGAACCGGAGAGTAGCGCAGCTCAGGAAGATGTTTCTGTGGTGCCTGCACCGACTAGAGAGGAAGTTAATGATGATGATCATAAAACTTCGGATCAAGTTGCTACTGAACTTTGTAGGTCCACGAGGACACGTTCCGCGCTAGAGTGGTACGGCAACCCTGTCTTGGAAGTCATGTTGTTAGACAACGGTGAACCTTCGAACTATGAAGAAGTGATGGCGGGCCCGGATTCCAACAAATGGCTAGAAGCCATGAAATCCGAGATAGGATCCATGTATGAAAATGAAGTATGGACTTTGACAGACTTGCCCGATGATCGGCAAGCCATAGAGAACAAATGGATCTTTAAGAAGAAGACAGACGCGGATGGTAATGTGACCATCTATAAGGCTCGACTTGTCGCTAAGGGTTATCGACAAGTTCAAGGGGTTGACTACGATGAGACCTTCTCACCCGTAGCGAAGCTGAAGTCCGTCCGAATCATGTTAGCAATTGCCGCATTCTATGATTATGAAATATGGCAAATGGACGTCAAAACGGCATTCCTTAATGGTTTCCTTAAGGAAGAGTTGTATATGATGCAGCCGGAAGGTTTTGCCGATCCTAATAATGCTGACAAGGTATGCAAGCTCCAGCGCTCAATTTATGGGCTGGTGCAAGCATCTCGGAGTTGGAACATTCGCTTTGATGAGATGATCAAAGTGTTTGGGTTTACACAGACTTATGGAGAAGCCTGTGTTTACAAGAAAGTGAGTGGGAGCTTTGTAGCATTTCTCATATTATATGTGGATGCCATACTATTAATGGGAAATGATATAGAATTCTTGGAAAGCATAAAGGCCTACTTGAATAAGTGTTTTTCAATGAAGGACCTTGGAGAAGCTGCTTACATATTAGGCATCAAGATCTATAGAGATAGATCGAGACGCCTCATTGGTCTTTCGCAAAGCACATACCTTGACAAGATATTGAAGAAGTTCAATATGGATCAGTCCAAGAAGGGGTTCTTGCCTGTATTACAAGGTGTGAGATTGAGCACGGCTCAATGCCCGACCTCGGCAGAAGATAGAGAAAAGATGAGTGTCATCCCCTATGCCTCAGCCATAGGGTCTATTATGTATGCCATGCTATGTACCAGACCCGATGTGAACCTCGCCGTAAGTTTGGTAGGAAGGTACCAAAGTAATCCCGGCATGGAACACTGGACAACGGTCAAGAACATCCTGAAGTACCTGAAAAGGACTAAGGATATGTTTCTCGTTTATGGAGGTGACGAAGAGCTCGTCGTAAAGGGTTACGTCAATGCTAGCTTCGACACAGATCTGGATGACTCTAAGTCACAAACCGGATACGTGTATATTTTGAATGGTGGGGCAGTCAGCTGGTGCAGTTGCAAGCAAAGCATCGTGGCGGGATCTACATGTGAAGCGGAATACATAGCAGCCTCGGAGGCAGCATAGGAAGCAGTCTGGATGAAGGAGTTCATCACCGACCTAGGAGTTATTCCCAATGCGTCGGGCCCAATGACTCTCTTCTGTGACAACACTGGAGCTATTGCACTTGCCAAGGAGCCCAGGTTTCACAAGAAGACCAGGCATATCAAGCGTCGCTTCAACTCCATTCGTGAACATGTTCAAGATGGAGACATAGATATTTGTAAAGTGCATACGGATCTGAATGTCGCAGATCCGTTGACTAAACCTCTTCCACGATCAAAACATGATCAACACCAGAACTCTATGGGTGTTCGATTCATCACAATGTAACTAGATTATTGACTCTAGTGCAAGTGGGAGACTGTTGGAAATATGCCCTAGAGGCAATAATAAAGTGGTTATTATTATATTTCCTTGTTCATGATAATTGTCTATTGTTCATGCTATAATTGTGTTATCCGGAAATCGTAATACATGTGTGAATACATAGACCACAACATGTCCCTAGTGAGCCTCTAGTTGACTAGCTCGTTGATCAACAGATGGTTACGGTTTCCTGACCATGGACATTGGATGTCGTTGATAACGGGATCACATCGTTAGGAGAATGATGTGATGGACTAGACCGAATCCTAAGCATAGCACTAGATCGTGTAGTTCGTCTGCTAAAGCTTTTCTAATGTCAAGTATCATTTCCTTAGACCATGAGATTGTGCAACTCCCGGATACCGTAGGAATGCTTTGGGTGTATCAAACGTCACAACGTAACTGGGTGCCCATAAAGGTGCACTACAGGTATCTCCGAAAGTGTCTATTGGGTTGGCACGAATCGAGACTGGGATTTGTCACTCCGTGTGACGGAGAGGTATCTCTGGGCCCACTCGGTAATGCATCATCATAATGAGCTCAATGTGACTAAAGAGTTAGCCACGGGATCATGCGTTACGGAACGAGTAAAGAGACTTGCCGGTAACGAGATTGATTAAGGTATAGGGATACCGACGATCGAATCTCGGGCAAGTATCATACCGGTAGACAAAGGGAATTGTATACGGGATTGATTGAATCCTTGACATCGTGGTTCATCCGATGAGATCATCGTGGAACATGTGGGAGCCAACATGGGTATCCAGATCCCGCTGTTGGTTATTGGCCGGAGAGATGTCTCGGTCATGTCTGCATGGTTCCCGAACCCGTAGGGTCTACACACTTAAGGTTCGGTGACGCTAGGGTTGTTATGGGAAATAGTATGTGGTTACCGAATGTTGTTCGGAGTCCCGGATGAGATACCGGACGTCACGAGGAGTTCCGGAATGGTCCGGAGGTGAAGAATTATATATGGGAAGTCCAGTTTCAGTCACCGGAATGGTTTCGGGGGTTATCGGTATTGTACCGGGACCACCGGAAGGTGTCCGGGGGTCCACCGGGTGGGGCCACCTGCCCCGGTGGGCCAAGTGGGCTGAGCAAGGGAGGGAACCAGCCCCTGGTGGGCTGGTGCGCCCCCCCCTCAAGGGGCCCAAGGCGCCTAGGGTTGGAAACCCTAGGGGGTGGGGGCGCCTCCCACCTGTCTTGGGGGGTAAGTTTCCCCCCTGGCCGCCGCCCCTCCCCTTAGATGGGATCTAAGGGGGCCGGCCCCCTCTTCCCTTCTCCCTATAAATAGAGGGGGTGGGAGGGCAGCAGCACCTGATCCCTGGCGCAGCCCTCCCCCCTCTCCAACACCTCCTCCTCCTCCGTTGAGCTTGGCGAAGCCTTGCCGGAGAACTGCAAAGTTCCACCACCACGCTGTCGTGCTGTTGGAGCTGTCTTACTCAACCTCTCCCTCCTCCTTGCTAGATCAAGGCGCGGGAGACGTCACTGGGCTGCACGTGTGTTGAACGCGGAGGCACCGTGCTTAGATCGGAATCGACCGCGACCTGAATCGCTGCGTGTACGACTCCTCCAACCGTGTTCTTGCAATGCTTCCGCATCGCGATCTTCAAGGGTATGAAGATGCACTCCTCTCTCTCTCGTTGCTAGTCTCTCCATAGATTGATCTTGGTGATGCGTAGGAAATTTTTTTGATTTACTACTACGTTCCCAAACAATATTATGATCCAATGATGTGTTGCCATCCTATGATGTTTTGAGTAGATTTGTTTTGTCTTTTGGGTTGATTGATGATCTAGATTGGTTTGAGTTGTATGTTTTATTTTGGTGCTGTCCTATGGTGCCTTCTGTGCCACGCACACGTGAAGGATTCCCGTTGTAGGGTGTTGCAATATGTTCATGATTCACTTATAGTGGGTTGCTAGAGTGACAGAAGCTTAAACCCGAGTAAGGGGGTTGTTGCGTATGGGATAAAGGGGACTTGATACTTTAATTCTATGGTTGGGTTTTACCTTAATGATCTTTAGTAGTTGCGGATGCTTGCTAGAGTTCCAATCATAAGTGCATATGATCCAAATAGAGAAAGTATGTTAGCTTATGCCTCTCCCTCATATAAAATTGCAATAATGATTACCAATCTTGTTAACAATTGCCTAGGATAATTCCGCACACCGACCCATCATTATTCCACACTCACTATTTATAATATATAGTAATATATTCTAACTTTATGTTAACAACACCTATTTTTATATTTTAGTTCTCCGATAGCAAACGTTCGGTGTACGTAGAGTCGTATCAGTGGCAGATAGGACTTGAGAGAATATTGATCTTACCTTTAGTTCCTTGTGGGTTCGACACTCCATACTTATCAGTTCCACCTTTGGAAATTGCTATGATGATTCCTTGCACTTGGGGATTATCAAGCTCTTTTCTGGCGCCGTTGCTGGGGAGCAATAATGTGGGGTTGATATTCTCGTGTGTGCTTGTTTGCTTTCCTCACTAAGTAGATTTTGTTTTACCTTTTGTTTTTGTTTTCTTTAGTTGTGGGTGAAACAATTTTTTAAAAGAATGCAAAATACAAAAAAATTACTTGCCTCTTATGCCTAAAAACTTTTTCAAAAAGAGAAGTCATTGGAAGGTTATGCATTGGAAAAGTGAGGGTCAACCTTGAACACTTGTGTTCATGCTCATGGAAACAATGTAGAATTTTTCATGGAAGTTTCTCAAAAATAATTATCCCCTTATATATATCCATTGTATTATAAAAATAATGTACCAAGATTTGTCTTTAGGATGATTAGATTGCTTGTTTGCTATGTGTGGTGCAAAAACAGAAACTTTGACTGTAGTGTGTGAATTTACATTTTTTACTGGAATGTCAAAAGTTTCTGAAGTTTTTACACAGTACTTATATTCAAATTGTTTATTTTTTCCTATTTTTTCAGAATTTTTAGAGTTACATAAGTATGGTAAATGTTCAGATTGCTACAGACTGTCCTGTTTTTGACAGATTCTGTTTTCTATGTGTTCACTTATTTTGATGAATCTATGGGTTGTATCAGGGGGTATTGATAACCCACAAGTATAGGGGATCGTTTGTAGCATTTTTCGATAAATAAGAGTGTCGAACCCAACGAGGAGCTAAAGGTAGAACGAATATTCCCTCAAGTTCTATCGACCACCGATACAACTCTACGCACACTTAACGTTTGCTTTACCTAGAACAAGAATAAAACTAGAAGTACTTTGTAGGTGTGGATAGGCTTGCAAGATAAAAAGAACGTGAAAATAAAAGTTAGGTGCTGTTTAAATAAAGAACAATTAAATTTAGTAAAATGAGTGTGGATTGGTGGTGGTAGGATTTGCGGAATTGTCCCTTAGCAGTTGACTACGTTGCTTAGGCCGATAGCAAGTTTTTATGTGGGAGAGGCCACTGCTAGCATGTCGTCCCTTACATGAATTCTATGAACTTATGGTTGGAACTATTAGCAAGCATCCGCAACTACTAACGTTCATTAAGGTAAAACCCAACCATAGCATTAAGATATATATTGGTCCCCCTTCAATCCCATACGTACCATTTTCTATGTTTAGGCTGAAGCTGATGTCACCCTTGCCCTCCAATGCATAGTACTATCAACATACTACTAACCCTATGGTGTGATCCACACGCGCGTTCATATGATGGGCACCAAAGTACAGCAACATAACCACAAGCAAATTAAACCAACCATAGCAATTCACCAATTACCGATAGGACAACAAAAATCTACTCAGACATCATAGGATGGCAACATATCATTGGATAATAGTATGAAGCATAAAGCACCATGTTCAAGTAGAGGGTACAACGGGTTGCGGGAGAGTGGACCGCTGAATATAGATTGGGGAAGGTGATGGAGTTGTTGGTGAAGATGACGGAGTTGTTGGAGTAGATCGCCGTCACACGATGATTGCCCCGGCGGTGTTCCGGCGCCACTGGGAGAGAGGGGGAGAGAGCCCCCTCCTTCTTCTTCTTCCTTGGCCTCCCCCCTAGATGGGAGGAGAGTTCCCCCTCTGGTCCATGGCCTCCATGGTGGCGGAGGGGCAGGAGGCCCTCCTAGATTGGATCTGCCTCTTTGTTCTCTTCTGTTTCGTGTTCCTGTTTTCTGGCCCTTCACCATTTCTTAAATTCCCGGAGATCCGTAACTCCGATTGCGCTGAAATTTTTACACGATTTTTCCCATAAATTATCTTTCTTGCGCCCGAAGAAAGGCCCCAACCGACTTATAGGGAGGGCACAAGACACCTGGGTGCGCCAGGGGGTGCCCGGCGCCCCCTGGTGGGTTGTGGAGGCCGTGGGCCTCTGTTTGCGTTGATTCCACCTCCCAAAAATCACATATATTCCAAAATAATTCTTTGTAAATTTTTATCGCATTTGTACTTCATTTGATATGGATATTCTATGAAACAAAAACATGCAACAAACAGGAACTGGCACTGGGCACTGGATCAATATGTTAGTCCAATAAATCATATAAAATGTTGCCAAAAATATGTGAAAGTTGTATAATATTGGCATGAAACAATCAAAAATTATATATACAACGGAGACGTATCAGCATCCCCAAGCTTAATTCCTGCTCGTCCTCGAGTAGGTAAATGATAAAAAAGATAATTTTTGATGTGGAATGCTACCTAGCATAATCTTGATCATTTATCTAATCATGGCATGAATATTAAGACATGAGTGATTGAAAAAATAGTCTATAATTTGACATAAATACATTAATACTCAGGCATCCCAACAAACAATCATGTCTTTCAAAATATCAACGCTAAAGAAAGCTATCCCTACAAAATCATATAGTCTTGTCATGCTCTGTCTTCTCGACACAAAGTATTTATCATGCACAACCCCGATGACAAGCCGAGCAATTGGTTCATACTTTTTAACGCACTTCAGCTTTTTCAACCCTCACGCAATACATGAGCGCAAGCCATGGATATAGCACTATGGGTGGAATAGAGTATGATGATAGGGGTAAATATAGAGAAGACAAAAAAGTAAGAAAGTCTCACATCGACGCGGCTGACCAACGGGCTATGGAGATGCCCATCAATTGATATCAATGCGAGGAGTAGGGATTGCCATGCAACGAATGCACTAAGAGCTATAAGTGTATGAAAGCTCAATATGAAAACTAAGTGGGTGTGCATCTAACTCTATAATGAAAAAAATTCCCACTAGTATATGAAAGTGACAACATAGGAGACTCTCTATATGAAAAACATGGTGCTACTTTGAAGCACAAGGGTGGAATTAGCATGCCCCTTCTCTCTTTGTCTTTTTTTTCTTTTTTCTCTCTCTCTCTTTTTGTCCGGAGTCTCATCCCGACTTGTGGGGGAATCATAGTCTCCATCATCCATTCCTCACTGGGACATGCTCTAATAATGAATAATGATGATCATCACACTTCTATTTACTTACAACTCAAAAGAAATAAAAATTAAAACTCGATACCTAGAACAAAGTATGACTCTATATGAATGCCTCTGGCAATGTACCAGGATGTGCAATGATCTAGCATAACATGTATAAAAAATGATGAACGGTGGCTGAGCCACAAATACTATGTCAGCTATATGATCATGCAAAGCAATATGACAATGAATGCTCAAGTCATCAAAACGGAAGCGGTGGAAGTTGCATGGCAATATATCTCGGAATGGCTATGGAAAGGCCATAATAGGTAGGTATGGTGGCTGTTTTGAGGAAGATATAACAAGGCTTATGTGTGATAGAGTATATCATATCACGGGGTTTGGATGCACCGGCGAAGTTTGCACCGACTCTCGAGGAGAGAAAGGGCAATGCACGGTACCGTAGAGGCTAGCAAATTACGGAAAGGTAAGAGTGCGTATAATCCATGGACTCACATTAGTCATAAAGAACTCATATACTTATTGCAAAAGATTATTAGCCCTCGAAGCAAAGTACTACTACGCATGCCCCTAGGGGGATAGATTGGTAGGAAAAGACCATCGCTCGTCTCCGACCGCCACTCATAAGGAAGACAATCAATAATAAATCATGCTCCAACTTCATAGCATAACGAGAGACTATACGTGCATGCTTCGGGAATCACAAACCTTAGCACCAATATTCTTACTAACCACAACTGTTTACTAGTACCTCCCACATATTATCATCTCTATATCGCAAAACTATTGCAAGGAATCAAACATATCATATTCAGTGATCCACAAGTTTTATGTAGGATTTTATGACTAACCATGCAAATGACCAATTCCTGTTGACTCTCTAAATAGATATAAGTGAAGCATGAGAGTTTAATTATTTCTACAAAAGACCATGCTCTAACAAATATAAGTGAAGCAAAAGAGCATTCTTCAAATAACGGTTTTCTATGTGAAGAGAAACAGGCAATCCAAACTTCAAATGATATAAGTGAAGCACATGAAGCATTCTATAAAGCCATACTCACAAGATATAAGTGAAGTGCAATGAGCATTCTATAAATCAACCATGGACTATCTCATACCAGCATGGTGCATAAAATAAAATTGAAAACTAAACACAAAAGACGCTCCAAGATTTACACATATCACATGAACGAAACAAAGACGAAAACATACCGATACTTGTTGAAGAAAGATGGGATGCCTTCCGGGGCATCCCCAAGCTTAGACACTTATGTATCCTTGAATATTTACTTAGGGTGCCTTGGGAATCCCCAAGCTTGAACTCTTGCCTCTCCTCTTTCTCCTTATATCGAGACCTCCTCGATCTTTGAACACTTCATCCACACAAAACTTAACATAAAACTGGTGAGATCCATTAGCATAATAAAACAAATTACTACTTTAAGTACTGTTGCAAACCAATTCATATTTTGTTTTTGCATTGTAGCTACTCTATTATAGCTTCTTCATGGCTCATACCACCAATAGAATCGATAGTTTCATCAAACAAGCAAAACAATGCATCAAAAACAGAATATGTCTTAAACAGGACAGTCTGTAGTAATCTGAACTTTAACCATACTTCTGGTACTCCAAAAATTATGAAAAATTGGAAAAAATAAAAAAAATTGCATATAAATACTGTGCAAAAAGTTTCAGAAACTTTTGACGTTCCAATAAAAAATGTAAAATCACGCACTATAGCCAAAGTTTCTGTTTTTGCACCACACATACCAACAAGCAATCTAATCATCCTAAAGGCAAATCTTGCACATTATTTTTATAATACAATGGATTTGTACAAGGGGATAATTATTTTTTTTGAAAAGTTTCTGTAATCAAGATTCACAAAGTTTCCATGGGCATGAACAAAGTTCAAGGCTAGCTCCCACTTCCACGGTGCTCGTCTTTCTCACTTTCACTTTTCTTTTTGTGAAGTTTTAAGTTCCCCTCTATATATTTTTTTGTTTTTAAACTTTATAAAAGCACTCAACAGAATAAAATGACTTCCTAAAACTTCCGGGTTGTCTCCCTGGCAGCGCTTTCTTTAAAGCCATTAAGCTAGGCATAAAGTGCTCAAGTAATGGATCCACCCAGATCCCAAGGTATCTCAAAGCCAATTTTAATTAACAATGATTTGGCATTTAGTAGTGAGCACAAAGCAACATATATCATGCAATGACGAAGTCTAACTCTCTTCCTATGCATCGGCATGTCATACAAGAACAATTCATGCACATCAAGTGAAGGCCAATACATAGCATAAGCAGTTTCTTGCAATTTTATCGCGTTGGGAACATAGAGAGATGGAGATGTAGTTCCTCTCTCATAATAATTGCAAGTAGGAGCAGCAAGCACATGCATATTATATTCATCAAAATTATCATGTGCAACGGTAAAAGGCAACCCATCAATATAATCCTTAATAAGAGCAAACTTCTCCGATATAGTGTAGTTTGGAAAATTCAAAAAGATAATAGGACTATCATGTGTGGGTGCAATAGGAACAATTTCATTCTTAATATAAGGAACTATAGCAATTTCATCTCCATAAGCATAATTTGTATTGGCATCATGGCCACAAGCATAGCAATCATCAAGTTCATCAAAAAGGGATATTTCAAATGAATCAACGGGATCATAGCAATTATCATAGCCTTCATCATTCGGTAAGCACGAAGGGAAATTAAACAATGTATGAGTTGAAGAGTTACTCTCATTAGAAGGTGGGCACAGATAGCTAATCCGTTCTTCCTCCGTTTGTTCTTCGCTCTCCTCATCATCTTTTTCATCCTATGAGCTCACTGTTTCATCAATTTCTTCTTCCATAGACTCCTGCAAAATATTAGTCTCTTCTTGGACAGCGGAGAAGTCCTCAATATATGGTTTAATATAAGCATTAGAAGAAGAATTTTCATAGCAATATTTAAGTATGGCAAAAATTTCAGATTTGTAAAGAGTAGCATCATACTTTTCAGTCAAAGAAGCAATTTCATAAGCACCCTTAAAAGCAACAAATTCTTCAATTTGTTCAACATCATAGTAATTATAAACACCCTTGGCATAAGAAGATAAAATTCCATTATCCTTAAACTCACATTGGAAGGGAAGGCATTTTTAGGGTCTTCAGAACAACAAGTAAAATCATGTATTTCTCATAAATTCAAAGCACAACAATACAAAATATTAATATGATGCCATAAAAGTTTCCCTTTTTGAGATAAGTGATGTTGCACAAAATAAGCATGCTCATTTAATGATTTTCCCTCAACTAAGCTAGTTGGGGTTTCAGCACGAGCACATAGGGATCGAAGATGATCCAAGTAGAAAGCTTCAGTAGTATGACAGATTTTGGGTGGTTCTTCAACCATTGGTTTAGAAGGTACAACTATTTTTTTTGGTATTTTGCGTTTCCTACCCATAACTAAAGATAGAAGACAAGAGCACAAAATAAAAACTACTTAGTGATAAAGCAAACAAGCACACACGAGAATATTCACCCCACGCTATTTCTCCCCGGCAACGGCGCCAGAAAAGGTCTTGATAACCCACAAGTATAGGGGATCGTTTGTAGCTTTTTTTGATAAATATGAGTGTCAAACCCAACGAGGAGCTAAAGGTTGAATGAATATTCCCTCAAGTTCTATCGACCACCGATAGAACTCTATGCACACTTAACGTTTGCTTTACCTAGAACAAGAATAAAACTAGAAGTACTTTGTAGGTGTGGATAGGTTTGCAAGATAATAAAGAACGTGAAAATAAAAGTTAGGTGCTGTTTAAATAAAGAACAATTAAATTTAGTAAAACGAGTGTGGATTGGTGGTGGTAGGATTTGCGGAATTGTCCCTTAGCAATTGACTACATTGCTTAGGCTGATAGCAAGTTTTTATGTGGGAGAGGCCACTGCTAGCATGTCGTCCCTTACTTGGAATTCTATGCACTTATGATTGGAACTATTAGCAAGCATCCAAAACTACTAACATTCATTAAGGTAAAACCGAACCATAGCATTAAGATATATATTGGTCCCCCTTCAATCCCGTACGTATCAAGTTCTATGTTTAGGCTGAAGCTGTTGTCACCCTTGCCCTCCAATGCATAGTCTTATCAACATACTACTAACCCTATGGTGTGATCCACACGCGCACTCATATGATGAGCACCAAAGGACAACAACATAACCACAAGCAAATTAAACCAACCATAGCAATTCACCAATTACCGATAGGACAACAAAAATCTACTCAGACATCATAGGATGGCAACATATCATTGGATAATAGTATGAAGCATAAAGCACCATGTTCAAGTAGAGGGTACAGCGGGTTGCGGGAGAGTGGACTACTGAATATAGATGGGGGAAGGTGATGGAGTTGTTGGTGAAGATGACGGAGTTGTTGGAGTAGATCGCCGTCACACGATGATTGCCCCGGCGGCGTTACGGCGCCACCGGGAGAGAGGGGGAGAGAGCCCCCCTCCTTCGTCTTCTTCCTTGGCCTCCCCCCCTAGATGGGAGGAGAGTTCCCCTCTGGTCCATGGCCTCCGTGGCGGCGGAGGGGCAGGAGCCCCTCCTAGATTGGATCTGTCTCTCTGTTCTCTTCTATTTCGTGTTCCTGTTTTCTAGCCCTTCATCGTTTCTTAAATACCCGGAGATCCGTAACTCCGATTGCGCTGAAATTTTTACATAATTTTTTCCCATAAATTATCTTTCTTGCTCCCGAAGAAGGGCCCCAACCAACTTACGGGGAGGGCTCAAGACACCTAGGGGCGCCAGGGGGTGCCCGACACGCCCTCTTGGGTTGTGGAGGCCGCGGGCCTCCGTTTGTGTTGATTCCACCTCCCAAAAATCACATATATTCCAAAATAATTCTCCATAAATTTTTATCACGTTTGGACTTCATTTGATATGGATATTCTGCGAAACAAAAAACATGCAACAAACAGAAACTGGCACTGGGCACTGGATCAATATGTTAGTCCAATAAATCATATAAAATGTTGCCAAAAATATGTGAAAGTTGTATAATATTGGCATGAAACAATCAAAAGTTATAGATACGACGGAGACGTATCAGTTATGAACCATGGTGAAGTTGGAATACAGTAGATATAATGCTAATATGAAATAGGAATGAATTTACAACAGTACCTAAAGGTACTGATTTGCTTTATTATACTAACGGATCTCACGAGGGTTTTGTTAAGTTTTGTGTGGATGAAGTGTTCGAAGATCGAGGAGTTATCAATATAAGAGGAATAAGGAGAGGCAAGAGTTCAAGCTTGGGGATGCCCAAGGCACCCCAAGTAAATATTTCAGGGATACTCAAGCATCTAAGCTTGGGGATGCCCGGTTGGCATCCCATCTTTCTTCTTCAACAATTATCGGTATATCTCAGTTTTTGTTTTGTTCACATGATATGCGTCTTTTGTATTTGTTTTTTTCTTTTCCTTTATGCACCATGCTAGTATGAGATAGTCCTTCATTGATTTATAGAATGCTTCATGCGCTTCACTTAAATCTTTTGAGTATGGCTTTATAGAATGCTCTTTGTGCTTCACTTAAATCTTTTGAGTATGGCTTTATAGAATGCTTCGTGTGCTTCACTTATATATTTTGAGCTTGGATACTGGTCAATCTATATTAATTGTAGAATGCTCTATGAACTTCACTTATATCTTTTAGAGTATGAATAAAATTATCATCGAAATTGGGCTTGGAAGAGTATCATTAAAATAGCATGCCTAGCTAAAAAGGCATTAAAGAAAAGCGCTTGTTGGGAGACAACCCAATATTTACCCCTACTTTTTTTGTGTGTTCTCATGATTATGCTACTGTAGTAATCATGTTTTATAGCTTTTGTTTCAATAAAGTGCCAAGTAAGACCTTTGGGATGATCTATGGTGGTAGTTGATTTGATCTTGCTGAAAAACAGAAACTTTTGCGCTCATTGCCAGAATTTTAAAAAATCACAGAAGCGTGATTTTGATCTGAATTTTGCCAACGTTGTCCTAATTTTTCAGAATTTTTGGAGTAGCATAAGTATGGTTGTTGTTCATATCATTACAGACTATTCTGTTTCTGACAGATTCTGTTTTCAATGCATAGTTTGCTTGTTTTCTAGTTTCTATGGCTTATATTGCTCAATATAAATTGTAGAAATGATATGGTACAGTAGGCATTGTTTGATAACAATTATGAATCTTGTCTTTGATAGTACCCAAGTGAATGATTTGTTTTATCATACTAACCCATCTCACAAAGTTTCGTTAAGTTTTGTGTGATTGAAGTTTTCAAGTTTTGGGTGAGATATCGATATGAGGAGAATAAGGAGTGACAAGACCCTAAGTTTTGGGATGCCCAAGGCACCCCAAGATAAAATTCAAGGAAGATACAAGCAACTAAGCTTGGGGATGCCCCGGAAGGCATCCCCTCTTTCATCTTCAAAACTATCGGTATACCTTACTCGGAGCTATATTTTTATTCGTCACATGATATGTGTTTTGCTTGGAGCGTATTTTCATTTTACTAGATATTTGAATAAAATCATTGGATCTGAAATCTTGAATGAGAGAGTCCTCACATGGCTATTTAACTACTTGACTACTCATTGTTCTTCACTTATATCTTTTTGGAGTAGTTTGCCATTTACTCTCGTGCTTCACTTATATCCTATGAGTAAATGGTTGAATGAATTGAATATCATAAATCTGAAATTATATATGTTTCATATGCTTATCCCATGGGGAGTAATGACTTCACATATAAGAAGTATAGGTGGTAAAATTTATTGAAAGTTAGCAAACACAACATTGGTCACTTGAACAATTCATGAAAGAATATTGAAGGAAGAGAGATTTCACATATAAATATACTATCTTGGACATCTTCTATGATTGTGAGCCCCATTAATTATTTTCAAACTTGAGCAAATTAGTTGAAGTTGGACAAGGAAGACAACGTAATGAGTTATGTTTGGGTATATTTGTATAGAAGCTATATTGTTATGGATCCTCCAACATGTGATGCTTGCTTAGGATCTTTTGCTAGCCAAAATTTTGTACTAAGTAGAGATACTACTTGTGCACCCAAAACCCTTAAACCCAGTTTCTTGCCATAAGCGTCCACCATATCTACCTATGGATTGAATAAGATCCTTCAAGTAAGTTGTCATCGGTGCAAAAAGCAATAAAAATTGCTCCCAAATATGTATGATCTTTTATTGTAAGGGAAAATAAGCGTTGTACGAACTTGTGATGGTAAAGAAATAAAAGCGACGGACTGTATAATAAAGGTTTCTATCACAAAGGGCAATACAACGTGACGTTCCTTTGCATTAAGGGTTTGCACATCCAAAAATAAAAAGCGCATGCCAACCTCTGCTTCCCTCTGCGAAGGGCCTATCTTTTACTTTCATGTATTTACTTTTATGCAAGAGTCAATAGTATTCCTTCTTAGTTCAACCTCAATTATTCTTTAGTTGGCAAGCATCATGTGGTGGGGAAAGATCCAAGCATATATGGCCATTCAAATATATTTGATCATGAATTATTATTGTTGACAATTATCTATATGATAAATAAGTTGGGAGGTGAAACATTAAGCCCCTATCTTTCTCTGTGTTCAACGGATGCTATTTGTTCTAAAAATATGCTTTGAGTGTTAGCAATCATGGAAGACTATATGATAGTTGAGTATGTGGAATTTGCTAAATCAAAGCTCTTACATAGACCCTTCCTGAAAATAAGTTGAATTGCAATTGTTTGGTGACTGAAAGCATAGTTTGTTAGTTTTCAAGAAACTTTATGGGCTATACTCTAACATGTGAATAGCTTGTTACTTGATCATGAGAAGTTTTATGAGATGAGCTACTGTTTATGATATATAATGATGCTAGAAAAAGTGTTTGGAAATATCATTGATCAAATTTATGCACTATGCTAGCATTCACACTTCATAAATTATTTCTTCTATCATTTACCTACTCGAGGACGAGCAGGGATTAAGCTTGGGGATGCTAATACATCTCCAACGTATCTATAATTTATGAAGTATTCATGCCATGTTTACAACAATTTTATATGGTTTTGGTATGATTTGATTAGAACTAACCCGGACTGACGCTGTTTTCAGCAGAACTACCATGGTGTCATTTTTTTGTGCAGAAATAAAAGTTTTTAGAATGGGCTAAAAATTTGCGGTGATTTTTTATGGACCAAAAGAGACCCCCAAAGCACAAGAGCTGGGCCAGGAAGTGGACGAGGAGGCCACAAGCCCTCTAGGCGCGCCCTACCCCCCAGGGAGGGTGCTCCGAGCTTGTGGGCCCCTCGGGCACCCCCTTGACGTAAGACCGACGCCAAAAATTCTTATAAATACCGAAACCTTCGAAAAGAACCCTAGATCGAAAGTTCCGCCGCCACAAGCCTTTGTAGCCACGAAAAATCAATCTAGGCCCTCTCCGGCACCCTGCCGGAGGGGGCCATCATCACCGGAGGCCATGGAGGAGGAAGTCGGAGGGGGCCATCATCACTATGGAGGCCAAGGACCAGAGGGAGAACCTCTCCCCATCTAGGGGGGAGGCCATGGAGGAGGAAGCACAAGGGGGAGACCCTCTCTCCCTCTCTCTTGGTGGCGCTGGAGTGCCGCCGGGGGAACCATCGCCGCGGTGATCATCTTCATCAACATCACCATCTTCATAACCTTCCTCATCTCTTTTAAGCGGTCCAATTATGCCACATATTATGATCCAATTATGTGTTGCCATCCAATGATGTTTTGAGTAGATTTCTTTTATCTTTTAGGTTGATTGATTATCTAGATTGGTTTGAGTTGTATGTTTTATTTGGATGCTGTCCTGTGGTGCCTTCCATGCCGCGCACACGTGAAGGATTCCCGTTGTAGGGTGTTGCAATATGTTCATGATTCGCTTATAGTGGGTGATACATCTCCAATGTATCTATAATTTTTTGCTTGTTCCATGCTGTTATATTATCATTCTTGGATGTTTTACATTCATTTTATAGCAACTTTATACCATTTTTTGGGACTAACCTATTGACATAGTGCTTAGTGCCAGTTGCTGTTTTTGCTTGTTTTTTACTTCGCAAAAAATCAATGCCAAACGGAGTCCAAACGCAGCGAAACTTTTTGGAGATCTTTTATGGACCAGAAGACACCTGTTGGGCCAAAGAAGTACCAGAGGGGGGCTCCGAGGGGAGCACAACCCACCTGGGCGCGCCTGGGGGCCCAGGCACGCCCTAGTGGGTTGTGCCCACCTCGGCCGCCTCTTTGCTCTATAAATACCCCGAAAATCCAAAAACCCTAGGGGAGTTGACGAAACACAATTCCAGCCGTCGCAAGTTCCAGAACCACCAGATCCAATCTAGACACCATCACAGAGGGGTTCATCATCCTCATTAGTGCCTCTCCGATGATGCATGAGTAGTTCATCGTAGACCTACGGGTCCGTAGTTAGTAGATAGATGGCTTCCCTCTCTCTCTCTTTTGATTCTCAGTACAATGGTCTCTTGGAGATCTATTTGATGTAACTCTTTTTGCGGTGTGTTTGTTGGGATCCAATGAACTTTGAGTTTATGATCAGATCTATTTTATCCATGAAAGTTATTTGAGTCTTCTTTTGATCTCTTATATGCATGATTACTTATAGCCTCATATTTCTTCTTCAAATCTTTGGTTTAGTTAGGCCGACTAGATCGATTTTTCTTGCCATGGGAAGAGGTGCTTTGTGATGGGTTCGGTTGTGCGGTGTTCTTTCCCAGTGACAGAAGGGGCAGCAAGACACGTATTGATCGTTGCCATTAAGGATAACAAGATGGGGTCTATTCCTACATGAATAGATCTTGTCTACATCATGTCATTGTTCTTATTGCATTACTCCGTTTCTCCATGAACTTAATACACTAGATGCATGCTGGATAGCGGTCAATGTGTGGAGTAATAGTAGTAGATGCAGGCAGGAGTCAGTCTACTAATCTTGGACGTGATGCCTATATAATGATCATTGCCTGTATATCGTCATAATTATTTGAAGTTCTATCAATTGCCCAACAGTAATTTGTTTACCCATCGTATGCTATTTTTCTCGAGAGAAGCCACTAGTGAAATCTACGGCCCCCGGGTCTATTCTTCATCATATTTTCTTTCCGATCTATTATTTACCACTTTTATTTTCAGATCTATATTTCCAAAAACCCAAAAATACCTTGCTGCACTTTTTCTTTATTTATTTTATTTTATTTTATTGCGAGATCTATTTACCCAATCTACCACAAATTTATCTATCTTTTTACCGTGGAGGGATTGACGACCACTCTTACGCGTTGGGTTGCAAGTATTTGTTCTTTGTGTGCAGGTACCATTTACATAGTGTTGCTTCGTTCTCCTACTGGATTGATACCTTGGTTTCATAACTAAGGGAAATACCTACCGTAGTTGTGCTGCATCATCCCTTCCTCTTTGGGGAAATACCAACGTAGTTCAAGCGACATCAAAAGGGATTTCTGGCGCTGTTGCCGGGGAGGATCAAGTCAAGATAGTCTCCCGTCAACTAGCCAATTTTTGGCGCCGTTGCCGGGGAGACATCATCAACATCTATCAGGTTCCTAGTCATAAATCTCATCTCCTTGCAATTTACATTATTTGCCATTTGCCTCTCGTTTTCATCTCCCCCACTGCACAAAAATTTGCCGTTTTATTCGCCCTCTTTTTCATTCGCCGTTTTCTCGTCAGATCTGTTTTTGTGTGCAATTTTGTTTATCATTTTTGTCGTTATGTATAGTTCTTCATCTATTGCGTGCACCCCCGAGAACGAGGTTCTTAACTTCAAACAAAGGGGAGGGGAGAATTTAAAAGATGCCTGGTATAGGATTTGCAATGCTCATAATAGATCTATTCGTAAGCAATCTACCGTTGTTCTTCTTCGCTGTTTTTATGTGGACATCACTACTTGGTATAGATTTGTCCTTGATACGATTACCGGTGGGAATTTCTTGATGTGTCCTTCTCTAAATGCTTTTAATGCTATGGGAAATCTAGTGGGTTCACCACCTCTTATGATTAATGAAACAACTCTAACTCTCGAGCTGTTATGGAAAGGCTAGATGCTATTGAAAAGAAGATGCTTACCGAAGAACATATTGAAAACTTGGATAAAAAGATGCATAATCTTGCTAGTAAAATTGGGTCAAAAGCAGGAGAGGTTTTTAAGTTGCTAAAAGAAAAGGGAACCGTAATTCACGAAAGAATTGAAGAAAGTCCTTCTCAGATTGATAAGTTGGAAGAAATGTTTAGTAATTTAAGCTCAGCTTTTTCTTCTGCTAAAACTATTAAAAAAACTCCCGTTAAAATTAGCAAGATTACTCAAATCACAAAGAACAAGGGTGCAACTTCTAATAATAACAAAGAAGATCTTAAGATGATTAGTATTCACCCCGACTTTGTTGAAGTTGTGAGAAACCCTTTTTGCAAGAATGAATTTTTCAATCTCATCCCTAGGAGTATTTTTATTGAAAATCTTTATGCTAAATCTTTAAAGAACATTGGTTGTGTGATTGAGGAATTGGGAACTAAAGATGACAAAACTTAGATCCATGCTTTATGCCTAGCTAGGGGCGTAAAACGATAGCGCTTGTTGGGAGGCAACCCAATGAATAAAATTTATTTTTGCCTTTTTCTTTCTATTCTTGAGTGTTTGAAAAATTATGCCTGTGTTATAATTGTGTTTTTTGTGTTTTAATTAGTGTTTGTGCCAAGTAAAGCCTTTGGGATAGCTTTGGTGATAGTTGATTTGATCTTGTTGAAAAACAGAAACTTTTGCGTCCAGTAAAATAATTGTGTAAATTCGCAGAAGCAACGAAAAATTCTGAATTTTTTACACCATATTGATATGCAAATTTCCTATGCTTTCCTTTTGTTTCAGATTATTTGGAGTTACAGAAGTATGAGAACAATTCGCATCTCTACAGACTGTTCTGTTTTTGACAGATTCTGTTTTCTTTGCATTGTGTGCTTATTTTGATGATTCTATGGATTGTATCGGGGGGTATAAGCCATGGAAAAGTTATAATATAGTAGATATAACACAATAACAAAATTTTAATGGGTTTTCTACAGTACTTAAAGTAAAGATTGGTTTTTTTATACTAACGAATCTCACGAAGATTTTGTTAAGTTTTGTGTGATTGAAGTTTTCAAGTTTTGGGTGAGATCATGATGGATGAAGAAATAAGGAGTAAGAAGAGCCTAAGCTTGGGGATGCCCATGGCAGCCCAAGGTAATATTCAAGGAGATACAAGCAACTAAGCTTGGGGATGCCCGAGTGGCATCCCCTCTTTCTTCCAACGACCATCGGTATTTTACTTGGAGCTATATTTTTATTCGTCACATATCATGAGTTTTGCTTGGAGCGTCTTGTATTATATGAGTCTTTGCTTTTTTTGATTTTTGTTTTGTGTCAAGTATCCTTGCTGAACACACCTATTTGAGAGAGCCAAAATTATGCTATAATTTGTTAGAATTGCTCTATGTGCTTCACTTAAATATTTTGAGCTATGGAATTGCTCTAGTGCTTCACTTATATTTTTTTTGAGCATGGTGTACTTTAATATTTTTGAAGAAATGCTCTCATGCTTCACTTATATTTATTTGAGAGTTAGTAATTTTTGAAGAAATTCTCACATGCTTCACTTATATTATTTTGAGAGACCAAAAAATTTTATGCTCATGTTCTTCACTTAGATTTGTTTGAGCTATCAAAAGCAACATATGAAACTAGTCCCAAAGTGATAGATATTCAAGAGGGATATAATAAAAAAATTCATGAAGATCATTGGACAAATTAAACTTGATTCTTTGTAATAGTTTTGCGATATCATGATAGTGATATGTGAGTCATGTTGATGAGTAATTGTGCTTTAGTAAGAATATTGGTGTTAAGGTTTGTGATTCTCTGTGCAAGCACGAAAGTCAATAGTTATGCAATGAAATTACATCCTACTTGTGGTGCATTATTCGGTGTTAGTTATTCTTAATGCTCGCTTATGAGATTTTTTGTTTCTTGGTTGGATACTTCTCAATCTTTTTGCTAGCCTTCACTTGTACTAAGTAGGAATACTACTTGTGCATCCAAAATCCTTAAACCCAGTTTTGCCATATGAGTCCACCATACCTACATATATGCAGTATTTCCGTGTCGTTCTAAGCAAATTTGTATGTGCCATCTCTAATTTTCAAAATAAATTTCCTTTTTGTGTGCTCGTACCGTTCATGAAACGGTAGGGGGTGGCTGATATTTTTCCATGCTAGATGTGTTATTCTCAAGATGAGTGTTTATTCACTTGTCATTGCACGAGAGTACGGCAAAGGTATTAGGGATGCCCAGTCCCGAAATTAAAAATGAATTTACTTTATGTTGTCAAATAATAAATTCCTTGGAAAGTGTTGGTATGGACGGCACCCGTGGATACGGCTAGCCGTGGAATGTGAAAGTATGGTGGAAAAAGGAATAAACTTTATTTTCTGTTTGGGAACCGCCTATGATATATCTAGCATGGAAAGTATTGGGAACTAGTCGATCGTTTTCGTTGACAGGAAAAGCATGCCACCCAAAATGTTTTATCTCTATTTCTTTCACTTTGAGCTTACTTTATGCAATTTTCATTTTTATTTGAGTCTCCATCTTCTCTTACAAAGCATAAACTAAGGGGCACTTTGATCGTACTTGAGCATTGGGTGTAGCTAATATGCGAGTGTGTTTCATGAATGGATCAATGATTGAGCATAATGGGCTAGGGATACCTTGCTTTAGTGTTGATATTTTGAAAGACATGGTTGCTTGTTGATATGCTTGAGTATTGAAATCTTCATGTCAAATCTAGACTATTGCTTTGAACAATATAAAAGTCCAAATGTCCATGCTACAAAAGAAAAGAATATGTGATGAACATGTTAGGAAGCATTCCACATCAAAAAATTTGTTTTTATCATTTACCTACTCGAGAACGAGTAGGAATTAAGCTTGGGGATGCTGATACATCTCCAATGTATCTATAATTTTTGATTGTTCCATGCTGTTATATTATCAATCTTGGATGTTTTACAATCATTTTATAGCAACTTTATATCATTTTTTGGGACTAACCTATTGTAACAGTGCCCAGTGCCAGTTGCTGTTTTTTGCTTGTTTTTTACTTCGCAGAAAATCAATACCAAATGGAGTCCAAACGCAGCGAAACTTTTTGGTGATTTTTTCTGTACCAGAAGACACAAGTTGGGCCAAGAAAGTACCCCCGAGGGGGGCACAACCCACCTGGGCGCGCTTGGAGGCCCAGGCGCGCCCTTGTGGGTTGTGCCCACCTCGGTGGCCTCCTGCACCGCCTCTTTGCTCTATAAATACCCCAATATTCCAGAAACCCTAGGGGAGTCGACGAAATACAATTCCAGCCGCTGCAAGTTCCAGAAACCACAGATCCAATCTAGACACCATCACGGAGGGGTTCATCATCCTCATTGGTGCCTCTCCGATGATGCATGAGTAGTTCATCATAGACCTACAGGTCCGTAGTTAGTAGCTAGATGGCTTCCCTCTCTCTCTTTTGATTGTCAGTACAATGGTCTCTTGGAGATCTATTTGATGTAACTCTTTTTGCGGTGTGTTTGTTGGGATCCGATGAACTTTGAGTTTATGATCAGATCTATTTTATCCATGAAAGTTATTTGAGTCTTCTTTTGATCTCTTATATGCATGATTACTTATAGCCTCGTATTTCTTCTTCGAATCTTTGGTTTAGTTAGGCCGACTAGATCAATTTTTCTTGCCATGGGAAGAGGTGCTTTGTGATGGGTTCGGTCATGCGGTGTTCTTTCCCAGTGACAGAAGGGGCAGCAAGACACGTATTGATCATTGCCATTGAGGATAACAAGATGGGGTTTATTCCTACATTAATAGATCTTGTCTACATCATGTCATCGTTCTTATTGCATTACTCCGTTTCTCCATGAACTCAATACACTAGATGCATGCTGGATAACGGTCGATGTGTGGAGTAATAGTAGTAGATGCAGGCAGGAGTCGGTCTACTAATCTTGGACATGATGCCTATATAATGATCATTGCCTGGATATCGTCATAATTATTTGAAGTTCTATCAATTACCCAACAGTAATTTGTTTACCCACCGTATGCTATTTGCTTAAGAGAAGCCACTAGTGAAATCTACGACCCCCGGGACTATTCTTCATCATATTTGCTTTCCGATCTATTATTTGCCACTTTTATTTTCAGATCTATATTTCCAAAAACCCAAAACTACCTTGCTGCACTTTTTCTTTATTTATTTTATTTTGTTTTATTGCGAGATCTATTTATCCAATCTACCACAAATTTATCTATCTTTTTACCGTGGAGGGATTGACAACCCCTCTTACGCGTCGGGTTGCAAGTATTTGTTCTTTGTGTGCAGGTACCGTTTACATAGTGTTGCTTGGTTCTCCTACTGGATTGATACCTTGGTTTCATAACTGAGGGAAATACCTACCGTAGCTATGCTGCATCATCCCTTCCTCTTTGGGGAAATACCGATGTAGTTCAAGCGACATCAGTGGGTTGCTAGAGTGACAGAAGCTTAAACCCGAGTAAGGGGGTTGTTTCGTATGGGATAAAGGGGACTAGATACTTTAATGCTATGGTTGGGTTTTACCTTAATGATCTTTAGTAGTTGCGGATGCTTGCTAGAGTTCCAATCATAAGTGCATATGATGCAAGTAGAGAAAGCATGTTAGCTTATGCCTCTCCCTCATATAAAATTGCAATAATGATTACCGATCTTGTTAACAATTACCTAGGATAATTCCGCACACCGATCCATCATTATTCCACACTCGCTATTTATAATATATAGTAATATATTCTAACTTTATGTTAACATCACCTATTTTTATATTTTAGTTCTCCGATATCATGCAAAGCTATCCTATTCATACCCACAACGTAGTTTTATTTCTCATTTCTAGATGGAAGCAAACATTCAGTGTACGTAGAGTCGTATCAGTGGCAGATAGGACTTGAGAGAATATTGATCTTACCTTTAGCTCCTTGTGGGTTCGACACTCCATACTTATCACTTCGACCTTTGGAAATTGCTACGATGATTCCTTGCACTTGGGGATTATCAATACGCTTGAGTCTCCTTGAATATTTACTTGGGGTGCCTTGGGCATCCCCAAGCTTGAACTCTTGCCTCTCCTTATTCTCCTCATATCGATACCTCCTCGATCTTCGAACACTTCATCCACAGAAAACTTAACCGAACTTTTTATTTTGGGGTTAGTACATACAACATCAAATCCCATCACGTCCTGTTGTAACATTGTTGTATAATTATAATCAAACATTACCCACTCTATGCTATCACAATTCTATGGCTCCCAAGTCAATGGGGCTCAACAAGATTTCAAACATAAGCAAATAAAGAAACTATAACAACAATCTGTGAAAACAGGACAGGCTGTAAAAATGCAGATGGTACATATACTTCTGTAAATCAAAAAAATCTGAAAAATTAGGAAAAAATAAACAATTTGCATAGCAGTACTGTGCAAAAATTTAAGAATTTTTTCATGCTCCACTAAAAAATGTAAATTCAAATACTACAGCAAAAGTTTCAGTTTTTCCATCGCACACACCAAACAAGCAATTTAAACATCCTAAATCAAATCTTGGCACCTTATTTTTATAATACAATGGATTTGTACAAGGGGATAATTATTTTTGTTGAAAAGTTTCTGTAATTAAGGTTCACAAAGTTTCCATGGGCATGAACAAAGTTCAAGGCTAGCTCCCACTTTAACAATGCTTGTCTTTCTCACTTTCACTTTCTTTGTGAAAAAGTTTTAGGTTCCCCTCTATATTTTTTTTTAAACTTAAAAGCACACAACAGAATAAAATGACTCTCTAAAACTTCCGGGTTGTCTCCCTGGCAGCGCTTTCTTTAAAGCCATTAAGCTAGGCATAAAGTGCTCAAGTAATAGATCCACTCGGATCCCAAGGTATATCAAAGCCAATTTTAATTAACAATGATTTGTAATTTAGTAGTGAGCACAAAGCAACATATATCATGCAATGACGAAGTCTAACTCTCTTCCTATGCATCGGCATGTCATAAAAGAACAATTCATGCACATCAAGTAAAGGCCGGTGCATAGTATAAACACTTTCTTGCAATTTTATCGCATTGGAAACATAGAGAGGAGAAGATGTGGTTCCTTTCTCATAATAATTGTAAGTAGGAGCAGCAAGCACATGCATATTATATTCATCAAAATTATCATGTGCAATAGTAAAATGCAACCCATCAATATAATCCTTAATAAGCGCAAACTTCTCCCATATAGTGTAGTTGGGAGAATTCAAAAAGATAATAGGACTATCATGTGTAGGTGCAATAGCATCAATTTCATTCTTAACATAAGGAACTATAGCAAGTTCATCTCCATAAGCATAATTCATATTGGCATCATGGCCACAAGCATAACAATCATCAACTTCATCAAAAAGGGATATTTCAAACGAATCCAAGGGTTCATAGCAATTATCATAGCATTCATCCTTCGGTAAGCACGAAGGGAAATTAAACAATGTATGAGTTGAAGATTTACTCTCATTAGAAGGTGGGCACGGGTAGCTAATCCGCTCTTCCTCCTTTTGTTCTTCGCTCTCCTTGTCATCTTTTTCATGTAGTGTGCTCACAGTGCCATCAATTTCTTCTTCCATAGATTCCTGCAAAATATTAGTCTCTTCTTGGACAACGGAGACTTTGTCAATATATTCTTTAACATAAGTATTAGAAGCATAGTTTTCATAGCAATATTTAATTATGGAAAAAAAATCAGATTTGTAAAGAGTAACATCATACTTTTCAATTAAAGAAGCAATTTCATAGGCACCCTTAAAAGAAACAAATGCCTTAATTTGTTCAATATCATAGTAACTATAAACACCTTTGGAATAAGAAGATAAGATTCCATTATCCTTAAACTCACATTGGAAGGGAAGGTGTTTTCTTGGGTCTTCAGAACAACAAGTAAGATCATGTATTTCGCATAAATTCCAAGCATAGCAATGCAAATTATTAATATGATGCCATCAGAGTTTCCCTTTTTGAGATAAGCGGTGTCGCACAAAATAAGAATGCTAATTTAATGATTTTCCCTCAACTTAGCTAGTTGGGTTTTCAGCACGAGCACAAAGGGATCAAAGATGATCCAAGTAGAAAGTTTCATCAGTATGATAGATTTTGGGTGGTTCTTCAACCATTGGTTTAGCAAGTACAACTAATTTTTTGGTATTTTACGTTTCCTACCCATAACTAAAGATAGAAAACAAGAGCACAAAATAAAAACTACTTAGTGATAAAGCAAACAAGCACACACGAGAATATTCACCCCACGCTATTTCTCCCCGGCAACGGCGCCAGAAAAGGTAGCTAAAGGTAGAATTTATATTCTCTTCAAGTTCTATCGACCATCGATACAACTCTACGCACACTTAACATTTACTTTACCTAGAACAAGTATGAAACTAGAAGTACTTTGTAGGTGTAAATAAGGGATATGTTTGCAAGATAATAAAGAACATGAAAATAAAAGTTAGGCGCTGTTTTAATAAAAGTACAATTAAGTTAGTATAGCGAATGTGGAAAAGTGGTGGTAGGATTTGCAAAATTGTCCCTAAGCAATTGGCTAAGTTACTAGACCAATAACAAGTTTTTGATGGAAATATGCCCTAGAGGCAATAATAAAGTTGTTATTATTATATTTCCTTATTCATGATAAAGGTTTATTATTCATGCTAGAATTGTATTGACCGGAAACTTAAATACATGTGTGGATACATAAACAAATACCGTGTCCCTAGTAAGCCTCTACTAGACTAGCTCGTTGATCAAAGATGGTTAAGGTTTCCTAACCATGGACATGTGTTGTCACTTGATAACGGGATCGCATCATTAGGAGAATGATGTGATGGAAAAGACCCATCCGTTAGCTTAGCATATGATCGTTTCAGTTTATTGGTACTGCTTTCTTAATGTCAAATACATGTTCCTTCGAGCATGACATCATGCAACTCCCGGATACCAGAGGAATGGCTTGTGTGCTATCAAACATCACAACGTAACTGGATGATCATAAAGATGCTCTACAGGTATCTCCGAAGGTGTCTATTGAGTTGGCGTGAATTGAGATTGGGATTTGTCACTCCGTGTATCAGAGAGGTATCTCTGGGCCCTCTCGGTAATACAGCATCACAAGAAGCTTGCAAGCAAAGTGACTAAGGAGTTAGTTACGAGATGATGTATTACGGAACGAGTAAAGAGACTTGCTGGTAACGAGATTGAACTAGGTATGAAGATACCGACGATCGAATCTCGGGCAAGTAACATACCGACAGACAAAGGGAATTGCGTATGTTGTCATAAAGGTTCGACCGATAAAGATCTTCGTAGAATATGTAGGAACCAATATGGGCATCCAGGTTCCGCTATTGGTTATTGACCGGAGAGGCGTCTCGGTCATGTCTACATCATTCTCGAACCCGTAGGGTCCACACGCTTAACGTTCATTAACGATATAGTATTATATGAGTTATGTGATTTGGTGACTGAATGTTGTTCGGAGTCCCGGATGAGATCGTGGACATGATGAGGAGCTCCGGAATGGTCCAGAGGTAAAGATTGATATATAGGACGATGCTATTTGGTCACCGGAAAGGTTTTGGAGTGTACCGGGTAATCATCAGATCACCGAAAGGGGTTTCAGGAAGCCCCGGGAGTTTAATGGGCCATATGGGCCAAACGAGGGGAGCACACCAGCCCACAAGGGGCTGGCGCGCCCCTCCTCTGGCCGCAGGCCTTGGGGAGAAAAGGAAGGGGGGAGTTGGCCTCCCCCTGCCTTCCCTCCCCTCCCCTTTCCTCCCCCCGTGTGCAAACAAGGAAGGGGGGCGCCATAGGGCAGCCGCCCAAGCGGGCCGGCCGGCCACCTTGGAGCGCACCCTGGCTGCCTCCCCTCCCCCCACCTATATATATGAGAGGGAGGGGGAGTCACACAACCCACGACAATCTCTTAGCCGTGTGCGGCGCCCCTCTCCATAGTTTCATCCTCCGTCTAGTTTTCCGCAGTGCACGGCGAAGCCCTAAGGGAACAAGTTCACCACTACCGTCACCGCGCCGTCGTGCTGCCAGAACTCATCTACTACTTTGCCCGTCTTGCTGGATCAAGAAGGCGAGGATGTCATCGAGCTGAACGTGTGCTGAACACGGAGGTGTCGTACGTTCGGTACTTGATCGGTTGGATCGCGAAGGTGTTCGACTACATCAACCGTGTTGATAAACGCTTCCGCTAAACGGTCTACGAGGGTACGTAGACACACTCTCCCCTCTCGTAGCTATGCATCTCCATGGATAGATCTTGCGTGTGCGTAGAATTTTTTTTGTTTTCCATGCAACGTTCCCCAACAGTGGCATCAAGAGCCAGGTCTACGCATAGATGATATGCACGAGTAGAACACAAAGAAGTTGTGGGCGGTGATAGTCATACTACTTACCACCAACGTCTTATTTTGATTCAGCGGTATTGTGGGATGAAGCGGCCCGGACCAACCTTACATGTCCACGCACATGAGACCGGTTCCACCGACTGACATGCAACTTGTTTTGCATAAAGGTGGCTGGCGGGTGTCTGTTTCTCCTACTTTAGTTGAATCGAATTTGACTACAGCCGGTCCTTGAAGAAGGTTAAAACATCAAACTTGATAATCACCGTTGTGGTTTTGCGTAGGTAAGAACGGTTCTTGCTAGAAGCCCGTAGCAGCCACGTAAAACTTGCAACAACAAAGTAGAGGACATCTAACTTGTTTTTGCAGGGCATGTTGTGATGTGATATGGTCAAGACGGTATGTGATATACGTTGTTGTATGAAATGATCATGTTTTGTAATATCGACAACCGGCAGGAGCCTTAGGGTTGTCTCTTAATTGTTGTATGAAATGCAAGCGCCATATAATTGCTTTACTTTATCGCTATGCGTTAGCAATAGTTGTAGAAGCAATAGTTGGCGAGGCGATCCCGACGCAACGATGGAGATCAAGGTGTCGAGCTGGTGACGATGGAGATCATGACGATGCTTTGGAGATGGAGATCAAAAGCACAAGATGATGATGGCCATATCATGTCACATATTTTGATTGCATGTGATGTTTAACCTTTATACATCTTATTTTGCTTAGAACGACGGTAGCGTTATAAGATGATCCCTTCACTAAATTTCAAGATAAAAGTGCTCTCCCCGAGTATGCACTATTGCTAAAGTTTGTCGTTTCGAAGCACCTCATGATGATCGGGTGTGATAGACTCTACGTTCACATACAATGGGTGTAAGACAGTTTTGTACAAGCAGAATACTTGGGTTAAACTTGACGAGCCTAGCATGTACAGACATGGTCTCGGAACACTGGAGACCGAAAGGTCGAACGTGAGTCATATAGTAGATATGATAAAAATAGAGATGTTCACCATTGATGACTACCCCATCTCACGTGATGATCGTACATGGGTTAGTTGATTTGGATCATGTATCACTTAGATAACTTGAGGGATGTTAATTTAAGTGGGAGTTCATTAGTAATTTGATTAATTGAACTTAATTTATCATGAACTTAGTCTTGATAGTTTTTGCATATCTATGTTGTAGATCAATGGCCCGTGCTACCATTCCCCTGAATTTTAATGCGTTCCTAGAGAAAGCTAAGTTGAAAGATGATGGTAGCAACTACACGGACTGGGTCCATAACTTGAGGATTATCCTCATTGCTGCCCAGAAGAATTATGTCCTTGATGCACCGCTAGGTGACAGACCTGCTGCAGGAGCTACTGCAGATGTTATGAACGTCTGGCAGACTCGATCTGATGACTACTCGATAGTTCAGTGTGCCATGCTTTACGGCCTAGAACCGGGACTTCAAATACATTTTGAATGCCACGGAGCATATGAGATGTTCCAAGAGCTGAAGTTGATATTTCAAGCTAATGTCCGGGTTGAGAGATATGAAGTCTCCAACAAGTTCTATAGCTGCAAGATGGAGGAGAACAGTTCTGTCAGTGAACACATACTCAAAATGTCTGGGTATCATAACCACTTGACTCAACTGGGAATTGATCTTCCATTTGAGAGTGTTATTGACAGAGTTCTTCAGTCACTGCCACCAAGCTACAAAGGCTTCGTGATGAACTATAATATGCAAGGGATGATGAAAATGATTCCTGAGCTCTTTGCAATGCTTAAGGCTGCGGAGGTAGAAATCAAGAAGGAGCATCAAGTGTTGATGGTTAACAAGACCACTAGTTTCAAGAAAAAGGGCAAGGGAAAGAAAGGGAACTTCAAGAAGAATGGCAAGCAAGTTGTCGCTCCCGTGAAGAATCCCAAAGCTGGACCCAAGCCTGAAACTGAGTGCTTCTACTGCAAAGGGAATGGTCACTGGAAGCGGAACTGCTCCAAATACTTGGCGGATAAGAAGGATGGCAAAGTGAACAAAGGTATATTTGATATACATGTTATTGATGTTCTCCTTACTAATGCTCTTAGTAGCGCCTGGGTATTTGATACTGGTTCGGTTGCTCATATTTGTAACTTGAAACAGGAGCTGCGGAATAAACGAAGATTGGCTAAGGACGAGGTGACGATGCGCGTTGGGAATGGTTCCAAGGTCGATGTGATCACCATCGGCACGCTACCTCTACATCTACCTTTGGGATTAGTTTTGGACCTCAATAATTGTTATTTGGTGCCAGCATTGAGCATGAACATTATATCTGGATCTTGCTTATTGCGAGACGATTATTCATTTAAGTCAGAGAATAATGGTTGTTCTATTTATATGAGTAATATCTTTTATGGTCATGCACCTTTGATGAATGGTCTAATCTTGTTGAATCTCAATCGTAGTGATACACATATTCATAATATTGATGCCAAAAGATGCAAAGTTGATAATGATAGTGCAACATACTTGTGGCACTGCCGTTTAGGTCATATTGGTGTAAAGCGCATGAAGAAACTCCATGCGGATGGACTTTTGGAATCACTTGATTATGAATCATTTGATACTTACGAACCATGCCTCATGGGCTAGATGACTAAAACTCCGTTCTCCGGAACAATGGAGCGAGCTAATGACTTATTGGAAATAATACATACCGATGTATGCGGTCCAATGAGTGTTGAAGCACACGGTGGGTATCGTTATTTTCTGACCTTCACAGATGATTTGAGTAGGTATGGATATATCTACTTGATGAAACACAAGTCTGAAACATTTGAAAAGTTCAAGGAATTTCAGAGTGAAGTAGAGAATCATCATAACAAGAAAATAAAGTTTCTACGATCTGATCGCGGAGGCGAATATTTGAGTTACGAGTTTGGCCTTCATTTAAAACAATGTGGAATTGTTTCACTACTCACGCCACCTGGAACACCATAGCGTAATGGTGTGTCCGAACGTCGTAACCGTACTTTATTAGATATGGTGCGTTCTATGATGTCTCTTACCGATTTTCCTTTATCGTTTTGGGGTTATGCATTAGAGACAGCCGCATTCACGTTAAATAGGGCACCGTCTAAATCCATTGAGATGACACCGTATGAACTATGGTTTGGAAAGAAACCTAAGATGTCGTTTCTTAAAGTTTGGGGATGCGACACTTATGTCAAAAGGCTTCAGCCTGATGAGCTCGAACCCAAATTGGAGAAGTGCGTCTTCATAGGATACCCTAAGGAAACTATTGGGTACACCTTCTACCACAGATCCGAAGGCAAGATCTTTGTTGCCAAGAATGGGTCCTTTCTAGAGAAGGAGTTTCTCTCGAAAGAAGTGAGTGGGAGGAAAGTAGAACTTGATGAGGTAATTGTACCTTCTCTCGAATTGGAAAGTAGCACATCAGAGAAAACCGTTCCCGTGATGCCTACACCAACTAGAGAGGAAGCTAATGATGATGATCATGAAACTTCGGATCAAGTTACTACTGAACCTCGTAGGTCGACCAGAACATGTTCCGCACCAGAGTGGTACGATAATCCTGTCCTGGAAGTCATGTTGTTAGACAACGGCGAACCTACAAACTATGAAGAAGCTATGATGAGCCCAGATTCTGATAAATGGCTTAAGGCCATGAAATCTGAGATAGGATCCATGTATGAGAACAAAGTATGGACTTTGGTGGATTTGCCCGATGATCGGCAAGCCATTGAGAATAAATGGATCTTCAAGAGGAAGACAAACGCTGATGGTAATATCACTGTCTACAAAGCTCGACTTGTCGCGAAAAGTTTTTGACAAGTTCAAGGGGTTGACTACGATGAGACTTTCTCACCCGTAGCGATGCTTAAGTCTGTCCGAATCATGTTAGCAATTGCCGCATTTTATGATTATGAAATCTGGCAAATGGATGTCAAAACTGCATTCCTTAACGGGTTTCTTAAAGAAGAGTTGTATATGATGCAACCAGAAGGTTTTGTCAATCCTAAAGGTGCTAACAAAGTGTGCAAGCTCCAGCGATCCATCTATGGATTGGTGCAAGCATCTCGGAGTTGGAATATACGCTTTGATGATGTGATCAAAGCATATGGTTTTATACAGACTTATGGTGAAGCCTATATTTACAAGAAAGTGAGTGGGAGCTCTGTAGCATTTCTGATATTATATGTGGATGACAAATTGTTGATTGGAAATGATATAGAATTTCTGGATAGCATAAAAGGATACTTGAATAAGAATTTTTCAATGAAAGGCCTCGGTGAAGCTGCTTATATATTGGGCATCAAGATCTATAGGGATAGATCAAGACACTTAATAGGACTTTCACAAAGCACATACCTTGACAAAGTTCTGAAGAAGTTCAAAATGGACCAGTCAAAGAAAGGGTTCTTGCCTATGTTGCAAGGTGTGAAATTAAGTCAGACTCAAAGTTCGACCACGGCAGAAGATAGAGAGAAAATGAAAGTCTTTACCTATGCCTCAGCCATAGGTTCTATTATGTATGCCATGCTGTGTACCAGACCTAATGTGTGCCTTGCCATAAGTTTGGCAGGGAGGTACCAAAGTAATCCAGGAGTGGATCACTGGACATCCTGAAGTACTTGAAAAGGACCAAGGATATGTTTCTCGTTTTTGGAGGTGATGAAGAGCTCGTCGTAAAAGGTTATGTCGATGCTAGCTTCGACACTGATCCGGATGACTCTAAGTCACAAACCGGATACGTATTTATATTGAATGGTGGAGCTGTCAGTTGGTGCAGTTCCAAGCAGAGCGTCGTGGCGGGATCTACGTGTGAAGCGGAGTACATAGCTACTTCGGAAGCAGCGCATGAAGGAGTCTGGATGAAGGAGTTCAGATCTGATCTGGGTGTAATACCCAGTGCATCGGGTCCAATGACAATCTTTTGTGACAACACTGGAGCAATTGCCTTAGCGAAGGAATCCAGGTTTCACAATAGAACCAAACACATCAAGAGACGCTTCAACTCCATTCGTGAAAAGGTCAAGGATGGAGACATAGAAATTTGCAAAATACATATAGATCTGAATGTAGCAGACCCGTTGACTAAACCTCTTCCGCGGGCAAAACATGATCAGCACCAAGACTCCATGGGTGTTAGATTCATTACAATGTAATCTAGATTATTGACTCTAGTGCAAGTGGGAGACTGATGGAAATATGCCCTAGAGGCAATAATAAAGTTGTTATTATTATATTTCCTTATTCATGATAAAGGTTTATTATTCATGCTAGAATTGTATTGACCGGAAACTTAAATACATGTGTGGATACATAAACAAATATCGTGTCCCTAGTAAGCCTCTACTAGACTAGCTCGTCGATCAAAGATGGTTAAGGTTTCCTAACCATGGACATGTGTTGTCACTTGATAACGGGATCACATCATTAGGAGAATGATGTGATGGAAAAGACCCATCCGTTAGCTTAGCATATGATCATTTCAGTTTATTGGTACTGCTTTCTTAATGTCAAATACATGTTCCTTCGACCATGAGATCATGAAACTCCCGGATACCGGAGGAATGCCTTGTGTGCTATCAAACGTCACAACGTAATTAGGTGATCATAAAGATGCTCTACAGGTATCTCCGAATGTGTCTGTTGAGTTGGCGTGAATCGAGATTGGGATTTTGTCACTCCGTGTATCGGAGAGGTATCTCTGGGACCTCTCGGTAATACAACATCACAAGAAGCTTGCAAGCAAATTGACTAAGGAGTTAGTTACGAGATGATGTATTACAGAACGAGTAAAGAGACTTGCCGGTAACGAGATTGAACTAGGTATGAAGATATCGATGATCGAATCTCGGGCAAGTAACATACCGACAGACAAAGGGCATTGCGTATGTTGTCATAAAGGTTCGACCGATAAAGATCTTCATAGAATATGTAGGAACCAATATGGGCATCCAGGTTCCGCTATTGGTTATTGACCGGAGAGGCGTCTCGGTCATGTCTACATCATTCTCGAACCCGTAGGGTCCTCATGCTTAACGTTCATTGACGATATAGTATTATATGAGTTATGTGATTTGGTGACTGAATGTTGTTTGGCATCCCGGATGAGATCACAGACATGATGAGGAGCTCCGGAATGGTCCGGAGGTAAAGATTGATATATAGGACGATGCTATTTGGTCACCGAAAAGGTTTCAGAGTGTACCGGGTAATCATCGGATCACCGGAAGGGGTTCCGGGAAGCCCCGGGAGGTTAATGGGCCATATGGGCCAAACGAGGGGAGCACACCAGCCCACAAGGGGCTGGCACACCCCTCCTCTGGCCACAGGCCTTGGGGAGAAAATGAAGGGGGGAGTCGGCCTCCCCCTGCCTTCCCTCTCCTCCCCTTTCCTTCCCCCCGTGTGCAAACAAGGAAAGGGGGCATCATAGGGCAGGCGCCCAAGGGGGCCGGCCGACCACCTTGGGGCGCACCCTGGCTGCCTCCCCTCCCCCCACCTATATATATAAGATGGGAGGGTGAGCCACACAACCCACGACAATCTCTTAGCCGTGTGCGGTGCCCCTCTCCACAGTTTCATCCTCCGTCTAGTTTTCCGCAGTGCATGGTGAAGCCCTGCGGGAACAAGTTCACCACCACCGTCACCACGCCGTCGTGCTGCCGGAACTCATCTACTACTTCGCCCGTCTTGCTAGATCAAGAAGGCAAGGACGTCATCGAGCTGAACGCGGAGGTGTCGTACGTTCGGTACTTGATCGGTTGGATCGCGAAGGTGTTCGACTACATCAACCGCGTTGATAAATGCTTCCGCTAAACGGTCTATGAGGGTACGTAGACACACCCTCCCCTCTCGTAGCTATGCATCTCCATGGATAGATCTTGCGTGTGCGTAGATTTTTGTTTTGTTTTCCATGCAACGTTCCCCAACAGTTTTTATGTGGGAGAGGCCACTGCTAGCATGTCATCCCTTACTTAGAATTCTATGCACTTATGATTGAAACTATTAGCAAGCATCCACAACTACTAACATTCATTAAGGTAAAACCCAACCATAGCATTAAGATATATTGGTCCCCCTTCAATCCCGTATGAATCAATTTCTATGGTAGGAAGAAACTTCTGTCGCTCTTGCCCTCCAATGCATAGTCCTATCAACACACAACTAACCCTATGGTGTGATCCACATGCGCGCTCATATGATGGGCACCAAAGGACATCAACATAACCACAAGCAAATTAAACCAATCATAGCAATTCACCGATCACCCAAAGGACAACAAAAATCTACTCAAACATCATAGGATGGCAACACATCATTGTATAATAGTATGAAGCATAAAGCCCCATGTTCAAGTAGAGGGTACAACAGGTTGCGGGAGAGTGGACCGCTGAATATAGATGTGGGAAGGTGATGGAGGTGTTGGTGAAGATGACGGAGTTGTCGGAGTAGATCGCCGTCACACGATGAATGCCCCGGCGGCGTTCCGGCGCCACCGGGAGAGAGAGGGAGAGATCCCCCCTCCTACTTCTTCTTCCTTGGCCTCCCCCCTATATGGGAGGAGGGTTTCCCCTCTGGTCCTTGGTCTCCAAGGCTCCCGGAGGGCAGGAGCTCCTCCGAGATTGGATCTCTCTCTCTCTCTTTGTTCTCTTCTGTTTCGAGTTCCTGTTTTCTGGCCCTTCGTCGTTTCTTAAATTCCGGGAGATCCGTAACTCCGATTGGGCTGAAATTTTAACACGATTTTTCCGGATATTATCTTTCTTGCGACGAAAGAAAGGCATCAACCGACTTACGAGGGCCCCACAAGCCACCTGAGCGCGCCTATACCCCCTGGGCGCGCCTAGGTGCCTCGTGGCCCCCCTCGGACACCGTATTGCGTTGATTCTTCTTCCCAAAAATCACATATATTCCAAAAACAATCTCGGTAAATTTTTATCGAGTTTAGACTTCGTTTGATATGGATATTCCGCGAAACAAAAAATATGCAACAAACAGGAACTGGCACTGGGCACTAGATCAATATGTTAGTCCCAAAAATATTATAAAATATTGCCGAAAGTATATGAAAGTTGAAGAATATTGGCATGAAACAATAAAAAATTATAGATATGACGGAGACGTATCAGTGATGCCATGAGCGACCATGATTATTTGCTAATCTGGAATCACTTGTGGGCACTGGGCACATCATCTGTATGGCCACACCATTGGAGCAAAGCCTCGACGCTACATCGCCACGCAAGGTCCACACATGATGGAGAGTGGCCATCCCTCGAACCACCTCCGATGGTGGAGAGTAGTGCCATCTCTGGGGCTATAAGGGGAACAACCCCCGGTGGGCGTTGGGACTGACTGGGTCGGCAAGCATCCACGATCATATGTGACTTGACCATGGTAGTTCCTACCAGGCGACACTCACGCTACGCCGTAGCCTATGTAGACTTATTGGTTTGGAAACATACAAACTTGTCATGTCATCATGTAAATTACCACATGACAAGCTTTACAACGTTTCTAATAATGTTTGACTTCCCCATCATGTAATGTCAGTTAGGCAATGGACACGTCGTACAATGAGTTGTCATTGATGTCGTCTTGTGACCATCATGTAACATCATAACATGTACACATTAAAATTTACCAACAATGATGACAAATTTTAGATCACATCTGATAGTAGATAAGGTTGACTTATATGGTTTCTCTTGCGTGACAACAAAACTTTCGCGCGCAATGATTTTTTGTTGGTATCATACTTGCCTTTTTCTCGTGTCACATCATTAGGTAGTGTCGTAACCAACAAATGGCATACTTTACCAACTACGACAAATTTTAGGTCATCTCTAATAGCAAAGAAGGTTGACTTGTTTTAGGCCTCCAACGCCATCTAGAGGAGACAATAAAATTTTGCTTGTGTGATGAGTTGCCCTCCATGTCATATCTTGTAATTTTGCAGGGGCACATCATCACACAACATTGTAACCTATTTACATGACAAACTTTAACAAGAATGATGATAGACTTTGGATCATGTTCAACGGTAAAGAGTGACTTATTTTCAACCTCACACATCATATAGAGAAGATAATAAAACATTGTTATACAATGTTGATTGTCTCTTGCAACTAGTACCATGACGATGCATGACTTAATTAGAGTAAGTTTCACTTATTACCTCTAGTTCTGACATTTGAGACATCCAGTTTTACTCCATTTGAAAATCTTGCCACATATTACTCCCTCCGTTTCTCTGTACTCCGCGTGTAATATTTGTTTAAAGTCAAACTACACAAAGTTTGACCAAATTTATATAAAATATATCAACATTTACAATACTAATGTTATATATATGAAAATTAATTTCCTAATGCATCTAATTATATTGATTTATCGTGAATGTTGATATTATTTTTCCTATAAAGTTGGTATTTTTATATGCAGACTAAAAAGAAACGGAGGGAATACATTTTAACAATGACATAGCATAGTTTTTACCCCATGTTTTGATAAACTAAAAAGTCGAATTCACTTATTAGGACAACATAACAACTTCCTAAACATATCATTTAGACATATGTACTCATCAGGTCGACCAAATCATGTCAAAGTCCTTAGTTTTAATCAACTCCCATGATACCAGTGATGTAGCCATGCCCTAGGCAACAAGGGACTTGGCCTGGGGCACACAACTACATGTTTACTAGGTAGGAAGTGCGGCTTGCCGCACCCCCTTCGGGTGCAATGATACCCAACCCGGTAACAAAGCGATCAGTCCAATGTAGCAAAAATACAGTAGAAGCATTGTATTGCCTTTAACATAATTATGTCAAGTACAAAGGATTTCATCCAATCAACGCCAAAGCACAAGGCGACCACTCGTACCAAAAGCAAGGAAGCATTTTTGTTTCACAAGAAAACCATGATGATGGATCGTCACTAAGCAGATACAATAGTTGAGTCACTATATATAGAGGGGGGCACACAGGTGGTGCCAGATAAAGAACCTAAGTAGTTACGCTAAAGCCTAATATTTGATAGCTTCGCTGGGTTGTCTTGTTGCCCGGCTCCTTACATGCCATGATATACGAACCTGTCATCATTATACTGTTTAGCCAATGAGATCACAGGAAGTTTTTGCATAATAGTATGAGTACGACTTTGTAACTGACCTCAAAGCGGGTAGACAATGAGCGACAGTCTGGCTTTTTGGCACATATCTGATGTTTTGCAACCTCCATCGTTATCACAAAGTCTGACCAATTGGTTGTTCTGGCTGCTCTTTCATCGATGCCGTTCATAATTCTCACCCGCTCCTTAGCGCGCCCACATGAAAGCTGATCCCGCATGTCCTCGATTGATTGTTCAATTTGTATCTCACATATGTAGTACCTGATGGCACGCTTTGTTGTACCAACAAATTGCTTCAGTCGATCAAGGGTGATATTGTTTAACTACTTTGCATAGTAGCAGCTGCATCCAAGGGACGTACCATATTGGACACGCGGTCCTGTGTATCAGGTATAAAAGTTTAACCACAGAGAAGCGAGAAACATCTATTTGATGGCAAGAGATAAATTATAGGATAAATCACTACAACTTATGAACTACCATACTGTTCTCTTATTTCTACTAAGTTACCCTGCTATGTTGACAGAGAAAAATTGAGCTATTATATTTCAGACTGTATGACCTTCTTTCGTTTGTTTTCTATATATGCATAGATTGTTCACTTACTTGATCTACAGTTTTATATTGCCAATAGCTAATCCAAACGGCAGAAAGGCAAAAGTAGATATGATATATACATACGTTTTTCTGATGAATACTGGTAATAAGTGTTGATCACAATTATACGTTGTTATGATCCAAATATTGCTGCATATTACTACTCTAGGCCAGTGTGTTACCTCTTGTCTTGGTCCTCTCACAAAGGCTCGGTTCACTGCACATAGTTTCTTGGCTTTCTGACAAGGTGGGGATTACGACGACGTTTACCTGAATAACTGAACCAACCAACGTGTCAAACAGAACATCATCAATGGAATTCAAAGATAATGGTGCCTGCTACTCAATGCATACATACGTAACTTCATCAGCACTGAGGTAGATCGGGTCATCGACACTGACCCCCTTCATAATGTACCTAGTACTCGAGCCCTAGTAGAAGTGAAATTTAAACACAAGAGGATTGTTATTAGGATGGGCCTAGCAAGATAATCTTAATTTAAATATCAAACAATCACGTTGACAACAAAAACTAGAGTTAATAGGGGGTACAACAAAACTGAATCTATGCATGTTTACCAAATCAGAATTCATCCATGCGATTGGTACAGTTTCTGTAAACATGTGTGTTCATATCTAGAGCTGCCGAAGCAGAAACGTCTAGGGATATAATAATTTGGTGTGGAAGCGGCATAGGCAAGCTTCCATGGACTGCACGCAGCATATCTAATGTTTAGAGCTGGGAAATCCAGATTTGGATTGAGCCTCGGTATTATATCAGAGTGCGCAAAATCAATTAAAATGTATGAGCAAGCTACAGTACACCCAAGTTGTAGTAACACAAGAAAAAATGTAGATTTTTGTCAAGTTAGGAAAAACAGTAAATGATTCCCGCTCGTGTTTTTATTTCCATTCATGAGTTGTTGACACCGAGTTAGCTTTACTCTTTCTTTGTGTGAGACTGCACCTACATATTTGAATTTCTGTCAAGCTCATGTAGGAATCAGAATGCATAGGTTACTAACACCAAGATGGTCATCCGAACAGAACTGTTCAGTTGAATACCCCACTTGGCTAGGTAGCTGTCTAGACAATGCAGACACTGTCTAGCTCATCTAAGAATCTAAATATGTAGGTTACTAACACCAAGACGTCCAAATAGAACTGTCCAGTTGAATACCTCATTTGGCTAAATAGCTCACTGCCGGACAATGCACGCAGAAATTCACAGAAAGTAGGTATGACACTGGTTAGAAAATTGATGCATACACTTACATAAAATCTAACGTAGATATGCTCTTCTCCAAGCTAAGAAACTTTCAGAAAAACCATGAACTGCAGAAGAAAAAAAGGGATCTATGGTCGAGACCAGACCACTCACCAGTAACCACCTTCATGCAATTTCTTTGAGGACTGGAGCATCAAGGAAAAGCATGCATTCCATTAGGAGCATGAACATAATGTATCCCCACTACATGCCCAAGAGAGCTGTCCCTGAAATAGTAGATAAGCCTTAAGATCAAAATCAGCCAACATGAAAGAATTGACTCACACAACACAACAATAGACAATAATGTATAAATTTCAATACCTTTCAGCATACAAACCAAGGTCCAAATTAATTCACGTGGATACTAAAGAATATGAATGATGTAGGTCTTTGCTCCTTCATACTGAACTAACAATATATAAATGCAAATGAACATTTTTTAGCTTGAATGCAGAAGAACATTCAGTTACAACACTAAGCTGCCAAGATATGACACACCCTTGTTGACTAAGGTTTCATTAGTATAACATGTAAATCAATAGGAACAAAATATCCATGTTGAATCACATCAAGCATCAAAGAGTCATTGGAGAACACACACTGTATGAACCCAAAATGAACTGTGGGTGTTCATCATCCTATTCTATGGAAACAAATTAGAAAGGATGGCGATCTACTATACCTAGGATGTGTAAAGGCGGCGAGGTTGCCTGCGTCCATGCTTTGTTCTGGCCAAGCACATCCACCTCCAAGATGTTAAACGATGTCAACTTGTCCTACCAAATCAACGGCAACTCTAAATCGAAGAGACTCTTCGACATTCACCTATGCAATCAAAATTTGACATGGTTATTCCTGTTGTTGCTGGTAGGTACATCAATCCACAGTTTCTATATATACTTGTGATGATTGATAGTATGATCCAAGTTTGGAGTTAATATAAAGTACTGGCATATGTGCTAATCTCACACAAGAGCACACACCACAAATACTAATCAAATGTCAGAGCTAATCTAACCCAAGAAATTTGTGCAACCGAATCACGATATTTACAAATAAAAATCAGATCTAAATTAGCCATGCGCACACACAACAGGGGAACATGGGATTTACATCAAACCTGCAATTAGCCGGCCGTGGGAGCCTCCTGTCTCAACGGCTGCCGCCTCCCGCGCTTGCCAACTGTCAAGCTCGCTGCCTCCCAGAGCCACCGGCCATCATATACCCATCCCCCATCTCCACGATGACAAAGAATAACTTCACGCTTAAAAAGCAACATTTCTGGATTTATGGTTTGGCAGGATATGTATTTGCACCAATTAATAAAAGCCACTTTCTTCACAGAACAGATGATGCAATTGTCTATATTCAGGGAAAAGAAAAGGAAAGGTAAACAAAGCATTAGCTCCTACTATCGAAATAGTGTATCAATTGCCTATATTCAAGGAACAAATGATCTATTTGTCCATATTCATGGATCAGATGATGCAATTATCTATAGTCATGGAAGCCAAAATAATTCATTAGCACTATACTCGACCAATTATCTATATTCATGGAACTATTTTTTAATGAACATGAAGAATTTTTAATCACCCACACAGACACATGGACCAAATCAATATCAAGAACAAAGTTTAACAGAGGACAACATTAAAACAACATGAGAATTCTTTTACCAAAAACAGAAGCAGCAAACTGCTACTTACTCTATCGTGTGTAGGTGTAGGGACTTCATTCATACCTACTGCAGCCGAGCAAGCAGAGCCATTGCCATCCACGTCAGATCGCTGGTCAGGTTACTCGAAATCACCGGTATTTGTCTGCACAACGCAGTGGACAGGGACGGAGGCGGCACGACTTCTTCCTATTCCTCTTCCTCCCGTCTCATTCTCTGCATCCATCTCTGGAGGAGTTAGGAAAAAAATGGACGCCATGGTCAAGTTAGGAGAGAGAGGGAGAGAGAGAGAGACGAACCTGGATGCAGTGGAGAGATGAGGGCTGGAGTTGGAGGCCCCAAAGCTCCGGCCATCCCCGGTCATCCGGCGTTCCATCGACTGCTCCCCGCTGACGAATGGATCTGAGAGCAGGAAAAGGGCCGGGTGTAGCCATCATCGGCGGCTAGTCGTGGATCTCCTCGGTCACCGCTGTTGGTTCCCCCTCCATGACTCGAGAAGGAGCAGGGAGGCCGGAGCCGATCCTGTGGACCACCGCTGCAGGACGGGGACCGGGGCAAGCGGCGGCGGGGCAGGGATGCGTGGGCGCGACGGGAGGGGAGGAGGCCAGGCGGCGCGACATAGAGGAGGGGCTAGGGTTAGGGGGTGCGAGGAGGCGGCGTACAGGACGCACGAGTGCAAGGAGAGGAGGCGGCTAGGTCTGCACCATGGGAGCTGCTTCCTTTTATACCCCAACTGCTGAAATGATGAAAATGCCCTGGTGGGGGCATCGAATTTACAATTTGTTGCAATTGGAAATTTATCCAACGGCCGAGGGCGATCAGGTCGAAGATCCAGCAGCTCACAGCGATCTGGCCTGAGATCCAACGGCCAGGATTGACAAGGAATCTCGATCGGATGGTCCAGAGTGCCTAATCGCTGTGAGAAGCTCATTCCCTTCGGGTCTTTACTCCTGGGATTAGTTCATTGTAGCTAATGTTGTCATTGTAGCTATTGGTCATTAATGTAGTTTATAAGATTGGCCTGGGGCTAACGTTAAGTCCTGGCTATTTCAGCATAGTCAGTTGCCACGTCAGTCCTGATACATGGGTGCACCTTGTTAGTTTCAAGAAACTAACACAATGAGTTAAAAGCATGCCATAAAGGGCCATCGAGAAATTATGCATATAGAAAAGTCTAAAGAAAAAAAAGGAGCCCCATGCAGTGGGGAATTTTTCGCAATGCATGAAACCCTTATTTTTATATTGCCATAAACTTTTTCACAAACCATAACTAGATAGCAGAAAGTATTTTACTCTAAATTTAACAAAAGATTTGGTGAATGGAAAAACATCTCGTGAAGCGGAGGAAGACATCATTTAAGGGTCTCTTTCATTCATTCGCATGATTCTAAAAACGTGGGAATTAGAAAAGCGTATGATTGGAATGTCATACTCATCTCAATCTACAAGATTTTGAGTTTGATTGATTGCATCATATAGGAAAAATGAAAGTTTTTTTTAAAGAAGTTTGAGTGGATGCTACAAATCTTATGAGAAGTAAATACAAAAAAGTCCTTAAGAAAAATTCATATAGGATTCAATCCTATGAATCAAACAACCAACATAAAAAATTGCTAAGGATTTCAAATCTCTAAAATTCTTATGAAAATCCTTTGAATTAAAGGAGCCCTCGTGATAATAAGATGTTTTTTCTTCGACAAGGAAAGTTTTCCGCAACAAAGAAACTCAAGCAAAGTTATGCGTGGAGAGAAGGATCGGTGATCCAAGCACGAAGATGCCTTCGCTGATGGCTTCCTTTGGCGTTTAGGAGATGAGCTGTCTTTCGTTTTGTTGCAACGCGCAGGAGCATTCATCAGCAGCTGGCTTTGGCCCTTTGCTCGGATCCAGCCGCGAGACGCGGGGGATCCAGGGGAGATCCACTGGCCGGGGGAGCAGCGAGAGGCCAAGCGCCGTGCTCTCAGGTGCTTCGGCATTTTTCTCTTCTTTTTATTCTGTTCGAGTATATAGTCGGTGCTTCAGTGAGTTCAGTCTCTGGCTGTTCTGTAAAAAAGCGAGTAAGTTTTACGCAGCAATAACTACGCCTATTTTCACCGAAGCATCGCAAGACTACACTTCTGACCGATGTTTTTCGTGTAATCACGGTGATGAATTCATAATCCTTTTCCTAACGCGGTCGAGTTGACTAGTGGGTAGTGTGGCATGTTTCTGCATGTCTCCGTGGCACTGCGTCGCGTGTTGGTCACATGTCAGACCACATGTCCTCTTCCAGAAAATGTCGTCAGCCCACGTTGATGCATGCACCAGTACCACCTTCTAGCACGCCACGCTATCATGCATGCGTAGATGGAGTTAAAAATCGTTTTGTCTTATGTACTTCGTTTTGAATGTTTGAGGCTCGAATCAGGCACGGTATCCTAGGCAAAGCCGACCATTTTGGCATGCACGGTTTGCCATGTTCTGGGGCAGTGGGGCTGGTCCAAGCTTGCCTGCGTGTCTCCATGCATTGGGGGCTCCTATGCGTCGCTTATAGCGAGGTGGAAGGCAGCCTCGCTTATAGGAGCCGGTGCTGGGTCGGCCCTGTAGGAATGTGGGTTTATCAAGCTAATGTTACGATATTTTTATTTTTAATTTTTATTTATATTTTAAATGGATACATCTTTAAAAAATTATATTAAAAAGTTAAAACCATGAATTTGAAAAATGTTAACACAGTAAGAAATGTTAGCACAAATAAAAAATGTTGATAGCATTAAAAAAATGTCCGTGGCAATGAAAAATGTTCCTAGTTTTCATAAAATTGTATGTGATTTTTTAACAAAATGTGTACACAATGTTAAAAAATGTTTACATAATATAAGAAAATTGTTTCAGACCATTAAAAAAATGTACCTAACATTTTAAAGAAATATTCTTGCATTTCAGAAAAATGTCTGTGCCATTTAAGAAACAGTTTATACCATGTAAAAAATTGTTCACATAGTTTAAAAAAAATATTACCTCCGTCCCCAATAGGTTTTCTTAGATTTGTCTAGGTACAGATGTATCAAAACACCATTTAGTGTTAGATACATCTGTATCTAGACAGATCTAAGACAACCTTCTCACTTTCTCAGGACGGTGGGAGTATTACCATAAAAAAATGTTCAACGTGTATTTGGAAGAATGCTGATCATGTATTCAAAATATACATTAAAAAAATGTACATCATGTATTTTAAAAATGTATCATGTGTACACAAAAAATGTATATTTTGTACTAAAGATATTTAAAATTATTTATACAATGTAAACAAAGGTTCGCTTAGTGCTAAAAAATGTTTATTACCATAAATAAATGTTCAACACATATTAAAAAAATATGTCGATCATATATTACAAAAATGTTCAAAACATGTATTAAAATAAAATAGTACATCGTGTATCTGAAAATGTTCAATGTGTATCAAAAAATGTTTCACGTTTACACTAAAAACATATATTGTGTACTGAAAACATTTTATAATTATTTATACAATGTAAAAAAATATCTATGTAGTTTTCTGGAAATTATTTATTAGTACCATAAAAAATGTTCAGCGTGTATTTGAAATATCCTGGATCATGTATTCAAAAAAGTGTCAAAACATGTATTGAAGAAAAATGTACATTTCCTATGGAAAATGTTCAACATGTATAAAAAATGTCTCACGTGTACACCAAAAATGTATATTGTGTACTTAAAAAATCAGACATGTGTCGAACAAAAAAAGAAACCAATAAAAATCAACAAAGAAACAAAGAAAATCAATAAAAACAGAAAAAGGAGACCCAAAAACCCTGAAGAAAATCAATGTAAAAGAATGAAAATAGTGAAACCCGACAAGAAAACAAAGAAAATGAAGAAAACCGGGAAAAGAAACAAAAAAGAAAGAGAAAAAAGAAAGAAAAGAAACAGTGAAAGAAACGAAGAAAACCTATGATAAAACAAAGAAAAACAGAAAACCAAAGAAAACCAATGAAGAAATAGAAAAACGAAAGAGTTAAAGAAGAAGAAAAAACTGTAACACCCCATGTCATTAGCCACAGTAATCACTTTTGATAATGACAAGTCAGCATGATTAACAGTGCCTAATCATCATTTGCATCATATTGCATTTCAGCTCCTAACTCAAATTCAAATTTAAATTGAAGTGGAAAATAAAATTGTTCAAACACGAAACTAAAATGTTCAATAAATAGCAAATATTCCAGAGACAATTCTAAAATTGTAACCAACATTTAATAAACAAACTAGGTAACTCAAACATCCTCTAATAGTGGCTGAGAACAATAATTAATAACCTTTTATTTAATCTAAATTAAATATGAAGTTATGTTTTGCCCAAACTAGTTTTTGGTGTTAGGATATAATGCACTGTGAGTTATGGACTAGGTCACACTTTTTACAAAATTCATTTAGGGCCCAAACAATTAGCCAAACAGAAAAGAAAAGAAAACAGAAAAGTAGAAAATAGAAAAGGAAAAAGAAGCCCACTGTGCCCGGGCCGCAAGTGCACAGTGCCAGCCCGGCCCACTCCGCGCCATCCCCCACCTCCCGCACTGCTCCTTGCCCCATTGTCGAACACCCCGCGCGCGCCGCGCGCACGCACCCGGCACCCCCTCGCTCGCCGCTCGACAGTGCGTCACCGCTCGCGCTGGAGGATAAGAGCAACCCCGCACCCCCCTGGCAAACCCTAGCTGCCCCGTTCGCCCCCTCTCCCTCGATCCCTCCTCGCCGAGCGCCACCGTGGCCATGACCGCCGCGTAGCCACGGCCACCGCCTCTCTCGCGCCTCTGCGACCCGTCCTCGAGCACCGCCACCCTTGTCCGCGTCGTCTGCGTAGAGCAGATCGAGCCGGGGACCGCTACAACGACGCCGGCGACCCCGTCTTCTTCCCTGGACCCGACGCGTTCCGGCGACGAATCCGGCCGCCCCGAGCCTCCCCGAGCCCGTTGCCTAGTCCCTACGCTCCCGCTGTAAGCCACTGCTCCTTTTCCCCTCCTTGCTAGCCGTCGTTTGCTGCCCCTAGCGGCAGTTCCCCTCGTGCCCGAACGCGCCACCACGTAGCTCGTCGCCGATGCTATTCCGGCGACCAAATGGCCTCGCCACCGAGTCCGTTGAGCTCGCCGCGTCGCATAGACCCCGCCTAGCTCCTCACATCGCTCGAACGCGCGCCATTTTGTCGATTTCGTTGCACGCCCGAAAGCCTCGCCGCCGACGAGCTCGTGCCGCTCGACTCCGGCCTCCCCAGCACCCCACACCGCTGCCATTCGACGTGCGACGTCGAGCCGCGTCGAACGCGCCCAACCCCAACCCCTGAAACCCACCGTAGCCGAAACCCGAGCTCCTCCCGAGCCGCGCCGCCGCGTTTGGCTCGCCGGAGCCAACTCCGGCGCGTCGCCGGCCGTCGCTAACCTGGCCCTGGTGGGCCCCGCCCCGTGGCACTGACCCCTGGGCCCCAGTTGACCTGTTGACCAGGTCAACTGCTGACTGGGCGCCCCTGTGTCTATGACATATGGGCCCCACCCCATTAAACAAATTAAGTAAAAAGAATAATTAAATAGTTAATTAAATCACTAATTAGTCACTGACTACTGGGCCCACCCACTAATTAACCCAATTAGTTAAATTTAACCCCTCTGTTAAGGCCACTGTGTATGACATGTGGGCCCCACATGTCAGGTTTGATCCTGGTCAGCCCCTGTTGACCTGCTGATGTCACACCTAGGTCATGCTGACGTCATCATTCACTATTCTGGATAATTCGAATTTAAATAAATAATTAAATTCAGAAAATCAATTAAAACTTTAGAAAATCATATAAATTAAACCGTAACTCCGATGAAAATAATTTATATATGAAAGTTGCTCAGAATTTCGGTATGAACCCGAATACGCCCTCCGTATTCCTGTCAGATGCCCCTAGCTAGATGAATATGGAACTTTTAGACCGATTTCAATAAATGCATAGTGCCCAACTTTAATTAAATAAATTCAAATAAATTCCTAAATTAACTAACTCATTTATTTAGGCAGTAGAACACCCCGGCATATCATTTAGGCATGTCATACATATTGCTTGCATTTTTGCCGTGAATTTATTGTTTCTCTCCCCCTCCTTCTCTCTCGATAGACACCGAGATCGACGACATTGCAGCCGGGTAGGACTACGCTATAGACGAGCAGCCCGTTGACGATCCCTCTCTCTTGCCAGAGCAACCAGACAAGCCCCCCCCCTGAGCATCCAGATATCGCCCATTCCATTTCTCCTGCTTGCATTAGATTTTGCTACTGATGATGTTTGCTCCTATTCTGATGCATAGCCTGCTTTTGTAACATGTTTATGGTTACCTTACCTGCCTATGTTAAATTGCTTAGTATAGGTTGGCAGTGAACCATCAGTGACCCCACCACCTTACCCTTGTTGCCCCTGCTTGATCATCGATGACTCGATCAATGTGATCGTCGACCAGAGACCGACACATCACTTCACCCCCTTAGTTGTACGACTCTGCATAGTTACAATCGAGTGCCGAGGGTGGTACCTCGTAACGCACTCCTGATGAATACTCTGCAGTGTAGCTGTTCGGTCATGGTCGTCGAGGGTGATTCCTCCTTCTCCACTTCTGATACGACTCTGTCGTGCAACCCCTCAGTGTGAACCTCGAGGGTGATGCCTCCTACGTTCACCCTAATGTTTTCATCGAATGGAATTCACCGAGGGTGATTCCTTGGGTTTCCCCCTTGATGTTATGACCACACGGTTACTTTGACCTTTGTTACAGGCGGGTCGACCCTGACGAGTACCCGCAGGGGATCTATGTTGTCGGGTGTGCCGGAAGGGCATTCGAGTGTGATATTGTGGCGGAGCTTCAGAAACTCTGATCGTCTCCGCGTGTTACTAAATCAGCCTATCGGATTTGGGTGTTTGATCTGAGTGGGTCGATGTGCCCTATACGCACTACCACCACACGGGATTATGGTTTATGGGGCCCTCTAGGTCGTACGTTTCTCCCGAAAGCTCTTCAGACGTCACGGTTCACCGTGCGGGCTGATTGTTGGGATTGGGTTGGATACTTCACTGACGAGTTCAGTGTCGCGCCTGCACCCCGGCCAGTCTCGGAACGCGTAGGGTGCCCAGGGCGAAGGCCCAAGACCTCTGGGTGCATAGGTTAGTCCGGCGTGCTGACCTCTCTGCTGAGCCTAGGTAGGGTGTTGCTTCGTGTTGATCTTCCGAGGCCGGGTATTACCCAGCAAGTGTGTCCGGCCAGAGTTGATCGAGCGTGTTGGGTAACAGTAGTGCACCCCTGCAGGGATGAATAATCTATCGATAGCCGGTCCTACGGTAAAGGACGCTCAGTTTGTATATCCCGATCTACTACTTGAACTGGATACTTGTTGCTTAATTGAAGCTTCAGGATCGCTTTCTCGCTGGGAGTCGAGGAAGGATCTCTAGGCTTGCTTCAACATGTTTGCTTAATAAAATGCTATTCTACTCTCTTCTATTGCTGCATGATGGTGGCTTCGTGAAGATGCTGGAAGATGCTAGTCTTCGATAGGACTAGGCCTTCTCTCTATTCTGGCATTTCTGCAGCCCAGTCCACATATACAGCCTTTCTCCTTTGATAATGTTGCATATGTAGTGTAGATCCTTGCTTGCTGAGTACTTCGGATGAGTACTCACGGTTGCTTTGTTACTTCTTTTTCCCCATACCCCACTTTGATGATACATCAGACGATGGAGCCCCGGAGCCAGATGCCACCACAGGAGCTTACTACCAGGAGGGTCCAGAGGGCACGTACTACTGGATCGAGCCAGCCGACCAGGAGTAGGATCGGAGGCTCCCAGGCAGGAGGCCTACGCCTTTCGATCTAGAGTCGTTGTTTGTGCTAGCCTTCTTAAGGCAAAACTTGTCTAACTATGTCTGTACTCAGATAATATTTGTATGGCTGACTCATGTATTCGGATCTTCGTGATCCCTGGTCTGTAATATTGTGGATCTCCGTTTATTTGTGTTAGAGTTGTGTTGTGATATCTTCCCGTGAGTCCCTGTGCTTGATCATGCATGTTTGCGTGCATGATTAGTGCACGATTGAGTCGGGGGCGTCACAAGTTGGTATCAGAGCCGACTACCTGTAGGAAGCCCCCTTCCAATTCCTTGGCCGAAGTTGAGTCTAGACATCAAGAAACTATTTTACTAACTTGGCTGTGTGGCTTACGGGCCCACGTCGCCAATTGGGTGGTATTAGGATCTTTTATTCCTCGTCTATACTCTGGGACTCTGATCTCTCTTCTATTCGGGTTAAATGAATTTACTAACACCGACACTTAGGATCTCGTAAATCCCGTCTACCCGAAGAGCTGGATATCTGTGTGATTTCCCTGTCATTGATCTGATTAGTTTGATAATCATTTTCCTTTCCATTGTTTTGTTTAACCTTTCTCTCCGAGTTGTGTTAAACTTCTCATTGTCATTTGACAACCCTGAATTTCCTCTGTTTCAGATGGATCGTTTGTTTCCACCACGTCCTACGACGCAGCTTGTGCTTCGCACTTGGGCTCGTGATGCCCCTGGGTTTCCAGCTGTTCTAATCGCTCTCTTGACCAGACTGGGCTACCGCTGGTACCCCGAGTACATGGTCTACGAGGATTACCGCGAGTTCAACCAGGAGTAGTACCATGCTGATGTTCGTATCTATGATCGGCAAGATGACTCAGACACTGAGCTACACCTTTTCCACGGTATCGGCGTGACGATTGAGATGGCAGTCCATGATGCCGCCTACTCTGCTGTCGCACGTCTCCGAGGAGATTTCAGCGATATCTTGGATGACTCTGAGTTCCGATACATTCCGTATGCCCCTGCTGGAGATGCTACTGGATACTACACAACTATCTGTGCCCCGTACGAGCCTCGTCGCTACGACCCGCGCGTTCTGATTCAGTGCACTCAGGCTCTGGATCGCACTGTTCGGGCTCTTGCCGTCGAGTTGGTTGCCACTCGAGCACGTCTCTACAATGCTATGACGCAGTTGCTACCCGCTGTTCGTGCAGGGATACATCCGGAGCACATCCTTTATCCGCGCAGGACTCAGATGTATGCTGGTATTGATTGGCCTGCTGTTGGAGGTCACACACCTGCACGTGGACCTCTTCTTACAGCTCGAGACCGGATTCTGCATCAGAGTGCACATGGAGCACAGGATCCTACCGCGACGAACATTCGTCGTCCGCACTCGCAGTTACCCCATTTCAGTGGTTTTCCCCGACGCTGATGTAGCCTTTGCTATGTCTCGTTGTGTACTTCCTTACCGCGTGCCTGCGCGCGGCCTAGTATGTCTAGTTCTAAATTTGCGCCGTTATGCTGTCCGCATGTACCCGACTCTGTGTATGGATCTGTATGTCTTAATTGACTACTGTTATGAATCTGTTACACCGCTTAAATTGTTGTCGAGTTACATCATGCTTGTTACTAAACACTCGCAGTTACTTTTACTAAACTACCCCTGTTGATACTTAGCAGGATGGTTAGACCAGGTGGTCGTGGTCGTGCCCCTGAACGCCCACCACCGCCAGACTATATGGCAGCTATGATGCGACAATTCAAGCTCAACCGCCAGTTCATGACTGGGATCATGGCTCAGTTTCCGCATCAGAACAACCAGAACTAGAACCCTGCTTCAATAACTTTGACAGAGTTTATGCGACTCAACCCCACTCAGTTCCGCAACTCTGACAAGCCACTAGATGCTGATGACTGGCTCCATGACATCACTCATGAGATGGAGTCTGCTAATGTCGCCCATGCCAACTTTGTCACCTTCGCGGCCTTTTTCCTAAAGGGTCCCGCTGCTCAATGGTGGGACACTCACAAGCGTACACTGCCTGCTGGAACAGTGGTTACCTGGTATGAGTTCCAGGCTGCTTTCCGTGCCCGTTATATTCCTCAGGGAATTATGGAATGGATGAAGACCCAGTTCCGCAACCTCACTCAGGGCAACAAGACTGTCGAAGCTTATCAGCGGGAATTTCTTGACCTTTCCCGCTATGCTGAAGAAGACATAGCCACAGATGCCCGTAGACAAGAGAAGTTCCATAATGGACTCCACCCAGACCTCGAGCTTGCCCTTGCTGCTCAAGACTTCAACGACTTTTCAACTCTTGTGAACAAGGCTATTCTAGTTGAGACCGCTCAGATGAAGCATAAGGACCCGCAAAAGCGCTATCGTGATACTGGCTCATCTTCGGGCTCAGCATAGAAGCGTCGAGTCTGGATTCCCAACAACGTGTTCCGTCCGAATGCCCCTGCGCCAAAGAACAACTATGCTGCACCACGTCTGCCTCCCCCACCACCGAGGCAGCCAAGAGCTCAAGCTATTCAACAAAATGCTCCTCTTCATCCTGAAGATGGTCTGTGCTTCAAGTGCCGCAAACCAGGTCACCATGCTAGAGACTGCCGCCAGACTCAGAATCAGTTGGCCTTTCCTCGTACTGGTCGTGGCAATGGTCGTGGCAACAATCAGACCCGCAACTATAATACTGGGTCTGCTGCACATGGTCGTGGACACGCTTACAACATTGATATTGAAGAAGTCCAGGATCAACCTGCTACTGTGATGGGTACCCTTCTCGTTAATTCAGTACCTGCTTCTGTTTTATTTGATTCAGGAGCATCACATTCATTCATCTCTGGAAAATTTGCATTCATACATGGCATTTGGTATGAGAAGATGCATACTCCATTAGTCATTAAAACTCCCGGAGGTCACTGTCATGCTGACGTGATAGCACCTGACGTTATCGTCGAAATTAAAGGGTTGGAATTCCTTGCCTCACCCATCGTCTTGAAGTCTTCCACCATAGACCTCATACTCGGAATGGATTGGTTGAAAGCTCACATTGCTTCGATCAATTGTGCCACTAAAGTCGTCCAACTTCTTCACCCCTCTGATGAGATAGTGAACTACACCGCCCGAATTACTCGGGATGCTGAAGCTCAGATATATGCTCTGAATGCTCTGAACACCTCACCTCTGGAAGGCATCGAGAACGTTCATGTCGTTCGAGATTTTTCGGACGTTTTTCCAGAAGAACTTCCAGGAATACCCCCGGTTAGGGCTGTCGAGTTTGTCATTGACTTGAAGCCTGGCACTACCCCTATTGCGAAGCGTCCTTATAAGATGCCGCCGCATGAACTCCTAGAGCTTAAGGAAGAAATCGACAAGTCACTTAAGAAAGGTTTCATCCGCCCCAGTTCCTCTGCTTGGGGAGCACCTTCACTCTTCGTTAAGAAGAAGGATGGAACTAACCGATTGGTTCAGGATTATCGACCCATTAACCAAGCCACAATCCAGAATAAATACCCACTGCCCCGGATCAATGATCTTTATGATCAGCTTGCTGGATCCGCTGTCTTCTCGAAACTCGACTTGAGGTTGGGTTATCATCAGATCTGTGTTAGCGAAGAGGATATTCCGAAGACTGCCTTTGTTACTCGATATGGCTCTTATGAGTACACTGTCATGTCATTTGGTTTAACAAATGCTCCAGCAACCTTCTCCCGGTTAATGAACTATATCTTCATGGATTACCTCGACAAATTAGTCGTGGTTTATTTGGATGATATCCTTATATATTCCAAGAATGAAGAAGAACATGCTGAACATCTTCGGCTTGTATTGGAGAAGCTACGAGAACATCAGTTGTATGCTAAATTCTCCAAGTGTGAATTCTGGTTATCTGAAGTGACCTATCTTGGTCATGTGATTTCCAAGAATGGAATTGCTGTTAACCCGGAACGAGTTCAGGCTATTCTTGACTGGACTCCCCCGAAGAATGTCAAGCAAGTCAGGAGTTTTCTCAGACTCGCTAGTTATTGCCGTCGATTCGTTGAGAACTTTTCCAAGATTGCAAAACCATTGACAAATCTGCTCCACAAAGGTGTTAAATTTGGGTGGATAGAAAAATGTCAAGAAAGCTTTCAGACACTGAAAGATAAGGTAACATCTGCCCCAGTGCTAGCACCCCCGGATTCCCAAAAGGATTTCGTGATATACTGTGATGCATCTCGTCAAGGATTAGGCTGTGTCCTAATGCAAGAGCGTAAAGTGATTGCTTATGCCTCTCGACAATTGCATCCTCACGAAGAAAATTATCCAGTGCATGACCTTGAACTATCTGCGGTTATTTATGCTCTGAAGCTATGGCGACATTACCTTCTCGGTAATCGTTGCGAGATATACACGGATCATCAAAGTTCGAAGTATCTATATACTCAACCAGATCTGAACCTTTGTCAACAAAGATGGCTCGAGACAATTGCCGATTATGATATGAATATCTCATATACCCCTGGCAAGGCTAATGTAATGGCCGATGCTTTGAGTCGCAAGGCTTATTGCAACAATCTTATGGTTCAGGAAGCACAACCTCTCCTTTATGAAGAACTTCGCAAATTGAACCTCCACATTGTTCCACAGGGTTATCTCAATACCCTGGTTGTTGAACCGGATCTTGAGCACAACATTAAGATTATACAAAAGTATGACTCTGAAGTTGAAAGGATTAAGCGGTACCTCGAAAAAGGAAAGCCGTCGGAATTCCATCTTGATAAGGATGGGATCCTGTTTTTCCAACACCGTCTCTTCGTACCCAAGTTCAAGGATGAGAGGGAACACGTTATGAAAGAAGCTCATGACACTCCTCTGTCAATTCATCCTGGTAGCACAAAGATGTACCGTGACATTTGTCAGAGATACTGGTGGCCTAATATGAAGCGAGACATTGCTTGTTATGTTTCTGAGTGTGACGTCTGCCGCCGCATTAAAGCAGAACATCAAAGGCCTGCTGGAACTCTGCAACCACTTGATATTCCTGAATGGAAATGGGACAAAGTCCAAATGGATTTCATTACTGGTTTTCCCAGATCTCAGAAGGGTCATGATGCTATCTTTTTCGTCATTGACCGATTCTCCAAGGTTGCTCACTTTCTGCCAGTTAAGGAGACAATCACTGCTAGCCAGTTAGCAGACTTGTATGTTTCCCGAATTGTGTCACTCCACGGTGTTCCGTTCGAGATCAGTTCGGATCGTGGCAGCCTCTTTACCTCAAGATTCTGGAATAGTTTCCAAGAAGCTATGGGAACTCATCTGTCTTTCAGCACCGCTTTTCACCCTCAGTCACAGGGTCAAGTCGAACGAGTTAATCAAGTGCTCGAAGATATGCTTCGAGCTTGTGTCATCTCCTTCGGTAAGAAATGGGAGGAATCTCTCCCGTATGCTGAATTCTCTTACAACAATAGCTATCAAGCTAGTCTGAAGATGGCACCGTTTGAAGTTCTATATGGACGTAAGTGTCGAACCCCTCTGAATTGGTCAGAAACTGGGGAACACTCACTCGTCGGACTGGACATTATCCAACAAGCTGAAGAACAAGTCCGCATTGTCCGTGAACATCTGAAAACTGCTCAGTCTCGTCAGAAGAGCAACTATGACCGAAAGCACCAGGAAATGGTCTATCAACCTGGCGAGCAAGCTTACCTCCGCGTCACTTCGTTGAAAGGCACTCATCGGTTCGGAATCAAAGGCAAGTTAGCTCCTCGCTACATTGGCCCGTTCCGTATTCTTGCCCGTCAAGGAGAAGTGGCATATCAATTGCAATTGCCGCCAAACCTTTCTCAAGTGCATGATGTCTTTCATGTATCCCAACTCCGTCGCTGCTTCAAGGATCCTATTCGAGCTGTGGATCACAAAATGCTTGAATTGCGGGAAGATCTATCTTATCCAGAATATCCCATCCGTATTCTTGATCAAACTGAGCGTCGAACTCGTCAGAAGTCAATCAAATTCCTCAAGGTTCAGTGGTCGAATCATTCTGAAGATGAAGCCACTTGGGAACGCGAGGATCGTCTTCGCGAAGAATACCCCTCTTTCTTTCAGTCTTCCTCTTAAATCTTGGGACGAGAATTCTTGATAGATGATGAGAATTGTAACACCCCATGTCATTAGCCACAGTAATCACTTTTGATAATGACAAGTCAGCATGATTAACAGTGCCTAATCATCATTTGCATCATATTGCATTTCAGCTCCTAACTCAAATTCAAATTTAAATTGAAGTGGAAAATAAAAGTTGTTCAAACACATAAACTAAAATGTTCAATAAATAGCAAATATCCCAGAGGTAATTCTAAAATTGTAACCAACATTTAATAAACAAATTAGGTAACTCAAACATCCTCTAACAGTGGCTGAGAACAATAATTAATAACCTTTTATTTAATCTAAATTAAATATGAAGTTATGTTTTTCCCAAACTAGTTTTTGGTGTTAGGATATAATGCACTGTGAGTTATGGACTAGGTCACACTTTTTACAAAATTCATTTAGGGCCCAAACAATTAGCCAAACAGAAAAGAAAAGAAAACAGAAAAGGAGAAAATAGAAAAGGAAAAAGAAGCCCACTGTGCCCGGGCCGCAAGTGCACAGTGCCAGCCCAGCCCACTCCGCACCATCCCCCACCTCCCGCACTGCTCCTTGCCCCGTTGTCGACACCCCGCGCGCGCCGCGCGCACGCACCCGGTCCCCCCTCGCTCACCGCTCGACAACGCGTCGCCGCTCGCGCTGGAGGATAAGAGCAACCCCGCACCCCCCTGGCAAACCCTAGCCGCCACGTTCGCCGCCTCTCCCTCGATCCCTCCTCGCCGAGCACCACCGTGGCCATGGCCACTGCGTAGCCACGACCACCGCCTCTCTCGCGCCTCTCCGACCCGTCCTCGAGCACCGCCACCCTTGTCCGCGTCGTCTGCGTAGAGCAGATCGAGCCGGGGACCGCTACAACGACGCCGGCGACCCCGTCTTCTTCCCTGGACCCGACGCGTTCCGGCGACGAATCCGGCCGCCCCGAGCCTCCCCGAGCCCGTTGCCTAGTCCCTACGCTCCCGCTGTAAGCCACTGCTCCTTTTCCCCTCCTTGCTAGCCGTCGTTTGCTGCCCCTAGCGGCCGTTCCCCTCGTGCCCGGACGCGCCACCGCGTAGCTCATCGCCGGTGCTATTCCGGCGACCAAATGGCCTCGCCACCGAGTCCGTTGAGCTCGCCGCGTCGCATAGACCCCGCCTAGCTCCTCACATCGCTCAAACGCGCGCCATTTTGTCGGTTTCGTTGCACGCCCGAAAGCCTTGCCGCCGACGAGCTCGTGCCGCTCGACTCCGGCCTCCCCAGCACCCCACACCGCCGCCATTCGACGCACGACGTCGAGCCGCGTCGAACGCGCCCAACCCCAGCCCATGAAACCCACCGTAGCCAAAACCCGAGCTCCTCCCGGGCCGCACCGCCGCGTTTGGCTCGCCGGAGCCAACTCCGGTGCATCGCCGGCCGTCGCTGACCTGGCCCTGGTGGGCCCCGCCCCGTGGCACTGACCCCTGGGCCCCAGTTGACCTGTTGACCAGGTCAACTGCTGACTGGGTGCCCCTGTGTCTATGACATATGGGCCCCACCCCATTAAACGAATTAAATAAAAAGAATAATTAAATAGTTAATTAGTTAGTTAATTAAATCACTAATTAGTCACTGACTACTGGGGCCCACCCACTAATTAACCCAATTAGTTAAATTTAACCCCTTTGTTAAGGCCACTGTGTATGACATGTGGGCCCCACATGTCAGGTTTGACCCTGGTCAGCCCCTGTTGACCTGCTGACATCACACCTAGGTCATGCTGACGTCATCATTCACTATTCTGGATAATTCGAATTTAAATAAATAATTAAATTCAGAAAATCAATTAAAACTTTAGAAAATCATATAAATTAAACCGTAACTCCGATGAAAATAATTTATATAGGAAAGTTGCTCAGAATTTCGGTACGAACCCGAATACGCCCTCCGTATTCCTGTCAGATGCCCCTAGCTAGATGAACATGGAACTTTTAGACCAATTTCAATAAATGAATAGTGCCCAACTTTAATTAAATAAATCCAAATAAATTCCTAAATTAACTAACTCATTTATTTAGGCAGTAGAACACCCCGGCATATCATTTAGGCATGTCATACATATTGCTTGCATTTTTGCCGTGAAATTATTGTTTCTCTCCCCCTCCTTCTCTCTCGATAGACGCCGAGACCGACGACGTTGCAGCCGGGTACGACTACGCTACAGACGAGCAGCCCGTTGACGATCCCTCTCTCTTGCCAGAGCAACCAGGCAAGCCCCCCCCCTTGAGCATCCAGATATCGCCCATTCCATTTCTCCTGCTTGCATTAGATTTTGCTACTGATAATGTTTGCTCCTATTCTGATGCATAGCCTGCTTTTGTAACCTGTTTATGGTTACCTTACCTGCCTATGTTAAATTGCTTAGTATAGGTTGGCAGTGAACCATCAGTGACCCCACCACCTTACCCTTGTTGCCCCTGCTTGATCATCGACGACTCGATCAATGTGATCGTCGACCAGAGACCGACACATCACTTCACCCCCTTAGTTGTACGACTCTGCATAGTTACTATCGAGTGCCGAGGGTGATACCTCGTAACGCACTCCTGATGAATACTCTACAGTGTAGCTGTTCGGTCGTGGTCGTCGAGGGTGATTCCTCCTTCTCCACTTCTGATACGACTCTGTTGTGCAACCCCTCAGTGTGAACCTCGAGGGTGATGCCTCCTACGTTCACCCTGATGTTTTCATCGAATGGAATTCGCCGAGGGTGATTCCTCGGGTTTCCCCCTTGATGTTATGACCACATGGTTACTTTGACCTTTGTTACAGGCGGGTCGACCCTGATGGGTACCCGCAGGGGATCTATGTTGTCGGGTGTGCCGGAAGGGCACTCGAGTGTGATATTGTGGCGGAGCTTTAGAAACTCTGATCGTCTCCGCGTGTTACTAAATCAGCCTATCGGATTTGGGTGTTTGATCTGAGTGGGTCGACGTGCCCTATACGCACTACCACCACGCGGGATTATGGTTTATGGGGCCCTCTACGTCGTACGTTTCTCCCGAAAGCTCTTCAGACGTCACGGTTCACCGTGCGGGCTGATTGTTGGGATTGGGTTGGATACTTCACTGACGAGTTCAGTGTCGCGCCTGCACCCCGGCCAGTCTCGCAACGCGCAGGGTGCCCAGGGCGATGGCCCAAGACCTCTGGGTGCATAGGTTAGTCCGGCGTGCTGACCTCTCTGCTGAGCCTAGGTAGGGCGTTGCTTCATGTTGATCTTCCGAGGCCGGGCATTACCGAGCAAGTGTGTCCGGCCAGAGTTGATCGAGCGTGTTGGGTAACTGTAGTGCACCCCTGCAGGGATGAATAATCTATCGATAGCCGGTCCTACGGTAAATGACGCTCAGTTTGTATATCCCGATCTACTACTTGAACTGGATACTTGTTGCTTAATTGAAGATTCGGGATCGCTTTCTCGCTGGGAGTCGAGGAAGGATCTCTAGGCTTGCTTCAACATGTTTGCTTAATAAAATGCTATTCTACTCTCTTCTATTGCTGCATGATGGTGGCTTCGTGAAGATGCTTGAAGATGCTAGTCTTCGATAGGACTAGGCCTTCTCTCTATTCTGGCATTTCTGCAGCCCAGTCCACATATACAGCCTTTCTCCTTTGATAATGTTGCATATGTAGTGTAGATCCTTGCTTGCTGAGTACTTCGGATGAGTACTCACGGTTGCTTTGTTACTTCTTTTTCCCCATACCCCACTTTGATGATACATCAGACGATGGAGCCCCGGAGCCAGATGCCACCACAGGAGCTTACTACCAGGAGGGTCCAGAGGGCACGTACTACTGGATCGAGCCAGCCGACCAGGAGTAGGATCAGAGGCTCCCAGGAAGGAGGCCTACGCCTTTCGATCTAGAGTCATTGTTTGTGCTAGCCTTCTTAAGGCAAAACTTGTCTAACTATGTCTGTACTTAGATAATATTTGTATGACTGACTCATGTATTCGGATCTTCGTGATCCCTGGTCTGTAATATTGTGGATCTCCGTTTATTTGTGTTAGAGTTGTGTTGTGATATCTTCCCGTGAGTCCCTGTGCTTGATCGTGCATGTTTGCGTGTATGATTAGTGCACGATTGAGTCGTGGGCGTCACAAAAATGCAGACCAAACCATTACGTCGACTACGAGCGATCGACATGCGCTAATGGGTTGGCCCATATGTGCGTGCTTCAGGTGAGGCAAATGCTATACTCGAGAAATAGCATTTGCGTGGAGAGCCACTAATCAAGAAGTACTCCATTGGAGCCCCCGCAAGGGTCATTTTTGGTGGGCTCAGCCGCCGCCACGTGTTGCGTGTTGGGCGCTCACTTTGGGTTTTGTATTTTTATTTTTCTATACGTCTTTTCTGCTTTTAGATGATTTTTTCGGGTTTTCTTTATTTACCCGGTTTTTCTTAGGTTTTAAACAAAAAGACGTGTTTCTTTTCTTTTCTGCGAGAGGCACATATTTACTTCCGCGAGAGATACAGTCATGCCTCTAAAAAAACACATTTTTTTCCTGCCATGAGATGCACATATTTACTTCTCGTGGAGGCATGGATTTGCTCTCGCAAGAGGCACAGTCATGCCTCTCGGAAAAGAAAAAGAACAACATTTTTTTTCTTCTGCGAGAGGAACATATTTACTTCTAGTGGATGCACAGATTTGCTTCCTCGAAAGGCACAGTCATGCCTCTCGAGGAAGGAACGTTTTTTTTCCTTCCGCGAGAGGCACATATCTACTTCTCGTGGAGGCACGAATTTGCTTCCGCGGGAGGCACAATTGTGCCTCTTGGAAAAGGAAAAAAACATGTTTTTTCTTTTCGCGAGACGCACAGATTTACTTCTCGTGGAGACACGGATTTTGCTTCCATGAGAGGCACAATTGTGTCTCTCGGAAAAGAAAAAGAAAGCATTTTCCCCTACTGCGAGAGACACATATTTACTTCATGTGGAGGCACGGATTTGCTTCCTTGAGAAGCACTCGGAAAAGAAGAAAAAAATGTGTTTTTTCCATGTGAGAGACTCGGATTTGCTTCTCGTGGAGGCATGGATTAGCTTCTGCGAGCGGCACAATTGTGCCTCTTCGGAAAGGAAAAAAAAAATGTGCTCCTGGTTTGGGGTTTCTCATCCGCTTTATTCTATGAAAAAAAGTTCGTCGAAGCCTATCAACATGGCATCTAGTTTTGAAGATCTCGACACGAGGAATCCAATGATGAAAAAATTTCATGATTTGGATGCATGGTTTAAGAGATAAAACATTTTGAATAAACGAACCTATGAAAAAAGAAAAAACTCACTGCGCCACTTGTCGCAACCTGAGAAGGTGGGAATGACCTTTGTAAGGAGTACTTCTTAATTAGTTTTAGCAAAGGTAGCTAGGCTTTTATTCATTGTTGAGAGCATCTACAGCTGGACGCCTCAAACCATCCCTCATACGCCCGCGGACGCGCCCGGTCAGTGACCGGACAGGAGAGAGAAGGAAAAACGTGATCCAACCAGACCCCTCATATCATCCCTATATGCCCGGGCTGTCCGTGAACCCTCATATCCATCTCAAATATGGGGAGGATATGAGGGCTCGCGCACGTGCCCGGGCGCTCCCAGGCATTCCACCACGTAGGACGTGGCCCCACCCTGGTCCACCTTTTCTCTTTATTTATTTATTCTTTTATTTCTCTCTCTTCATCTTCACCAATCACGTGTAAGTGACTGGACATATGAGAAGAAAAATGAGGAGTGTGGCTGCGTGGACGGATAAATAGGGGCTCAAAACAAACATGCCCAGTCACTGCCTGGGCGCGTCCGCGGGCGTTTAAGGGGTCATATTTGCTATGTCCGACTGTAGATGCTCTGAGAATGTTAACAGGGATTACATGTCAAAAGGAATGCGCAACCAAATGTGCCTCTCTACAGGAGGATTGACACCATACCTAGCTACCTTATGTGCTTCAAAATTAGAAGCTCTAGATTCAAACGTAAAATTACAAGAATTAAATATTTTTGAAGTTTCTTTAGTTCTCTGATAATACCACTGTAGTTGCTACCCGTGCTCTCCTGGATATGATTTATGACTTCTTTGCAATCAGACGCCACGAGCAAATGTTGCATCCCCAAATCTTGTGCAAGAGATAGTGCCTCCCTGCACGCCACTGCTTCCACCGTAGCAGAATCAAGCAGTCCATGAATAACGAGAATAGACGAGCCGAGATAGTTTCCGTCATGATCACGACAAATGGCCGCCACTGCACCCACGTCATGATCAATTGATATGCCCGCATCAACATTTTTTTGATAGTTCCTCCTGGAGGTGGAACCCATCATGCTTGCACATTTGAAGCTGTTATCGCATGTGATGCTCTTGGCGCCTGAAGTTGTTCCAATTCAGCTATGAACCTCGTGACAAACAAATGTGTTGATAATGGGCTTTGGACGTCACCATTATGTATTAGCTTCCTCCGCGCGTACCAGATTGCCCATAAAGTTACCGCCCTTCAAGTCATCTCGCCATGTGTAAGGACTCCCATCATAGAAAATAGCCAGCTCTGAGCCGACGGTTCCGTCATAGCGATCATGTGTTCCACCAAGCCATCATCAACCAACGCCCACACACACCTAGCCATGGTGCACTCGATCAAACTGTGCCTCCACGAACCCTCCAGGCCACACAAAACAATTAACATTGTTGGACATATTCCTGTCCTTCCTCACGTCCTTGGTCGGGATGGAGTTATGTGACAATCGCCATAGAAAGTTTCTTATTTTTGCTGGAACTGCAACCTTAATTAGTGTTTTCGATTTGCGCGGGTTACTGTCCGGTTTGAGCTAGCAACAGGATTTGAGGATTTAGGTTGAGGTAGTAGACTGGGTCCGTGGATTGGTAGTGCGTAGCGTGGTTTTTAGTTTGGCGAGTAGGAGAGAACGCGAGGAGCTCCTAATCAACACTTAATACCAAAAATGAGTGCGAATCCTATTTTTTATGTTTTTCCTTTCTCCTGTTTTTACCCGGGTTTGTCTTGTTTTTTTGTTTTTCCTTTGCTCCTTTCATCTTTCTTCTCTATTTTTCTATTTTTTTCATTAAAATATGAATTTCACCTTTTTAAATTCACGAATTTTATTCAAATGCGTTATTTTTTCCAAATCATGAACCTTCCAAATTCGTGAACTTTTTGTTCAAATCTATGATAGCTTTTCAAAATCCATGAACTTTTTTTATCAAAATTTTGATTGTTTTTCCTATCCATGAACTTTTTTCCAAAATGCATGAACTATCTCAAAAATTGTGATTTTTTAATCCGTGAACATTTTTCAAATTCACAATCTATTTTCAGATGCACAACTTATTTCAAATTCACGAAGTCTTTTTAGATTCGTGATCTTTTTTCAAAGTCATGAACTTTTTTCAAATCTGCCAACGTTTTTCAAACCCACAAAACATTTTCATATAGGCAAGATTTTTTTGAATTCATGACCTTTTTTCTGATGCGCAAACTTTTTCAAATTTACAAACATTTTTTTAGTCTGCAAACATTTTTGAAATCTGTGAACCGTTTTTAAAATCCACGAATGTTTTTCAAATCCACGAACTTTTTTCAGATGTGTGAACTTTTTTCAAATTCATGAACATTTTTCAAGTCCGCATATTGTTTTCAGATGCGGCTAAGTTTTTTTGTGTGTTAGATAGCAGATGAGCGGAAAAAATGTAGCAGGGCTGAGCAAGCGGTGTGTAGTGACCGAGCGAGCACTTCCAAGAGAGCAGTCGTGACCTCCCTGTTTCATCGAGGCACATGTAGCCACTGCGCCAGCACCTTCTTCATGCACAATACATGGCCGCGACTTGCTAGAAGAAGGAAAACGAGCCGGTTTTTCACACTAGTCCATTTTCTTTTTCCTGTTTTTACTGAGGTTTTTCTTTTCTTTTCTTTCTTCATTCTTATTCGGTTTTCTCCGGGTTTTTCCCTTCCCAATTTCTTTTTGTTTCTTGTTTGCTTTTCTTATTTTTTCTCTCCGACTTTTTGTTATTCTTTTTGTTTCGTCCATTGTTTTTAACTTTTTCCTTTTCTTAAACATTTTCCTTGTTTCATTCTGTTACTTTCTTGGTATTCAATGCTTTTTTGGGGTTTCTTTTGTTTTTTTCTTCTTCGTTTTTTGTTTTGTTTTCATTCTTTCTGCATTTGTTTCTTCACTTTCATTTTTTATTTTATTTTTTCTTTATTTTTTATTTTTTCTTTGTTTCTTTTGGTTTTTATTCTATATATTTTGTACATGTCAACAATTTTTTAATATGCTTCAACATGTTTCTAATACAAATATAATATATTTTAATACATGGTGAACATTTTTTGTATACACATTATTAAACATTTTTTCAAATGCTTGAAGTTTCCAAATACAAGATTACCATGTTTGAAAACATGGTCATCAATTTCCTATACACATTTTAAAACCTTTTCAAATGTTTGACTAAATTTTCAAATAACTAGATTAACATTTTCTATACATAGTTAACATTTTTTCAAATACTTGATTAACATTTTTCTAAATGCAATATTAACATTTTTTGAACACATGGTCAACATTTTTTCTAACACATTTAACATTTTCCAAATGCTTGATTAACATTTTACAAATACTTGTTCTACATTTTCCCTAATGCTTGATTAACATTTTTATATACCTGACCAACAAATTTCTTCTATTTTTTAATACATGGTCAACATTTTTTTATACACATTTAACATTGTTCAAATGCTTGATCAACATTGTTCAAATACATGTTCAATATTTTCTTCAAATGCTTGATTAACATTTTTTATATCCAATATTAAAAAAATCATAATTTTTTATTGCATGATCAACATTTATTCTATACACATTTAACATTTTTCAAATGCTTGATCAACATTTTTCAAGTACTTGTTCGACATTTTTTCAAATGATTGATGAAAGTGCAATTAATCCCCGGGTGGTTTTGGTAATTCATAACAACATATAGTTCATTGAACTAATATCCATTCAAGATAAATATTTCAGGATGTTCAATGATTGGCATGACATGAGATAGAGATGTGGACCCCTCAAAATACGAAGGACAAAGATCGGCAAAAGCTCAAGACTCTTCATTTCTATTTTAGTGATCCAAGATCACATTGAGTCCATAGAAAAGCCAATACTATTAAGAGGAGATGAGGTGTTGCTTAATGGCTTACTTGCTCAAGTGCTTAGTGCTATTGCTCCAAAAACCCTCAGCCACTTTCTCCATCCAAATATGTCAAAACCCTAAACTCCAACTCGGCCCCACCGATACTTCCTATCCGGAGCCACCGGGTTCATTTGACATAGCCACAGCCAGAAACCCTAACAATTCGGTCTCACCGATACAGATCTCGGTCTCACCGAGATGGGCTTGCCAACTCCCTGATATCAGTTGCAATTATTTCGGTCTCACCGAAATAGCAATCGGTCTCACCGAGATGGCTTAACCAACTCTCTTTTGCCTTATTGATTCACTTCGGTCTCACCGAGTTGATGCAATCGGTGACACCAAGACGAGGTTTGCCCTAAGCCCTAGCACATCAGTCCCACCGGGTTATTCCAGTCGGTCCCACTGAGATTCCTAATGTTCACATTTTTGAACTGATCGGTGCCACCGAGTTTAACTATTCGGTCCCACTGAGATGAGTCAAATGTGTGTAACGGTTGGATTTTGTGTGGAGGCTATATATACCCCTCCACCCCCTTCTCCATTTGTGAGAGAGCCATCAGAACGTGCCTATACTTCCACCATTCATTCATTTTCTGAGAGAGAACCACCTACTCATGTGTTGAGATCAAGAGATTCCATTCCTACCATTTGAACCTTGATTTCTAGCCTTCCCCAAGTTGCTTTCCACTCAGATCTTTCTTCCACCATAGCCAAATCTGAGAGAGAGAGAGAGAGTTGAGTGTTGGGGAGACTATTATTTGAAGCACAAGAGCAAGGAGTTCATCATCAACACACCGTTTATTACCTTTTAGAGAGTGGTGTCTCCTAGATTGGTTAGGTGTCGCTTGGGAGCCTCCGTCGTGATGTGGAGTTGAACCAAGAAGTTTGTAAGGGCAAGGAGATCGCCTACTTCGTGAAGATCTACCCAAGTGAGGCAAGTCCTTCGTGGGCGATGGCCATGGTGGGATAGACAAGGTTGCTTCTTCGTGGACCCTTCGTGGGTGGAGCCCTCTGTGGACTCGCACAGCCGTTACCCTTCGTGGGTTGAAGTCTCCATCAACGTGGACGTACGATAGCACCACCTATCGGAACCACGCCAAAAATCTCCGTGTCTCCATTGCGTTTGCCTTCTCCAAACCCTTCCCTTTACCTTCATATGCAATGTTTTACTTTCCGCTGCTATACTCTTAGAATTGCATGTGTAGGTTGATTGCTTGACTTGTGCTAATTACTAAAATCTTCCCACAACTAAAATTGGGAAAAGGATATATTTTTTATTTGGTTAAGTAGTCTAATCTCCCCCTCTAGACATACTTTCGATCCTACAAGTGGTATCAGAGCTTTGGTCTCCATTAGCATTGATTTCCATAGTTTTGGTGATCAGAGCATTGGTTTCACAACCTAGGAGAGTATGGCATCTAGCAAGGAAATTACCACCATATAGGTCCTTATTTTGATGGTACAAATTTTGCTAGTTGGAAGCATAAGATGAAAATGCATAATGCATATTCTTGGTCATAACCCCGCCGTTTGGGCTGTTCTGCGTATTGGCTTGCAAGGTGATTTCTTCGAGGATGGTAAAGAACTGGATCTCGAAGCGACAACAGAAGAAATGAAGATGTTGCAATACAATGCTCAAGCTTGCGATATTCTCTTCAATGGATTGTGCCCCAAAGAATTCAACAAAATCAGCCGCCTTGAGAATGCAAAGGAAATTTGGGATACTTTGGTTGATATGCACGAAGGTACCGAGTCCGTCAAGGAATCCAAGTTGGATGTGCTTCAAAGTCAACTTGACAAGTTCAAGATGAAGGATGGTGAAGGAGTCGCTGAAATGTACTCTAGGCTTGCTCTCATCACAAGTGAGATTGCCGGCTTAGGAAGTGAAGAGATGACCGACAAATTCATCATCAAGAAGATCCTTAGAGCCTTGGATGGAAAATACGATACCGTGTGCACCTTGATCCAAATGATGCACAATTACAAAGATCTCAGGCCCATAGAAGTCATTGGTAGAATTGTTGCTCATGAGATGTCACTCAAGGATAAGGAAGAGCTCCACAACAAGTCAAGTGGTGCTTACAAAGCGTCAAGTGATGCCCCTACAACATCGAGTGAGAAGCAAATCTCTAATGAAGAATTGAGCTTAATGGTGAAGAACTTCAACAAGTTCTACAAGAATAGAAGCAAGGAGAGAAGCTCCAAGTCAAGGTCATACAATGACAAAAGATCTTCTAGTGGTGATCGAAATTGCTACAATTGTGGAAGACCCAGACACTACTCCAATGAGTGTACGGCTCCCTACAAGAAAAGAGAAGATTCACCAAAAAGGAGGAGTAGAAGAGATGAATCACCTGAGAGAGAAGGAGTAGAGATGATCGTTATGAACGAAGACCCTCTCGTAGAAGCAAGGATTCGGAAAGGAAGGACAAGTCATTAAAGAGCTACACAAGACAAAGACATCAAGCTCATGTTGGTGAATGGGTATCCGATTCCGACTCCGACAACTACTCCGAGAGAAGCTATCACTCTGATTCCGACTATAGTCAAAATGAAGGTGTTGTCGGTCTTGCACTTGTGTCATCCAACTCCTACGACATATTTGACTCACCAAATGAAGGAATTGGAAGATGCTTCATGGCTAAAGTCCCCAAGGTATCACACCCCGAGTATGTTGATTTTAATAGTGATGAAGATGATTTGCTAGGTGATGATGATTTACTTGTTGATAAAACTAGTGATGAAAACTATGATGAACTTGCTAGTAATCATGCAAATCAAGATGAAACGAATGACAATGATAAGAAGGAGATTGAGCGTCTAACTAAAGAACTAAACACTCTTAAGTTAGCTCATGAAACAACTCAAGAGGATCATAGAGAGCTCATAAAGACTCATGAGAAGCTATGCTTCGAGAAGCTAAATTTAGAGCAAGAGCATGAGTTCCTAGAAGCTATCAATGATGATCTTCGAAAGAAGAGTTCTTCTGACATTGCCAAATGTCTCCTCTTATCTACTTATATGCCACAAGTAAAATCTAGCAACAAGAGCAAGAAAGATTCTTCCTCTACTAGTAACAATAACCATGCTAAATCCAATATTGTTGCTTCTAGTAGATCTCTTGATTCCACTAATGATTCTCTTAGCCAAGTTACATTTGAGCAAGAAAATAGCTTATTGAAGGGAATTATAGAGAAAGGTGTTTACAAGAGCCTTGCCGGAAATAAGCAATTTGAGGAAATTATACGCGAGCAAGGAAGGCACCGGAAGAATCAAGGTGTTGGTTTTGAACGAAATTTCAATGCCAATGGAGTTTAGTGGCAAGAAGATCAATACCCCAAGACGAAATTTGTTCCTCAAAAAGAGAAGTATGACCCCACTTCTTTCAAGGGAACACAAGCTCAAGATGATCTTCCACCACAAGACCACATGCTAAAAGGCAAGGACAAGCTTCAAGAAGAGATTGACTCATTTGAAGAAGCTCCTAAGACCATGGTCAGCTGGGTTCCCAAGACTACGTCAAGCTCTACATCATCAAGTTCAACTACAACTCCAAGGATTCCCATCAAGTTGATGTGGATCCCAAAGAAGAAGAACTAGAGTGTTCTTGAGGGTGACTCCGCCAACATACTTCACTCATATTCATTTTGGCAAGGACTTGTGCAATCAACTTTCATATCTTGCACTAGGTCATGGAGTCATAAACCCTCTTGTTGGTAAGATAAGGGACAAGGTAACCTAGTCCATGGATATCCTTGTATGTTCCTTGTGGGACTAACCCATGTAGGTATTGAAAGTGCAACACTCCAATGGACTACTCCAAATGATCTACATCAACATTGAGCATCCACATCTTCACTATCTACATGAAGTCATCATCGACAAAACCCAAGGTTAGTTCATCCCTCTTAGGGGGGATATCACATCTAGGGGAAGCTTTGCTCTAAAAATTGAGCTAAAGCAACTCTAATGGTGTGAACACATTAATGCTTTATGTAAAAGTGGTAACCCCACTTGTACTTAAACGATGAGTATGACCTATGATCAAATGTTCTCATTTGACTCCTAAGCCAATTGTTTGATAGATTCTAGAATTGTTTGTGCATGCTTTGACACATGTTTCATTTGCTATGTTATTGTGTGAGCATGTTGGTTGCATAATTTGTCCATTCGAGGACATCAATTTGTTGTTTTGTTTGTCTTGTTTTTATTGGCCAAATGGATGGACAAAAATGCCTAAGAACTTTCTCTAGCTATCTATGCTCTTCTTGTCTCAAACTCTATTCATGCTACATCACAAAAATTGAACAAGTCTTTTTCGGACCCTCCGGGTGAGGAGCACTCGGAGCCACCGATCCGTCAAGGGCTGCATTCCAAAACCTTCTATTGCATTTCGGTCAGACCAACTCACTCAAACTCGGTCACAGCGAAAGCACTAGACTGATCTAGGTTTTCAATCTCGGTACTACCAATTAGAATGACTCGGTCCCACCGAGTTGCAACAACTGCACGCAGTTTTGCATCTCGGTGCCACCGACAGCACATGGGTATATATACTCAGCGGACCCGTACGGTTGAAAATTCCTTCAAACCTCACGCGCCCGCGCCCCATTGCTGCTGCCCCCCTTGGTCTCCGGATCATCGCCGTCTTCGCCTGTGCATCTCCGCCGCAGGTCTCCGTCGCGGTCAACGGGAATCAACACCGCCGTTGCCGTCGTAGAGGATCGTCACCAAACTAGGGTACGATTCGATCTCCTCGTGCTATCCCCTTCCAATTCAATGCACAAGGACAATGCCTAGTATCTTGCCACATTTGAGATTCTTCTATCCACAGAAAAGTTCCTTTATAATAGATTTGAAGAAAATTTTAGGGTTAGGTTTCCGCCGAACTCATCTCGGACCGACCGAAATGAAACTTCCGGTCCCACCGATTGGCTCTGGCCATTGCACTAAGTACAACTCGGTGCCACTGAAATGTACTAATCGGTGAGACCGACAGTAAAATTTCAGTGAAACCCTAGCATCTCGGAGTCACCGAACCACAACTCGGTCTGACCGATCTTGTGTGTTTAGGCTCCGTGTGTGCTTCGGTGTCACCAAGATGTTCATATCGGTAGCTCCGAAATGCCTTCTGCAGAAAACTAAAAATAAAGTTTGGCTTCAAATTTTTGAAAAACCATCTGCTTTTTGTGATATTCATCAACTCTTTCCACACCCATCTATTCACTGGTTTAGATTTGCAAGATGTAAGATGCAAGTGACAGCCAGAACAGGTCAGAACAGGATGTGAATCTGAGTGAGGGCACAAGCCCTAGTGGTAGTTATGATGATGGCAGCAGGAGCACACCAAGTAATCTGCCTAAAGCTGCCACAAGGACAAGGAAGAAGAGAACCTCAGAGAGTGAGGATGAGGATTTTGTTGCAGATGAGGAAGTAACCTCTAAGAAGAAAGCAGTTCTCAGGAAAGAATATGGCTCTACAGCCACCACCAAACCAGGTCTCAAGAAGAAAGCCCCTGCCAAAAGAGTTCCTATGTCAAAAGTCAGAAAATCTACAGCTCCACAAGAGACTATGACATTCACTCTTGAGCAAACAGAAGAGGAAGAAGCTGCTACTGGAAAGAAAAAGAGAAAATAGAGAGTGAATGTTGGGGAACGTTGCATGGAAAACAAAAAAAATTCTACGCACACGCAAGATCTATCCATGGAGATGCATAGCTACAAGAGGGGGAGAGCATCTAAATACCCTTGTAGATCACTAAGAGGAAGCGTTTATCAAAGCGGTCGATGTAGTCATACAACTTCACGATCCATTCCGATCAAGTACCAAACACACGGCACCTTCGCGTTCAGCACATGTTCAGCTTGATGACGTCCTCGCCTTCTCGATCCAGCAAGAGAGGCGAAGTAGTAGATGAGTTCCGGCAGCACGATGGCGTGAAGACGGTGGTGGTGAAACTATTTTCGAAGGGCTTCACCAAGCACAACAGATTAGAGCGGAGGATGAACTAGAGGGAGAGGGGGCGCTGGCACACAGCTTGGGGATTCGTGGTGTGTGGCGCCCCCGCCCCTCCTCTCATATATATAGGTGAAGGGGGGAGGGAGGCAGCCCTAGGCGCACCCCAAGGGGGCCGGCGGCCGCCCTAGGGAGCCTACCCTAAGCGCGCCCCCTTCCTTCTTGGCGCGTGGGGTGAAAGGAAAGGGGGCCGGCTGCCTTATGGCGCCTCTCCTTCCTTCTCCCTTGCGTGGAGAAAGGCAGGAGGGGGCCAGCCCCTTCTCTTTCCTTCCCAGGGCCGATGGCCAGGAGGTGGGCGCGCCAGCCCCCCTGTGGGCTAGTGTGCTCCCCTCTTCTTGGCCCGTTAAGCCCAATAACTCCCCGTGGCCTTCCGGAACCCCTTCCGGTGATCTGATAATTATCCGGTGCATTCCGAAACTCTTCCAGAGACCAAATACTATCATCCTATATATCAATCTTTACCTCCGAACCAAGCCGGAGCTCCTCGTCATGTCCGTGATCTTATCCGGGACTCCAAACAACATTCGGTCACCAACATACATAACTCATATAGTACTATATCGTCAATGAACGTTAAGCGTGCGGACCCTACGGATTCGTGAATAATGTAGACATGACCGAGACGCTTCTCCGGTCAATAACCAATAGCGGGACCTGGATGCCCATATTGGTTCCTACATATTCTACGAAGATCCTTATCAGTCGAACATTTATGACAACATACATAGTTCGCTTTGTCTGTCGGTATGTTACTTGCCCGAGATTCGATCGTCGGTATCTCCATACCTAGTTTAATCTCGTTACCGGCAAGTCTCATTACTCGTTCCGTAATACATCATCTCATAACTAACTCCTTAGTCACTTTGCTTGCAAGCATATTGTGATGTTGTATTACCGAGAGGGCCCAAAGATACCTCTCCGTCATGATGGAAATATGCCCTAGAGGCAATAATAAAATGGTTATTATTATATTTCCTTAATCATGATAAAGGTTTATTATTCATGCTAGAATTGTATTGACTGGAAACTTAAATACATGTGTGAATACATAAACAAATACCGTGTCCCTAGTAAGCCTCTACTAAACTAGCTTGTTGATCAAAGATGGTTAAGGTTTCCTAACCATAGACATGTGTTCTCATTTGATAATAGGATCACATCATTAGGGGAATGATGTGATGGACAAGATCCATCCGTTAGCTTAGCATAATGATCGTTCAGTTTATTGCTATTGCTTTCTTCATGTCAAATACATATTCCCTCGACTATGAGATTATGCAACTCCCGAATACCGGAGGAATACCTTGTGTGCTATCAAAAGTCACAACGTAACTGGGTGATCATAAAGATGCTCTACAGGTATCTCCGAAGGTGTTTGTTGAGTTGGCATAAATCGAGATTAGGATTTGTCACTCCGAGTATCGAAGAGGTATCTCTGGGCCCTCTCGGTAATACACATCATAAGCTTGCAAGCAAATGACTAAGGAGTTAGTTACGAGGTGATGTATTACGAAACAAGTAAAGAGACTTGCCGGTAATGAGATTGAACTAGGTATGAAGATATCGACGATCAAATCTCGGGCAAGTAACATACCGACGGACAAAGGGAATTACGTATGTTATCATAACGGTTCGACCGATAAAGATCTTCGTAGAATATGTAGGAGCCAATATGGGCATCCAGGTTCCACTATTGGTTATTGACCGGAGAGGTGTCTCGGTCATGTCTACATAGTTCTCGAACCCGTAGGGTCCGCACTCTTAACGTTCATTGACGATATAGTGTTATATGAGTTATATGATTTGGTGACCGAATGTTGTTCGGAGTCCTGGATGAGATCACGGACATGACGAGGAGTCTCGAAATGGTCGAGAGGTAAAGATTGATATATAGGACAATGGTATTCGGACACCGGAAGAGTTTCGGGATGCACCGGGTAGCCATCGGGTCACCGGAAGGGGTTCCGGACACCCCCCCGGTAGGTATATGGGCTTAATGGGCCAAGGGAGGGACATACTAGCCCATAGGCTGCTGGTGCGCCCCTCTCCCTGGACGGCCAGCCCTAGGTAAGGAAAGTGGGAGGGCTAGCCCCTCCTACCTTCCCCTCTCATGGGAGAAAGGAAAGGGGGGGCGCCTCCCTCCCCTGCCTTTCCCCCGCACCTAAACATGGCAGGGGGGCGCCACTTGGGAAGGGACCCCAAGTAGGATTCGGCCTACTTGGGGCGCCCTCCTAGCTGCTCCCTCCCCCCACCTATATATATGTGGGAGGGGGCGCCTAGCACATCCAGAACAATTGCTTAGCCGTGTGCGGCGCCCCCCTCCACCGTTTACACCCCCGATCATATTTTCGTAGTGCTTAGGCGAAGCCCTGCGGAGATAGCTTCACCATCACCGTCACCATGCCATCGTGCTGCCAGAACTCATCCACTACCTCACCGTCTTACTGGATCAAGAAGGCGTGGACGTCACCGAGCTGAACGTGTGCTGAACGCGGAGGTGCCGTATGTTCGGTACTCGATCGGTTGGATCGCGAAGAAAGTTCGACTACATCAACCGCGTTGTCAAACGCTTCCGCTTATGGTCTACAAGGGTACGTAGACACACTCTCCCCTCTCATTGCTATGCATCTCCTTGATAGATCTTGCGTGTGCGTAGATTTTTTTTTGTTTTTCCATGCAACGTTTCCCAACAGTGGCATCCAAGCCAGGTCTATGCGTAGATGATATGCACGAGTAGAACACAAAGAGTTGTGGGCGGTGATAGTCATACTGCTTACCACCAACATCTTATTTTGATTCGGTGGTATTGTGGGATGAAGCGGCCCAGACCAACCTTACATGTCCACGCACATGAGACCGGTTCCACCGACAGACATGCAACTAGTTTTGCATAAAGGTGGCTGGCGGGTGTCTGTTTCTCCTACTTTAGTTGAATCGAATTTGACTGTGGCCGATCCTTGAAGAAGGTTAAAATAGCAAACTTGATAAATCACCATTGTGGTTTTTGCCGTAGGTAAGAACGGTTCTTGCTAGAAGCCCGTAGCACCCACGTAAAACTTGCAACAACAAACTAGAGGACGTCTAACTTGTTTTTGCAGGGCATGTTGTGATGTGATATGGTCAGATATGATGTGATATATGTTGATGTATGAGATGATCATGTTTTGTAATATCGACAACCGGCATGAGCCTTAGGGTTGTCTCTTTATTGTATGAAGTGCAAACACCATGTAATTTCTTTACTTTATCACTATGCGTTAGCGATAGTTGTAGAAGCAATAGTTGGCGAGACGACCCCGATGCAACGATGGAGATCAAGGTGTTGAGCCGGTGATGATGGAGATCATGACGATGCTTTGGAGATGGAGATCAAAAGCACAAGATGATGATGGCCATATCATGTCACATATTTTGATTGCATGTGATGTTTATCCTTTATGCATCTTATTTTGCTTAGAACGGCGGTAGCATTATAAGATGATCCCTTCACTAAATTTCAAGATAAAAGTGTTCTCCCCGAGTATGCACCATTGCCAAAGTTCGTCGTTTCGAAGCACCACGTGATGATCGGGTGTGATAGACTCTACGTTCACATACAACGGGTGTAAGACAGTTTTGCACATGCAGAATACTTGGGTTAAACTTGACGAGCCTAGCATGTACAGACATGGTCTCGGAACACTGGAGACCGAAAGGTCGAACATGAGTCATATAGTAGATATGATCAACATAGAGATGTTCACCATTGATGACTACCCCATCTCACGTGATGATCGGACATGGGTTAGTTGATTTGGATCATGTATCACTTAGATAACTTGAGGGATGCCAATTTAAGTGGGAGTTCATTAGTAATTTGATTAAATTGAACTTAATTTATCATGAACTTAGTCTTGATAGTTTTGCATATCTATGTTGTAGATCAATAGCTCGCAATATAGTTCCCCTATTTTTGATATGTTCCTAGAGAAAACTAAGTTGAAATATGATAGTAGCAATGATGCGGACTGGGTCCATGATCTGATGATTATCCTCATTACTGCACAGAAGAATTATGTCCTTGATGCACCACTAGGTGACAGACCTGTTGCAGGAGCAGATGCAGACGTTATGAATGTTTGGCAAGCTCGATATAATGAATACTTGATAGTTTAGTGCGCCATGCTTTACGGCTTAGAACCGGGACTTCAAAAACGTTTTGAACGCTATGAAGCATATGAGATGTTTCAAGAGCTAAAATTGGTATTTCAGACTCATGCCCGTGTCGAGAGGTATGAGACCTCTGACAAGTACTTTGCCTACAAGATGGAGGAGAATAGCTCAACCAGTGAGCATGTGCTCAGAATGTCTGGGGTACTACAATCGCTTGAATCAAGTGGGAGTTAATCTTCCAGATAAGATAGTGATTGACAAAGTTCTCTAGTCACTATCACCAAGCTACTAGAACTTCGTGATGAACTATAATATGCTAGGGATGACGAAAACGATTCCCGAGCTCTTCACTATGCTGAAATCAGTGAAGGTAGAAATCAAGAAAGAGCATCAAGTGTTGATGGTTAAAAAAGACCACTAGTTTCAAGAAAAAGGGCAAGGGGAAGAAAGGGAACTTTAAGAAGAATGGCAAGCAAGTTGCCGCTCCCATGAAGAAGCCCAAAGCTGGACCCATGCCTGAAACTGAGTGCTTCTACTGCAAAGGAAATGGTCACTGGAAGTGGAACTGCCCCAAATACTTGGCGGATAAGAAGGATGGCAAAGTGAACTAAGGTATATTTGATATACATGTTATTGATGTGTACCTTACTAGTGTTCGTAGTAGCCCCTGGGTATTTGATACCGGTTCAGTTGCTGAGATTAGTAACTCGAAACAGGAGTTGCAGAATAAACAGAGACTAGTTAAGGGCGAGGTGACGATGTGTGTTGGAAGTGATTCCAAGGTTGATACGATCACCATCGCACACTCCTTCTACATTCGGGATTAGTGTTGAACCTAAATAAATGTTATTTGGTGTTTGCGTTGAGCATGAACATGATTAGATCGTGTTTATTGCAATACAGTTATTCATTTAATTGAGAATAATTGTTGTTCTGTTTACATGAATAAAACCTTCTATGGTCATACACCCAATTTGAATGGTTTATTGAATCTCGATCATAGTGATACACATATTCATAATATTGATGCCAAAAGATGCAAAGTTGATAATGATAGTGCAACATACTTGTGGCACTGCCATTTAGGTCATATTGGTGTAAAGCGCATGAAGAAACTCCATGCGGATGGACTTTTGGAATCACTTGATTATGAATCATTTGATACTTGCGAACCATGCCTCATGGGCAAGATGACTAAAACTCCGTTCTTCGGAACAATGGAGTGAGCTAATGACTTATTAGAAATAATACATACCGATGTATGCGGTCCGATGAGTGTTGAGGCACGCAACGGGTATCGTTATTTTCTGACCTTCACAGATGATTTGAGTAGGTATGGGTATATCTACTTGATGAAACACAAGTCTGAAACATTTGAAAAGTTCAAAGAATTTCAGAGTGAAGTGGAGAATCATCGTAACAAGAAAATAAAGTTTCTACGATCTGATCGTGGAGGTGAATATTTGAGTTACGAGTTTGGCCTTCATTTAAAACAATGTGGAATTGTTTCACAACTCACGCCACCTGGAACACCACAGCGTAATGGTGTGTCCGAACGTCATAACAGTACTTTATTAGATATGGTGCGTTCTATGATGTCTCTTACCGATATACCACTAGAATTTTGGGGTTATGCATTAGAGACAGCCGCATTCACGTTAAATAGGGCACCGTCTAAATCTGTTGAGACGACACCGTATGAACTATGGTTTGGCAAGAAACCTAAGCTGTCGTTTCTTAAAGTTTGGGGATGCGATGCTTATGTCAAAAGGCTTCAACCAGATAAGCTCGAACCCAAATCAGAGAGGTGCGTCTTCATAGGATACCCTAAAGAAACTATTGGGTACACCTTCTACCACAGATCCGAAGGCAAGATCTTTGTTGCTAAGAATGGATCCTTTCTAGAGAAGGAGTTTCTCTCGAAAGAAGTGAGTGGGAGGAAAGTAGAACTTGATGAGGTAATTGTACCTTCTCTCAAATTGGAAAGTAGCACATCACAAAAAACCGTTCCCGTGATGCCTACACCAACTAGAGAGGAAGCAAATGATAATGATCATGAAACTTCAAATCAAGTTACTACTGGACCTCGTAGGTCGAACAGAACACGTTCCGCACCAGAATGGTACGGTAATCCTGTCCTGGAAGTCATGTTACTAGACCATGGCGAACCTACGAACTATGAAGAAGATATGATGAGCCCAGATTCCGATAAATGGCTTGAGGCCATGAAATCTGAGATAGGATCCATGTATGAGAACAAAGTATGGACTTTGGTGGACTTGCCCGATGATCGGCAAGCCATAGAAAATAAATGGATCTTCAAGAAGAAGACTGACGCTGATGGTAATGTTACTATCTACAAAGCTTGACTTGTTGCGAAAGGTTTTCGACAAGTTCAAGGAGTTGACTACGATGAGACTTTCTCACCCGTAGCGATGCTTAAGTCTGTCCGAATCATGTTAGCAATTGCCGAATTTTATGATTATGAAATCTGGCAAATGGACGTCAAAACTACATTCCTTAATGGATTTCTTAAAGAAGAGTCGTATATGATGCAACCAGAAGGTTTTGTCGATCCTAAAGGTGCTAACAAAGTGTGCAAGCTCCAGCGATCCATCTATGGACTGGTGCAAGCATCTCGGAGTTGGAATATACGCTTTGATGAGGTGATCAAAGCATATGGTTTTATACAGACTTATGGTGAAACCTGTATTTATAAGAAAGTGAGTGGGAGCTCTGTAGAATTTCTGATATTATATATGGATGACATATTATTGATTGGAAATGATATAGAATTTCTGGATAGCATAAAAGGATACTTGAATAAGAGTTTTTCAATGAAAGACCTCGGTGAAGCTGCTTACATATTAGGCATCAAGATCTATAGAGATAGATCAAGATGCTTGATAAGATTTTCAATGAGTACATACCTTGATAAGATTTTGAAGGAGTTCAAAATGGATCAGTCAAAGAAGGAGTTCTAGCCTGTATTGTAAGGTGTAAAGTTGAGTAAGACTCAAAACATGACCACGACAGAAGATAGAGAGAGAATGAAAATCATTCCCTATGCATCAGTCATAGGTTCTATAAAGTATGCCATGCTGTGTACCAGACCTTTTTCTGTGCCTTGCCATGAGTTTGGCAAGGGGGTACAATAGTGATCCAGATGTAGATCACTGGACAGCGGTCAAAATTATCCTTAGTTACCTAAGAGGACTAAGGAAATATTTCTCGGTTATGGAGGTGATAAAGAGTTCGCCGTAAAGGATTACGTCGATGCAAGCTTTGACACCAATTTAGATGACTCTGAGTCTCAATCTAGATACGTATTGAAAGTGGGAGCAATTAGCTAGAGTAGCTCCATGCAGAGCATTGTAGACATAGAAATTTGCAAAATACATACGGATCTGAATGTGCCAGACCCGTTGACTAAACTTCTCTCACAAGCAAAACATGATCACACCTTAATACTCTTTGGGTGTTAATCACATGGTGATGTGAACTAGATTATTGACTCTAGTAAACTCTTTGGGTGTTGGTCACATGGTAATGTGAACTAAGGGTGTTAAATCACATGGTGATGTGAACTAGATTATTGACTCTAGTGCAAGTGGGAGACTGATGGAAATATGCCCTAGAGGCAATAATAAAATGGTTATTATTATATTTCCTTAATCATGATAAAGGTTTATTATTCATGCTAGAATTGTATTGACCGGAAACTTAATTACATGTGTGAATACATAAACAAATACCGTGTCCCTAGTAAGCCTCTACTAGACTAGCTCGTTGATCAAAGATGGTTAAGGTTTCCTAACCATAGACATGTGTTGTCATTTGATAATGGGATCACATCATTAGGAGAATGATGTGACGGACAAGACCCATCCGTTAGCTTAGCATAATGATTATTTAGTTTATTGCTATTGCTTTTTTCATGTCAAATACATATTCCTTCGACTATGAGATTATGCAACTCCTGAATACCGGAGGAATACCATGTGTGCTATCAAAAGTCACAACGTAACTGGGTGATCATAAAGATGCTCTACAGGTATCTCCGAAGGTGTTTGTTGAGTTGGCATAAATTGAGATTAGGATTTGTCACTCCGAGTATCGGAGAGGTATCTCTGGGCCCTCTCGATAATACACATCATAAGCTTGCAAGCAAATGACTAAGGAGTTAGTTACGAGGTGATGTATTATGGAACGAGTAAAGATACTTGCCAATAACGAGATTGAACTAGGTATGAAGATACCGACGATCGAATCTCGGGCAAGTAACATACCGACGGACAAAGGGAATTACGTATGTTGTCATAACGGTTCGACCGATAAAGATCTTCGTAGAATATGTAGGAGCCAATATGGGCATCCAAGTTCCGCTATTGGTTATTGACCGGAGAGGTGTCTCGGTCATGTCTACATAGTTCTCGAACCCATAGGGTCCGCATGCTTATCGTTCGTTGACGATATAGTGTTATATGAGTTATATGATTTGGTGACCTAATGTTGTTCGGAGTCCCGGATGAGATCACGGACATGACGAGGAGTCTCTAAATAGTTGAGAGGTAAATATTGATATATAGGACGATGGTATTCGGACACCGGAAGAGTTTCGGGATGCACCGGGTAGCCATCGGGTCACCGGAAGGGGTTCCGGACACCCCCCAGTAGGTATATGGGCTTAATGGGCCAAGGGAGGGACAGACCAGCCCACAGGGGGCTGGTGGGCCCCTCTCCCTGGCCGGCCAGACCTAGGGAAGGAAAGGGGGGAGGGCTAGCCCCTCCTGCCCCTCTCATGGGAGAAAGGAAAGGGGGGCGCCTCCCTCCCCTGCCTTTCCCTCGCGCCTAAACATGGCAGGGGGCGCCACTTGGGAAGGGACCCCAAGTAGGATTTGGCCTACTTGGGGCGCCCTCCTGGATGCTCCCTCCTCCCCCCACCTATATATATGTGGGAGGGGGGCGCCTAGAACATCCAGAACAATTGCTTAGCCGTGTGCGGCGCCCCCCTCCACCGTTTACACCCCCGGATCATATTTTCGTAGTGCTTAGGCAAAGCCCTGCGGAGATAGCTTCACCATCACCGTCACCATGCCGTCGTGCTACCGGAACTCATCCACTACCTTGCTGTCTTGCTGGATCAAGAAGGCGTGGACGTCACCGAGCTGAACGTGTGCTGAACGCGGAGGTGCCATACGTTCGGTAGTCGATCGGTTGGATCGCGAAGAAAGTTCGACTACATCAACCGCGTTGTCAAACGCTTCCGCTTATGGTCTACGAGGGTACGTAGACACACTCTCCCCTCTCGTTGCTATGCATCTCCTTGATAGATCTTGCGTGTGCATAGAATTTTTTTGTTTTTCCATGCAACGTTTCCCAACACGTCATACAGAGTGACAAATCCCAATCTCGATTCACGCCAACTCAACAGACACCTTCGGAGATACCTATAGAGCACCTTTATGATCACCTAGTTATGAAGTGACGTTTAATAGCACACAAGGTATTCCTCCGGTATCCGGGAGTTGCATGATCTCATGGTCGAAGGAATATGTATTTGACATTAAGAAAGTAGTAACAATAAACTGAACGATCATATGCTAAGCTAACGGATGGGTCTTGTCCATCACATCATTCTCCTAATGATGTGATCCCGTCATGAAATGACAACTCATGTCTATGGTCAGGAAACCTTAACCATCTTTTGATCAACGAGCTAGTCTAGTAGAGGCTTACTAGGGACTTAGTATTTGTTTATGTATTCACACATGTATTTTAAGTTTCCGATCAATACAATTATAGCATGAATAATAAACCTTTATCATGATTAAGGAAATATAATAATAACCACTTTATTATTGCCTCTAGGGCATATTTCCAACAGTCTCCCACTCGCACTAGAGTCAATAATCTAGATTACATAGTGATGAATCTAACACCCATGGAGTCTTGGTGCTGATCATGTTTTGCCCGCAGAATAGGTTTAGTCAACGGGTCTGCAACATTCAGATCCGTATGTACTTTGCAAATTTCTATGCCTCCATCCTTGACCTTTTCATGAATGGAGTTGAAGCGTCGCTTGATGTGTTTGGTTCTCTTGTGAAACCTGGACTCCTTGGCTAAGGCAATTGCTCCAGTGTTGTCACAAAAGATTGTCATTTGAATCGATGCACTGGGTATTACACCTAGATCAGATATGAACTCCTTCATCCAGACTCCTTCATGCGCTGCTTCCGAAGCAGCTATGTACTCCGCTTCACATGTAGATCCCTCCACGACGCTCTGCTTAGAATTGCACGAACTGACAGCTCATCCATTCAATATAAATACGTAACCGGTTTGCTACTTAGAGTCATCCGGATCCGTGTCGAAGATAGCATCGACGTAACCCTTTACGACGAGCTCTTCATCACCTCCATAAACGAGAAACATATCCTTGGTCCTTTTCAGGTACTTCAGGATATTCTTGACCGCTATCCAGTGATCCACTCCTGGATTACTTTGGTACCTCCTTGCCAAACTTATGGCAAGGCACACATCAGGTCGGGTACACAGCATGACATACATTATAGAACCTATGGCTGATTGATGACCCACAAGTATAGGGGAACAATCATAGTCCTTTCGATAAGTAAGGGTGTCAAACCCAATGAGGAGCAGAAGAAAATGACAAGTGGTTTTCAGCAAGGTATTTTCTACAAGCACTGAAATTATCGGTAACAGATAGTTTTGTGATAAGATAATTCGTAACGGGTAACAAGTAAAAAGTGTAACAAAGGTGCAGCAAGGTGGCCCAATCCTTTTTGTAGCAAAGGATAAGCCTGGACGAACTCTTATATAAAGCAAAGCGCTCCCGAGGACACATGGGAATTAACATCGAGTTAGTTTTCATCATGCTCATATGATTCGCGTTCGTTACTTTGATAATTTGATATGTGGGTGGACCAATGCTTGGTTTTTGTCCTTACTTGGACAAGCCTCCCACTTATGATTAACCCCTCTCGCAAGCATCCGCAACTATGAAAGAAGAATTAAGATAAATCTAACCATAGCATGAAACATGTGGATCCAAATCAGCCCCTTACGAAGCAACGCATAAACTAGGGTTTAAGCTTCTGTCACTCTAGCAACCCATCATCTACTTATTAATTCCCAATGCCTTCCCCTAGGCCCAAATCATGGTGAAGTGTCATGTAGTCGACGTTCACATAACACCACTAGAGGAAAGACAACATACATCTCATCAAAATATCGAACGAATACCAAATTCACATGATTACTTATAACAAGACTTCTCCCATGTCCTCAGGAACAAACGTAACTACCCACAAAGAATATTCATGTTCAAGATCAGAGGGGTATTGAATATCATTAAGGATCTGAACATATGATCTTCCACCAAATAAACCAACTAGCATCAACTACAGAGAGTAATCAACACTACTAGCAACCCACAGGTACCAATCTGAGGTTTTGAGACAAAGATTGAATACAAGAGATGAACTAGGGTTTGAGAGGAGATGGTGCTGGTGAAGATGTTGATGAAGATTGACCCTCCCTCGATGAGAGGATCGTTGGTGATGACGATGGCTTCAATTTCCCCCTCCGGGAGGGAAGTTTCCCCGGCAGAATCGCTCTGCTGGAGCCCTAGATTGCTCCTGCCCAAGTTCCGCCTCGAGACAGCGGCGCTTCGTCCTGAAAGCTTCCTTCTTATTTTTCTAGGTCAAAACCTTTCATATAGCAGAAGAGGGGCACCAGACGATGGCCAGGGGGCCCACAAGCCCTGGGACGCGCCCCCCCAGGCTTGTGGCCACCTGGTGGGTCCCCTCTGGTAGTTTCTTCGCCCAATATTTTTTATATATTCCAAAATAATTCTCCGTAAAATTTCAGGACTTTTGGAGTTGTGCAGAATAGGTATCTCAGATTTGCTCCTTTTCGGTCCAGAATTCCAGCTGCCGGCATTCTCCCTCTTTGTGTAAACCTTGTAAAATAAGAGAGAAAAGGCATAAGTAATGTACCATAAAGTGAAATAACAACCAGTAATGCAACAAATATCAACATAAAAGCATGATGCAAAATTGACGTATCACTGATGCATAGGGAATGACTTTCATTCTCTCTCTATCTTCTGTCGTGGTCGGACTTTGAGTTTGACTCAATTTCACGCCTTGAAACACAGGCAAGAACCCTTTCTTTCACTGGTCCATTTTGAACTTCTTTAGAACTTTGTCAAGGTATGTGCTTTGTGAAAGTCCTATTAAGCGTCTCAATCTATCCCTATAGATCTTGATGCCCAAAATGTAAGCATCTTCACCGAGGTCTTTCATTGAAAAATTCTTATTCAAATATCCTTTTATGCTATCCAGAAATTCTATATCATTTCCAATCAGTAATATGTCATCCACATATAATATCAGAAATGCTACAGAGCTCCCACTCACTTTCTTATAAATACAGGATTCTCCGTAAGTCTGTATAAAACCAAATGCTTTGATCACCTCATCAAAGCATATATTCCAACTCCGAGATGCTTGCACCAATCCATAGATGGATCGTTGGAGCATGCACACTTTATTAGCACCTTTAGGATCGACAAAACCTTCTGGTTGCATGATATACAACTCTTCTTCAAGAAACCCGTTAAGGAATGTAGTTTTGATGTCCATTTGCCAGATTTCATAATCATAAAATGCGGCAATTGCTAACATGATTCTGACAGACTTAAGCATCGCTACGGGTGAGAAAGTCTCATCATAGTCAACCCCTTGAACTTGTCAAAAACCTTTTGCGACATGTCGAGCTTTGTAGACAGTGATATTACCATCAGCGTCCTTCTTCCTCTTGAAGATGCATTTGTTCTCAATGGCTTGCCGATCATTGGGCAAGTCCACCAAAGTCCACACTTTGTTCTCATACATGGATCCTATCTCAGATTTCATGGCCTCAAGCCATTTGTTGGAATCTGGGCTCATCATAGCTTCTTCATAGTTCGTAGGTTCGCCGTTGTCTAACAACATGACTTCCAGGACAGGATTACCGTACCACTCTGGTGTGGTACGTGTTCTGGTCAACTTATGAGGTTCAGTAGTAACTTGATCTGAAGTTTCATGATCATTATCATTAGCTTCTTCTCTAGTTGGTGTAGGCATCACAAGAACGGTTTTCTCTGATGTGCTACTTTCCAATTCGAGAGAAGGTACAATTACCTCATCAAGTTCTACTTTTCTCCCTCTCACTTCTTTCGAGAGAAACTCCTTCTCTAGAAATGACCCATTCTTAGCAACAAAGATTTTTCCTTCGGATCTGTGGTAGAAGGTATACCCAATAGTTTCTTTAGGGTATCCTATGAAGACGCACTTCTCTGTTTTGGGTTCGAGCTTATCAGGCTGAAGCCTGATGTCGCTTGAACTACGTCGGTATTTCCCCAAAGAGGAAGGGATGATGCAGCACAGCTACGGTAGGTATTTCCCTCAGTTATGAAACCAAGGTATCAATCCAGTAGGAGAACCAAGCAACACTATGTAAACGGTACCTGCACACAAAGAACAAATACTTGCAACCTGACGATTAGGAGGGGTTGTCAATCCCTCTATGGGTAACGGTGCCAGAAATTGTCAAGTTGACGGGATAAAAATTGTGTAGATTGGATAAATAGATCTCGATAAAATGCGAAATAAAAGATGCAAATAAAAAGTGCAGCAAGGTATGTTTGGGTTTTTGGAATAATAGATCTGAAAATAAAAGTGGCAAATAGTAGATCGGAAAGCAAATATGATGAAGAATAGACCCGGGGGCCGTAGATTTCACTAGTGGCTTCTCTCAAGAAATAGCACACGGTGGGTAAACAAATTACTGTTGGGCAATTGATAGAACCTCAAATAATTATGACGATATCTAGGCAATGATCATTATATAGGCATCACGTCCAAGATTAGTAGACCGACTCCTGCCTGCATCTACTACTATTACTCCACACATCGACCGCTATCCAGCATGCATCTAGTGTATTAAGTTCATGGGAAAACGGAGTAATGCAATAAGAATGATGACATGATGTAGATGAGATCTATTCATGTAGGAATAGCCCCCATCTTGTTATCCTTAATAGCAACGATACATGCGTGTCTTGCTGCCCCTTCTGTCACTGGGAAAGAACACCGCACGATCGAACCCATCACAAAGCACCTCTTCCCATGGCAAGAAAAATCAATCTAGTTGGCCTAACTAAACTAAAGATTCGAAGAAGAAATACGAGGCTATAAGTAATCATGCATAAGAGAGATCAAAGAACTCAAATAACTTTCATGGATATAGATCTGATCATAAACTCAAAGTTCATCGGATCCCAACAAACACACCACAAAAAGAGTTACATCAAATAGATCTCCAAGAGACCATTGTATTGAGAATCAAAAAGAGAGAAGAAGCCATCTAGCTACTGCCTACGGACCCGTAGGTCTACAATGAACTACTCACGCATCATCGGAGAGGCACCAATGAGGATGATGAACCCCTCCGTGATGGTGTCTAGATTGGATCTCGTGGTTCTGGAACTTGCGGCGGCTGGAATTGTGTTTCGTCGCCTCCTCTAGGGTTTTTGGAATATTGGGGTATTTATAGGGCGAAGAGGCGGTGCGGGAGGCCACTGAGGTGGGCACAACCCAACAGGGCGCGCCCAGGTGGGTTGTGCCCCCCTCGGGGCACCCCTCTGGTACTTCTTTGGCCCAAGTTGTTCCTTCTGGTCCATAAAAATTCTCCAAAAAGTTTCGCTGCGTTTGGACTCCGTTTGGTATTGATATTCTACGAAGTAAAAAACTAGCAAAAAACAGCAACTGGCACTGGGCACTATGTCAATAGGTTAGTCCCAAAAAATGATATAAAGTTGCTATAAAATGATTGTAAAACATCCAAGAATGATAATATGATAGCATGGAACAAGCAAAAATTATAGATACGTTGGAGACATATCAGCATCCCCAGGCTTAATTCCTACTCGTCCTCGAGTAGGTAAATGATAAAAACAGAATTTTTGATGTGGAATGCTGCCTAACATGTTCATCACATATTCTTTTCTTTTGTAGCATGGACATATGGACTTTTATATGGTTCAAAGTAATAGTCTAGTTTTGACATGAAGATTTCAATACTCAAGCATATCAACAAGCAACCATGTCTTTCAAAATATCAACACTAAAGAAAGTTATCCCTATCCCATCATGCTCAATCATTGATCCATTCATGAAACACACTCACATATTAGTTACATCCAATGCTCAAGTATGATCATAGTGCCCCTTAGTTGGTGCTTTATAAGAGAAGATGGAGACTCAAATAAAAATAAAAATTGCATGAAGTAAATAGAAAGGCCCTTCGCAGAGGGAAGTAGGGATCTATAGAGGTGCCAGAGCTCAAAGCTTAAATTGAGAGATATTTTTTTTGAGAGGCATACTTTTCCCGTCAACGAAAACGATCGAGTAATTCCAAACACTTTCCATGCTAGATATATCATAGGCGGTTCCCAAACAGAAAATAAAGTTTATTCCTTTTTCCACCATTCTTTCACAATCCATGGCTAGCCGTATCCACGGGTGCCCTTCATACCAACCCTTTTCAAGGAATTTATTATTTGACAACATAAAGTAAAATTCTTTTTCATTTTGGGACTGGGCATCCCTATTATCGCCGCACTCTCGTGCAATGACAAATGAATAAACACTCATCTTGGGAATAACACATCTAGCATGGAAAATATTGGCCACCCCCTGCCGCTTCATGAGCGGTACAAGCACACACAAAGGAAATTTATTTTGAAAATTAGAGATGGCACATACAAATTTGCTTAGAACGACACGGAAATACCGCATATAGGTAGGTATGGTGGACTCATATGGCAAAACTGGGTTCAAAGATTTTAGATGCACAAGTTGTATTTCTACTTAGTACAAGTGAAGGCTAGCAAAAAGATTGAGAAGCAACCAACCAAGAAACGAAAAATCACATAAGCGAGCATTAAGCATAACTAACACCGAATAATGCACCATAAGTAGGATGTAATTTCATTGCAGAACTATTGACTTTCGTGCTTGCATAGGGAATCACAAACCTTAACACCAATATTCTTACTAAAGCATAATTACTCACCAACATGACTCACATATCACTATCATGATATCTAAAACTATTACAAAGAATCAAGTTTATTTTGTCCAATGATCTTCATGAAAGTTTTTATTATATCCCTCTTGAATATCTATCACTTTGGGACTAATTTCATATGTTGCTTTTGATAGCTCAAACAAATCTAAGTGAAGAACATGAGCATAAAATTTTTCGTCTCTCAAAATAATATAAGTGAAGCATGAGAAAATTTCTTCAAACTTTTACTAACACTCAAACAAATCTAAGTGAAGCATGAGAGTATTTCTTTAAAAATATTAAAGCACACCGTGCTCAAAAAGATATAAGTGAAGCACTAGAGCGATTCCATAGCTCAAAAAATTTAAGTGAAGCATATAGAGCAATTCTAACAAATCATAGAATAATTTCGGCTCTCTCAAATAGGTGTGTTCAGGAAGGATACTTGACACAAAACAAAAAGTAAAACAAGCAAAGACTCATATAATACAAGACGCTCCAATCAAAACTCATGATATGTGGCGAATAAAAATATAGCTCCAAGTAAAATACCGATGGTCGTTAGAAGAAAGAGGGGATAGCACTCGGGGCATCCCCAAGCTTAGTTGCTTGGTTATCCTTGAATATTAACTTGGGGTGCCATGGGGAATCCCCAAGCTTAGGTTTTCTTACTCCTTATTCCTTCATCCAGCGTGATCTCACCCAAAACTTGAAAACTTGAATCACACAAAACTTAACAAAACCTTCGTGAGATCCGTTAGTATAAGAAAACCAATCTTTACTTTAAGTACTGTAGAAAACCCATTCCAATTTTGTTATTGCATTATATCTACTGTATTCTAACTTTACCATGGCTTATACCCCCCGATACAATCCATAGATTCATCAAGATAAGCACACAATGCAAAGAAAACAGAATCTGTCAAAAACAGAACAGTCTGTAAAGATGCGGATTGTTCTTATACTTATGTAACTACAAAAATTCTGAAACAGTAGGAAAACACAGGCAATTTGTATATCAATCTTTTGTAAAAAATTCAGAATTTTTCGTCGCTTCTGTGAATTTATACAATTCTGTTACTGGACGCAAAAGTTTCTGTTTTTCAACAGGATCAAATCAACTATCACCAAAGCTATCCCAAAGGCTTTACTTGGCACAAACACTAATTAAAACATAAAAAACACAATAATAACAGAGGCATAATTGTGCAAACACTCAAGAACAGAAAGGAAAAGCAAAAATAAATTTTATTCATTGGGTTGCCTCCCAACAAGCGCTATCGTTTTATGCCCCTAGCTAGGCATAATGCATAGATCTAAGTATTGTCATCTTTAGTTTCCAATTCCTCAATCACACAACCACTATTATTCAAATATTTAGCATATAGATTTTCAATAACAATACTTTTAGGAATGAGATTGAAAAATTCGTTCTCGCCATTAGGGTTTCTAACAACTTCAACAAAGTCGGGGTGAATACTAATCATCTTAAGATCTTTGTTATTATTAGAAGTTGCACCCTTGTTCTTAGTGACTTGAGTAATCTTGCTAATTTTTACGGGAGTTTTTTCAATAGTTTTAACAGAAGCAAAAGCCGAGCTCAAGTTACAAAAAATTTCTTCCAACTTATCAATCCGAGAAGGGCTTTCTTCAATTCTTTCGTGAATTATGGTTCCTTTTTCCTTTAGCAACTTAAAAACCTCTCTGGCTTTTGACCCTATTTTATTAGCAAGATTATGCATTTTTTATCTAAGTTTTCAATATGTTCTTCAGTAAGCATTTTCTTTTCAATAGCATCAAGCCTTTGCATAAGATGCTCAAGTGTTAAAACAGTTTCATTGATAGTGAGAGGTGGTGAACCCACTAGATTTCCCATAGCATTAAAAGCATCCAAATATGGACACATCAAGAAACTCCCACCGGTAATTGTATCAAGGACGAATCTATACCAAGTGGTAATGCCTACATAAAAACTATGAAGAACAACAACGGTATATTGCTTATGAATAGATCTATTATGAGCATTGCAAATTCTATACCAAGCATCTTTTAGATTCTCCCCTCCCCTCTGTTTAAAGTTAAGAACTTCATTCTCGGGGGTACACGCAATTGAGGAAGAACTAGCCATAGCGATAAGACAGACAAACAAGATTGCACGCAAAAAGATAGATCTGACGAGAAAAGACAAACGAAAAAGAGGGCGAATAAAACGGCAAATTTTTGTGAAGTGAGGGAGATGAAAACGAGAGGCAAATGGCAAATAATGTAAATTGCAAGGAGATGAGATTTGTGATTAGGAACCTGATAGATGTTGATGATGTCTCCCTGGCAACGGCGTCAGAAATTCCTTTTGATGTCGCTTGAACTACGTCGGTATTTCCCCAAAGAGGAAGGGATGATGCAGCACAACTACGGTAGGTATTTCCCTCAGTTATGAAACCAAGGTATCAATCCAGTAGGAGAACCAAGCAACACTATGTAAACGATACCTATGCACAAAGAACAAATGCTTGCAACCCGACGATTAGGAGGGGTTGTCAATCTCTTTACGGGTAACGGTGACAGAAATTGTCAAGTTGACGGGATAAAAATTGTGTAGATTGGATAAATAGATCTTGATAAAACACGAAATAAAATATGCAAATAAAAAGTACAGCAAGGTATTTTTGTGTTTTTGGAATAATAGATCTGAAAATAAAAGTGGCAAATAGTAGATCGGAAAGCAAATATGATGAAGAATAGACCCGGGGGCCGTAGATTTCACTAGTGGCTTCTCTCAAGAAATAGCACACGATGGGTAAACAAATTACTGTTGGGCAATTGATAGAACCTCAAATAATTATGATGATATCAAGGCAATGATCATTATATAGGCATCACATCCAAGATTAGTAGACGGACTCCTGCCTGCATCTACTACTATTACTCCACACATCGACCGCTATCCAGCATACATCTAGTGTATTAAGTTCATAGAAAAATGGAGTAATGCAATAAGAACGATGACATGATGTAGACAAGATCTATTCATGTAGGAATAGCCCCCATCTTCTTATCCTTAATAGCAATGATACATGCGTGTCTTGCTGCCCCTTCTGTCACTGGGAAAGAACACCGCATGATCGAACCCATCACAAAGCACCTCTTCCCATGGCAAGAAAAATCGATCTAGTTGGCCTAACTAAACTAAAGATTCGAAGAAGAAATACGAGGCTATAAGTAATCATGCATAAGGAAGATCAAAGAACTCAAATAACTTTCATGGATATAGATTTGATCATAAACTCAAAGTTCATCGAACCCCAACAAACACACCGCAAAAAGAGTTACATCAAATAGATCTCCAAAACACCATTGTATTGAGAATCAAAAAGAGAGAAGAAGCCATCTAGCTACTGCCTACGGACCCGTAGGTCTACAATGAACTACTCACGCATTATCGGAGAGGCACAAATGAGGATGATGAACCCCTCTATGATGGTGTCTAGATTGGATCTCGTGGTTCTGAACTTGCGGCGGCTGGAATTGTGTTTCATCGCCTGCTCTAGGGTTTTTGGAATATTGGGGTATTTATAGGGAGAAGAGGTAGTGTAGGAGGCCACCGAGGTGGGCACAACCCACCAGGGCGCGCCTGGGCCCCCAGGCGCGCCTAGGTGGGTTGTGCCCCCCTCAGGGCACCCCTCTGGTACTTCTTTCGCCCAAGTTGTTCCTTCTGGTCCATAAAAGATCTCCAAAAAGTTTCGCTGCGTTTGGACTCTGTTTGGTACTGATATTCTGTGAAGTAAAAAACAAGCAAAAAACAGCAACTGGCACTGGGCACTATGTCAATAGGTTAGTCCCAAAAAATGATATAAAGTTGCTATAAAATGATTGTAAAACATCCAAGAATGATAATATAATAGCATGGAACAAGCAAAAATTATAGATACGTTGGAAACGTATCAAAGCCTTTTGACATAAGCGTCGCATCCCCAAACTTTAAGAAACGACAACTTAGGTTTCTTGCCAAACCATATTTCATATGGTGTCGTCTCAACGGATTTAGATGGTGCCCTATTTAACATGAATGCGGCTGTCTCTAATGCATAACCCCAAAATGATAAAGGCAAATCGGTAAGAGACATCATAGAACGCACCATATCTAATAAAGTACGGTTACGACGTCCGGACACACCATTACGCTGTGGTGTTCCAGGTGGCGTGAGTTGTGAAACAATTACACATTGTTTTAAATGAAGGCCAAACTCGTAACTCAGATATTCACCTCCGCGATCAGATCATAGAAATTTTATTTTCTTATTACATGATTCTCCACTTCACTCTGAAATTCTTTGAACTTTTCAAATGTTTCAGACTTGTGTTTCATCAAGTAGATATATCGATACCTACTCAAATCATCTGTGAATGTCAGAAAATAACGATACCCGCCGCGTGCTTCAACACTCATCGGACCGCATACATCGGTATGTATTATTTCCAATAAGTCATTAGCTCGCTCCATTGTTCCGGAGAACGGAGTTTTTGTCATCTTACCCATGAGGCATGGTTCTTAAGTATCAAATGATTCATAATCAAGTGATTCCAAAAGTCCATCTGCATGGAGTTTCTTCATGCGCTTTACACCAATATGACCTAAACACCAGTGCCACAAGTATGTTGCACTATCATTATCAACTTTGCATCTTTTGGCATCAATATTATGAATATGTGTATCACTACGATCGAGATTCAACAAGAATAGACCATTCACTAAGGGTGCATGACCATAAAAGATGTTACTCATATAAATAGAACAACCATTATTCTCCGACTTAAATAAATCACCGTCTCACAATAAACAAGATCCAGATATAATGTTCATGCTCAACGCTGGCACCAAATAACAATTATTGAGGTCTAAAACTAATCCCAAAGGTAGGTGTAGAGGTAGCATGCCGACGGCGATCACATCAACCTTGGAACCATTTCCTACGCTCATCGTCACCTTGTCCTTAGCCAATCTTTGTTTATTCCGCAGCTCCTGTTTTGAGTTACAAATATGAGCAACCGAATCAGTATTAAATACCCAAGCGCTACTACGAGCATTAGTAAGGAACACATCAATAACATGTATATCAAATATACCTTTGTTCACTTTGCCATCCTTCTTATCTGCCAAGTACTTGGGGCAGTTCCGCTTCCAGTGACCATTTCCTTTGCAGTAGAAGCACTCAGTTTCAGGCTTGGGTCCAGCTTTGGGCTTCTTCACGGGAGCGGCAACTTTCTTGCCAGTCTTCTTGAAGTTCCCTTTCTTTCCCTTGCCCTTTTTCTTAAAACTGGTGGTCTTGTTAACCATCAACACTTGATGCTTTTTCTTGATTTCTACCTCCACCGATTTCAGCATCGCGAAATGCTCGGGAATTGTTTTCATCATCCCTTGCATATTATAGTTCATCACGAAGCCTTTGTAGCTTGGTGGTAGTGATTGAAGAACTCTGTCAATAACACTCTCAACTGGAAGATCAATTCCCAGCTGAGTCAAGTGGTTGTGGTACCCAGACATTCTGAGTATGTGTTCACTGACAGAACTGTTCTCCTCCATCTTACAACTAAACAACTTGTTGGAGACTTCATATCTCTCAACCCGGGCATTAGGTTGAAATATCAACTTCAGCTCTTGGAACATCTCATATGCTCCGTGGCGTTCAAAACGCTTTTGAAGTCCCGGTTCTAATCCGTAAAGCATGGCACACTGAACTATTGAGTAGTCATCAGATCGAGCCTGCCAGGCGTTCATAATGTCTGCATCAGCTCCTACAGCATGTCTGTCACCTAGCGGTGCATCAAGGACATAATTCTTCTATGCAGCAATGAGGATAATCCTCAAGTTACGTACCCAGTCCGTGTAGTTGCTACCATCATCTTTCAACTTAGCTTTCTCTAGGAACGCATTAAAATTCAAGGGAACGGTAGCACGGGCCATTGACCTACAACATAGATTTGCAAAAACTATTAGGACTAAATTCATGATAAATTTTAGTTCAATTAATCAAATTACTAATGAACTCCCACTTAAATCAACATCCCTTAAGTTGTCTAAGTGATACATGATCCAAATCAACTAACCCATGTCCAATCATCACGTGAGATGGGGTAGTCTTCAATGGTGAACATCTCCAAGTTGATCATATCTACTATATGACTCATGTTCGACCTTTCGGTCTCCAGTGTTCCGAGACCATGTCTGTACATGCTAGGCTCGTCAAGTTTAACCCAAGCATTCTGCATGTGCAAAAACTGGCTTACACCCGTTGTATGTGAACATAGAATCTATCACACTCGATCATCACGAGGTGCTTCGAAATGACAAACTTTGGCAATGGTGCATACTCGTACTCGGGGAGAACACTTTTATCTTGAAATTAGGTGAAGGGATCATCTTATAATGCTACCGCCGTTCTAAGAAAAATAAGATGCATAAAGGATAAACATCACATGCAATCAAAATATGTGACATGATATGGCCATCATCATCTTGTGCTTTTGATCTCCATCTCCAAAGCAACGGCATGATCTCCATCATCACCGGCACGAAACCTTGATCTCCATCGTTGCGTCGGGGTCGTCTCGCCAACTATTGCTTCTACAACTATTGCTAATGTATAGCGATAAAGTAAAGCAATTACATGGCGCTAAGTGATTGACATGTAGGTCATACAATAATTAAAGACAACCCTAAGGCTCCTGCCGGTTGTCATACTCATCGACATGCAAGTCGTGAACTTATTACAAAACATGATCATCTCATACATCAACATATATCATATCACATCTTGACCATATCACATCACAACATGCCCTGCAAAAACAAGTTAGAGGTCCTCTACTTTGTTGTTGCAAGTTTTACGTGGCTGCTACGGGCAACTAGAAAGAACTGTTCTTACCTACGCAAAACCACAACGGTGATTATTAAGTTGCTATTTAACCTTCTGCAATGCCGCCAAATCAAAATAAGACATTGGTGGGAAGCAGTATGAACAAGTTGCAAGCTTATTGTGATGTTGTATTACCGAGAGGGCCCAGAGATACCTCTCCATCATACGGAGTGACAAATCCCAATCTCGATTCACGCCAACTCAACAGACACCTTCGGAGATACCTACAGAGCACCTTTATGATCACCCAGTTATGAAGTGACGTTTGATAGCACACAAGGTATTCCTCCGGTATCCGGGAGTTGCATGATGTCATGGTCGAAGGAATATGTATTTGATATTAAGAAAGCAGTAGCAATAAACTGAACGATCATATGCTAAGCTAACATATGGGTCTTGTCCATCACATCATCCTCCTAATGATGTGATCCCGTTATCAAATGACAACTCATGTCTATGGTCAGGAAACCTTAACCATCTTTTGATCAACGAGCTAGTCTAGTAGAGGCTTACTAGGGACTTAGTATTTGTTTATGTATTCACACATGTATTTTAAGTTCCCGATCAATACAATTATAGCATGAATAATAAACCTTTATCATGATTAAGGAAATATAATAATAACCACTTTATTATTGCCTCTAGGGCATATTTCCAACAGTGAAGAAGACCATTGCCAGACCATCTATGATGGTTGATGAAGAAGAAGGGGAGGAAGAGGAACTAGCTACACCTCCTGCCAAATCTCAGAAGCTCATGGCAGATGCCATGAAGTCAGCTGCTGCTCCCTCCAAGCCAAAACTAAAACCTAAAGCTGCTGCACCTAAGAGATCAACTAGGAACATCCCAGTTGCTGAGAAGAACAAGGCCCTAGTGCCAGAAGTTCAAGAGGATGATGAGCCACTAGTGCTCAGAAAGTTGAAGCCAAAGATTCCAGATCATGATGATGGACATCCAGTTGCTGAAAACATGAAGCTTAGAAAAGATAGTGGTCTGAGAGAATGGAGGAAAATGGATCCCTATTCTGTGAGGAGAAGAATAGCTTGTGATTATCGTTTCCATACCTGTGAACAACAAGATTTTTATGAGACAGTGCTACTTGATAAGAAGCCCATCATAAGCAACATGAAATGGGTGGACTGGAAGTACATAGATGCAATTGAAGACTACTTCTCCCATGTTCATGAGAGCTTCAAAATTTCTGGAGTTGATGCTTTTGTTGGACAAAAGCTCACAAAATGGAATGATGAGATGGTGATGCAATTCTACTCCACATCACATTTTTATCCGGATAGCAGAATTGTGTGGATGACTGAGGGTACTAGATACCAATCATCTATCCCTGAGTGGGCTGCTCTCATTAATGCCCCAGAGGAAAATGAAGATGATGTTGATGTTTATGGGAAGCTCAGGATGGACCACAACACTATGGCAAACATGTACAAGACCATTCCTGACAAGGATTTGGAAACTCATAAGCTTGGATCAATATATCATCTGCTAGCTGGTTTGGCACCACAAACTACATTTTGAGGCACACTCTGTTGCCCAAATCTGGAGTTGAGAGGATGATTCGTGGCCACTCCATCAATTTCCTACACTTGTTTGATACACCACCATAGAAATTCAAAGTCATGAGCCTGATAGTTGAGACAGTCAAGAGGACTGCTGCTGACCAGAAAAGGTCCTGTGGATATGCACCTCATATTCAGATGCTTATCAACTGCAAGGTTGGTACAGATACATATCTACTTGATCGAGAGCACCTTTCTCTTCAGCCAGAATTCAAGGACAATGAAGTAGTGATGGATGCTTCACACCCAACTTCAGTTAAGGCTCAAGAGAAGGCTGAGGCAACAACAACAACAACAACAAGGGCAACAAAGGAAGCTAGTGCACCAAATGCCCCAATAGCAAATCTCAAGTCCAAGCAAGACTAGATGACATATCTGCTGGAACCAATACTGAGGATTGGGCGAAGTCTGGCCAACTTATCCAAGAACCAAGAGAGCTTAGAGTGACTTGTGGAAGACAAGATATACAATCTTGATGTCAAGGTCACCGAGATGCAGTCTATTGTTGAGCAGCTTAGAGATATGCTGAGAGTGGAGATGACAGACAGACTACTGAGAGGTATCAGACTGTGCCAAGGGCACCCAGGTCATCAGCTGTGCCAGTTGCAGACACGAGGCCTACTCATTCTGCACCTGCCGCCACTGCTACAGTGCCACCTCTAGTATCGACACCACCAGCTCAGTAGACTTCAGCCGGGGCATTTGCAGAAGGAGTTCTCTCAACGCCATCTACGCACACTGGAGCAACAAGCCAGAAGTCCCCTTCAGGAGCTCCCGGAGATCGTGCCTAGAGTGCCTTATAGCACTATACTTTTAAAAGCTTTTTGGTAACTTGTTGCCAAAGGGGGAGAAAATGTATAGATCATAGGCTTCGAGAGAGCGAGAGTGTCTCGTTCTTTTGCTCATTGGTTTCTATTGCCCGTTGCTACTTTGTCCGTTTGATTGGTGCTACTTATTGTTTTATGCTTGTGAGATACTATGTTTGGTTGTGTGATTGATCATACTATGCTTAATGTGTGGTTTATGCTTATCTCTATGATTTCTTGTGTATGATCATTCGCTTGTGTATTTGGTGATGCGTGCATGATATTTCAGGCTTACCATTTTGTGCGCTCCACCAAGATGTATGTGACATGGAAGAGTGACCCATGATCCTAATCGATTGTGCATTTGCATTCAAACGCAAATTTTAAATAATGCACAAATTTAGGCGGAGCTCTTGCTTATCACATACTTCTCAAAGCGACGATGTATTTCATTCATTTTATCATTTGTCGAAGCTTTGATCTATATGTTGTCATCAATTACCAAAAAATGGGATTAAAAGTGCAACTAATCCCCGGGTGGTTTTGGTAATTCATAACAACATATAGCTGATAACCCACAAGTATAGGGGATCGCAACAGTTTTCGAGGGTAGAGTATTCAACCCAAATTTATAGATTCGACACAAAGGGAGCCAAAGAATATTTGTAAGTATTAGCAGCTGAGTTGTCAATTCAACCACACCTAGAGATTAAATATCTGCAGCAAAGTGATCAGTAGCACAGTAGTATGATAATTTTGATAGCAGTGGTAACAGTAGTTGTAACGGTAACAGTGATAGCAATGATTTTGTAGCAAGTGTAACAGTAGCAATGGCAGTAGTAACTTAGCAAGAGCAATATGTAGGAAATTCATAGGCATTGGATCGGTGAATTCGTTGGATGATATTCATCATATAACAGTCATAACCTAGGGCGATACAAAATTAGCTCCAGTTCATAAATATAATGTAGGCATGTATTCCGTAAATAGTCATACGTGCTTATAGAAAAGAACTTGCATGACATCTTTTGTCCTACCCTCTCGTGGCAGCGGGGTCAATAAGGAAACTAAGGGATATTAAGGCCTCCTTTTAATAGAGAACCGGAACAAAGCATTAACACATAGTGAATACATGAACTCCTCAAACTATGGTCATCACCGGAAAGTATCCCAATTACTGTCACATTGGGGTTTACGGATCATAACACGTAATAGGTGAATATGACTTGCAAGATCGGATCTAGAACATAGATATAATGGTGAAAACATAAACGGTTCAGATCTGAAATCATGGCACCGGGCCCTAAGTGACAAGCATTAAGCATGGCAAAGTCATAACAACATCAATCTCAAAACATAATGGATACTAGGGATCAAGCCCTAACAAAAACTAACTTGATTACATGATGAATCTCATCCAACTCCTCACCGACCAGTGAGCCTACGAAGGAATTACTCACTCCCGGTGGGGAGCATCATGGAATTGGTGATGAAGGAGGGTTGGTGATGGCGAAGACCCAAGATTCCCCTCTCCGGAGCCCCGAACGGGCTCCAGATCTGACCTCCCGATGAAGAACAGGAGGTGGCAGCGGCTCCGTATCGTGGAACGCGATGAAACTTCCACCCTATTATTTCTCCGAAAATAGGATTTTATAGCGTCGGAATTAGGGTCTGCGGGGCCACGAGGTGGGCACAGCCCACCAAGGCGCGCCAGAGGGGGGGGGGGGGGGGGCGCCCTGGTGTCTTGTGCCCAGCCAGGGGCCCCCCTCCAGTGGTTCTTGGCTCCAGTATTTTTCTTTTATTATAAAACTCAAGACTCTTCATTTCTATTTTAGTGATCCAAGATCATATTGAGTCCATAGGAAAGCCAATACTATTAAGAGGGGATGAGGTGTTGCTTAATGGCTTACTTGCTCAAGTGCTTAGTGATATTGCTCCAAAAACCCTCAGCCACTTTCTCCATCCAAATATATCAAAACCCTAAACTCCAACTCGGCCCCATCGATACTTCCTATCCGGAGCCACCGAGTTCATTTGACATAGCCACAGCCAGAAACCCTAATAGTTTGGTCTCACCGAGATGGCCTTGCCAACTCCCTGATATCAGTTGCAATTATTTCGGTCTCACCGAAATAGCAATCGGTCTCACCGAGATGGCTTGACCAACTCTCTGTTGCCTTATTGCCTCACTTCGGTCTCACCGAGTTGATGCAACCGGTGCCACCGAGACGAGGTTTGCCCTAAGCCCTAGCACATCGGTCCCACCGAGTTGTTCCAGTCGGCCCCACCGTGATTTCTAACGTTCACATTTTTGAACTAATCGGTGCCACCGAGTTTAACTATTCGGTCCCACCGAGATGAGTCAAATATGTGTAATGGTTGGATTTTGTGTGTAGGCTATATATACCCCTTCACCCCCTTCTCCATTTGTGAGAGAGCCATCAGAACATGCCTACACTTCCACCATTCATTTTCTGAGAGAGAACCACCTACTCATGTGTTGAGATCAAGAGGTTCCATTCCTACCATTTGAACCTTGATTTCTAGCCTTCCCCAAGTTGCTTTCCACTCAAATCTTTCTTCCACCATAGCCAAATCTGAGAGAGAGAGAGTTGAGTGTTGGGGGACTATCATTTGAAGCACAAGAGCAAGGAGTTCATCATCAACACATCGTCTATTACCTTTTGGAGAGTGGTGTCTCCTAGATTGGTTAGGTGTCGCTTGGGAGCCTCCGTCGTGATGTGAAGTTGAACCAAGAAGTTTGTAAGGGCAAGGAGATCGCCTACTTCGTGAAGATCTACCCGAGTGAGGCAAGTCCTTCATGGGCGATGGCCATGCATGGTGGGATAGACAAGGTTGCTTCTTCGTGGACCCTTCGTGGACTCGCGCAGCTGTTACCCTTCGTGGGTTGAAGTCTTCATCAACGTGGACGTACGATAGCACCACCTATCGGAACCACGCCAAAAATCTCCTGTCTCCATTGCGTTTGCCTTCTCCAAACCCTTCCATTTACCTTCATATGCAATGTTTTACTTTCCGCTGCTATACTCTTAGAATTGCATGTGTAGGTTGATTGCTTGACTTGTGCTAATTGCTAAAATCTGCCTACAACTAAAATTGAGAAAATGATAGATTTTTTATTTGGTCAAGTAGTCTAATCACCCCCCCCTAGACATACTTTCGATCCTACAATTGACTAACATTCTTATATACATGATAAAAAAATTCATCATTTTTTTAAATATGTTATCAACATTTTTGCTATACACATTTAACATTTTTAAAATTCTTGATGAACAATTTTCAAATACTTGTTGAAAAAATTAATGCTTGATTAAATTTTTTAAATACATGATCAAAGATTTTATACACATTATTTATTTATTTTTGTATATGTGATGAACATTTTCTCTATACAAATTTAACTTTTTTTCAAGTGCTTGGTCAACATTTTTGAAATGTTTTTTATAGAGTGTTTATATATATATATATATATATATATATCTTTCTCTCTCTCTCTATATATATATATATATATATATAGAGAGAGAGAGAGAGAGATAGAGAGAGAGAGAGAGAATTTTTAAATACTTGAAAAAAATAAAAAATAAAGCAAAAAAACAAAAATTGCAAATGTACAAAAAAAGGAGGCTGTGGCCTTCGCGCTCCTGGGCTGGCCCATCCAGGTCTTCCTTTCAGCGAGGGTTCCTACCCTCTCGCTGAAGGCGAGATATAGAGCGCCCTGATATAAGCACCGATCATGAGCTCTCCCAAATTAGGGTGCGTCTATATATCGCTTACAACAAGATAGAAAAAGTTAGCGTCGCCTCACGGGAATACCAAATGGGCCAGGCTAATCGCAGGAAGAACCACACGCCTCTAACAGGTTCTTTTTTGGGTCGTGCTACGCATTAGCAGGCGGATGTCTACGAGCCGTTCGATCTGACGCTATCTCTGGTTTAAGCGTCATTGTACTTTTGCAGCAGAAGTCATGTTACGAGAACCCTTTTGCAACACATGTCTTGTTGCAGAATATTTATAACAAAGGTTTGTTGCAAATGTTTTTGCAAGAAAGGTCTTGTTGCAGAAATTTTGGAATTTTTTTGATACAGATCTCTTGTTGCAATTTTTTCTTGCAACAGATGTCTTGTTGTAGAAAGCCACCGTGTTGCATTGCTTGTGGTCATGGCTTCGAGCAGAAGCTCGGTCTTGTTGGGGAAGGGAGGAGGAGTGTTGCGTATGCGATGATGGTGTGGTGGTGGAGGCGATGCAACATGGGGCCGGAGCGACACAGATCAGTAACGGCGCCCGGAGCAGAGCTCCGGCGTGCAACCTCGAGCGGCCATGGCCACTGGTCGCGAGCGGACACAGGGAGACGGGGAGAGGCGACCTCATCGGCGGCCTCGTTCGCGTGCTGCCGACGGCGAGCAGCGGTGGCGGTGGTCGAAGCAGCACATGGAGGCGCCAGCTTGACGGGGAGCTCGGGAGAGCAGATCCAGATCTCGCAACACATCACTTTGTTGTTGTGGGGGGATTGCAACAACGGCTCACTTGCGAAAACTAGTCTAGGTAATACGTTGCTCCCGAACCATCTGATTAAAATTGATTCGACGGCCACGGAGCCGGTGGACGCATGCGTTGTTATCGGTCAGGTGATTTGAATCATTTCCCTTCTTTTTTCAAGCATGAACTACATGTTACATCCTATCCTGCAAGTTTTTAATATTCTTTGATTATATTTACACCTCTGAAATGTTTTAATATATATACGATCATGTGTTTTAGTTTTCGTCCTATTCTATTTACATCAATGAAAAAGCATTTTAATTAGGTCTGCAAATGTTCATTGTGTGTTACAAATGTTCATGAAATGTAAAAATATCATTCACTAAATTTAGGAAAATGTGCGTACAATTCATAAAAGTTAGATATTTAGAAAAAGTTCACAGTATGAAAATTTGGTCATTACATTTTTTTTGTATTTCTCATGAAATGTAATAATTTCTTCACGTATTTAAAAAAAATCATACCATTAAAAAATATCATGATATTTTCAAAATGTTTTTAAAAACATGCCCTATAAAAATTGTACCATTTAAACATTTGTTCGGAATACTTAAATAAACGTTCACATGTTTTAAAAAATAATCACGCAAAAATTAAACATATTAATCATGTATTTAAAAAAAGTGGTCAATGTGTATTTGAAAAAATGTTGTCATGTATTTAAAAATGTTCATAAGTTTAAAAAAAAATCATACGCTAAACCATTTAGATTAATATATTTCAACAACTCTGAGAAAAAGGAAAGATAAAATGAAAACAAAACAAAAGATAAAAGAAAAAAAACAATAAGGAAAAATAGAAGATCTGCAAAAAAGCGCAAAGAAAGAAAAAAACAAGGAAAAAACCGACGTGGGACCTTCCCGAAACTGCCAAAAACCGGAGTAGAAGGTTTCCAAAGTCACGCTATGTATGTGTCTGGTAGGCTGCATTAGGCCCAACCAGGGCCGCACGGGGCAAAAATTCTTCATCCGGTTCGCCAATGTGCATCCAGTCGTTGGCCCACATGATGTTTAAAGCATCGCTCGGTTAGGCCCAATGGGAATGCTCGAATCAGCCGTTTCCAGCGATCCGGGCTCTAGCAGGCGCAAAATTGAGGTAGCCAGCGCTTGTGATGGGCCCTAATGTAAGAGATGATGCAAGACGATATACAAGTTGCACATGTTGAGTTATATTATCTCCCTTAATCTCCTTCACTTGGCCCCCTTTAATCTATACAAATGTGCTTCGATTCAAGATAAGCTCTACATGAAAAAGATGCACATCGACGTTGTGGTTTCACTCACGTGATCGTTTCGTAGTTTCCTTGATTGTGAACGTACAATTTTGTTTTTCACTTTCGAAGCTATTTCTGATGAATTTTGTCAATTTCATTGAACACGCTCAACCGTTTGAAATTTTCTTCGAGGACTAGCTTCATCTTGATGTTCTGCAAAATTTTCATGTTGTACATGAAATAGATTCATAACGACATTGTGGTTTCATTTAGGTGACCTGTTCGTAGTTCTGTTGAATACTAAATATTCGATTTAGTGTTCATGTTTAGAGCTATTTGGGACGAATTTTTTCAACTTCATCTCACACGGTCGACCGTTTGAATTTTCTTTGACCAATGGCTTCATCTTGATGTTTCACATGACTTTCGTGCTGTGCATTTTCTATTGCGACAATCATACATGAGTATATGTGAATCCAAAAATGTTCTTGAATTTTAAAAAAATCACAGATTTTTAAAAACTCTCATAAATTTTAAAATTGCCACAATTTTAAAAAACGTTCATGAATCTAAAAAAATCATGAGTTTGAAAAATATTCATGAACTGAAAAAGTCTAAACATTTCAAAAAATATTCAGGATTTTTAAAGGATCTTCATGAATTTTTAAAATGTTCACAAATTTGAAAAATATTTGCGGATTTTAAAATTTCTTAAATTTTCAAAATGTTCACAAAAAATTATTTTTGAAAATGTAAATAATGAACAAAAAAGAAAAGGAAAAGAAAAAACCAAGTAAAAAACCGCAAATAAAAGAAAGAACCGCGCCAAAAACTTCCCAAAACCACCTGGAAGCTTATGCTTAGAATACCGCCTAGATGGGCCAGACCATTGTGAAAGAACCTGGGAGGGGCATGTGCGCCTTCTACTAGTAAAGCACTATTCGGCTCCTTAAGCGCCAAATAGGATTTCTGGCCTACGAGCGGCATAAGACCTGCAGGGTCTATTCCTCTGTCACTAATGCCATGTCACATGAATAATGATAGTTGCCTAAAAAACATGAATGATGTTCCTAAAAAAAGATATTTTTAGTGTGGTAATATTGGAAAGGGATAAAGTCGACAATTCACGTTTGAGACCAGGCTCATTTGCGCTTGATGAACAGTAAATTGAAAGATGCTCTAGTGCGCTAGGAGCGTGCAAATTGTCAGCGAAAATGACATTCGAGGAGCTCTCGACAAAAAAAAGAAATCAACTCCGAACATCATTCCTTTTCAAAGTTTCTCCGAGACCTAAATTTGTTTATTTTCCAAGAGGTCCTAAAATATGATTTTGATTTCATCACAAATTTTTGCACGCACGAAGCTCATTCGAGCATCGTTGATGGCAAAAAATCAGTTTTTTTTTACTATTTAATTTGAATTTATTGTTCATGTTGAGGTGTTGATGCACTTGGGCACCGAATCGTCGCACTCGGGATAAAGTGGACTTCTTAAGAGTTGATATTTACTTTGGTTTTAGAATGAAACCAAACATGGAATGGGGTGAGGTCTATAGTTTCTCTTTTGGAAAGGTCAGGTGTCGTATATTAAAGTCGACAAATCTGTATAAGGCCTTCCCTATAGAGAAAAATACAACAATCCTCGAGAAAATCATCATCGTCTTCCTCCTGCACCTGTGAGCGAATCTTAATGCCGCATCTAGACCTCCAAAACATCGATCCATGAAAACATTGTTGACGCAGACCGGAAAGTTGCCTGTCGGAGCTAGAAGGTGCCGATAGCAACAATCTAGGAAACAAATCATTGTCCCAGAGAAGAAGGCAGTGAAGAGGGTCGGACAACCCCCTGGATTTGGGAAGACATAACCTCACAAAACTCCTCGACGATGCCACAGCTGGTTGAATGTCACTGATCAGAGAAGGAGCTAGTGGACAAAGACACGAAGTGCCGCCATCCATTTCATCGGAAGACACCTTCGAAGACAATCTGCATAACACAAAGATACAATCAGATCCAACACTGTAGACAAGCAACAACCAGACGGACCCCTGCCCTCCTCTATACCGCCAACGAGACCCCCGCCGATAAGGTGGATTAGGAGTTGAGAAGCCTTATCCTTGATCCACACAACTCCATCATCACTACCATACCGCCATCTTTTGGGAACACAACTCTAATTCCATGAGACCTAAGTACTTCACTGCAAATGCAGATTTAGTGTCACCGCCCCCTCCCGCCGATGGAGCGGCAGGTGGAGGGGGCGGGGAGTGGCGGCGGCTAGGTTTCCAGAGAGGAGGCGGCTTGAAAAATGACCCCCCTCCCCCTATGCAATGCTTACCATGCCCAAGGTGAATTCCATAGTTGAAAATTTATCTTTATTTTTTCTCACCTAAAGTAGTTTTTATCTCATTTTGAGTTCAGGACTACTTGTTTTCTATAAGGGGGCTAACACTCACCATGTTCATATAAGTACAAACTTGCAAGTTAATACACGAAAGCACATTATAAATAAGAAATATGACATTTTAATCCATTGCAAAGGGACATATAGGAAACTCTAGAATTTTTTTATATGTGCAGATGTGTGGGGGATAAAGGACATGAAGAGGGACGTTGTATTATACATTCGAATGCAAAAACTATCACACACATATGATGGTAATTTTCCCATTAAAACATAGAAATAACGAAAAACGTTCAAGGGATGAATGAATCAACCTTCCGTCCAAAAATACACATAAAGGATCACACATTACACTTTTGATCCATAGTTCCATACAAGGTCTAGTGTCACGATGCAACTCGGGAGATAATTCTCCATGTCTCTTGTCATATTGCAATTGAAGGAAAAAGTAGACCAACCATCGGCTGATAATTTGATTTAGACAATGAACGGTTTCAAAACTTATGGAAGGGGAAAATATATTGAGCATACGTGTGCACCTATGTCTTCCGGTGCTGCTACTTCCCAATGCGATTTTCCTTCGGGAGCCCATGGATGCATGCAGTAATCTCTCATCTCATGCTGACATCATCGCTAATTACTTCTTTTGAAATTGTAAAATAATTGAACTCACAAACCATTAATCCGATTAGCGACCCGTCTTCGCCAGTGGTTCATCTTGACTAGGACTTCGAAACAAGATCTTATGTTCACATGTTTCAACGTTTTTTTTAACAACACCACATTTTGCCAAATTATGTTACAATAGCTGCCATCTTACCCGTTTACGATTGGCACAATGATTTTATGTAGTTAACAGACAACAGTACCATACTTTTAGACATTGCAATGTTATATATAACTACATAATGAATATTCAAGTGTTAACAATAATTAAGAAGATACATCAACCACACACAAGTACCATAAAAGCAAGTCTTCTAGTTCAGCAACCTAACAACCAAGCTAATTTAATCTGGCAACTAATAAGGTGCTAACCACGTTGCAAGTGAGTGTGTAGTCTGGCAACTAAGTTGCTAACCACATTGCAAGTGAGTGAGAGTAATCTGGCAAAGTGCCGACAGCAAAAAAATATGCCAAAACATGACGACATGGGATCTAATTGCGAAGAACTCAACACTAGTAGCCAACGATGAAAGTGGAATGAACGAAATAACCGTTTGAGAGATAAAGCTGCTTCTTAAAAATTCGCAATCAAAGTAATCTTTGCTGATGTCATGCTCATGTGTTTTTTTGCGGGAAATGCTCATGTGTTGTTAATGAATGCAAGAGAGATGGGAGGGTGCCGTCACACTGAGGGCAAAAACGCAGCACCGCTCCCTAGTGCAATCCAACATAGAGTACATTTGAAACTTTGAAAAAAAATTAAAATTCATATTGTCAGAATGATGGTTAAAATATATTAGAAGTTCCGGCAAAAAATGTTCCAAAAAGAAAACTGGCCCAATTTTCTCACAGAAAATAGAATATACTAGAGAAATGTGTGATACATTAATAAGGAGTAACAATGTAATTTCCTCAACGAGCAGTTGACCAGATAAAAACACCACAGGACAGTGTAGGAGAAAAACAATGGCAAAAACAAACTCTTCAATGCACAAATCCTCCACGCTAAACGCCATGAAAACCTCCTACTTTGGAAGATCATACTCCCTATCCCATAGCACATTTCCTGTGCGAGCATTTTATACTCCTAATCGACCGTCTTCTCTCATACCTGCAGATCATACATACACGTAATATAATGGCGTAAAGTTGTTGCAAACCCAACGAACTCCCCTGGAATGTCAGTAGTGTGTTTGCATGTACCCGGTGCTCACGAACAAACGGCAATGACATCTGGCCCCGGCTTGGCAACGGAGAAGGACGCGTCCAGCCACCCCCCCTTCTTGGCGCGCTCGACGTAGCAGCCGAGCTGCTTCCCGGCGTCCAGCACGTCGAGCGCGAGGTCGTCGACGCAGTCGGCGACCCTCTGGAAGCCCTTGGTCATCTGGTTCGGCGTGATCAGGCCGCGGCCGTAGCACTCGCTGAGCAGCCCCCAGAGGCGCTCGTCCTTGCCCCGCTTCTCGATGATCGCCACCAGCGCCTTCTTCACCACCTCGTGGTGGAAGAATGGCATCCCGAGCTCCTTGATGCACCGGCACGCCTCCCGGACTCCGCCTCCGCTGTCGTACTCCTGCAGCAGCTTGCCGATCTTGTCCTTCACCTCGTTCAGCTCCCAGCCGGCCTTGCCGGTGCCGCCGCCGCCCCAGCACCTCAGGATCCGCTCCGCGGAGAGCTTTGCTCCGAGCATGGCGTGGGCGTTGCGCAGAGCCAACATCCCGGGGGAGCCCGCGGCCTTGCGGCGGCCGGCCTCCTCCTCCATCGCCTCCAAGTCCGACGGCGCTATAACCTCGTCGACCACTGACCTGGCAAAGAACATGGTCAGGTCCTCGACGATGGCGGGGTTGTCCAGCGCGGCGTCCTCGGCGCAGTCGATCAGGAGGTGGAACCCTGCGACGACGTGCTCGGGCGGCATGCAGATCGAGGACAGCAGCACGGAGGCCATCTCTTTCTCGCGGTTCTTCCGGTCCATGGCGAAGCTGATGAGCTTCTTGACGAAGATGGCGTTGAAAAAGCAGGAGCACGAGCTGTTCTCAGCCTCCAGCCGGCTCACCGACTCGATGATGTCCCCTGTCAAGAAGTACTCATGTATGCTCGCCACGGCCTTCGCCTTGAACCTCTTGACAGCGGGGTCGTCCTCGACGACCTTCTTCGGCTCCGACCCCAACGGTTTCAGGGACGACGCACACAGCCAGCCCTCCGACGAAGCTTTCAGGATTATGGATTTCAGGAGACACCTCGCGTTTGGCACGTCGAGCGTCAAGTCGTCAACGGAGTCGATCATACGGTTGAAGCCTTTGATAATCTGGCTCTCGTTGATGACACCTTGGTCCGACGCCGACTTGAGGAGATCCAGGATGTGGCCCTCGGCCGCGCCGCCGCGCTCGATGGCGAGAACGAGCGCCCGCTTGACGACGTCGTGGTGGAAGAAGGGGATCTGGAGGTCCCTGATGCACCGGAAGGCTTCGGCCGTGTCGCCGGCGGCGAGGTACTCCTCCAGGATGTCGGCGATCCTGGCCTTGGCCTCATCCACGGTGATGTTCTTGATGCCGCCCCATCTCTGCAGGATGATCTCCCCGTGGTGCGGCACGGACAGGTAGCTCTTCTCCGCCCTGCGGATGACCTCGGCGCCCTTGCAGCCGTCGGGCAGGCACGGCAGCTGCTTCGCCAGGAACGCCGGGGGCAGTATGTCGTCGACGATGGCGCGGGCGACAAAGACGGCGAGGATGTCGACGGCGTCGGGCGTGTCGACGGAGAGGTCGTCGCAGGACTCGGCGAGCTTGCAGAAGCCCTTGTACACCTGCGGGCGGTCGATGACGTCGCCGTAGAGCGAGGAGAGGAGCACGGCCGCCATCTCCTTCTCCCTGTCGTGGCGGTCCATGGCCACCGAGACGAGCTTCTTGACGAAGTAGTAGTGGTAGCAGGGGACGCGCAGCTCCCTCAGCTCGCTCGCCGTCGCGGCCACGTCGTCCGTGGAGAAGTACTCCTCCACGATCGTGGTGGCCTTCCTCTTGAACTGGAGGAACTCCTCGGAGGTCACCGTCGGGGTGGGCAGCTGGTCCACGTCCTGAACCATTCCCCGCCGTTCCGTGAAAAACGCCGAACCGCAACACGAAAATGCATGCGCCGATCAAGAGAACTCTGGTTCATTACCTCGGCGGCGGCGGGGCATTTGATCGGCGACCGCCGCGCGGGCGGAACGAGGCCGTCCTCCATCGATCGGGGACCAACTCTCTGCAAGTCCGTTATTATACGGTCCAATTAGGCGCCGTGAGGTTGCAGATGGCCTCACCAGATGCAGGCGCCTTGGACACAGAACTCCGGCCGGTTACATGTACAGGTACGATCGGTTAGAATGAAGGAATCAACATGGAACGAAAATGTTGAGAAGCTCCCGTATTATTCTGGCTGTCTTCCGTAGGGACAGCTCTGCCTCAGGGAGCGATTGAGAGAGAGCTGTGAAGAGCAAGCGCGAAGGATGGGGTGGTTTTTATCTCTTGATGCATGCCTCCTCCCCGGGAAACAGGAGGGAGGAGCGGGAGGGGTGGCATGGCCGCATCACTGGAAGACGGTCCAGGGTGCATGCGTACGCTGAGATGAACTAGTGGACACGCGCTGAGATGGGCATTAGGCAGTTGGGTCGGAGGTGAACTGGTGGACATGCGTTGAGATAGCACAGAACCGAGCAGAGGGAGCACAAGGGGTCACCACCAAATCTGCAAAGGAAAACGTTTGGGTACGACACACAGGGCGAAGCTTGGGCCGGTCTCGCCAGATCCCAATCGATCTGGCGGTCCTGTTTTCTTCTCTCTCCCTATCAAAGCTAGGACTGACTGTTGCTGAAATCGTTCACCGGTGAAGCTGCGACCCACGGCAGCGCATGCTGGAACCAGACCACCGGCGAACCAAGTGCTACTTTTGTGCTAAAGGTGTGGTCCTGTCGAGCGGCGACGTGCTGCAACCGGTGCCCATGATGCTACCATCAGCATGGCGAGGTGCTACAACGACGAGGCGAGGTGCTGGTCACCGAGCGACCGGCGATGCTACAACCGGCGCCCAAATATGCTACGATCGGTGATCCAAAGGGCTATAACCGGCATAATTTTTTGCTACTATGGACGCTGACCGCGGTGACCACACTCGCCAGATGCTGCAACCGCTCTTGCTAGATGTTGGAACCGACATAATTTTTTGCTACTACTGGCGGTAACCGCGGTGACCACACGCCCATAGATGCTGCAACCGCTCTCGCTAGATGCTGGAACCGGCATAATTTTTTGCTATTATGGGCGGTGACCGCGGTGACCATGCCACATAGATGCTGGAACCGCTCTCGCTAGATGTTGGAACCGTGTCGGGCTTGCTGCAACAACGGTGCCCACGACCTGCCAGATGCTAGACCATGGACAATGGTGACGACTGTGAGCCTCAACGGCGAGGCGAGCCAGGCAGAGGGATGCATGCGTGGGAGTGGGGATGGCGAGCTGCTAAGCTGGAACGGGGCGAGCGCATATGCTGCAACCGCACGACCCGTGCTGGAAGATGGCGACGCGCGGCACTGCGAGCCAGGAGGGTCTCGCCGGGAGACGCGCGGCGCTGTGAACCACGAGGGTCACACTGGAGACACATGGTGTTGCGAGCCATGAGGGGCCTCGTTGGAGAAGCGCGACGCTGCTCTGCGTGCGGCTGGAGGAAGGGGGAGGTGATCTTCGGAGGCGAAGAAGACACACGCCAGTCCTAGCTGGCGAATCGAGTGGTCAAGGATGCATAGATCAGGCGGCTGCGTGGCGGCCGGCCGAAATTTGGGCCGGCATGCCGACGCCTAGCAGTGCCCATATGCAAAACCAAGGCACAACGTTTTAATCAATAATCCTACACCTTTGTAAGGCCTACTAAATTTTACTAAGCCTTCCAAACTAATTCTTTCTCTCCTGAATTACACTGAGGTGGGCCCCTTCCCTCCCTATTTTCCAATCCAACACCTCCACATCAACTTTTACGTAAAAACTTTCCCAAATGATAAGTGCCACATGTGTGGCACGAAGCGCTCTGGCCCTCATGTTTATTACAATTAAAATCCCATTTTTTTTAAACCTGCCATCTGAAAAGAAGTTGTCATGCTTGACAACTAAAGTTGTCATCCTCGCGTCACTAAACTTGCCATAAAAAACGTTCGAAATTGCCATGTGTTCATGCCACACGTGTGGCACTTATTAGGGTCCAAAACTTTACGTACCATTGCCCGCGTTTTAATTCCTCTATCCTCCCCTCATTAACTACAGGAGAGTGTTAAAACATGTTACAATACAGACACATACACTCATAATACGTACGCTCATTCCTATAAATATACACAATCATTTACAACTTTTTTGTCCAACGAAACCTAACCCTGGTGGTGGCTTAGGCGATTAGGGTTCGTGTGGAGATGAGAGCGCTCGTTGATCTCGATCGGCGGGGCACGTGGGACTCCAATGGAGATGTCTTCATCGGATCGTGGGAAAGAGGCGCAAGCGACGCCTGGTTTGCCTGGCATAGCTAAGGCTTGGCATGAGGAAGCCCTAGGGAAACTAGCCATGCCCGACGAGGAGGCTACTCCTCTCATCATCACAAGTGGCTACTGGCAAGCAAAGTTCTCTATCAAAATCTGTTTCACATCGAGACTATATCCACTGCCCTTCGTCCAGCTTGGGGAAATCCCCGTGCTCAGTTTCGTTCAATGGGTGAAAATATGTTTGTGGCTGAATTTGATCAAAGAGAGACCGACATCGCATCTAGGAAGGCTCACCATGGCATGTTAAGGCATCTTTAGCGCGGACCCTCAAACCACCCCATCCGCCGGGACCGCACGGTCCGTATGTGTTTTGCCATCCAAAGCGAGCCTTTATTCCTCTGCCAGCCGGTCCGGACGTCTGAAATCTAGCAAACCGGAACCAAATGCGGGGGGCTTTGGGGGACTCTGGACATCCACATAATGAACCAAAAGCCGCCATGTACCCTCTCCTCTCCTTCCGGATGGCGAGAGGCCGTTGGCTATTGTGTTTAGCAGAAGATTAGTTTAGCGTTTGGGGGAAGGCTTTGAAACCTTTTGGCAGAAGCCACTGATGTCTACTACACAACTTTATTCTTGTAGACTTGGTTGGGCCTTCAAGCTTAGAGTTTTATAGGACAGCAGCAAATTTCCCTCAAGTGGATGACCTAAAGTTTATCAATTTGTGGGAGGTGTAGGATGAAGATGGTCTCTCTCAAACACTCCTGCAATCAAATATACAGAGTCTCTTATGTGCCCAACACACCCAATACAATTGTCAGTTGTATAGGTGCACTAGTTCGGCGAAGAGATGATGATAGATGTGTAATATGGATGATAGAAATAACTTCTTATAATCTAAATAAATAAAAACAGCAAGGTAGCAAATAGCAAACAACGAGCAAAACGGTATATCAATGCTTAGAAACAAGGCCTAGGGGTCATTCTTTCACTAGTGCAAACTCTCAACATTAGTAACATAATTGAATCATATAATAGTCCTCAAAGTGTGGCAAAGAATCACTCCAAAGTCTCGAGTCTTTATCGGAGAATGTAGGATGAAAACGTGTATCAGCCTTTATGCCTAGATTACCCCAATGTCACCATGACAATCTGCAAGTTGATTACCAAGACATACATCAAGTGATCTCAAAAGATTAACCCATTGTCACCACGAGCATCCACAAGCAAGACATACATCAAGTGATCTCAAATCCAAAGAATTCAACCCGATAACAAAAAGACCACAAAGAGTAATACTCAATTCCCCAAAAAAAGATAGAGGGGAAGAACTTCATATGATCCAACTATATTAATAAAGCTCATGATACATCAAGACCGTGCCAAATCAAGAACACAAGAGAGAGAGAGAGAGAGAGAGAGAGAGATCAAACACATAGCTACTGGTACATACCCTCAGCCCCTAGGGTGAAATACTTCCTCCTCGACATGGAGGCAGCGGGGATGATGAAGATGGCCTCCGTGATGGATTCCCCCTCCGGCAGGGTGCTGAAAAAGGCGTCCAGATGAGATCGCTTCGAAACAGAGGCTTGCGGCAGCGAAAAAAATCATCTAGGTTAACTTTCGAGGGTTTTTGGATTTATATGATTTTTCAGCGTTGGAATGTGATACGTCTCAAAGGTATCTACTTTTCCAAACACTTTTGCCCTTGTTTTGGACTCTAATTTGCAAGATTTGAATGAAACTAACCTGGACTGATGTTGTTTTTAGTAGAATTACCATGGTGTTATTTTTGTGTAGAAATAAAATTTCTCGGATTGGGCTAAAAATTTACGGATTTTTTTTCTAGAATATATAAAACTATTGGCGAAAAGATCTACCGGAGGGGGCCACCGCAGAGCCACAAGCTCAGGTGGCGCCCCCCCTAGGGCCCTTCGAGCCTCTGTTTGCCCTACCTCCAAGTCCATAAGTACCGTCTCGCGGGAAAAAAATCTGGGAGAAAGTTTCATCACATTTTACGATACAGAGCTGCCGCCACCTCTTGTTCTTCATCGGGAGGGCTGATTTGGAGTCCGTTCGAGGCTCCGGAGAGGGGGATTCATTGTTGTCATCATCATCAAGCCTCCTTCATCAACAATTCCATGATGCTCACCACCGGGAGCGAGTAATTCCTTCGTAGGCTTGCTGGACAATGATGGAGTTGGATGATATTTGTCATGTTATCGAGTCAATTTGTTAGGGCTTGATCCCTAGTATCCACTATGTTCTGAGATTGATGTTGCTATGACTTTGCTATGCTTAATGCTAGTCACCAGGGCCTGAGTGCCATGATTTTAGATCCAAACCCGTTATGTTTCCTTGAATATATTGGAGTTCTTGATCCTATCTGCTACTTATATGCCCTTGTTTTGTTCTGAACCGTAGACCCCAAGGTGACAATAATTGGGATACTCTCCGAGGATGACTGTAATTCGAGGAGTTCATGTATTCACTATGTGTTAATGCTTTGTTCCGGTTCTCTATTAAAAGGAGGCCTTAATATACCTTAGATTTCCTTATGGACCCCGCTGCCATAGGAGGGTAGGACAAAAGATGTCATGCATGTTCTTATTATAAGCACGTATGACTATATATGGAATACATGCCTACATTGAATTGATGAACTGGAGCTATTGTATATCGCTCTAGGTTGTGACTGTTACATGATGAATGTCATCCACACAAATATCCATCGCTGATCCAATGCCTACGCTTTGCTCATATTGTCTTTGCTAAGTTACTAATGTTGTTGTTGCTGCTGCTGTTACAATCACTACAAAACTGCTACTGTTACTGTTACTGCTACAGTTGCCACTGTTAGCGTTACTATCAAAACTATCAAATACTATGCTATTAAACACTTTGCTGCAGAGAAATAACTTTCAGGTGTGGTTTAATTGAAAACTCAACTGCTAAGGCTTATAAATATTTTTTGGCTCCCCTTGTGTCGAATCAATAAATTGGGTGAAATACTTCCCTCGAAGACTGTCGCGATCCCCTATACTTGTGGGTTATCAAGAACTTTTTTTGGGGCCCTTGCCAGGGAGCATGGCTCTATTTATTAAGTTCACTTGGGAGTTGAATATCTGTTTATCACTATGAAGAATCTGAAGGACTCTTAAGACTAAGATCGTACCCTCTAATATGAGGGAAGGTAAGGAACTTCCATCTAGCTCCGCACTTGATTCACCGTCTATTTTAAGTAGTCGACTTGCGACACCACCACCCGCTATTTAATTTCATATGTCAAAAGTAATTGATGATACTATTTCTGTTATAAATGAAAGTTGTGATGATGCTAGTACTTTGCTTGATGAAACTTTGCCACTAGTTCTTGATGAACAAATTGCTAAAGCTAAAGGACTTGAGAATGCTGAAACTATTGAAAATGACGATTTAGCTGTTATGCCTAGCTCTCCTACTAGATTTGAAATTCCTAATGTACCTGATGGTTCTGTTATGGATGGAGAGATTGCTAGAGAATTTCTTGCTTGTAATGATAGATAAGATCTTAAGAAATTACTGAGTAAGATGAAAGAAAAAGCTAGGATAGAGAGAATGAAATATGGTCCTAAGTTTGCTACTTCTCCTATTTTTGTTATTGATAAGGATTATGAATTCTCTGTTGATCTTGAACTTATTACTTTGGTAGAATTCGATCCTTTTCATGGTTATGAATCTGAAACTGTTGTGGCACAACTTACTAAATTGAATGACATTGCCACCCTATTTGCTCAAGAGGAAAAGATTCGCTATTATTATATTCTTAAGTTGTTTCCTTTCTCATTAAAGGATGATGCTAAAGAATGGTTCAATACTCTTGCTCCTGGTTGTGTGCGCAGTCCCTAGGATATGATATATGATATATTACTTTACTAAAAATATTTTCCCGCTCATAAGAGACAAGCTGCCTTACAAGAAATATACAACTTTGTGCAATCTGAGGAAGAGCATCTCCCTAAAGCTTGGGGGAGGGGGCTTCTCTAATTACTTAATGCTTTGCCTGATCATCCTCTTAAGAAAAATGAAATACTATATATCTTCTATAATGGACTAACCGATGGTTCTAGGGACTACCTAGATAGTTGTGTTGCCTGTGTTTTCAAGGAACAAACTGTTGAACAGTCTCACGAACTGCTGGATAATATATTGAGAAATACCGATGATTGAAAACTTCTTGAATCACCACCTAAGACAATTCCAAAGAAGAGGGGTATTCTATTCCTTAGTCCTGAAGATATGCAAGGAGCAAAGAAATCTATGAAGGAGAAAGGTATTAAATCTGAAGATGTTAAGAACCTACCACCTATTGAAGAAACACATGGACTTGATACCCCGACATAGGTAGTAGAGGTAAATTCTCTTTATAGATTTGATGAAGGTGATATTCCTTATAATAAATCTCCTAGCCAGTGCTTGGATGAATTTGATAACTTCATTATAAAGCAAGAAAACTTTAATAAATATGTAAGTGATCAACTAAAACGTAATGCTATCATGATTGAACGTCTAAGTGATTTGATGTTTAGAATTGCTAATGATGTTAAAGGATTATCTAAACATTCATCTATGGTTCATACTCAACTAGAACAAGTCTCTAAGTCACAAAATGATTTTCTTAATGAGATGAGCAATAAAATGAATGATCGTGCTGTTAGAGTAGTGCCTAGAGGTGGTAAATGACTTGTGATCCTCCATATCCTGAAGGTCATCCTAAGAGAATTGAGCAAGATTATCAGTGAATTAGTAATGATGCACATAGGAAGAAGAAGAAGAAAAAGAATAAAACTTTGCATGCTCCTAGTGAACCTGTTGTAGACAAACCTCCTAAGACTCCTGATGATGTTTCTATTTCTGATGCTGAGACACAATCTGGTAATGAACATTTGCCTAGTGATAATGATAATGATGATGCTAATGATGATCATATTCATACTCAACCAGACAATAGTAAAGAATCTGACAATGATGTAGAAATAGAGCTTGTAGTTGAGCTTGATAACCCACCTCCTAAAAATAAAAGATATGATGAAAGGGACTTCGTTGCTAGGAAACATTGTAAAGAAAAAGAACCATGGGTACAAAAACTTATGCCATTCCCTAGTAAGGCTGTGAAATATAGAGATGAAGAGGCTTTTAATCGCTTTGTTGAAATGCTTAGACCTTTGTACTTGCGCACACCCTTGACTGAAATTATGAAAATGCCTCCATATGCCAAATACATGAAAGAGATAGTCACCAATAAAAGAAAAATACCAGAGGCTGAGATCTCCACCATGCTTGCAAATTATTCTTTTAAAGGAAAAGTAACTCAGAAACTAGGTGATTTCGGGATACCTACTATACCTTGCTCCATTAAAAATAATTATATCAAAACTGCTTTGTGTATAATACTATAATATGTCCGAGGACGACAATATGTCAAAATCTTAAGCCTATCTTAATGGCTATAAAGAAAGAGCTTGTTGGGAAACAACCCAGTAATTATCTTTTCTGTTTTCTTGTGTTCAAACAGTTATGCTACTGTTATGATTGTGTTTTTATGTTTTAATTAGTGTTTGTGCCAAGTAAAGCCTTCAAGATTATGTTGGATGATAGTTGACTTGATTCTGTGAAAAAACAGAAGGTTTTGCTTCCAGTAGCAGAATTATCAAAATTTGCTGGAACGTGGAAAACTTCTGAATATTTACACATGATTGATATACAAATTTCCCACGTCATCCTAATTTTTCAGAATTTTTGGAGTTACAGAAGTATGAGATTAATTCAGGTTTCTATAGACTGTTCTGTTTTTGACAAGTTCTATTTTCATTGCATTGTGTGCTTATTTTGATGAATCTATGGATTGTATCGGGGGTATAAGCCATGCTAAAGTTAGAATACAGTAGGTATAATGCAATAACAAAATATGAATGGGTTTTTAACAGTACTTAAGTAGTGATTTGTTTTCTTATACTAACGGATCTCATGAAGGTTTTTGTTAAGTTTTGTGTGATTGAAGTTTTCAAGTTTTGGGTGAGATCACGATGGATGAAGGAATTAGGAGTGAAAAGAGCCTAAGCTTGGGGATGCCCATGGCACCCCAAGGTAATATTCAAGGAGAACCAAGCAACTAAGCTTGGGGATGCCCCGGAAGGCATCCCCTCTTTCTTCTAACGACCATCGGTAATTTTACTTGGAGGTATATTTTTATTCGTCACATATGATGAGTTTAGCTTGGAGCGTCATGTATGATATGTGTCTTTGCTTTGTTTGCTATTTAGTTTGTCACAATCATCCTTGCTGGACACACTTATTTGAGAGATCCATATGTTATTATGATTTGTTAGAATTGCTCTACATGCTTCACTTAAATTTTTTGAGCTAGGCAATTGCTCTATGTGCTTCACTTAAATCTTTTAGAGCACGGTGGTGATTAAATTTTGAAGAAATACTTGAACTCTCATGCTTCACTTATATTATTTTGAGAGTTGATATGATTATGTTTTAAAAGGAATGCACTCTCATGCTTCACTTATATTATTTTGAGAGTTGATATATGAATTTTTTTAAGAAATATTTGTACTCTTGTGCTTCACTTAAATCTTTTTGAGAGTTGATAATAGCAATGGTAATTTGCACGAGATATGAATTTGGTCCCAAAGTGATGAATATTCAAGAGGGATATAATAAAAAAATTCATGAAGATCATTGGATATTATAAACTTGATTCCTTGCAATAGTTTTGCGATATGGAGATAGTGATATGTGATTCAGGTTGGTTAGTAATTATGCTTTAGTAAGAATAATGGTGTTAAGGTTTGCGATTCCCTATGCAAGCACGAAAGTCAATAGTTATGCAACGAACTTATATCGTACTTGTGGTGCAGTATTCAGTGTTAGTTATGTTTAATGCGTGTTTATGACCATTTTTGTTTTTTTGTTGGCCGCTTCTCAATCTATTTGCTAGCCTTCATTTGTACTAAGCGGGAATGCTGCTTGTGCATCCAACTCCTTAAACCAAAGTTATGTCAAATGAGTCCACCATACCTACCTATATGCGGTATTTCCGTGCCGTTCCAAGTAAATTTATATGTGCCAACTCTAATATTCAAATTGAACTTTCATTTTGTGTTCTCGTACCGCTCATGAAGTGGCAAGGGTTGGCCAATATTTTCCATGCTAGGTATTTTATTGTCATGATGAGTGTTTATTCACTTGTCATTGCACGAGAGTGTGGCAGGTAATAGGGATGCCCAGTCCCGAAATGATTTTTTTATGTTGTTAATAACAAATTCCTTGGAAAGTGTTGGTATGGAAGGCACCCATGGATATGGCTAGCCATGGATTGTGTAAGAATGGTGGAAAGAAAATAAACTTTACTTTCTGTTTGGGAACCGCCTATGATTTATCTAGCATGGAGGATATTCGGAATTCTCAGTCGTTTTCATTGACAGGAAAAGCATGCCTCCCAAAATAATTTTATCTCTCAATTTAAGCTATGAGCTCCGGCACCTCTACAACCCTCTACGAGGGGCATATCTATTTACTTTTATGCAATTTTTATTTTTATTTTGAGTCTCCATCTTCTCTTATAAAGCACCAACTAGGGAACACTATTGTCATACTTGTGCATTGGGTGTAGCTAATATTTGAGTGTGTTTCATGAATGGATCAATGATTGGGCATAATGGGCAAGGGATAACTTTCTTTAGCGTTGATATTTTGAAAGACATGGTTGCTTGTTGATATGCTTGAGTATTGATGTTTTCATGTCAAATTATAGACTATTGCTTTGAATCATTCAAGTCCAAATTCTGTTTTTATCATTTACCTACTGGAGGACGAGCAGTAACTAAGCTTGGGGATGCTTGATATGTCTCCAACGTATCTATAATTTTTTACTGTTCCATGATATTATAGTATCAATTTGGATGTTTTATATACATTTACAAGCAACTTTATATCCTTTTTTGGGACTAACCTACTAACTTAGTGCCCAGTGCCAGTTGCTGTTTTTTGCTTGTTTTTGACTTTGCAGAATATTAGTACCAAACGAAGTCCAAATGCCACAAAACTTTTTGGAGATTTTTTTATGGCAATAGGAGACCCTAGAAGCTTTGGGAAGGAATGAGAAGACGAAGGAGTGGCCCACTAGGCACCAGGGCGCGCCAGGTGCCTGGGGTGCACCCTGGTGGGTAGTGGGGGCCCACAAGCCTCCGTTTGACCTAACTCTGCCTCTATAAATTCCCAAAAATCAGAAAACCTACCAGGGTGTCCACGAAATACTTTTTCCACCGCTGCAAGCCTCTGTTCTCAAGAGATCCCATTTGGGGACCCTTTCTGGCACTCTATCGAAGGGGGAATCAATCACGGAGGGGCTCTACATCAACCTTGCCTCTTCTCCGATGATACGTGAGTAGTTTACCACAGACCTACGGGTCCATAGTTAGTAGCTAGATGGCTTCTTCTCTCTCGATGTTCTTCAATACAATGTTCTCCTTGATGTTCTTGGAGTTCTATCCGATGTAATTCTTTTTGGCGGTGTGTTTGTTGGGATCCGATGAATTGTGAGTTTATGATCAGATCTATCCATGAATATTATTTGAGTTTTCTCTGAACTCTTTTATGCATGATTAATATAGCTCCGTATTTCTTCTTCGATTTATTGGTTTGGTTTGGCCAACTAGATTTATTTGTAATGGGTTCGATCTTGCGGTGCTCAATCCCAGTGATAGAAAGGGACATGACACGTATGTATCGCTGCTATTAAGGGTAAAAAGATGGGGTTTATTCATACGTGAGTTTATCTTGTCTACATCATGTCATCTTGATTAAATCATTACTCCGTTGTTTCATGAACTTAATACACTAGATGCATGTTGGATAGCGGTCGATGTGTGGAGTAATTGTAGTAGATGCAGAATCGTTTCGGTCTACTTGTCTCGGACATGATGCCTATATACGTGATCATTGCCTTGAATATCGTCATAATTATTTGCTTTTTTGTCAATTGCCCGGCAGTATTTTGTTTAACCACCGTATGCTATTTTCTCGAGGGAAGTGTAACATCCCAAATTTTCAATTTGGATGTTAATCATTAGGTCATCATATGCATTCATGCCCTTTGCATTTTTATTTGTTTGGACATTTTGATCCTAGAGACCTTAAGCAACTCAAGGACCATTTGAGAGAGTTGGAGGTTTTCATAAAATCCATTTTTGAATTTTTTCAAAATTGGTAAATTGGATCAAAGTGATTTTTATTTGAAATTATTTTTCTGATTATTTCGAAAATAAATAAAATAATGAGAGAAGATAATATGACTTCTTCAAACAGAGGAAATATTGGAAATTTAGTTTTAAATAAAAATAAAGTTTATTCGAATTTTATTTGAGATTTATTCGAGTAAATTAGGGAAAAATTGCATTTTTAAAAATTGCATTTTAGTCCAGAAAAATGTTCATGCTGTCCTAAATATTAGGAGAGGACCGTGAAATTTTTTTTCTGGAATTTTAGGATTTTTATTTTATTTTATTTTGATTTTTCCTCGCGGCGCTGTTTAAAAAAAAAATTCGAACTGGGCCGGCCCAGCTAGCGCCAGGCCGCGGCCTAGCCACCATCGCCCGCCACCGAGCTCGAGACGGAGTCCCAAGCAGCGCCGCCACCCGACGCGAGTCCGGCTCGGACTCCACCTCGCCGCCGCCTCCTTTGCCCCTCCTCCAAGCCGCCACACCCCCTTCCCCGCCTTTATAAGCCGCCCCGGCCCCCTCTCCTCCCCATCGAGCCGCCGCCGCCGTAAGCGCAGCCGCCGCCGCCGCCTGCCGCGCCGCTCGCCGCCGCCCCGTGCCGTGCCAGCCCGACGCCCGCGCCGCGCCGCCCCGCCCCGCAGCCGCCGTCGCACGCGCCGGAGCCCGATCCGCCGTTGACCGCCGCCGCCGCCGGTTTTCCCACCGAACCGGTATAACCGCCGTAAACCCGCCCGATCCCGTTTTTTTCGGTTTTTCGTTTTAGATCGGTTTATTTTTATTAGGTTAGATTAATTAGCGAACGTTCATTCGTTTAGATCTGTTAGTGAACGTTTTTCGTTCGTTAGTCTCTGTTAGCGGACGTTCGTCCGATAGATTTTTCCTTTTCTGTTTTATTTTCGTTCAGGGACCTATTTGCGAATAGTTTTCTTACAATTTAGTCCCTGGTCTTTAAACCCTCGCAAATTTTTGCTCGTTTATCCAAATCTAGTGAAACCAACGCCAAAATCTTCGTCTTGTTCCCCTCTATCCAGATTTTCAACTTGAACATGATTTTGAAAATTTAAAATTTGGTTTCAAGCAGATTTGAATTTGAACTTCTTTTGATCGTAGTTTGAGTTTCATTACTCTGATTCGATTGATTTTTTTTTTGCAAATCGAAGCTCTTCGCTTGAACTTTCTGTTTAGATATTTTCTTTTGGGTTTTACCTTTGCATATTATGCTTGAGTGCTTATGTATGCTATTGTTTGTTCACGATAGAGTTTCCGGAGTGCGAGGCTTGCTACTACGAATCACTAGGGTTTTCAGATCGTCAGCAAGGCAAGTAACACTTTAATCATACCCCTTTATTACCCAGTTTTTATGCATTAGTTTCAATCCTCAAACACTGCATGGTTAGGGTTTGATAACATGTGGGTACTGGGAAGTAGTTGATGAGGTAGGAACCTATTGTCCTTTATCAAACCATGGGTATTATTACGTTGTGCTTACTTTGCTATGCTATGCTCGTAGACGTGGTTTGGTTTGAGAGAATTCATGAAAGATGTGAGAGTTATTGTTAACTAAGGTTTAACTTAAGGTGGCTACTTTAATACACATCTGGGTGGAATGGTTTGGGGCACCCTGGGGATACGAGTGGCTTGCCCGAACACCTGGGGAATCCAGTGTTGTCCTAGGAGATCCCGGGGTATCCGTGTGATCATCCTATGGAATGCCACCCAGGCTCAAAGGGATCATAAGATTATTCATGCTAGAAACTTCCGTGTGCAGCCACATGCCATTATGGGCTCTGGCATAGTTGAGTAAGTTGTGGGAATCCTTTCCATGATGGGCTAGCAGATGTAGGGGATTGTCGGTGTACCGGCCTATCTATCGGTTAAGGGGACCTCTTCGAAAAGACTGTGTCTCGGTCATCCATTTCTCAAACATCATGCAGTGCGAGAAATACAACGGAGGAGATCGAGTCTTGTGGGGAAAAGTGCGCAAACCTCTGCAGAGTGTACAAACTAATCATGGTTAGCCGTGTCCCCGGTTATGGACATCTTGAGTATCTGGTACTTGAATTATTGATTTGATCTCATCACATTACTTAATTAATTTGATTGGGTTGTCAACTTTTAATTGGGATTGAGTTGGGGTTACCTTCTCAATGTTTTCAACAAACTTTGTAGTTAAATAAAATCTATTCCTTTGTTGTAGGGAAAAACTAGCTTTATGCAAATGATAACCATAGAGCCTCCACCAGCCTTATATTGCATGTAGTGATAGTTATTATTCATCATTGCTCTATAGTGTTATCTTGCCAGCATATTCCATGTGCTGACCTACACGGCTGCAATGTATCATGTTGCAGAGTTTTTAGACGAAGAGTAAGGTGCGATAAGTCGTTGTCATGCACTCAGCTATGCCGTTGGAGTTGATGGACTCATTTATCTTCGAAGCTTCCGCAGTTATTTTATTTAGTTGGCCTTCAACCATATTTATGTAATAAATACTCTTTATAAGGATTTTCGATGTAAAAAGTGTGTGATTGAACTCTGTTATAAATCCTCAAGTACTGTGTGTGTCAGCATACCGATCCAGGGATGACACTTAAGCACAGAGACTTTGATCCATTGGGATCGGGTCGCTACAAGATGGTATCAGAGCACATGCTGACTGTAAGACGCGACCACTAGGAAAAGCCACAGGATACTCTTCTCTTCTCATTTCTAACTCTTCTCCACTCATTTCTAACTCTTCTCTATTTCTACTCTATAGATGTCGGACCCCAGGAACAAGTTCACTCAGCCGGATGACGACACCCCTTTCGAACGCCACTTGAAGGAAGTCACTAGGTACTTGAACATCGGCATACCAAGCTTCACTGGAACCTACACTGCAACTTTACCAGAAGAGGAGCGCTGGACGATTCAAGTTCGTGTTCCTGGAAGGACGTTTACCCCAATTACCGAGCCCATCGAGTTTTCCTTTGATGCACCGACCTGGAGTTTAGGAAAAAGCATGGCCGCCCACATCACTATTGGACGCATTTGTGAGGTGTACAACAAGGATCTTAAAGACACCATCTACTGGATATGTGGACGCCGGGATGAGCAATGGGAGATGATTCGCACCAGGAAGGATGGATCTATTGCAGCCTACATACAGGAGATGAACCAGCACATTCGTCGCTATGAGAACCAGATGTGCGCTAACATGATAGATACCAAGAAGGTGATGACCCGGAACATGGAGCTGGAAGAGGAACTCAAGTCAACACGCGATGGATATGAAGAAGAAATTGCTGTGCTACTGGAGAAGCATGAAGAACTGAAGAAGAAGCTAGGAATACCCGTGGTGAACCCGAAGCAAGAACCAGAAGTGGATATCCGTTCGGAGGACTACATCTTATTGGATGACACCGACACGAACAGTGATGCAGATGAGGACAGTGATGGCTATGAAGACGAAGCTGGAGCGGATATTATGGAGTCTTCCACCGATCAAAATTTCTAGTCGACCACCATGTTATTAGTAGTATTTCCTCCAAGTAGTTAGTATCGAACGATTTGTAATAGTAGCTTAGATCGATTGTTTGAATCTTGTTTGAAATTGAGTGCTGTGGAATGAATATGTTTGTCTCATATGCATATGGGTAGTGAAATCTCTCATTAGACCTATTCTATTCTGTTCTCACCCCTCTGACCTATCAGATGCCTCCGAGACGTGACACCGGATTCACTTTTCCGCCGGAGCTCACCCAGTTGATCCAGCAACAGAATGCCTTGATGCAGCTGTTAGTCTAGAACCAGAACCAAGGCAACAACAACAACAACAACAACCCACCGCCACCTCCCCCTGTTGACAACCTAGCCCGTTTTCTAAGGTTGAATCCGCCGGTGTTCTCTAGCAGCACCGAGCCGATTGTTGCTGATGATTGGCTCCGCAAGATCAGAAGAGAGGTGACCACTGCTGGATGCACGGATGCGGAGAAGGTGCGCTTTGCCGCACATCAGCTTGATGGACCCGCAGCCTCTTGGTGGGAGAACTTCACCACCACCTACCCCATTGCTACAGTTACATGGGATCAGTTTCAGCAGGCCTTCCGCACCGCACATGTCTCAGCTGGAGCCATGAGTTTGAAGAAGCGTGAGTTTCGCAACTTACGCCAGGGAAATCATACTGTGGCGCAGTACATGGATGAGTTCAGCAAGTTAGTACGCTACGCCCCAGATGATGTGGCCACAGATGCCGCGAAGCAGGAGAAATTTCTTGAAGGACTGAATGATGAGCTGAGCTTGCAGTTGATGGTGGCAACTTTCAACAACTACCAGGAGCTGGTAGACAAGTCCCTAATGATTAAAGGCAAGCAACAGCAGATAGATAACCGCAAGAGAAAGTATGGACAGGGGAAGTATAATTCTGGAGCCCAGCAGAAGCCTCGCTATTCCCCGTACTCAGGAGGGCATACTCATCATAACCATGGAGGACATACTAACAATGGAGGAAATTCACACACCCACAGTGGCCCTAAGAATGGCAATGTGAATGGAGGAAGCAATAGTCAGAAACATGCTAACCCCGCGACACCCGCTAAGAAGGATCCGAGTCACGTTACCTGTTACAAGTGCGGGAAGACTGGACACTATACCAATGATTGTTCTGAGGCAAAGAATGGAAATGGCAACGGAAGCTTAGGAAAGAAGCCAAATCCCTTCACCCGAGGTCAGGTGAACCACGTCAACGTGGAGGAAGTTGAAGAGCAGCCTGATGCAGTTATTGGTAAGTTTTTGATTAAGTCATTTACAGCCCTTGTTCTTTTTGACACTGGTGCATCGCATTCATACATATCAAGGGGATTTGTAGACAAGTTTAAGTTGCCAACCGTAGCCCTTAAGACACCTATGTTAGTAAGCTCACCAGGAGCGGAGTATATGGCTAGCCGAGGATGTTTTCAGCTGCCATTGACCATAGGTAGGCATGTTTTTCCCACAGACCTCATTATCCTGGAATCACAAGGATTGGATGTGATACTAGGCATGGATTGGCTATCCAAGTATGAGGGAAACATCGATTGTGCTAGTAAGTCAATTCGTCTCACCACCCCAGAAGGAAAACGGATCAATTATGTGTCTAGGCATGCGCCAAGGAGGACTCAAGTAAATTCACTCTCGGGAGTTGTTCAGGAGGAAGTGCCAGTTGTGAAGGATTATCCCGATGTATTTCCGGAGGAATTACCAGGCATGCCACCAGACCGAGACATAGAGTTTTTGATCGAGCTGTTGCCAGGCACCGGACCAATATCGAAGAGACCGTACAGGATGCCCGCAAATGATCTGGAGGAAATTAAGAAGCAGATTAAGGAGTTATTGGAGAAAGGTTATATACAACCAAGTTCATCACCGTGGGGAGCCCCAGTGCTCTTAGTTGAGAAGAAGGATGGATCTTTGAGAATGGTTGTTGATTATCGTGCGTTGAATGAGGTGACGATCAAGAACAAATAACCACTACCGATGATCAATGATTTGTTTGACCAGCTGCAAGGAACTAAAGTATTTTCCAAGATCGATCTTCGATCAGGATACCACTAGCTGAAGATCCGAGAATAGGATATACCTAAGACAGCCTTTGCCACGAGGTATGGGCTATATGAGTATATAGTTATGTCATTTGGTTTGACTAACGCCCCTGCCTATTTCATGAGTATGATGAACAAGGTGTTCATGGAGTTCTTGGATAAGTTTGTCGTTGTGTTCATTGATGATATATTGGTCTACTCGAAGAATGAAGAAGAACACAAGGAACATTTGCGCTTGGTTCTCGAGAAGCTCAGGGAACATCAACTATATGCCAAGTTCAGCAAATGCGAGTTTTGGTTAAAGGAGGTCGGATTTCTCAGACATGTTATATCAGGAGAAGGTATAGCAGTAGACCCTTCCAAGGTTAAATCTGTCACCGAGTGGATGGCACCCACCTCAGTTGGGGAGATATGCAGTTTCCTTGGACTTGCAGGATATTAATCGGAGATTCATTGAGAATTTTTCTAAGATTGCGAAGTCCATGACAGAGTTATTGAAGAAAGACACCAAGTTTAAATGGACCGGCGATTGTGAGGCCAGTTTTCAGGAGTTGAAGAAACGTTTGGTTACAGCCCCAGTGCTGATTCTCCCGAACATACGCAAGGATTTTCAAGTATATTGCGACGCTTCACATCAGGGACTTGGAGGCGTTCTTATGCAAGAAGGAAGAGTTGTTTCATATGCCTCACGACAGCTTCGACCTCATGAGTTGAATTATGCCACGCATGATTTGGAGTTAGCAGCCGTAGTGCATGCACTCAAGACATGGAGACATTTTCTTATCGGAAATCGTTGTGATGTTTACACGGATCATAAGAGTTTGAAGTACATCTTCACACAGAAGGAGTTAAACCTCAGGCAGAGGAGATGGCTGGAGCTCATAAAGGATTATGACATGAAGTTGCATTATCATCCAGGAAAGGCCAATGTGGTAGCAGACGCGTTGAGCCGCAAGAGTTATGTTAACACTCTCATAACCGGAGGATTACCTCAGGAGTTAGCCGATGACCTCCGAGAACTTCATTTGGAGATAGTTCCGAGAGGTTTTGTTGCGGCATTGGAAATTCAGTCCACTTTACTGGGAAAGATCCGAGAAGCCCAGAAGACGGACAAGGAGATTACAGGGATAAAAGAAAGGATGAGCAAAGGAAAGGCTAAAGGTTTTCGTGAGGATGAGCACGAAACTTTATGGTTTGAAGATCGTATCTATGTGCCTAATAAGCCCGAGATCAGGACGTTAATACTTCAGGAGGCTCATGATTCACCATATTCGATTCACCCAGGCAACACCAAAATGTATCTGGATTTGAAGGAGAGTTTCTGGTGGACAGGAATGAAGAAGGATATTGCGGAGTATGTAGCAGTATGTGACGTATGTCAGAGAGTTAAGGCAGAGCATCAGAAGCCAGCAGGGTTACTCCAGCCTTTGCCGATACCCGAATGGAAGTGGGATAAACTTGACATGGATTTCATCACCGGATTACCCAGGACTCGTTCAGGATATGATTCTATCTGGGTTGTAGTTGATCGCTTGACTAAAGTGGCTCACTTCATCCCTGTGAAAACCACTTATACAAGTGCTAAGTTGGCGAAGATATACATGACCAGGATCGTATGTCTGCATGGAGTTCCGAGGACCACCGTATCAGATAGAGGAACCCAGTTTACTTCAAAGTTTTGGAATCAGTTGCACGAAACTTTGGGAACCATGCTAGAGTTCAGTACAGCCTTTCACCCACAGATAGATGGACAGACCGAGAGAGTCAACCAGATTCTAGAGGACATGTTGAGAGCTTGTGCGCTAGATTATGGATCTAGTTGGGATGATAATTTGCCTTACGCAGAGTTCTCATATAACAACATCTATCAAGCCAGTTTGAAGATGGCCCCTTTCGAAGCCTTGTACGGAAGAAGGTGCAGGACACCACTGTCGTGGGATGAAGTTGGAGATAGACAGTTGTTCGGACCAGACTTAATCAAAGATTCTAAAGAGAAGGTTAAGTTGATTCGGGATAGACTCAAGATAGCCCAGTCCAGGCAGAAGAGTTATGCAGATACTAAACGCAAGGAGGTAACCTATGAAGTCGGAGACAGGGCATACCTTCGTGTGTCCCCACTTCGAGGAGTAAAACGATTTGGAGTCAAAGGAAAGTTAGCCCCAAGATTTGTAGGACCATACAGAGTGTTGGAACGTATGGGTGAAGTTGCCTACAAGTTGGAATTACCCGAAGGTTTGTCAGGAGTTCATGATGTGTTTCACGTTTCCCAGTTGAAGAAGTGTCATGCAGAGATGGCCGATATTTCCCTAAGAGATACAGTGCCCCTAGAAGCAATTCAGTTGGAAAGTGACCTAACTTACGAGGAGAAACCCGTCAAGGTTCTCGAGTTTGCCAGCCGAGTTACACGCAGTAAGGTTATCAAGTTTTGCAAAGTTCAGTGGAGCCACCATACCGAAGAAGAAGCCACCTGGGAGCGAGAAGAAGACCTACGGAAAGACCACCCACACCTATTTTCTAGCCAACTCGAATCTCGAGGGCGAGATTCATCTTAAGGGGGGTAGGTTTGTAACATCCCAAATTTTCAATTTGGATGTTAATCATTAGGTCATCATATGCATTCATGCTCTTTGCATTTTTATTTGTTTGGACATTTTGATCATAGAGACCTTAAGCAACTCAAGGACCATTTGAGAGAGTTGGAGGTTTTCATAAAATCCATTTTTGAATTTTTTCAAAATTGGTAAATTGGATCAAAGTGATTTTTATTTGAAAGTATTTTTCCGATTATTTTGAAAATAAATAAAATAATGAGAGAAGATAATATGACTTCTTCTAACAGAGGAAATATTGGAAATTTAGTTTTAAATAAAAATAAAGTTTATTCAAATTTTATTTGAGATTTATTCGAGTAAATTAGGGAAAAATTGTATTTTAGTCCAGAAAAATGTTCATGTTGTCCTAAATATTAGGAGAGGACCGTGAATTTTTTTTCTGGAATTTTAGGATTTTTATTTTATTTTATTTTGATTTTTCCTCGCGGCGCTGTTTAAAAAAAATTCGAACTAGGCCGGCCCAGCTAGCGCCAGGCCGCGGCCTAGCCACCATCGCCCGCCACCGAGCTCGGGACGGAGTCCCGAGTAGCGCCGCCACCCGCCGTGAGTCCGGCTCGGACTCCACCTGGCCGCCGCCTCCTTTGCCCCTCCTCCAAGCCACCGCACCCCCTCCCCGCCTTTATAAGCCGCCCCGGCCCCCTCTCCTCCCCATCGAGCTGCCGCCACTGCCGCCACAGCGCCGCCGCCTGCCGCGCCGCTCGCCACCGCCCCGCGCCGTGCCATCCCGACGCCCGCGCCGCCCCGCCCCGCAGCCACCGTCGCACACGCCGGAGCCCGATCCGCCGTTGACCGTCGCCGCCGCCGGTTTTCCCACCGAACCGGTATAACCGCCGTAAACCCGCCCAATCCATTTTTTTTCGGTTTTTCGTTTTAGATCGGTTTATTTTTATTAGGTTAGATTAATTAGCGAACGTTCGTTCGTTTAGATCTGTTAGTGAACGTTTTTCGTTCATTAGTCTATGTTAGCGGACGTTCGTCCGATAGATTTTTCTTTTTCTGTTTTATTTTCGTCCAGGGACCTATCTGTGAATAGTTTTCTTACAGTTTAGTCCGTGATCTTTAAACCCTCGCAAATTTTTGCTCATTTATCCAAATCCAGTGAAACCAACGCCAAAATCTTCGTCTTGTTCCCCTCTGTCCAGATTTTCAACTTGAACATGATTTTGAAAATTTAAAATTTGGTTTCAAGCAGATTTGAATTTGAACTTCTTTTGATCGTAGTTTGAGTTTCGTGACTCCGATTCGATTGATTTTTTTTATTTTTTTTGCAAATCGAAGCTCTTCGCTTGAACTTTTTGTTTAGATATTTTATTTTGGGTTTTACCTTTGCATATTATGCTTGAGTGCTTATGTATGCTATTGTTTGTTCACGATAGAGTTTCCGGAGTGTGAGGCTTGCTACTACGAATCACTAGGGTTTTCAGATCGTCAGCAAGGCAAGTAACACTTTGATCATACCCCTTTATTACCCAGTTTTTATGCATTAGTTTCAATCCTCAAACACTGCATGGTTAGGGTTTGATAACATGTGGGTACTGGGAAGTAGTTGATGAGGTAGGAACCTATTGTCCTTTATCAAACCATGGGTATTATTATGTTGTGCTTACTTTGCTATGCTATGCTCGTAGACGTGGTTTGGTTTGAGAGAATTCATGAAAGATGTGAGAGTTATTGTTAACTAATGTTTAACTTAAGGTGGCTACTTTAATACACATCTGGGTGGAATGGTTTGGGGCACCCTGGGGATACCAGTGGCTTGCCCGGACACCTAGGGAATCCAGTGTTGTCCTAGGAGATCCCGGGGTATCCGTGTGATCATCCTATGGAATGCCACCCAGGCTCAAAGGGATCATAAGATTATTCATGCTAGAAACTTTCGTGTGCAGCCACATGCCATTATGGGCTCTAGCATAGTTGAGTAAGTTGTGGGAATCCTTTCCATGATGGGCTAGCAGATGTAGGGGATTGTAGGTGTACCGGCCTATCTATCGGTTAAGGGGACCTCTTCGGAAAGACTGTGTCTCGGTCATCCGTTTCTCAAACGTCATGCAATGCGAGAAATACAACGGAGGAGATCGAGTCTTGTGGGGAAAAGTGCGCAAACCTCTACAGAGTGTACAAACTAATCATGGTTAGCCGTGTCCCCGGTTATGGACATCTTGAGTATCTGGTACTTGAATTATTGATTTGATCTCATCACATTACTTAATTAATTTGATTGGGTTGTCAACTTTTAATTTGGATTGAGTTGGGGTTACCTTCTCAATGTTTTCAACAAACTTTGTAGTTAAATAAAATCTATTCCTTTGTTGTAGGGAAAAACTAGCTTTATGCAAATGATAACCATAGAGCCTCCACCAGCCTTATATTGCATGTAGTGATAGTTATTATTCATCATTGCTCTATAGTGTTATCTTGCCAGCATATTCCATGTGCTGACCTACACGGCTGCAATGTATCATGTTGCAGAGTTTTCAGACGAAGAGTAAGGTGCAATAGGTCGTTGTCATGCACTCAGCTATGCCGTTGGAGTTGATGGACTTATTTATCTTCGAAGCTTCCGCAGTTATTTTATTTAGTTGGCTTTCAGCCATATTTATGTAATAAATACTCTTTATGAGGATTTTTGATGTAAAAAGTGTGTAATTGAACTCTGTTATAAATCCTCGAGTACTGTGTGTGTCAGCATACCGATCCAGGGATGACACTTAAGCACAGAGACTTCGATCCATTGGGATCGGGTCGCTACAGGAAGCCTCTAGTGAAAACTATGCCCCCCCGAGTCTATTTTCTATCATATTAAAACCAAAAATACCTTTCCGCAATTTTATTTTATTTATTTTATTTTGTATTCTTGTTAGATCTATTTATCAAAACCTGTACAATTTAATCTTGCTCATAATCGTTGAGGGATTGACAACCCCTCTACGCGTTGGCTTGCAAGTATTTGTTGTTTGTGTGCAGGTGCTGTTTACATAGTGTTGCTTGGTTCTCCTACTGGATTGATAACATTGGTTTCATAACTGAGGGAAATACTTATCCTACTGTACTGCATCATCCTCTCCTCTTCGAGGAAATCCCAACACAGCTCACAAGTAGCAGGAAGAATTTCTGGCGCCGTTGCCGGGGAGACATCATCAACATCTATCAAGTACCTACGCGTAAACTTTCATCTCCTTGCATTTACTTTATTTGATATTTGCCTCTCGTTTTCATCTCTCCCACTTCTAAAAAGTTTTTACAAAAATACAAAAATATTTTCTGTTTGCCTTTATCTTGTTTGATCTTTTGTTTGCTTGTGATCTTGTTTGCGTAGTCACGTTGCCTAAAAAAACCAAACTGTGTGATTTTTTGAATACTGATAATAATGATTTTATTAGTACTCCTATTGCTCCTCCTGCCGCTAGTGCGGAATCTTATGATATTAATGCCGCTTTTGTTGAATCTTGTTATGAAAGATCAATTTTTCGGTAATCCTAATGAGGATGCCGCGTCCCATCTAAACACTTTCATAAAATTGTGTGATATGCAAGAGAAAAAGGATGTCGACAATGATATTGTGAAACTAAAATTATTCCCACTCTCTGAAAGTGCATTATATCGACTAGAGGGGGGTGAATAGGCGATTTTTACAAATTCGTCACTGAGGAAATACTACTTGAGGAATTTGCTAAGTGATGAAATACAAGCAATGGATAAAGTACTCAGGTGCAAGCATAACATGGCAGTAACACAGTGATCATGATGATATGAAACAAGCACAGAGCACAAGTAGCGTGTAAACAGGATTAGCAGGCAGAAGACAAGATGACTGAAGCATTTGGGTTGAGGAAATTGAGAAAGTCTTCAGTCAAAGTCTTCAAATAGTAATGATCAAGTTCAACAACAAGTAAATGAGGAAATGAAAGGGTTGAGGAAATAGAACCAGTAGCTCGATGAAGACAGTGATATGGTAGACCAGTTCCAACTGCTGTGACATTTGTACGTCTGGTTGGAGCAGCTTGGTATTTAAACCAAAGGACACACAGTCCCAGGACACACAGTCCTTACTGTATTCTCCTTGAGCTAGGGTCACACAGACCTTGCCCAATCACTCGTGGTAAGTCTTCAGGTGACTTCCAAACCTTCACAGACTTGGTCACTCGGCAATCCACAATTCCTCTTGGATGCTCTAGACCATGATGCCTAACCGTCTGGAAGATGCACAATGTTCAAAGGTAACAAGCGTCGGTTCCACACAGGAACAATCTCTTCAGTGATGCTCAATCACTTTGGGTTTTAGGTGCTGGGGTTTTGGGTTTTTCCTCACTGATGATTTTCTCTCAAAGTCCTCGGAGGATGGGATGCTCTAAATGACAAGTGTCAGTTTCTCTCGGAGCAGCCAACCAGTTGGTGGTTGAGGGGGGCGGCTATTTATAGCCAAGGAGCAGCCCGACATGATAAGACATAAATGCCCTTCAATGATATGACCGTTAGGTGGATAAGATATTTGGGACAGCTGGCCCGTAGCACAACAACGGTCGGAAATTTGAGCTCTGAAATTCCTCAGGGCTATCATGATCCTCACTTGTAGGCAATCCGCACTCGCGAATTCCAAACTCCTCAGTCAGAACAAATTCCTCAGAGACCAGAAGATCTTCGTCTCTGTCACTGAAGAAATTAACTAAACTGTATGAGATTTCCAAAGGCTTCACTCGAAGGATTGGGTATGTGTAGGCTTTGAGATGAGCATCACTTGGAAATTTTCCCTTAGTTTTACCTCGACCCCCTTTAACAGTACGGTGTTTCCTATGACTCAAGAAAGAGAAAATGTGTGACGCCCCCGGCTCAATCGTGCACTAATCATACACGCAAATGCACACGATCAAGCCTAAGGACTCACGGGAAGATATCACAACACAACTCTAAAACATAAATAAAGTCATACAAGCTTTATATTACAAGCCAGGGGCCTCGAGGGCTCGAATACATAAGCTCGCATACAAGCGTCAGCGGAAGCATCAGATATCTGGGTATAGATATGAAAAAGAAAGAGATAAGCCTCTAGAAAGGCGGGGCAAAACAAAAGCTACAATCGAAAAGCGCAGGCCTCCTGCCTGGGACCCTCCGAACCTACTCCTGGTCGTCAGCCAACTCGTAGTAGTATCCACCCTCGGGGTAGTAGTAGCGATCGTCGGCAGGGGCAGCTGTATCCGGGGCTCCGTCATCTGGTTGCATCAAATGGATATGGGGAGAAAAAGAAAGCAAAGCAACCGTGAGTACTCATCCGAAGTACTCAGCAAGCAAGGATCTACACTACATATGCAACATTATCAAAGGAAAGGCTCTGTAGGTGGACTGGGCTGCAGAAATGCCAGAATAGAGAGAAGGCCTAGTCCTATCGAAGACTAGCATCTTCAGAGGTCTTGCAGCATTAGAAGAATGTAGATTAGCACCGTATAAAGTAGTAGTATCATTAAGTCTCAACCTCACCCAGAGATCCTTTCTCGACTCCCTGCGAGAAAGCAATCCCAGAGCCATACTATCATCAACCTCGTCCAGAGATCCCTTCTCGACTCCCTGCGAGAAGCAATCCCAGAGCCATAATATCCAATTCTAGTTGTATCGATCTGGATACAACTCCGAGTGTCCGTTACCGAGGATCCGGCTATGCATAGATTAGTTCTTCCCTGCAGGGGTGCACCAACTTACCCACCACACTCGCTTAACTCCGGCCGGACACACTTTTCCGGGTCATGCCCAGCCTCAGCCAAACGATACACCGCAACCCTACCTAGAGCTCAGCAGAGAGGTCCCCTGTCGGTCTACATCCTAAGCGCTCAGAGGTCTTGGGCCATCGCCCTGTGCACTCCGAGTCATTGCGTGCAGGGGAAAGCCAGGCACCAGGGGGGCGCCGGTCCGTCCCGGCCGCAATGCTGAACTGGACATCTGACAAAGCTTTCGGCTGATGCATATGATGCAGAGTGCCCATAACTTTTCCCGCGTGATGGTTAGTGCTATCGGGCCAGAGGCCCACTCGAATCAATATCCAAATCGTAGTGTGTTGGTAGTGCAGTAACGAGCAGAGACTCACGATCGATGTGACTCCGTCGCCCCGTCTCGAGGACTTGCGGCAAGGGCCAAGAATGCCCGGCCACGCCTTGTATTCTCACTCGGGCACCATCCAGGTCAACCCGTCTTCACATCACACGCGGGTACCCCTCAGGGTCGACCCGCCTTCCAAGTAACAGTGTAAAGTCCAATTATCTATGTGTCCATAACATCAAGGGAATCCGAGGTATCACCCTCGATGGATTCCTACTCGATGTATCCGTCAAGGTGAACTCGGTGGAATCACCCTCGATGGGTTCACACTTGAGGTGTTGCACGACAGCGTCGTTATCGGAAGTGGTGAAGGAGGAATCACCCTCGATGACCACGACCGAATAGCTACTCTATAGAGTTAACATCAGAAGTGCTACACAAGGTATCACCCTCGGCACTCGATAGTAACGCTGCAGTGTCGTTACAACTAAGGGGGTGATGTGCGGTGCTGGGGCCTGGTCGTCGAGTCTTCTGATGATCCAGCGTGGCAATCGGGACAAGTGGGGTCACTGATAGGTCTCTACCCAGCCTATACTAGACAGTTTAGGATAAGCAGGTAAGGTATCAATAGCAGGTTACAATAAATAGGCTATGCATCAGAATAGGCGATATCGGTATGCTCAAGGGGGGGGGTGCTTGCCTGGTTGCTCGGCGGCAAAGGCAGGGTCGTCAACGGTGTCGTCGGGCTCCTGAGCTGCGTCGGTTTCGGAAACTGCGTCGGTGTCGGGGTCTACCAAGAGAGAAGAGGGGGAGGAAACAGTAAATATAAAGCAAACAAGAGAATGACATGACAGTACGCCGAGCTAGGGGTGTTCGGACACGGTGCTACATGATATAGGTGAAGAGGGAAACATCCGGGAATGTTTTCCCGAAGTTTAGTATTTTCAGACAGATGAAACGGAGGGGGACGGTTGCATGTTCGCTATGCTAGGGACGTGTGGCGGATGAACGGACCACGTATTCGGGTTCGTCTCGTCGTTCTGAGCAACTTTCATGTACAAAGTTTTTCGATCTGAGCTACGGATTATTTTGTATGATTTTTTTTAAAGATTTAATCAATTTCTGGAAATAACAGATTTAATTTAATTTGAAAATGTTTATTGCATCATTATGATGTCAGCATGACATCAGCAGTCAACAGGGTCAGTTGACTAGGTCAAACTGACATGTGGGTCCCATTCGTCATAGACTGTTTAATTAACTAACAGTTAATTAGCTAGTTAATCAGATTAATTAGGTTAGGTAAATTAATAGGATTAATTAAGTTAATTAATTACTAATTAATTAATTAATTAAATTATTATTTCTTTTTTTAAATAGGTCTCCAGGGGGCGAGCCCCACGAGTCTGTGGCCCGGGGGCTTGGCGGGCGACGAGCGAAACGGGGCGGAGCGCCCGCCCGAACGGGCACGGGAGTGCGGGCGTGCCTGGGCGCCGGCGGGTGACAGCGGTGAGGGAGTCCTGGATTAAGGGGTCCTTGGGCACCCAGGCTATGTAAGGTGGGCCGTACTGATGGGCCATGAAGATACAAGACAGAAGACTCTCTCCCGTGTCCGGATGGGACTCTCCTTGGCGTGGACGGCAAGCTTGGCGTTCGCGTATGAAGATTCCTTTCTCTGTAACCGACTTTGTACAACCCTAGTCCCCTCTGGTGTCTATATAAACTGGAGGGTTTAGTCCGTAGAGGCAATCATAATCAGATAGGCTAGACTTCTAGGGTTTTAGCCATTACGATCTCGTGGTAGATCAACTCTTGTAATACTCATATTCATCAAGATCAATCAAGCAGGAAGTAGGGTATTACCTCCGTAGAGAGGGCCCGAACCTGGGTAAACATCGTGTCCCCCGTCTCCTGTTACCGTCGATCTTAGACGCATAGTTCGGGACCCCCTACCCGAGATCCGCCGGTTTTGACATCGACATTGGTGCTTTCATTGAGAGTTCCGTTGTGTCGTCGCTAGAAGACTCGATGGCTCCATCAATCATCCACAACGATGCTGCCTTGAGGGAGGTCTTTCTCCCCGGCCAGATCTTCGTATTCGGCGGCTTCATATTGCGGGCCAACTCGCTTGGCCATCTAGAGCAGATCGACAGCTACGCCCCTGGCCATCAGGTCAGGTTTGGAAGCTTGAACTACGTTGCTGATATCCGCGGAGACTTGATCTTCGACGGATTCGAGCCCATGGCAGCCGCTCCCTGCCACCGCGATGAACATGACCTAAATCTATCATCGGACCATACCCGAGAGATAGCGCCTGTAACTGCTCTGGCCCTAGATCTGGAGCAGATTGCGCCATCCGAGGACGGGAAGCTCAACCCCGCCACGAAAGCCGCAGACTCAGCGGCGTTGGAGCCGCACACGGACCCAACTTCGAACGGGATCTGTGTCACCGGAACCTCGGATTCGTCTCTGGCCACAGGTTCCAAACCGCGTGCGTCCGCGCCCATCGAGCTCGATCGGGCGCCGATCGTCGAGTTCAGCTCCGCGGACATCTTCCGGCACTCACCTTTGGGTGATGTGCTAAACTCATTAAAAACCCTCTCCTTAGCGGGGGACTCATAGCCGAATAATATCCGGTTTGAACTGGAGGCTGATGACGGAGAATTTCGCTTCCCACCCACCGCCCACTTCATTGCCACTGTCGAAGACTTAAACTGACATGCTCGATTACGACTCCGAAGACATCGACGATATGGACGACGATGCCGGAGAGGAGCAGGCCCAAAACCCGCCGTTTACTAGGCGCTGGACAGCCACCTCCTCGTATGACGTGTACATGATGGATACTCCCAAAGAGAATAACGGCGATAACGAGAAAGATCCAGTCGAGGATAAACCTCCTGAGACACAGCCAAAGCGCCGACGTCAGCGGCACCGCTCTAAATCACGTCGTGGAAAAGACAGCAATACCGGCACGAGAGAAAACAATACTCCGGACGATGCCGAAGACAAGGAAGATCCCGTCGAGCCGACTTCCGAACAGGACGATAGGGAAGACGGGCAAGTCAGCCCTGACAAACAGGCCATAAACGAAGACTCGGAGGACAACAACTATCTTCCACTCTCTGAAGACGAGGTGAGCCTCGGCGACGAAGACTTTATCGTGCCTGAGGAACCCGTCGAGCAGGAGCGCTTTAAGCGCCGGCTAATAGCCACTGCGAGGAGCCTGAAAAAGAAACAGCAGCAGCTTCAAGCTGATCAAGATCTACTCAGCGACAGATGGACTGATGTCCTAGCAGCCGAGGAATACGGACTCGAGCGCCCCATTAAAAGTTACCCGAAGCGTAAACTGCTACCCCAATTCGACGACGAGGCACTTGAGCCCATGCCATCAACACGTAATGCGGCTAACCGACCACCACGTGGCCGGGACAAAGCGGCAACCCAAGCCGAACACCTGCCCATACTACCTCGCCGTAAAGGCAAAGACACTACAGCTCGGAAATACACATATGACCTGCGGCAAGACCTGGAGAATAGAGCAGGTCAGTCCAGATCGATCTACGGATCGCGGGGGCATGCCCTGGCGCGCGACAACGGCTATCAAGCCAGACGTAACGAGCATAACCACGTCCGGGCCGAAAACCGCAGACGGACTACATCCGCACTACGTCGCGACTTGTCCCGATATAGAGGCGCCGCACATCCCCTTTGCTTCACTGATGAAGTAATGGAACATGAATTCCCGGAAGGGTTTAAACCCATGAATATCGAATCATACGATGGAACAACAGATCCCGCAGTATGGATTGAAGATTTCCTTCTCCATATCCACATGGCCCGCGGCGATGACCTCCATGCCATCAAATACCTCCCACTAAAATTAAAGGGACCAGCGCGGCACTGGCTGAACAGCCTCCCAGAGAACTCCATTGGCAGCTGGGAAGACTTGGAAGACGCCTTCCACGATAACTTTCAAGGTACATATGTTCGGCCTCCGGATGCCGACGACCTAAGTCACATCATCCAGCAGCCCAGGGAGTCAGCCAGGAAGCTCTGGACTAGGTTCCTAATTAAAAGAACCAAATTGTCGATTGTCCGGACGCCGAAGCCCTCGCGGCCTTTAAACATAGCGTTCGAGACGAATGGCTTGCTCGCCACCTCGGTCAAGAAAAACCAAAATCCATGGCAGCCCTTACCGCTCTGATGACCCGCTTCTGCGCGGGAGAAGATAGGTGGCTCGCTCGTAGAAGCAACATCACCAGTGATCTGGGCACTTCCGAAGTTCGAGATGGCAACAGCAAGCCACGACACAATAAACACAAGCGTCGAAATAATAATGAAGGAACGCAAGACACGGCGGTAAACGCCGGATTCAGCGGCTCCAAAACCGGTCAACGGAAAAAGCCATTCAAGGCAAACATAGACGGACCATCCAATTTAGACAAGATACTGGATCGGCCCTGCCAGATTCATGGCACCCCCGATAAACCAGCCAATCACACCAACAGAAGCTGTTGGGTCTTCAAACAAGCCGGCAAGCTTAACGCCGAACACAAGGGGAAGGGGCCGCCCAGTGACAGCGATGACGAAGAGACTCGCCAACCGAACACCGGGGGTCAGAAGCAATTTCCCCCCAAAGTAAAAACAGTCAACATGGTATACGTGACACACATCCCTACAGAGGAGCGCAAGCGCGCACTACAGGATGCCAATGCCATAGAGCCAGGCACCCCAAAATTAAGCCAATGGGCGGCCTACCCGATCACTTTTGATCGCAAGGACCACCCAGCCAGTATCCGTCACGAAAGTTTGGCAGCTCTGATCCTCGATCCAATTATCAATGGGTTCCATCTCACGAAAGTCCTTATGGACAGCGGCAGTAGTCTTAATCTACTCTACCAAGACACTGTCCGCAAAATGGGCATTGATCCTTCATGAATCAAGCCCACCACAGCTACCTTCAAGGGAGCAGTGTCCGGCGTAGAAGCTCGCTGCACGGGCTCAATTACATTGGAAGTCATTTTCGGCTCGCCGAACAAACTTTAGAAGCGAAGGCTTGACCTTCGATATTGTACCGTTCCGCAGCAGCTATCACGCACTACTCGGGCGTACCGCTTTTACTCGTTTTAATGCGGTCCCACATTACGCCTATTTCAATCTTAAGATGCCCGGTCCACGTGGCGTCATCACGATAAACGGAAATACGGAATGCTCCCTCCGTACAGAGGAGCGTACTATGGCTGCTGCAGCCGAAGTATAAAGAGGCCTTATCAAGCCGCGTATCTCATCGGCCGTCAAGCCGCCAGTCTCTACTAAACAGGACCAATCAATCTCAGAGCTGGATTAGCAGTTCAGCCTCCGTCGTCCACCCCATATAGCCGCGAAGTTTATACCGCGCATATATAATTATGCACTTTAAAATACCATGGTCATCGGCGGAGGCACAATACGGACAGGCCTACAATGCGGTCCGCACCCTCATAGTCTTTTTACTTTTTCTAACTACTTTTTATCCTTTACAACAGGTGATTCCAAGCCTGGTCATCTTACGGACTCTTTCTAAAGTTCGGCTTAGTATAAATAACCAAAGGCTATTCCTACTAGGGAGTCCTTTAACCGAGGCAAGGCAGCGCAGACGTGCGACAGGAGGTCCTAATGATTTTTGTAAGACCGCACTCTTTATTTTAAACCTGTACAGTGCCTTTTTCCTCAGCCCTCGGCCCCCGGCATGTTAAATAGCCCGGGTAGGGGCGTTATAATCTGTAGAATTGCGTTTGACATGTCAATCAGATTCCAGTGAACATAACCCGGATTCAGTATTCGTTTTTTCTACGTACTGAATTTCGCTTCTTCGGTTGTTTCACGAACGCACCTCGGCACAAATTGCCAGGGGCTCGATACGGCAACACATGAGTTGCCGACAAGTCCGAACAACTTTTCAGCACACTTCGGCATCACGAGTTTGACCTTATATGCATCAGCTTCGAATCATGTCTTTGGTCAATAGTTGGGTTGCCCGGCTCCTGTGCTTACTACCTTACATTCCGCTATATCGGCTAGGGTAGTAAAGGGAGAACTACTGCGATTGTGTCCTGGTTTATCCGGATGAGCACCTCAATAGAGAAAGCCGAAAACTGACTGTCATGATGCGGCGAGAGCTGGTCAACCACTCGATGACTCATCAGAACCCTTCGCGATTCTTTCCGTATTACACGAAGGACCGTTTTTCTGGTCACCTATGTAACGCACCATATTCGGGTAAACGCGTACATACCAGGGGCTATATCGTAGACCCGCCGTCAAACTCCTATGGCTAAGTGAAAGTGTTAAAGCCCTATAGTCCGATTGCCTAGTTCACCGCATTGACACCTCCTTCATGGACCAAGATGTTGGGTCAAGAGTGATCAAGTGCTTTTCCGAACACCCCCGTATTATATGCGAGGGGGCTGAAGCCGACGACTGGCAAACTTTCAGATTATACGAAGAACGGCCGCACAGGAGGAACCAAAACTTTCAGGCAAAAGTATAAAAATATGGCCTTAATATATCATAATATTGTTTTTACAAATTTGTTATATTCACTCGAACATCATATCTTTCGAGCACTGACCCTCTATCAAGCGGGCACCCTCTAGGACATCCTCAAAATAATGCTCTGGCGTGTGATGGTCCTGGCCCTCGGGTGGACTCTTCGCTGCAATATCGGTGGCCTTCATCTTCGCCCAGTACGTCTTGACGCGGGCAAAGGCCATCCATGCACCCTCAATGCACATTGACCGCTTAACAGCGTCGATACGCGGAACCGCATCAACAAGTTGCTGCACCAAACCGAAATAACTATTTGGAATTGGCTCAGTCGGCCACAGCCGGACCACGACGTCCTTCATGGTAGATTCGGATATCTTGTGGAGCTCGGCCCACTGGGCCATCTGTTCGTTCAGCAACAGCGGATGCTTCGGCATGCTGAATTGCGACCAGAAAAGCTTCTCCGTTGCACGTCCTTCTTGCGCTTGGAAAAACTGCGCCGCATCGGAGACACTCTTCGGCAAGTCCAAAAATGCATCTGGAGAACTCCACATTTGATTAAGGGGGGCATACTTCGGATCGCCGAATTTAGTCTGTAATAAGAAAGGCTTACCGGCCGCTATCTCCCCAGCTTGCCGGATCACTTCCCGAGCCGCTCTAGACTCGGACCGTGCTTCTCTCGCCTCTTGTAAGGCCTTGCCGAGTTTGACCGTTCTGGCTTTGTCATCCTTCTCGAGGAATTCGCATCGAACATTGGCATCCTTTAGCTCGCGCATCATGGTAGATATTGTCTCCTCGCACTGGCGCTGAGCAGCCTGTTCGGCCTTTAACTTAGCAGCTGCCTTCTTGGCAGCTGCCTCACTCATCCTGGCTTGCTCCTTGGCCCGGGCAAGCTCAGCCCGTAGGGCCTCAACTGCGGCAGCATTCTCTGCAGTTATGCATATCTCAGTATACAATTTTCAGTGTCATGCTCATATTATCATACTTACATATACTGACTGCCCCAAAAACATACCTTGCGCCTCGTCGAGCCGCCTGTTAATAAGTGTGAGGTCGTCATCTGCCACATCAAGTTTTTGCTTCAGCCTTGCAACCTCTGTAGCTTGGGCAGTCGTCATGGATGAAACAGCCTGTGTTCCAATCCATCAGATTATTTCCTGGGAATATCTTTTTTGATCCTCTGATCGCCTCCCTTCAGACGCCAACCAGAGTCTCAGGGGCTACTATCTATACACAGGTGCATTTTGCATGTAGAAGTGCAATTAAAGATATTACATTGCATACCTCGAAGCCTCTTAGCAGGCTCATGAAGGATTCATTCAATTCGCTTCTCGCGGACAGAATCCTCTCAACTACCGTACCCATTAAGGTACGATGTTCTTCTGAAACGGATGCATGTTGCAGCATGCCCGTCATTGTATCCGGTGCCCCCGGATCCCTGGGAGCGGCCGCAGGAGTATGGACTCCCTTCGAAAGAATATGTTTACCCGGCCCTAGAGTCATCCCCGGCTGTAAACCGGATAGTCCGGGCCCTTTATTGTTGGTCCCCATAGGGTCCGCATGCCCCGGACTCTGGACGGCCGAAGTATCACCTTCGGGCGTAGTTTTCATTATCCCTCTCCCCGCTTGTTGGTCGGGAGAGGTCCTCCGGGACGACACCTCGGAGTCGTCTGCCCTGTCGAGCGAGAAGGTCTATGGAGGCGTCTCGCTTTCCATCATCTCCGGAAGAAGATCCCCTGAGGAGGAGGACTGTTGAGGAAGACTGCATGCCGGACTGCAAACATATATTTTAAATGTTACCCTGGTAACCGGAAAGCAATGGGATATGTTTCGGACGCCCCTGTTCACTTACGATTCGGCTAAAGGCTTGTCCTTATGGAGGAACTGCGCGACAACGTCGTCTTCTGAACCCGAGCCACCTGACAGGGACATCTTCCCTCGCTTAGGAGCCTTTGCTTCCAAATCTTCGGAGGCGGCCCTCTTCTTCCCATCGGGAGAGGGGATGTCAGTTTCTCCTTCTCTTTTGTCTTCGGAAGAGGGAGTTCCAATCTACCCGGACATATTGTCTGGTGTACCTTTAGAATAGAGGCCACCTTTGGCCTTCTTGCTCTCCTCTTTGTCCCCCTTCGCCGACACTTGGTATGGCGCCGGAGCCAGCATCCTTGTTAACACAGGATCTGCTGAGTCTTCGGGAAGAAGGGCCGAACACCTAATTCTTTCCGCATTCTTGATCCAGCCCTGGTCGAAGATGGTTTTCTCAGTATATTGTTATGAGATATTTAACTAAGTTGTGTTCAGGAGTCGAGGGCCTACCGAGGTATCCGGATGGTTGCAGTCGAGGCCGATGTCCTCGGTAGTATCCGGCCACTATTTTTGGGTCCTGAAGAATAACTTCCACATTCCTTTGTGCGTCGTGCCAAAGAAGTGCTGAAGAGTCCGTGGTCCTTCTGGATTGAACTCCCACATGCGGAGGGGCCGTCGCTGGCACGGCAGGACCCGGCGGACTAGCATTACCTGGATTACGTCGATGAGGCCGGTGTCCTTCTCGAGGAGGCTCCGGATGCAGCTTTGTAGCGTCTGCACCTTGTCCGTTGATCCCTAGTCCAGCCCCTTATTAATCCATGATGCGAGCCGTAATGGAGGGCTAGGCCGGAACGCAGGTGTAGCTGCCCACTTGGTACCACGGGGTTCAGTGATGTAAAACCACTCCCGTTGCCATAGGTTGGAGGTTTCCGTGAAAGAGCCTTTTGGCCAAGGTGTGTGGGTGAGTTTGCTCACCATCACACCGCCGCACTCTGCTTACTTCCCATCGACTACCTTCGGCTTCATATTAAAGGCCTTGAGCCATAAGACGAAGTGTGGGGGAATACGGAGAAAGGCCTCGCACATGACGATGAACGCCGAGATGTGAAGAAAGGAGTTCGGAGCTAGATCTTGAAAATCTAGCCCGTAATAGAACATGAGTCCGCGGACGAAGGGATGGAGAGTGAACCCTAGCCCTCGGAGGAAGTGAGAGATGAATACGACCCTCTCGCCGGATCTGGGAGTAGGAATGACCTGCCCTTGAGCAGGGAGCCTGTGGGGGATTTCCGCGGTCAGGTATTTTGCCGCCCGGAGCTTCGCGATATCCTCCTCTGTGATGGAGGAGGCCACCCACCGGCCTTAAGGGTTGGGTCCGAACATGACTAGGAGGCTCGGAATGAATAAATTGAACCTTGGGTGCTAGAACTCGAGGTTGGAAAGGATGAGGAAAAGAGAAGGCGTGGGTGAAAGGGGTGAATCCTTATCTCCTTATAAAGGCAGTGAATATCAAGCGCCTCCCCACTCGCCTTAAAACTCGCCTATTCCCAAGGGCCGTGCAGACTGCACGGTTGGATTACCCACGCCCGTATTGATGAGAATCCCGTAATAAAGGGACACGATCTCTGCTGTGACAAGACGTGCCACTGGAAACCGCATCTTAAAGCGTGGAGCGGGAGGCTAAAGAATGGTTCGAAATAATGACCGTGCAGGAACGTGGTGTCGCGTTACAAAAAGTTGTCAGCGGATTGGACTCGTGAAATATTATACTCTCTGCGGTTGTGTGTGGTACTTGTTTTGCAGAGCCGGACACGCTTTCTGTGCTCGAAGTCTGTTTTGGAGTATTCGGAGGAGGAACCCGCCTTGCAATGCCGAAGACAATCTGCGCGCCGGACACGTGGTCATTGAAGCCTGGTTCAGGGGCTACTGAGGGAGTCCTGGATTAAGGGGTCCTCGGGCGTCCAGGCTACGTAAGGTGGGCCGGACTGATGGGCCATGAAGATACAAGACAGAAGACTCTCTCCCGTGTCCGGATGGGACTCTCCTTGGCGTGGACGGCAAGCTTGGCGTTCGCGTATGAAGATTCCTTTCTCTGTAACCGACTTTGTACAACCCTAGTCCCCTCCGGTGTCTATATAAACTGGAGGGTTTAGTCCGTAGAGGCAATCATAATCAGACAGGCTAGACTTCTAGGGTTTTAGCCATTACGATCTCGTGGTAGATCAACTCTTGTAATACTCATATTCATCAAGATCAATCAAGCAGGAAGTAGGGTATTACCTCCGTAGAGAGGGCCCGAACCTGGGTAAACATTGTGTCCCCCGTCTCCTGTTACCATCGATCTTAGATTCACAGTTCGGGACCCCCTACCCGAGATCCGCCGGTTTTGACACCGACAAGCGGCACGGCGGCCAGCAGGCGAATGTGGGGGGGGGGGGTGGGTGCAGCAGCACGGCGCTGGCGCAGGCCACGACGGCGAGCGCCTGGGCGCGGTTGGAGCAGGGGAGCGCGGGGGGGGGGGGGGGGGGGGGTTCCTGTTTTATTTTTTATGTCTGTGTCTTTTTTGTGGGGCCCCTTGCGCTTTCCGCTGTTGGTAGCCGGCGTCCTCCTGTGCGCGTTCTTGCTCGGCGCCGCTTGCGGGCGCGGCTACTGGAGGCGGCGGGCAGCGAGGGGAGCACGCGTGCACGCTCGCGGTGAGCGGTCAGAGCAGGTGGGCGGAGAGGCGCGGGCAGCGGGGACGCGGTCCGGCGCAGCGGTGGCGGGACAGGGCGGAGCGGCGTGGTGGTTGCGGCTGCAACAGGTAGCAGCAGCACGGCGAGCGGGCGTAAGCAGCAGGTGTGGCCACCGTCACGGTGAGCGCGCGTGGACGGCACGGGGAGGGGGAAGAGGGCGTGGTGCGGTGGCGGAGCGGCGCGACGAGGCCGCAGCAACCACGGGCGCCGAGCAGGTGAGCGGGACGGCGCGTGCGCCCGTGGCTACGAGAGGGGGAAAGGAGGAGGACTAGGTCCTCACCGGCGGCGGCAGGGGATCGGGCGGCGAGGCTCGTGGTGGCCGTTGAGGGGAAGACGAGGTAGCGAGCGACGGGTGGCGGTGTCGAGGGCGCCAGCGTCGGGTGGCGGCGATGTCGGGGCGGCCCCCTCCCGATCCAGATCGGGATCGGGCAGAGGAGGGGCGAGGAAGATCAAGGGGGGAGTGGGGATCGAGAGGGGTTAGGGTTCGGTCGTGGGGGGATAAGGTGAGGAGAGGTGGGCTGGCCTGGCGGTCCAGCTGGGCCACGGCCCAGTGGGGGGGGGGTTCTGTTCCTTTTAAGTTTCTTTTGTTTTTCCTTTTCTTTTATTTATTTCTTTTCTGTTTTCACTTATCTCTAAGTTTATTTAGTTTTATTAATTATAGCAATAGATCCTAAATTGGTAGTTCTAATTATACCACAATCACATTAAATTGGGAACTTTAAATAAAATAGTTTTCTTTTGTTTTAATATTTTCAAAGCGTTTAAATAATTGTTTTGCTACCGTTTAAATCATTTTAGAGTTTTTAAACATTTTATAAAAGTTTGGTTTCTCCACCATAATTACCTATGCATTATTTGGCACAACCCGGACATTTTAGTTTTTTATATTTGCAAACTTTTATCGTTTGACTTTATTTTAAATTGTAATTTGAATCGGTTTCGAACTAACGCGAGATTAACAACAGTAACTGTGGTGACATGGCATCATTAATGTGGGATTACTGTAGCCTAACTACCGGGGTGTTACAAAATGAAACTACGAAAACAAAAGTCTTCACGCTTCATAATCCTCGCATCAATATCAATGTCTTCAAGGTCACACCAATTTCCTCATTTTCAAAGTCTTCAAGAAAACCAAAGTCTTCAGATGAAGACATTCATTTTTAGGGGTCGACATTCATCAGATTTATCAAACTCCTCAGAGACTTATATAACCTGTGTACACTCACAAACACATTAGTCCCTTAACCTATACGTATTCAATACACCAAAATCACTAAGGGGCACTAGATGCACTTACATTCTCTTTGCGGGATCATGCAAAAATTTGGTTTTCATCTTTGCCACGAAAAAGTATTGATTCTTGGAATAAGTGCAAAGATGCTTTTATTACTAAGTATATTCCCCCGCAAAAATTATTTCCCTTAGAAATCAAATTATGAATTTCAAGCAACTTGAGCATGAACATGTTGCCCAATCTTGGAAAACGATAAAGTGGATGATAATAAATTGCCCTACTCATGGTTTAAATTTGTGGATGACCATACAAAATTTTTATGCGGGATTGAATTTCGTTTCTAGAAATCTTTTAGATTTGCCGCGAGTGGTACTTTTATGGAGAATACTTTGGGTGAAGCCACTAAATTACTTGATAATATCATTGCAAATTATTCACAATGGCATACTGAAAGAGCACCTACTAGTAAAAAAGTGAATTCTGTTGAAGAAATTAGTACTTTGAGTGATAAAATTGATGCACTTATGAAATTGGTTGCTAGTTAAAATGTTCCTATTGATCCTAATGATGTGCCTTTTCTAGTTTGATTGAGCAAAATAATGATCCCGTAGATGTGAATTTTGTCTCGCGAAACAATTTTAATAGTAATGCTTATAGAGGTAATTTTAATCCTAGGCCGTTTCCTGGAAATTCCCCTAATAATTATGGCAATCCTATGGTAATTCTTGTAATAATAATAATAGGATTCCCTTTGATCTTGAGAATAATATTAAATAATTTATCAATGCTCAAAAAGTTTTCACCACTACGATCTAAGAAAAATTGAGTAAAAATTGATGATATGTCTAGGAGCATTGATAGAATTATTCATGATGTGGAAAATCTGAAGATTAAAATTTTGCCACCCAAGGTTGATATTAATGAAACAATTAAAGCTTTATATGTCTCCATAGATGAGAGTAAGAAGAGAACCGCTATGCTAAGAGCTAAAAGAGAATTTTTAGAAAAAGCGATTCCACCTGATTTTTTTTGTAGTAATGATGAAGAGGTTAAAATGATTGGTGTTTCTTCTATTGATTCCTTGTTTAGTAATATTAAACTTGATGATAAGGGGATTGAAGAAGAGTCAACTTTAGCTAGAAGGCATCCCCATAGTTCGGAGGGTGAAAATCTTGATGAAAAAATTACTAAGAGTGGATTTGAAGAGGTAAAAACTTTAACTAGTTATGTGCCCACTCTCTTGGATTACACATATTTTAATTATGATAGTTGCTCTTTTATTGAGTGTATTTCTTTGTTGCAGTCCATGTTAAATTCACCCAACGCATATGAACAAAATAATGCTTTTACTAAACATATCATAGAAGCGATGATGAAAGCTTTAGAAGAAAAGCTAGAATTAGAGATTTCAATTCCTACAAAATTATTTGATGAATGGGAACCCATCATTAAAGTCAAGATAAAAAATTATGAGTGCAATGCTTTATGTGTTTTGGGTGCTAGTGTTTCCACCATTCCGAAATCTCTATGTGATGTGCTAGGTTTTACTAATTTGGATGAATGTTCTCTTAATTTGCACTTGGTGGATTCTACTATTAAAAAGCCTTTGGGTAGAATTAATAATGTTCTTATTCTTGCAAATAGGAACTATGTGCCCTTTGAATTTATCGTGCTAGATATTGATTGTAATCCGTCATGCCCCATAATACTTGGTAGACCGTTCTTACGAACTATAGGTGCCGTGATTGATATGAAAGAAGGGTATGGAACACTTCCCTAGAACTAGAATTAAGCCACCATATGAGTCAATCATGAGGGCAACCTATGGAGCAAAAACCAAAGATGACAGTACTTGAAACTATGCATTATGCCTAGCTAGGGCGTAAAACAATAGCGCTTGTTGGGAGGCAACTCAACAGTTATCTTTTAATTTTTTGTTTTCCTTGCTGTTTTTAAATAAATATAAAATTATGCTACTGTTATGGTTGTGTTTTTATGTCTCAATTAGTGTTTGTGCCAAGTAAATCCTTTAGGATGGTTTGGGTGATAGTTGACTTGATTCTGTTGGAAAACAGAAGGTTTTGCATCTAGTAGGAGAATTATCAAAATTTTATGGAAAGCGAAAAAATTCAAAGTTTTTTACACATGATTTATATACAAATTTCCCACGTCTTCCTAATTTTTCAGAAAAATTGGAGTTACAGAAGTATGGGCTTAACTCAGGTTTCTACAGACTGTTCTGTTTTTGACAGATTCTGTTTTCGTTGCATTGTGTGCTTATTTTGATGAATCTATGGATTGTATCGGGGGTATAAGCCATGGTAAAGTTAGAATACAGTAGGTATAATGCAATAACAAAATATGAATGGGTTTTCAATAGTACTTAAAGTAGTGATTTATTTTCTTATACTAATGGATCTCACGAAGGTTTTGTTAAGTTTTGTGTGATTCAAGTTTTCAAGTTTTGGGTGAGATCACGATGGATGAAGGAATAAGGAGTGGCAAGAGATTAAGCTTGGGGATGCCCAAGGCACACCAAGGTAATATTCAAGGAGTCCCAAGCAACTAAGCTTGGGGATGCCCCAGAAGGCATCCCCTCTTTCTTCTAACGACCATCGGTAATTTTACTTGGAGGTATGTTTTTATTCGTCACATATCATGAGTTTTGCTTGGAGCGTCTTGTATGATATGAGTCTTTCCTTTGTTTGTTATTTAGTTTCTCACAACCATCCTTGCTGGACACACTTATTTGAGAGAGCCATATGTTATCATGATTTGTTAGAATTGCTCTATGTGCTTCACTTAAATTTTTTGAGCTAGGAAATTGCTCTATGTGCTTCACTTAAATCTTTTAGAGCACGGTGGAAATTAAATTTTGAAGAAATACTTGAACTCTCATGCTTCACTTATAATATTTTTAGAGTTGATATGACTATGTTTTAAAGAAATGAACTCTCATGCTTCACTTATATTATTTTGAGAGTTAGTAAATTTTGAAGAAATGCACTCTCATGCTTCACTTATATTATTTTGGGAGTTGATATGTGAATTTTTTTGAAGAAATATTTATGCTATCGTGCTCCACTTAAATATTTTTGAGAGTTGATAATAGCAATGGTAATTTGCACGAGATATGAATTTGGTCCCGAAGTGATAGATATTCAAGAGGGATATAATAAAAACTTTCATGAAGATCATTGGATATTATGAACTTGATTCCTTGCAATAGTTTTGCAATATGAAGATAGTGATATGTGAGTCATGTTGGTGAGTAATTATGCTTTAGTAAGAATATTGGTGTTAAGGTTTGTGATTCCCTATGCAGGCATGAAAGTCAATAGTTATGCAACGAAGTTATATCCTACTTATGGTGCATTATTCAATGTTTATCACCATTTTTGTTTTTGGTTGGTCGCTTCTCAATCTATTTGATAGCCCTCATTTGTACCAAGCGGGAATGCTATTTGTGCATCCAACACCTTAAACCAAAGTTGTGCCAAATGAGTCCACCATACGTACCTATATGCGGTATTTCCTTGCCATTCCAAGTAAATTTGTATGTGCCAACTCTAATATTTAAAATGAATTTCCGTTTTGGGTGCCAGTGCCGCTCATGAAGCGGCAGGGGGTGGCCAATATTTTTGATGCTAGGTACTTTATTCTCAAGATGAGTGTTTATTCACTTGTCATTACACGAGAGTGTGGCAGGTAATAGGGATGTCCAGTCCCGAAATGAATTTTTTTATATGTTGTTAATAATAAATTTCTTGGAAAGTGTTGGTATGGAAGGCATCCTTGGATACTGCTAGCTGATGACCCACAAGTATAGGGGATCAATCATAGTCCTTTCGATAAGTAAGAGTGTCAAACCCAACGAGGAGCAGAAGGAAATGACAAGTGGTTTTCAGCAAGGTATTTTCTGCAAGCACTGAAATAATCGGTAACAAGTAGTTTGATAGCAAGATAATTTGTAACGAGCAAGTAACAGGAACGGTAAATAAAGTGCAGCAAGGTAGCCCAATCCTTTTGTGGCAAAGGATAGGCCAAAACGGTCTCTTATGATAAGCAAAGCGTTCTTGAGGATACACGGGAATTTTACCATATCACTTTCATCATGTTGGTTTGGTTCGTGTTCGCTACTTTGATAATTTGATATGTGGGTGGACCGGTGATTAGGTGCTGTTCTTACTTGAATAAACCTCCTACTTATGATTAACCCCCTCGCAAGCATCCGCAACTACGAGAAAAGTATTAAGATAAAATCTAACCATAGCATTAAACTTTTGGATCCAAATCGGTCCCTTACGAAGTAGCGCATAAACTAGGGTTTAAGCTTCTGTCACTCTAGCAACCCATCATCCAATAACAACTCCACAATTCATTCCCTTAGGCCCAAATATGGTGAAGTGCCATGTAGTCGACGTTCACATGACACCACTAAGGGAATCACAACATACATATTATCAAAATATCGAACACATATCAAGTTCACATGATTACTTGCAACATGACTTCTCCCGTGACCTCAAGAACAAAAGTAACTACTCACAAATAATAATCATGCTCAAGATCAGAGGGGTATTAAATAGCATAATGGATCTGAACATATAATCTTCCAGCAAATAAACTATATAGTAATCAACTACAAGATGTAATCAACACTACTAGTCACCCACAGGTACCAATCTGAGGTTCCGGTACAAAGATTGAACACAAGAGATGAACTAGGGTTTGAGAGGAGATGGTGCTGTTGAAGATGTTGATGGAGATTGCCCTCCCAAAGATGAGAGGGTTGTTGGTGATGACGATGACGATTATTTCCCCCTCCGGGAGGGAAGTTCCCGCGGCGGAATCGCTCCGCCGGAGGGCAAAAGTGCTCCTGCCCAAGTTTCGCCTCGAGACGGTGGCGCTTCGTCCCGAAAGTCCCCCTCGTATTTTTTCTAGGTCAAAATGACCTATATACCAGAAGATGGGCACCGGAGGTGGGCCGAGGAGGGCACAACCCACCAGGGCGCGGCTGGGGGCCCAGGCGCGAACTGGTGTCTTGTGCTCACCAGGGTGGCCCCCTCTGGTAGTTATTTGCTCCAGTATTTTTTTATATATTACAAAACAATTCTCCGTAAATTTTCAGCTCATTTGGAGATGTGCAGAATAGGTAACTCTGATGTAGCTTTTTCAGGTCCAGAATTCCAGCTGCCGACATTCTCCCTCTTTGTGTAAAACTTGCATATTATGAGAGAAAAGGCATTAGAATTACTCTATAAAGCATTATTATGCATAAAAAACATTATAAATAATAGTAGGAAAACATGATGCAAAATGGACGTATCAACTCCCCCAAGCTTAGACCTCGCTTGTCCTCAAGCGAAAAACCAAAATCAAAAAACATGCCCACATGCTTAGAGAGAGAGGTGTCGATAAAAACCAAATACGGACATAGAAGCATCATGCTTATTATTATAACAGCAAGGAACTTTAACATAAAACTTTATCACACAACTTTTATCATATAACTTCCCATGAACAAGTAACAATTCATCACAACATTGAAGTATAAAGCATAAACCTTATTGAAAACCAACAAACTATGTTCTCAGTCAACTTTGCAACTACAATTCATCATATTTTCAGGAAGGGTTACGTATCGGAGCCTTTAGGCAAGTCCACATACTCAACCATCATTTAACCTTCTATGATTGCTAACACTCACAACATACCCATGAACAAAAAGTTTCAACCGGACACAAAGAAAGATAGGGGCTTATAGTTTCGCCTCCCAACGTATTCACCTCAAGGGTGATGTCAACGATAATAACTCATGCCCACTCATATCCAACTGGATATGTGTGCCTAGATCTTTCCTCACCACATGATGCTTGCAAAAATAGAAAAACAAAAAAGGAATAGGGAAGAATACTTTGACTCTTACATAAAAGTAAATGCATAAAACTAAAAGATAGGCCTTTCACAGAGGGAAGCAGAGGTTGCCATGCGCTTTTTGTTTGTATGCCAAATCCCTTAATGCAAAAGAACGTCACGTTATATTGCCTTATGATAGCACCCTTTATTATGCAGTCCATCGCTTTTATTACTTTGCCATCACAAGTTCGTACAATGCTCAATTTTCTCTTACACTAAATGATCCAACACATTTAGAAGCAATTTTTATTGCCTTATTGCACCGATGACAACTTACTTGAAGCATCTTACTCAATCCATAGGTAGGTATGGTGGACTCTCAAAATAGGATTTTGGGTTTAAGGGTTATTTGGATGCACAAGTACTATCTCTACTTAGTGCGGAGTTTTTGGCTAGCAAAGATATTGAGCAAGCACCACATGTTGAAGGATCTATGACAATATAACTTCTATGTGAATATGAACAAACATAAATCATTACGTTGTCTTCCTTGTCCAATGTCAACAATTTTGACATATAATATTTAATGGGGGCTCACAATCATAAAAGATGTCCAAGATAGTGTATTTGCATATGAATCTTCTCTTCCCTTATTAATTCTTTCATGAATTGCATCATTGACCAATGCTATGTTTGTCAATCTCCAATAAATTTTACCACTTATACTTTTCCTTATGTGATGTTATTACTTACCATAAGATTAGCATATGATCGTTTTCATTTATTTTCCTTTCTTTTTATTGAAACAAAAGAGTAAAGAAACAAAACTCAAACTATTCTTTATTATATATATCGCACACGATTACATACATAGATAGATCACTAAGCAAGCACTTGAAAAGAAAGGATTGAACTAAACTTTTATTCAATTAAATCAAAGGATAACTAAAGATCAAACTAAAATAGATAAAGGCTGAAAGTGCGTTATATCGACTAGAGGGGGGGGGGGGGTGAATAGGCGATTTTTATGAATTCGTCGCTGAGGAAATACTACTTGAGGAATTTCCTAAGCAACGAACTACAAGCAGCGGAATAAGTACTCAGGTACATGGATAACAAAGCAGTAGCATAGTCATCATGATGAAATGAAACAAAACAGAGCACATGTAGCGTGTAAACAGGATAAGCAGGCTGAAGACAAAGTGACTGAAGGAATAGGAATGAGGAAATTGAGAAAGTCTTCAGTCAAAGTCTTCAAACAGTAATGATCAAGTACACAGCAAGTATGCGAGGAAATGAAAGGGTTGAGGAAATAGAACCAGTAGCTTGGTGAAGACAGTGATTTGGTAGACCAGTTCCAACTACTGTGACAGTCGTACATCTGGTTGGAGCGGCTAGGTATTTAAACCCGAGGACACACAGTCCTCACCGTTTTCTCCTTGAGCTAAGGTCACACAGACCTCGCCCAATCACTCGTGGTAAGTCTTCACAGGTGACTTCCAAACCTTCACAGACTTGGTCACTCGGCGATCCACAATTCCTCTTGGATGCTCTAGACCATGACGCCTAACCGTCTGGAGGATGCACAGTCCTCAAAGATAACAAGCGTCGGTTCCACACAGGAACAATTTCTTCAGTGATGCTCAATCACTTTGGGTTTTAGGTGTTGGGTTTGGGTTTTTCCTCACTTGATGATTTTCGCTCAAAGTCCTCGGAGGATGGGATGCTCTAAATGACAAGTGTCAGTTTCTCTCGGAGCAGCCAACCAGCTAGTGGTTGTAAGGGGCGGCTATTTATAGCCGGGGAGCAGCCCGACATGATAAGACATAAATGCCCTTCAATGATATGACCGTTAGGTGGGTAGGATATTTTGGACAGCTGGCGCATAGCACAACAACGGTCGGAAATTTGAGCTCTCAAATTCGTCAGGGCTATCATGTTCCTCAGTTGTAGGCAATCCGCACTGGCGAATTCCTAACTCCTCAGTCAGAACAAATTCCTCAGAGAACAGAAGAACTTCGTCTCTGTCACTGAAGAACTTGACTGAACTGTACGAGATTTCCAATGGCTTCACTCGAAAGGATTGGTAGGTGTAGGATTTGAGTTGAGCATCACTTGGAAACTTTTCCTTAGTTTTACCTCGACCCCCTTTAACAGTACGGTGTTTCCTATGACTGAAGAAAGGGAAAACAAAACTATGAAAACAAAAGTCTTCACGCTTCATAATCCTCGCATCAATATCAAGTCTTCAAGGTCATACCAATTTCCTCATTTTCAAAGTCTTCAACTGAAGACATTCATTTTTAGGGGTCGACTTTCTTCGTAAATATCAAACTCCTCATTGACTTATAGAACCTGTGTACACTCACAAACACATTAGTCCCTTAACCTATAAGTCTTCAATACACCAAAATCACTAAGGGGCACTAGATGCACTTACAATCTCCCCCTTTTTGGTGATTGATGATAAATAGGTTAAGTTTTCAATGGGGATAAAACATATGAAGTGTAAATACTGATATTGAGGAATTTGATTGCAAGATATAGAGGAACTCCCCCCGAAGATGTGCATATTGAGGATTTTGCTTTGGATTGCAAATGCACATTGTAGAGACTAATATCATGGAGATCTCCCCCTATATCTTTTAATTCATACACACATTTAACATATGATATGAAGAATTTGAAATGCATGATGAAATATGGTGTCTGACGAAATTCAGCATGCGTGCATTAAGGTACTTGAGGAAATAAGCATGCAGAAAGTAGTTCAAAAGTATCAGACCACCATAGGACTTAAGTTTACAACTCATCAGATCAAACACCTCAGAAGAGCAAGAGTTGTAACTTAACAGAAAAAATAGCCCATATATAAGACCCGCTTGAAGACTAACTCAAATTTCTCCCCCTTTGTCATCGAATGACCAAAAGGGACGAAAAATGAGGACTAACGCCCCTGAAGAATATCATCATGATGTCGATGGAGGAGCGCCATCGTTGTTGGGGTCATCCGTTGAGGTAGGGCCTACCGCAGTGTCGTTCAAATCTTCAGCTTCATCCATCTCGCGCGATGAAGAATATGAACTGGCAACAAGCTGAGGAACTTTGACCTTCTTGAATTTCTTTGAAGGTGGCTGAGACCAATCAAAGTCCTGTTGGAAGCCCATCTCCTTGAGATCTTCAGCACTATAAAGATTCGACAGAATAGCCCAAGTGCGGTCAAAGACTTCATGCAAGTAGTAGTGATTCTTCTTCACAGTGTTTTGAGTGAATGTCATGTTCTGAAGAATTGCACCAAACTGACGCTTGACCCACTTGTGATTTCGATCAACTTTCTGATGAAGACTGAGGAGAAGTTCACGATCAATCATCACACGCGGAGCTGTTGCTTGAGGATTTTGCTTTGAAGTTTGGCGGCAGAATCTTGTGTTGCAGGGTCATCATTGGTGGAATAGGATGCAGCTTTGCGAAACTATCCATCCAATGGACGAGTGCCTTCATCTATAATAGCAGCCTTGCCCTTCTCATCAGCTGAGGAAATAGTCCGCTTGAGAACTTCAATAGGTGGCAAATAGCTGAGATGATTCTGAAAGTCAGCCTGATAATGAATTGAAGACCTTGATCTGATGAATTTCATGATCCAGGGAGCGTAAGGCTTCAACTCAAAAGGCGACAGAGCAGCATTGGCCAAAGTCCTCATGAAGAAATCATGGTAGTTAATGGGAAAGCCATGTATCATGTTGAACAGCAGATTCTTCATGATGCCAACAAACTCTTCTTCATCAGAGTTGTGGCCCTTGATTGGACTGAGGATTTTGGTCAATATGCGATATATCGTCCTTGGCACATAGAGCAATTCCTTCACAAGGAAGGTGGTCCTTGGAGCTTGGCCAGCCTTCAAAGGCTTCATCAGCACTTGCATCAGATGATTTGAGAGTTCAGGTTCCTCATAGATGAGCCTAGCACCTTCAGTGGGAGGACTGACTGGGACGGCGTGAAGCAATTCAGAGGCCGGTGCTTTGTAATGAGTACTTTCGGTCATCCAGTCTAGCACCCATGAATTCACATCTTCAACATTTCCAGTGATATGCAGTGTGGCGTAGAATTGAAGAATGAGTTCTTCATTCCAGTCGTAGATGTCAGTGCAGAAGTTAAGCAGCCCAGCGTCATGAAGAACACTGAGGACTGGATGGAAGCAAGGAAGCGACTCCATATCCACATGAGAAATTTGCTCGTGGTCAAATACCTTGTTCTTACCAAACAGGAGGGAAGAGTAATAGTTCATTTGACTTGCTGTCCAGAAGCGCTTGCGTCGCAGTCTTGCAGAGTCATAGGGATGTAATCCGTGAAGAAATGATGCTCAGCAAAGAAATCATCAGCGTTGAATTTCTGCTTCTTGGTATGAGGATTTTGTGGCTTGGGCTGAAGATTAACAGTTGAAGTCTTCACAGCCGCGTGGCGCACAACCTATGGAGCCACAGACTGAGGAATTTCCATAGCAATTTCATTAGCAGCAGTCTTGGACTCCATTTCTTCAGCATTAGTAGCTGGAACTTCTTTTGGAATAGAATGAAGTGAAGATTGATGTTCTTCAGAGCCCGTATGAATTTCTTCAGTCTGCACAGGGGACTGAGGAATTTGTTGCAGAGGAGTGGTCAATGGAGAATTTGTAGGAGATATGCCCTAGAGGCAATAATAAATGTTATTATTTATCTCCATGCTCATAATTAGGTTTATGTTCCATGCTATAACTGCTATGGTTCTCGAGTCTACAATAACCACGAGGCTTGGAGGAAGACTCATATGCACGTGTGGAATAATAAACGGAAAAATGTATTCCTAAGTCTAGCCTCTAAGACTAGCTCAAGTGTTGCATGATGGTCCTGTTTTCCTGATCATGGGCATGTCTATGCCAGCAACTTTGAGGGCACAATGTTAGAAGAACATTTGTGTTGAATCGACCCGAATTGATGTTATGCTATGAGATACATTCATCATGAGTTAATGGTTAATAACACAGAGATAGTTAACGTTTGCATGATTCCTTAGACCATGAGAGTGTCGAGTTTCTTCATGCTTGCTTCATGAACTTTGGGGTTTGTTAAACGTCATCCGTAAATGGGTGGCTATTACGGCGGCTTACGGGTTCATGGAAAAGTATGTCAAGTAACTTGATAGCTCAAGATTGGGATTTGCTCCTCCGACGATGGAGAGATATCTCTGGGCCCTCTCGGTGTTACGGTATCCATCATCGTCTGGCCAGACACTTTGTGATTTGATCACGGGGATGCTGGAACACGGTAACGAGAAAAGAGAACAATACCGGTAACGAGGTAACTGGCTTAATGGACAAGTTGTTGATCCACGGGAATGCCAACATGTCTCACCTCGGGTATTTGTAACATATCGCGAAGCAACAGGAATAGCACACGGCAACTGGAGGTTCACTCGAATATTCATTCGTGTGGGTATAGGGGTCAATATGGGTGTCCATGGCTCTGATGTTGATCATTGATCGGAAAGTGTTCCGGTCATGTCTATACTTCACCGAACCTATAGGGTCACACGCTTAAGGGTCATCTATCTGCTGAATACTAGACAGGGAGTCTGAGAGAAAGTCACCGAAAATGTTTCGGAGACAACGGAAGAGTTCCGGAGAGAGAGAACACCGAAAGAGTTTCGGTAAAGCCGAAAAGGTGTTTCGGAATATATTATTAGGTCAAATAGGGTTTCGGCATCGCATGGAAATTTTCAGAGGATGTCAGAATTGGTCTGGGAACTTCTGGGAATTTTCAGAGAGAAAAAACCGGAAATGTTCCGAAACTGCCGTAACCGCTGTTGATGCTTTCCGCTGATAAAAACCACCGCACCGAAAATGTTTCGGATCATGCCCAGAATAATTTTAGAGGGTGCCAGAAATGTTCTGGGACCTTCTGGAATTTTTCAGAAAAATGTTTCGCGGAAAACATCTTGTCCCAGCGCGAGGGGACAAGATCCCACGAATCGGGGGTTGCATGTTTGGTGGCTTTTTGTCTAGGGAGCATGCATGTTTCATGGAGACATGTTGGTGGCTTGTTGGGCCCCCCCCCATGGGGGGAGACAAGGTGTGGGCCGGCCCAAGGGCTGCCATGGTGGTGTCCCCTTGGTGCCCCCCTTGTGTTACCATTATGCCCTTTCATGTGTGACATGAAGCTTGGGTATTTTGGTATTTCAACATCCCACCCCACCCCTTGCCTTGGCCTATAAAAGGAGGAGTTGGGGCTGCCATCTCCTTCATCCCCTTGCTCTCATACTCATGCCATGCAATTATCTGGCTTCTCTCTCCCTCCCACGAAAAGAGTTTCGTAGAGCTGAAAGGCTGTCTGGGTTCCGGTGGGAACTAGTTCTGGACGGCGAAGCCCTGCCGGATAGATGACACCGTTTGTGTGCAACTCTGTAGAGAGGTCGTAGTTTCGATCTTAGTGCCCATGGGGCTGTTCGTGAGTGCCTCCCGAAGGGCTGTCCAAGTGACGGTCCGAGTTCTGTGAGTCCTCCCGAAGGGCTGTCCGCGACACCATCCGGGGGACTATCCGACCGCCTCCCGGAGGGCTGTCCGGGTGGCGGATGAGGGTATACATCCTCACGGTTGGGAGGTTGTAAATCCTAGCTGCGGGGATCTGCACCGACGATCATCATCGACTCTACTTGCGCTGCGCTACGAGTCGGTAACGAAAATGATCAAACCTTGTATGCAGTCTCCATAGTGGTCCTGGGCTGGTGCGTAGGGCGGAAATTTTTTGTTTTCTGCTGCGTTCCCCTACGGTGGCATCATGAGCCGTGCTATGCATAGATGCAGGTTGCGATCTAGAATACATGAGATGTATGGGTGTTGCACAATATAATTAGGTAGTAGATGAGTTCTATTACTGAAAATTATTTGTGCGGGTAGCAGATGAAATCTGTTACCCGATGTTCCTGTTGCTTCCCTGGAATTTGCATATTTCTGATCTTGATAACAGTATGGTGGAGTTTCAATGTTCTGGCAATCCGCGATCCTGATTGATCAACGAAGTGCTAACAGTTCATTGAATTCCACCGTAGTTAAAAAGAAAGATGAAATTTCACAAACGAAAGGGCAATGCAGATATGATCTGCACGGGGGTCATGCGTATGACGAAGTTTAGTATGGGGCTCGAGATTTTATTATCTCGGTTTTCATACACCCTGGAAAGTTAATCTAGCGACTTGAATTATCATACTTGATGATGGACATTGGTAGCTTCGGTTTGTTTCGAAACCTTAGAAGCCACGTAAAACAAGTTTTTGCATGAACCGATTAGAGACGTCTAACTTGGTTTTGCAGGAGGGTTTGCATGTGCATATGATGTGGTATAGCAGTGCTCATAATAATTTGATTATGTATGAGATGACTATATGATGTAAATTGATTAACATGACCTGCATGTCATGATTCGGCATGATGGCTGGAGCCATATGATTGCACTTTAATGACCTGCGTGTCAACCTTATGTAATGCACTTATTTCATTAGCTATAGAGATAGCAATATTATCTGGTGCATCGACAAGGTGGTGGCAATCTTCGCGAAGGTGAACACCGATGCGAATGCCGAAGACGAAGAAATACAAGACTTCTCCGTCGGAAAGGGCTATACCATATCATGCTATTATGAATTGCCTGAGATGTTTATCCCTTATGATGCACCCTTCTTGATTGCGTGGTAGTCGCTTTTTATTAGGGTGATCTCTCACAAAAATATCAAGTAGTTAGTGTTCACCCAAGTGTAGCACCGTCACGGCACCTTTACTTTCGGGGTGCGCCAGGATCTACCTGGGTACGAACGATTGTACGGGTGTGAGGCGGGTGAGGTCAGACCTCGCAGCAAGATCACTTGGTTGTCTTGACGTTCATGGCAGGATCGTCCTGAGCTCGGAACACACGCATCGAAAGATGAACAAGAGTCACATAGAGATGTGATCGGCAAGTTTGCCTACCGATTGAAGTTGGCGCCATTAGTGTTCATCTCGAACAATGGCGTTGAATGGAAATGCGGATCTTGAATCACTCACGATCAATTATGAGAGATATTGATTTGAGTGGGAGCGCACTGTTGAATTAAATTGTTTAATTCTCAGTGCAATTAATTATGAACACTGTCTAAGTGTGGTTATGCATAATAGTTGTAGAATAATGGCTCACGTTTCCACCTTCCCTATTAAAATTGAATAGTTGTTTAATATCTGGTTATAACTTTACGGTTGGTAACGTAATGTGAGGATTGCCCTCTAGAGTGCCGAGAAGGACTTTGTCCTATCGCATACTTTTGGTATTCTCTCGCTTATGCTATGGATCATGTGACTCTCGTCCTTCGATCCAAAAGCTAGAATTCCATTTCAGTCAAGTGCAATATGTTTGCTTCCATGAGACCCGAACTTCGAAAGTTTGGATAGTTATGTGATATTCATGGAATCTGAAAATCATTTTCAGGGACAAACAAAGGCTAAAAGATATGAGATATCCAAATCAGTGTTTGTTTGCAAACTATTAGTAAAGGAGTTTACTATGCATTAGACTGATAAGAGAGGGATCCAGGAGAACGCCTGTCATATGATGAAAGGTGAATAAAACAACAACTTAAAGAGAAAGGAAGTGTCCGAAGGGTGTTAGTGAAACTTTCACGCCTAGGAAGTCCAGGGCTAAACGCCACCCTTAAGTTGGGTGCTTCTTCTGAGAGTAGGAGAAATACTAAAAGTTAAACTGTTAGAAGTATAAAGGCAATAAGAAAGAAGACTGGAATATCCAGCTCATGTATGAATGTCATACAAGTTTTTGATGTATAGAAGGCTGGTCAAAGATATAGTTCTTGGGAATTATGATTAAATTGGTAATCACTGATTCTTGGGTATTGTGAGTTAATCACAAAGATACCCGCTCGATTGCTTTCTGTTGCAACTCGATGTAAGAACTACTATGACCTGAAAGACTTGCCAGGAATGAGGTTTAGGTATACACAGGGAACATAGTAAATGTTACTATACCTTCCATCGGTGTATTACCGTCTGTATTTACTTTCTTAATTCATTTTAGAGTTTTACACTCTAGCCCTATGCATAAGGTATCTTGCAAGAAGGTTGTTCATAAGAGAACTTTTTATGCTCGATGTTATGAATAACATAAGGGCCAAACTTTCATTATGAATCAGATGTATGTTATGAATATTGATAATAATACATTACCTCTGGGTTTACTTTCATAATTCATTTTAGAGTTTCATACACTCTAGCCATTGCACAATGTTTGTTGCAAAAGAGTTGTTCATAAAAACAACAATTGTTGTTCAGTATTATGAATAACATGAAGGGCCATGCTTCCATCCAAAATGGGACGTATGTTATGAATATTGATGGTAATATGATACATCCGTAACACTGACGCTAAATGTCGTAAGACTAAGAGAATACCACACAAGTGTGGCACTACATTTGGTCACATTGGAGAAACCCGCATGGATAAATTCCATTATGATGGATTTTTTGAAGTCCTTTGATTTTGAATCATCTGACACTTGCAACTTTCCTCCGAAAAGTGAAGTGACTGAAATACCGTTCACAGGCCATAAGGAACGGACAACAAACTTATCGGTGATCATACATTTGATGTGTGTAGTCCGATAAATGTTGTTAGTAGTGGATTTATCTATCTTCAGAAATGACTCAAGTAGATATGCGGATATTTACTTGATGAGATGTAAGTCTGGATCTTTTGAATTTATTCGAAAGGTTTTCAAAAATGAAGTAGAAGTTATTGTAACAAGAAAATTCTGTTTCTACAATTCAATTGCAGAAAGGAATAATTGAGTTACAAGTTTAGCGAATGTCTGATGAGTTGTGAAAAGAGTTTCATAACTTACACCTCCCGAAACACCACTGTGAGTGAAAAGTCCGTGAAGGTGTAATCGAACCATTTATGACATGGTAAGATCAAAGATGACATAAATAAATTTGCCATTATCCCTTTTAAAGAGTGATGCTTTAGAGACTGCGGCTTTTACACTGAAAAGAGCTCCATCGGGTCTGTTGAAATGACACCATGGTATGGTACGCCCAACCATGTTATATCTTTTCTTAACATTTGGAATATGGGGCTTGTGTAAAAGGTTACAAACCTATTCCAAATCAGACAAGTGCTACTTTGTAGGTTATCCCAAGTCATTGGGTATTCCTCCCTCACTATACCGAGGCAAATAGGTTTGCCACAAAGAACGGTATGCTTTTTGAAGAAAATGGTTCTTTCAAAAAGGTGAGTGGGAGAATAGTGCAACTCGACAAGATAAACAGTATCTTCGTCATCAGATCAAAGGAAAGAGACCTTGGAAGTAATTCCAGGTTTCCTACTGCGACTGATACGGAAGTCTCTACAATACAATGTATGGACTTCGGTCGAACTTGCAGCTGAACCACGTAGGCAAGGCTCGTGCAAACCTCTCAGGTGCGCAGACGAGATATTGTTGTTAGACAACAGTATACCTACGATACACAAGGAAGCGTTGATGGGCCCTGACTCCGGAATTGGCTAAATGCCAATACAATCCGAGATAGTTTCCATATAAATGTTTCAAGATTAAAATCTTGATACACCTTTCGGAAGACTTAGAGTCTAACGAATTTTATGGAACTTAAAACTGATACGGATAAAAATGTTTTATCCATAAAGCTCGACTTGTTGCAATAACAAGTTCAAGGAGTTGACTACGATGAGGTTGTTTCACCGTAGCGATGCTTAAAGTCGGTTTGGGTTGAACTAGCAATTAATACATATTTCAGTCATGAGATATGAAACATGGATGACAATACGATTTCCATATGATGGAAATGAAACCAAGGACTTGCATGTGTTACAGTCCAAGGTATTTTGTCATTCCAGAGGATGCTAGTAAGTATGCAAACTTCAGAGTTCCAGCAATGGACAGAAGAGAGCAAAGTGGAGTTGGAATCTTCGTGATTTGATGAAATGGTCAAAAGGGTTTTTGACTTCATCAATGGGTAACGAAGATGCTTGTGATTCAAGAAAGTAAGTGGGAGCATAATAATATTTCTAAAAACGTTGTGTGCTTGACACATTGTTAATTGGAAATAAATTTCTTGACATGAATTAGGACTTCATTTGAAAATAGTTTTTCGATGAAGTGCTTGGGCTAAATTGCCTTTATATTAGGCATGATAATCTATGGAGATAGATTTACCTAATGGGGCTGAGCAAAGATACATATTGACAAGATGCTAAAACTTTTTAGCATTTAAAACGCCAAGGAGTGGTTCTTGCCAAAGTCACATGGAAAGAGTTTTTGCAAGACTCGGTGTCCCTAAAACACTGATGAGCAAAATACATGATGGAGATTCCACACACCTTTGTGTTTGGATTAATCATGTATTCCATGGTATGTGAAACAACCAGATATGTCCGATACTCCCAAGGTGTTGCGAGTATAGATACCAAAGTGATCAAAAGTACTGATCATAGGACAACAGTGAAAAGTGTCATTGAGTGCAAGAGTAGCTCTAATGACATGTTTTCTCGCAAGCGGAGATCATGAAGAGTTCGTTGTAAAAGGTTACATCGATACAGTCTTCATCCATGCTCCAAGCGATTTTCGATTTAAATTGAGGGTTTTTGTGTAACACATAATATGGTGGCACGGTAGTTGGAAATTGTTCCAAACAAGTTACTGTGGCGAATTCTATAACAGAGGCGAAGTATGTTGCCGCTTTTAAAAGCGACAAAGAAGATGTTGAATCATATAGTTCATTCATGAACTTAGTATGGTTCCAAGATGGCTTTTGTCAATGGGACACTACTGCAGGTAGTTGCTCCATAACTCAGTCTGAGGAATCCAGGTTCGACCTGTGATTCACATACATACAAAACCAAGTCCACACAAAATATGAATTTTGTGAAAGCGTGAAAACGCGAGGATATGCAAAGATACACACAGAGCTGAAATCGTCAGATCCGTTGGACATCAGGCTATACCACAAGCGAAGCATATTTACACCGGTATGCCACAGGTGTGAAGTGCATTAGCATTAACTAGATTATTGACTCTAGTGCAAGTGGGAGTCTGTAGGAGATATGCCCTAGAGGCAATAATAAATGTTATTATTTATCTCCATGCTCATAATTAGGTTTATGTTCCATGCTATAACTGCTATGGTTCTCGAGTCTACAATAACCACGAGGCTTGGAGGAAGACTCATATGCACGTGTGGAATAATAAACGGAAAAATGTATTCCTAAGTCTAGCCTCTAAGACTAGCTCAAGTGTTGCATGATGGTCCTGTTTTCCTGATCATGGGCATGTCTATGCCAGCAACTTTGAGGGCACAATGTTAGAAGAACATTTGTGTTGAATCGACCCGAATTGATGTTATGCTATGAGATACATTCGTCATGAGTTAATGGTTAATAACACAGAGATAGTTAACGTTTGCATGATTCCTTAGACCATGAGAGTGTTGAGTTTCTTCATGCTTGCTTCATGAACTTTGGGGTTTGTTAAACGTCATCCGTAAATGGGTGGCTATTACGGCGGCTTACGGGTTCATGGAAAAGTATGTCAAGTAACTTGATAGCTCAAGATTGGGATTTGCTCCTCCGACGATGGAGAGATATCTCTGGGCCCTCTCGGTGTTACGGTATCCATCATCGTCTGGCCAGACACTTTGTGATTTGATCACGGGGATGCTGGAACACGGTAACGAGAAAAGAGAACAATACCGGTAACGAGGTAACTGGCTTAATGGACAAGTTGTTGATCCACGGGAATGCCAACATGTCTCACCTTGGGTATTTGTAACATATCGCGAAGCAACAGGAATAGCACACGGCAACTGGAGGTTCACTCGAATATTCATTCGTGTGGGTATAGGGGTCAATATGGGTGTCCACGGCTCCGATGTTGATCATTGATCGGAAAGTGTTCCGGTCATGTCTATACTTCACCGAACCTATAGGGTCACACGCTTAAGGGTCATCTATCTGCTGAATACTAGACAGGGAGTCTGAGAGAAAGTCACCGAAAATGTTTCGGAGACAACGAAAGAGTTCCGGAGAGAGAGAACACCGAAAGAGTTTCGGTAAAACCGAAAAGGTGTTTCGGAATATATTATTAGGTCAAATAGGGTTTCGGCATCGCATGGAAATTTTCAGAGGATGTCAGAATTGGTCTGGGAACTTCTAGGAATTTTCAGAGAGAAAAAACCGGAAATGTTCCGAAACTGCCGTAACCGCTGTTGATGCTTTCCGCTGATAAAAACCACCGCACCGAAAATGTTTCGGATCATGCCCAGAATAATTTTAGAGGGTGCCAGAAATGTTCTGGGACCTTCTGGAATTTTTCAGAAAAATGTTTCGCGGTAAACATCTTGTCCCAGCGCGAGGGGACAAGATCCCACGAAGCGGGGGTTGCATGTTTGGTGGCTTTTTGTCTAGGGAGCATGCATGTTTCATGGAGACATGTTGGTGGCTTGTTGGGGGGGGGGGCCCCCATGGGGGGAGACAAGGTGTGGGCCGGCCCAAGGGCTGCCATGGTGGTGTCCCCTTGGTGCCCCCCTTGTGTTACCATTATGCCCTTTCATGTGTGACATGAAGCTTGGGTATTTTGGTATTTCAACATCCCACCCCACCCCTTGCCTTGGCCTATAAAAGGAGGAGTTGGGGCTGCCATGTCCTTCATCCCCTTGCTCTCATACTCATGCCATGCAATTATCTGGCTTCTCTCTCCCTCCCACGAAAAGAGTTTCGTAGAGCCGAAAGGCTGTCTGGGTTCCGGTGGGAACTAGTTCTGGACGGCGAAGCCCTGCCGGATAGATGACACCGTATGTGTGCAACTCTGTAGAGAGGTCGTAGTTTCGATCTTAGTGCCCGTGGGGCTGTTCGTGAGTGCCTCCCGAAGGGCTGTCCAAGTGACGGTCCGAGTTCTGTGAGTCCTCCCGAAGGGCTGTCCGCGACACCATCCGGGGGACTATCCAACCGCCTCCCGGAGGGCTGTCCGGGTGGCGGATGAGGGTATACATCCTCGCGGTTGGGAGGTTGTAAATCCTAGCTGCGGGGATCTGCACCGACGATCTTCATCGACTCTACTTTCGCTGCGCTACGAGTTGGTAACGAAAATGATCAAACCTTGTATGCAGTCTCCATAGTGGTCCTGGGCTGGTGCGTAGGGCGGAAATTTTTTGTTTTCTGCTGCGTTCCCCTACAGAATTTGGATGATGTCTTTCCCAATAATCATCATTGAGAACTGGTGTAGTAGGCCCAATGTCCACATCCTCATCTTCTTCATCAATTTCTTCAATGCCTGCCTCTTCAGCTGTGAACTGAGGCACGGGCGATGATACCAGGGATATCATTCACTTCAATTTCTTCATCCAACTGCTCTGAAGTAGCAGCAGAAGGATTCACTTCATCACTGTCATCTAGAATGACATATTCCTCACCAAAGGGAACAATTTCCTTTGATGGCATGCTTGAGATAGGAACAACATCAATGGGGTTGGTATACGAGCTTTGCAAAGTCTTCACTTTCTTGGGAGCTGAAGACTCTGTAGTTTCTGATGCTTTCCTTTTCTTCACAGCTGCCTTTTCTGCAGCTTTGGTCTTTTTCGCTTCTGATGCAGAAGGAAGGTGGATATCTTTCATCTGTGATGACTTTGCAGGAGGAGCAGATGAAAGTGGTGCAGTTTCTTCAGGCACAACTGATGCAGTTGCCCTGGCTTGTTCAGATTCTTCAGGCGCAGCTTCATATGCTTCAGCTGACCTGAGTTGTTCTTCAAGTGCAACATTGGAGGTTGCCCTGGCATTTTCTTCAGTAGGCTGAGCAGATGCATCAGCCTGAGGAACTTGTTGTTGCGATGGAGCTGCAACATTCGGGTTGAACCCCTTGGCCATTCTGACAAATCTGACTTTGGCACCTAGCCAATCTGCACGATATGCGTCAAATTCATCGCTTAGAGCTTTGATCTCCTTTTGTAGATTCACAAGTTCTTCAAGAGTCATCTTCACAGTATTCTTCTTCAGAAAGCGCTCCTTCTTGTATTGAGCTTTCTTGACTTGCCTGACCTTCTCAAATTTCCATTTTCTTTGGCTATGAAGGCCGTCAACATGTGGCTCTGACCAGGAGTGAGGTTCAATTCAGGCAAAGGAGTATTTGGATCCTTGTGCCATAGATTGATGAAATCAAGGATCCTTTTAGGATCCAGCATGAGTGGCATGGCACTGCCTTTGGCTCTAGCGGCCTTTTCTTGCCTGTCTTTGATGATCTCAGCAAGTTCTTCATCATCAGCTTCATCGTCATCAGACGGAACTTGAAAGGCAACTTGCTTCTTGTGAGGACTTAGCCTTGGGCCTCGTCCAGCAGTGGCCTTTTTCTTCAGCAAGATTGGACCAGTTGAAGATTGTGGCGGAGCTGAGGAACTTGCAGATGCTCCTGAGGCAATAGAGATTCCTGTAGTCCGTTGGCACGTGGCAAGATGCACAGGTGCTGAGGACTTTGCAGCTGAAGTTGAAGACTTTGTGGCAGCTGAGGGAATTGGAGCTGCCCTCGATGTGGTTGCCTGAGGAATTGGCCGTGAGGGCTTTGCAATTGGCCGTGAGGGCATAGCAGTTGAGGAACTCGGCTTCACAGCAGATTTCTTCGGCAAAGCCTTCTTGGGCTTGCTAGCAGAGGCCTCAGCAGCAGCAGCAACAGAGTCTTCATTGAATTTCTTCACTGCTTCCTTTGCTACTTTAGCCAACTTGGCTTGGCGCTTAGCCCATTCTCTGGGAAATTCCTCACCGCGCCTGATACTTGAGGGATCAGCTTCTTGGCCTGGAGCCAATGGAGGTCTTGGACATGGAGGGTTAACAATGAATTTCTTCATGTACTTGGGAGTAACATAACGATATTCCCTCCATTCCTTAGCCCATCTTCTCTCAATTCTCTGTATGCGCACTTTGCGCTGAGTCTTGGTCTCTTTGCCATGAGTTGCTTCATCAGGTGTGCAATATTCATCATATATGTCTTCAGGGATCATAAAAGTAGTGTTTGTTTCAGGCCTCTTTCCTCCCTTCTGAGGTCTTTTACCATCAGCCATTTTCTTCACTTGAGGATTTTGAACAATTGATGTTTCTGAGGAAGTGTGCAACTTATCTTCGAGGAACACTGCAAATGAGTTAAGTTGATGAGAACCTAGTGATTCAGCAGCAGACATTTTGTACCTATGAACAGAGTATAGGTGCGAAGAATTTGGAGAGGTCATATGCGTTCTCAGAATTTTTTCAAAAGAAATCAAGTTTGAGGAATTTGACCAGGGGAGTCTTGAGGAATTTCACTAAGCGTTCTTGACTTAGGTTCCAGATTTGTATAGATTAGAAAATCCACACAATTGAGGAATCTCGAAGAAAAACATAGCTTAGAGAAACAAATCAAGATACAGAAGCATTCGGGAGTTTATGGAATGGGAAGTTGAAGAATAAACACCTTTTGAAGATTTTGTGAAATCATCAGAATCAAAGTAGGGCAGTAAAATCAGATTTTATTTACCCTGGACGAAGAACACGATGAACTAGAAGTGGAAGTGGAGAAGTTCGTCCATTCAGATCTCCCACGCCCTAAATTGGCGGTGAGAGACAGCTACGGCGGCGGCAGAGTGAAGATTTCCGTGGCCGGCGCGAGTACGACGGCGACGAGGTCGAGGCAGTGAAGCTCTTCCTCACCGGCGATGATGGAGAGCAGCGGCGGCGCTAGGTCAGAGAGCTCGAGCGAGTTGGTGGTCGAGCGGAGTAAATGAGGACAGAGGAAGGGAGGGGGTATTTATAGCCACGGTGAAAAACTGCCCGTCCGAAATTTTTGGACGAACATGCCCCTGACCCTTGCTCTTCTAACGACATGTGTCACCCACGTACATAGAGATGGAGATCGTGGTAGATCATGGGTGAGTATTTTAATCCTATCGCGGGATGCAGAACGGTTTGAGCGGCAAAAGCCAAAAATTCAGATATGAAAATTTTAACGTTTCGTTCGCAAATTCTTCAGCTGTCAAGGACACAGTGAAGACTTTGAACGGGTTTCAAATAGAATGCACATGAAGAATTTGTGAACAGACTTGGTTGAGTTTAGCATAGAGGGGGAACGGGTCCAATCACATTCACTTAGAAGAAAATCAACTTGAAGAATTAGCAATAAGTGAATGCTGTTGGGGACATGAAAAACTCAATTATATATAGTCAATGAAGAACATCAGTCGAATTTTTTTGAAGACTTTGCAAGTTGAAGAATTTGAAAGTTGAAGAATTTGAAAATTGAAGAATTTGCAAAATGAAGAAAAACTCAATTTTGAAGATTTTCAACTTTTGTGGTGGCGTGACCCACCGTATAAGAATGATGATTTCAGACGCCGCATACAATTGTCGTAGGGCTCTGAGAATCAAATTCTTCGTTAATTTCTTCACACTTAGAGGGTTAGTCTTCATTGATTGAAGAAAAACGTTCTTCGTGTGTTGCACATCTAAGTCATCAATTTTGCATAAGTGTTAGGATGTGTGTCCTTTTCAAAGAACATTCGAAGATTCTAAGATATTTAGCTCACACCGCAACTTGCTAAATCTCTTCTCATCCAAGGGCTTGGTGAAGATATCCGCTAGCTGTTCTTCAGTCTTCACATGATCAATAGAGATGTCGCCCTTCAACACATGATCTCGAAGAAAATGATGACGAATCTGGATGTGCTTTGTCTTTGAGTGCTGAACTAGGTTATGAGCAATCTTGATGGCACTCTCGTTGTCACATAAGAGTGGCACATTCTTCATGTTGATGCCATAGTCCTTGAGGGTTTGCTTCATCCACAGCAATTGAGCACAGCAAGAACCAGCAGCAATGTACTCAGCTTCAGTAGTAGAGAGTGATACGCAGTTCTGCTTCTTCGAGGACCAACATACTAAAGATCGTCCGAGGAAATGGCATGTGCCTGATGTTGACTTGCGATCCACACGACCACCAGCATAGTCAGAGTCAGAATATCCAATGAGATCAAAAGCCGAGCCCTTGGGATACCATAATCCAAGTGTTGGAGTGTGAGCTAGATATCGAAGAATATGTTTCACAGCCTTATGGTGTGATTCCTTCGGTGTAGCTTGAAAACGGGCACACATGCAAACACTAAGCATAATATCTGGCCTAGATGCACATAGATACAGTAAAGAGCCAATCATGGAGCGGTATACCTTTTGATCGAAGTCTATACCATTTTCATCAGCGCATAGATGGCCATTTGTGGGCATAGGGATTTTGACGCCTTTGCAATCTTGCATACCGAATTTCCTCAGAACGTCCTTGAGGTATTTCTCTTGAGAAATGAAGATGCCATTGCATTGTTGACGAATTTGAAGACCTAAGAAGAATTTCAATTCTCCCATCTTGGACATTTGATATTCCTCACTCATCATATAAGCAAATTAGTCACTGTAATGTTGGTTAGTACAGCCAAAGATAATATCATCAACATATATTTGGCACACAAATAATTCATCATCATATGTTTTGGTGAAAAGAGTTGGGTCGAGTGAACCGGGTTTGAAGCCTTTCTTCATGAGGAATTCCTTCAGAGTATCATACCACGCCCGAGGGGCCTGCTTGAGGCCATAGAGGGCCTTATTGAGTCTGAAGACTTGATCAGGATGCTTAGGATCTTCAAAACCTGGGGGTTGAGCAACATATACTTCTTCCTCAAGCTTACCATTGAGGAATGCACTTTTCACATCCATTTGATATAAGATGATATTATGATGGTTAGCATAGGCAAGCAATATGCGAATAGCCTCAAGTCTAGCAACAGGTGCAAAAGTTTCATCGAAATCAATTCCTTCAACCTGTGTGTAGCCTTGAGCTACAAGACGAGCCTTGTTCCTCACCACTAGGCCATTTTCATCTTGTTTGTTGCGGTAGATCCATTTGGTGCCGATGATATTGTGCTTGCGTGGGTCTGGTCGCTTGACAAGCTCCCACACCTTGTTCAGCTCGAATTGATGTAATTCCTCTTGCATCGCTTGAATCCATTCAGGCTCCAGAAATGCCTCATCTACTTTGGTGGGCTCTGTGATAGAGACGAAAGCAAAATGCCCACAAAAGTTAGACAAATGTGAAGCTTTTGAGCGAGTGAGAGGACCTGGTGCGTTGATGTCGTTGATGATTAGCTCAATCTGTACTTCATTTGCAACGCGAGGATGAGCAAGTTGACGACTTTGATTTGGCTCAGCATTTTCTTCAGAGCCATTCTCTTCAGATGCACCAGCATGATTTTCTTCACGATCTGGAATGACTTCTTCAGCAGATTCTTCAGTAGGTATGACATCCTCAGTAGCCTTTAGTTTGATGGATTCCTCAGGAGACATTTCATCTAGCACAGGAGGTAGGTGCTCTCTTTGCGAGCCATTAGTTTCATCGAACCGCACATCTACAGTTTCAACAACCTTGTTGTGATAGGTGTTGAAGACTCTGTAGGTATGCGAGTCCTTTCCGTAACCAAGCATAAAACCTTCATGTGCTTTCGGTGCAAATTTAGAATTGTGATGGGGATCTCTAATCCAACATTTAGCACCGAAGACTTTGAAATAACTCACATTGGGTTTCTCGTCAGTGAGGAGTTCATATGAAGTTTTCTTGAAGAATTTGTGAAGATATACCCTGTTGATGATGTGGCATGCAGTATCAATTGCCTCAGGCCAGAAGCGACGAGGTGTCTTGTATTCATCAAGCATGGTGCGAGCTATCTCAACAAGAGTCCTGTTCTTGCGCTCCACAATGCCATTCTGCTGAGGAGTGTATGGGGCAGATAACTCATGAGTAATACCAAGTTCATCAAGATAGTCATCAAGACCAGTATTCTTGAACTCGGTCCCATTGTCACTCCGAATATGCTTGATCTTCACACCGAAATTCGTCGAAGCCCTTGAAGAAAATCGTCTGAAGACTTCCTGCACTTCAGTTTTGTAAGTAATGACATGCACCCATGTGTAATGAGAATAATCATCAACAATGACAAAGCCATATAGAGATGTTGCATTTGTTAGTGTGGCATAATGAGTAGGGCCAAGGAGATCCATATGAAGCAATTCAAAAGGACGAGAGGTGGTCATGATAGTCCTTGAGGGGTGCTTGGCTCTGGTCATCTTTCCAGCCTCACAAGCCCCACAAAGATGATCTTTGAGGAATTTGACACCCTCAATGCCAATGACGTGCTTTTTCTTCACGAGCGTGTGTAAGTTCCTCATGCCAGCATGATCCAGACGTCGATGCCATAGCCAGCCTTCTGAAGCTTTTGCAAGTAGACAAATGGCAGGCTGTGGTCCTGCAGAGAAATCAACAATATACAAGTCTCCTCTCCTAAAGCCTTTGAAGACTTTGGAATTGTCAGATTCCATGAGCACTAAGCAGCGATATTTGCCAAAGACAACAACCATATCAAGATCACAAAGCATTGAGACAGACATGAGGTTGAATCCGAGGGACTCGACAAGCATGACTTTGTCCATGTGTCGGTCCTTTGAGATTGCAACCCTACCTAGACCCAATACCTTGCTTTTGCCTTTGTCTGCGTAGGTGATATGCTTCAAATGTGATGGAGATAAAGGAGTGTTCATCAGTAAGCTCTTGTCACCAGTCATGTGATTAGTACATCTACTGTCAAGGACCCACTCAGTAGCTTTGGGTAAATCATCCTGCAGATGAATTAGTGCATCTTACGAACACATATCTTCAGAGTGAAGAATATGACATCAATTTCATCAGACAAAATTTCATCAATTAATGCAACATATGTATATATAGCAGTATGAGGATGTGAGAAATGAATGAATCATTTCTTCATGATTAGCTTGCGTCCTTTCAAGCATTTCAGGTCTCCAGAAAATTCTTCAGACGATTTAGTTCATCTGGAGACCTGACCCTACATAAGAGGTTAGTTATTTTTCTTCACCACCCACATCTGGAGGGGTGGCAAAGAGTTCATCATTCTGCGAGCTCCATAAGAGAAAGGTGGCATTGAAGCCAAAGCGCTTCGTTTCACAGGAGAGGGATTAGTATAGGCATATGAGTAAGCAGAGAAATTCTTCGAGGACTTATGAACATAATGATTTGAAGAATAATGCACATAATCAAAACTCTTAGATTTTCCTTGCGAAACAGAAGCATTAGCATGATGATGATCATATGAGGACTTGGATCCACGTGAGGAATTTGATCCATAAGAGGACTTGGATCCATATGAAGACTTCGGTCCATATGAAGAATTTGATCTGGGGTTCCTATTCTTCATAGGTGGTGTCATGAGGACATTCACCTGAAGACTTTCAAGGCACCTTTTGGGAACCCAGATTTTCTTCATATGGGGACCATTCCTGCAGTTAGTTCCAACATATCTAGCAAATACTTCACCATTCTGATTTTTGAACAGTTTATAGTTGGAGTTAAATGACTCATCAGATGAATATGAGGATTCACAAGTAAAGACAGATAAAGTGGATGGATCTACGGGAGGTCCCTTCGCAGCAACCCATGAGGTTTTGGGATACTGCTCAGGTTTCCAGTAGGTTCCATCAGCATTGAGTTTCCTCTCAAAGGCAATACCCTCTTTCCTAGGGTTCCTGTTCAAGATCTGCTTTTTGAGCACATCACAAAGAGTCTGATGCCCTTTGAGGCTTTTGTACATGCCTGTCACATACAATTCCTTCAACCCTGCATTTTCGTCAGTGATACTAGTGGTATCCTCAGATGAGGAATTTGTGACCACAGAGATAGTTGAAGAATTTGCAGCAATAGAAGCATTTGAACTTTCAGGTGAAGAATTAGCAGTTTCACGTTCAATGCATTTCAAACATGGTGGAATAAATTCTTCCTGAGCGGAACTGATCTGTTGAGCAAGTAATGAATCATTTTCCTTCTGAAGATCTTCATGACTCACCCTTAGCTTCCCAAGATCTTGCTTTCTTTGAAGAAATTCATAAGAAAGCTTCTCATGATCGGCTAAGAGAGTTTCATGACGACTTTGAAGGTTGTCAAACTTAGACTGTAGTTGCTGAAGATTATCAGTCAGTGTTTGAGTTCGATCCATTTCCTCACCTAACAGGTCATCGCTTTTGTCTAGCATATTTTGAACTTTTTCCAAAGCCTTTTGTTGTTTAACAGCAATATTAGCAAGTTTGGAATAGATGGGTTTGAGGTTATCATCAGATTCATCCTCACTTGATTAAGAGGAGGGATATTTGAATACCTTGGCACCTTTTGCCATGAAGCAATAGGTGGGAGCATAGTCATCATTGCCGTCATCAGCGGTGTTGGGGAAGCCATTTTCCTCAGTGTTGAAGATGGACTTGCTGACATAAGCAGTAGCGAGGGCTAGGCTCGCCACACCAGAGTCTGACTCCTCAAATGCCTCCTCTTCCTCATGTTCCTCAAATTCAGCTTCAGAGTCCATTTCCTTGCCAATGAATGCCCGAGCCTTCTTGGATTCTTGTGAGATGAAGACATTAAAGATTTTGATGATGAGGACTTTGAAGATTTCTTCTTCTTCTTTGAGTCATCTGAACTATCATCCTTGTATTTCTTCTTCTTTAATTCCTTTGCCCACTGAGGACAATCAGTTATGTAGTGACCAGGTTTCTTGCATTTGTGGCAAGTCCTCTTCTTGTAATCACGGGATGAGGAATCTGATCTTGTGTCATCACCTTTTGAAGATTTTACAAAGCGACCACGCCTTGAGAACTTCTGGAATTTCTTCACGAGCATTGCGAGCTCCTGGCTTAGTTCTTCAGGTTCACCAAGGCTGCTATCAGAATCTTCTCCTTCAGATGAGGAAACTGCCTTGGCCTTCAGTGCGCGTGATCTTCCATAGTTTGGCCCATAGAGATCTCTCTTTTTAGCTTGTTGGAATTCATGAGTGTTCAGCCTCTCAAGAATATTAGCAGGATCTAGTGACTCGTAGTCTCCACGTTCTTGAATCATCAGTGCCAGTGTATCGAATGAAGAATCAAGTGACCTCAGCAATTTCTTCACCACCTCATGGTCGGTGATGTCAGTGGCACCCAGTGCTTGAAGCTCGTTTGAAATGTCAGTGAGGCGATCAAAGGTTTGCTGGACATTCTCATTGTCGAGTCTTTTGAAGCGCTTGAAGAGATTGCGAAGAACATCAACTCGAGAATCACGTTGAGTTGAGATTCCTTCGTTGACCTTGGACAGCCTGTCCCAGATAAGGTTTGCAGACTCCAAAGCACTCACTCTGCCGTACTGTCCTTTGCTCAGATGGCCACATATGATATTCTTCGCTTGAGAGTCGAGTTGCTTGGATCTCTTCACATCAGCAGCGTTCACGAAAGGAGTGACAGAGGGAACGCCATTTTCCACAACGTACCAGAGATCATTGTCAATTGCCTCAAGATGCATGCGCATCTTATTCTTCCAGTAGGGGTAGTCCGTCCCATCAAAGGTACGACACCCAGCCAAGACCTTGATCATGCCTGCAGTCGACATAACTAAAACTCCAGGTGGTTAAACCAAAATCACACAGAACAAGGGAGTACCTTGCTCTGATACCAATTGAAAGTGCGTTATATCGACTAGAGGGGGGGTGAATAGGCGATTTTTATGAATTTGTCCCTGAGGAAATACTACTTGAGAAATTTCCTAAGCAATGAACTACAAGCAGCGGAATAAGTACTCAGGTACATGGATAACAAAGCAGTAGCATAGTCATCATGATGAAATGAAACAAAACAGAGCACATGTAGCGTGTAAACAGGATAAGCAGGCTGAAGACAAAGTGACTGAAGAAATAGGAATGAGGAAATTGAGAAAGTCTTCAGTCAAAGTCTTCAAACAGTAATGATCAAGTACACAGCAAGTATGCGAGGAAATGAAAGGGTTGAGGAAATAGAACCAGTAGCTTGGTGAAGACAGTGATTTGGTAGACCAGTTCCAACTGCTGTGACAGTTGTACGTCTGGTTGGAGTGGCTAGGTATTTAAACCTGAGGACACACAGTCCCGGACACACAGTCCTCATCGTATTCTCCTTGAGCTAAGGTCTCATAGACCTCACCCAATCACTCGTGGTAAGTCTTCACAGGTGACTTCCAAACCTTCACAGACTTGGTCACTCGGCGATCCACAATTCCTCTTGGATGCTCTAGACCGTGACGCCTAACCGTCTGGAGGATGCACAGTCCTCAAAGGTAACAAGCGTCAGTTCCACACAGGAACAATTTCTTCAGTGATGCTCAATCACTTTGGGTTTTAGGTGTTGGGTTTGGGTTTTTCCTCACTTGATGATTTTTGCTCAAAGTCCTCGGAGGATGGGATGCTCTAAATGACAAGTGTCAGTTTATCTCGGAGCAGCCAACCAGCTAGTGGTTGTAGGGGGCGGCTATTTATAGCCGGGGAGCAGCCCGACATGATAAGACATAAATGCCCTTCAATGATATGACCGTTAGGTGGGTAGGATATTTTGGACAGCTGGCGCATAGCACAACAACGGTCGGAAATTTGAGCTCTCAAATTCCTCAGGGCTATCATGTTCCTCACTTGTAGGCAATCCGCACTGGCGAATTCCTAACTCCTCAGTCAGAACAAATTCCTCAGAGAACAGAAGAACTTCGTCTCTGTCACTGAAGAACTTGACTGAACTGTATGAGATTTCCAATGGCTTCACTCGAAAGGATTGGTAGGTGTAGGATTTGAGTTGAGCATCACTTGGAAACTTTTCCTTAGTTTTACCTCGGCCCCCTTTAACAGTACGGTGTTTCCTATGACTCAAGAAAGGGAAAACAAAACTATGAAAACAAAAGTCTTCACGCTTCATAATCCTCGCATCAATATCAAGTCTTCAAGGTCACACCAATTTCCTCATTTTCAAAGTGTTCAATAAAACCAAAGTCTTCAACTGAAGACATTCATTTTTAGGGGTCGACTTTATTCGTAAATGTCAAACTCCTCATTGACTTATAGAACCTGTGTACACTCACAAACACATTAGTCCCTTAACCTATAAGTCTTCAATACACCAAAATCACTAAGGGGCACTAGATGCACTTACAATGGCAAAGATAGTGGTGGTGATACGATACCGGGGCACCTCCCCCAAGCTTGGCACAAGCCAAGGGGAGTGCCCATACCATGAACTCAAGTCTCCTTTGGTGGGGAAGATGATGATGGTGGTGGTGAAGTAGTAGCGTCACACTTCAGGCTCAGGAGGTACTCCAATCTACGAATGATGCTCTGGAGGGCGATGACATGCTCTTGCAACAGAATATTTTCACGAGTGAGATATTTATTTTGCACACGAACCGTTTCAGTGACCCTGAAAGCTGCAATTTCAGTAGGGGTAAGATGATCATAGTAAGGTTGAAGGATGTCCTCTTCTTCTGCTGCTGGGATGGCCTGCCCTACTGCCGGAACTTGATCTCCCGCGACTTCCTTGACCTTGTCACCCTTGGTGGTTTCCTCTGGTTCCTCTCTCTTTAGTTCTATGTTCATCAGCCAAGCATCCCCCTCTACTTGGTCGGAGGAGGGAGAAGACATGATGTTTGGCCTGACAGATCTAACAGAAAACAGCAAGAAAGAAGAACAAAAGATTTCTCCGCGATACAGTGGTCAATACGTTCGGGGGGTATATAAAGATTTTTTTATCTTGGGAAACAAGCAAACGAGAGAAAAATGGAGCCGGGAAGGTTCCCTAGGTGGGCACAACCCACCTGGGCGCGCCAGGCATGCCAAGCGCGCCCTGGTGTCTTGTGCCCTCCTCGGTTGCCTTCCTGGTTGTTTCTTATTTTCCTAATTTTTATAATATTCCAAAACTGACAGAAAATATTTTTGCGGATTTTTTGGTGTCCATTTACTTACCGTATCACGTACCTCCTCTTTTTTTAGTATTCTGGAGTGTTCCGGAAGGTTTCTTTTATGCGTTCCTCGGGTGTCATGGTTTGAATAATATTGCTTTCAACATTAATAGGTGTACCTGAGGTATAGTGTTTAATTCTTTGCCCATTGACCACCTTCAGGTGTACCTTCGGCATTACTAATTTTGATGGCTCCAGAGTGATAAACCTCCTCGATAATATATGGTCCTTCCCATTTGGAGAGAAGTTTTCCTGCAAAGAATCTAAAATGAGAGTTGTACAAAAGAACATATTCTCCAACTTTGAATTCTCGCTTTTGGATTCTTTTGTCATGCCATCTTTTAACTTTTTCTTTAAATAGTTTGGCATTTTCATAAGCTTGGGTTCTCCATTCATCTAATGAGCTAATATCAAATAAGCTCTTTTCACCGGCAAGTTTGAAATCATAGTTGAGTTCTTTAATTACCCAATATGCTTTATGTTCTAACTCAAGAGGCAAATGACAAGCTTTTCCATAAACCATTTTATAGAGAGACATACCCATAGGATTTTTATATGTTGTTCTGTAGGCCCAAAGTGCATCATCCAATTTCTTAGACCAATTCTTTCGGGAGCTATTAACAATTTTTTGTAATATTAGTTTTATTTATCTATTGCTAAGTTCAACTTGACCACTAGATTGAGGATGATAAGGTGATGCAATTCTATGGTTAACATCATATTTAGCAAGCATTTTACGGAAAGCACCATGAATAAAGTGTGAACCACCATCAGTCAATAAATATCCAGGGACTCCAAACCTCGGGAAAATAACTTCTTTAAGCATTTTAATGGAAGTGTTATGATTAGCACTACTAGTTGGAATAGCTTCTACCCACTTAGTAACATAAGCAAACAGTAACCAAAATATGTGTATACCCATTAGAGGAAGGAAAAGGTCCCATATAATCAAAACCCCAAACATCAAATGGTTTAACAACAAGTGAATAATTCATAGGCATTTCTTGACGCTTACCGATATTACCAATTCTTTGACATTCATCACAAGATAAAATAAACTTAAGGGCATCCTTGAAGAGAGTAGGCCAATAAAAACCAGATTGCAATACCTTGTGAGCAGTTCTATCTCCCGCATGATGCCCTCCATAAGCTTCAGAGTGACATTTCCGTAGGATTTGTTCCTGTTCATGCTCGGGTACACAACGTCTAATAATACCATCTACTCCTTCTTTATAAAGATGTGGGTCATCCAAAAGTAATGTCTTAAATCATAGAAGAATTTTTTCTTTTGCTGGTATGTGAAACTAGGTGGTATGTATTTAGCAACAATATAATTAGCATAGTCAGCATACCACGGAGTGTTATGAGAAACATTTATTGTAGCTAGTTGTTCATCAGGAAAGCTATCATCAATAGGTAGTGGGCCATCAAGAATATTCTCTAACCTAGACAAGTTATCAGCTACGGGGTTCTCAGCTCCTTTTCTATTAGTAATATGTAAATCAAATTCTTGTAGCAAAATAACCCACCTAATGAGTCTAGGTTTAGCATCTTTCTTTTCCATCAGATATTTAATAGCAGCATGATCAGTGTGAACAATTACTTTGGAATCAACAATGTAAGATCTGAATTTGTCACAAGCAAACACAACTGCTAAAAACTCTTTTTCAATAGTAGCATAATTTCTTTGGGCACTGTCTAGAGTTTTGCTAGCATAATGAATAACATTTAATTTCTTATCAACTCTTTATCCTAGAACAACACCAACATCATAATCACTAGAATCACACATAATTTCAAAAGGCAAGTTCCAATCAGGTGGTTGAACAATAGGTGCAGAAGTTAAGGCTTTCTTAAGTGTTTCAAAGGCTTCTACACAATCATCATAAAAAACAAATGGAACATCCTTTCGTAAAAGATTTGTAAGAGGCCTAGAAATTTTAGAGAAGTCTTTAATAAACCTCCTATAGAAACCCGCATGACACTGACGCCCCCGGTGCAATCGTACACTAATCATACACGCAAATGTGTACGATCAAGATCAGGGACTCACGGGAAGATATCACAACACAACTCTAGACACAAATTAAAAGAATACAAGCTTTATATTACAAGCCAGGGGCCTTGAGGGCTCGAATACATAAGCTCTAATACAAACGAGTCAGCGGAAGCAACATTATCTGAGTACAGACATGAGTTAAACAAGTTTGCCTTAAGAAGGCTAGCACAAAAGCAGCAACGATCGAAAAGGCAAGGCCTCCTGCCTGGGAGCCTCCTAACTACTCCTGGTCGTCAGTGACCTCCACGTAGTAGTAGGCACCCTCGGGGTAGTAGTAGTCGTCGGCGATGGCATCTGGATCCTGGGCTCCACCATCTGGTTGAGACATCCGAGAAAAATGGAAAAAGGGGAAAAGAGGGAGCAAAGCAACTGTGAGTACTCATCCAAAGTACTCGCAAGCAAGGATCTACACTACATATGCATCGGTATCAATGAAATGCGTAGTATCTGTGGACTGAACTGCAAAATGCCAGAAGAGAAGGGGAAAGCGTAGCCAATCGAAGACTAGCATCTTCAAGCATCTTGCAGCATCAAAAGAGATAAGAGTGACATATTATAATATTAGTAAGTATGTTGTAACATCGCCCAGAGATCACTTCCTCGACTCCCTACGAGAAAGCAATCCCGGACCCATCATTTCCATTACATGCCTCAACATCAAGTTCTAGTTGTATCGATCGGGATACAACTCCGAGCGTCCGTTACCGTGGACACGGCTATTCGAATAGATCAATCTTCCCTGCAGGGGTGCACAAACTTACCCAACACGCTCGATCAACTCCGGCTGGACACACCATCAGGTCATGACCGGCCTCGGCTGATCAACATGCCGTAGTCCTACCTAGGCTCAACAGAGAGGTCACATGCTGGTCTACATCCTAAATGCGAAGGGGTCATGGGCCAATCGTCCTTTGCAATCCTGTGTGTTGCGAGGACGGCTGGGATCAGTCCTGGCTACCTCCTTATACAAGGCAGGTGCTTACGCGGACCACCCAGGCGCGTGCCGCTCAACTGTGGCGTCTAAAGAGCTTTCGGGAGAATCGTACGATGCAGAGTGCCCATACTTATTCCTGCGTGGTGGTTAGTGCGAAAAGGCTAGAGGCCTACTCGGATCAAATATCCAAATCGTTAGTGTCTTGGGAGCGCACGGTAACGATCAATGATCCACGATATGTGGTCCCGTCACCCCGTCTCACGAACTTGTGGCAAGGGCAAAGAATGCCCGGCCGCGCCGCGTGGAAAACTCGCGGGTATCCTCTAGATCAACTCGACTACACATCAACTCATGGGTACCCCTCATGGCCGACCCGACTTCAGTAACATGGTTATGTGGTAAAGTCAAAGTAACAGTGTGTCCAAAACAGCAAGGGGGAAACCCGAGGAATCACCCTCGATGGATTCCCACTCGGAGTAACCGTCAAGGTGGACTTGGAGGAATCACCCTCGATGATCCACACTTGAGGGGTTGCACAACAGAGTTGTTATCGGAAGTGGTGAAGGAGGAATCACCCTCGATGACCACGACCGATTAATTACAATACATAGTTAACTTCAAAAGTGCTATACGAGGTATCACCCTCGACACTCGATAGTAACCCTAGAGTGTCATACAACTAAGGGGGGGGGGGGTGTGATGTGATGTGTCGGGCTTTGGACATCGATCATGTTGATCGAGTCATCGGTCATCAAGCGGGGACAACTAGGACAAGGTGTGGGGTCGCTGGTGGATCACTAACCATGCTATACTAAGCAGTTTAGGATAAGCAGGTAAGGTATGAAAGCAGGTAACAAAAACAGGCTATGCATTAGAGTAGGATCATACAAAAAGCAGTAGCAGTTCTAATGCAAGCATAAGAGAGAAGGGAATGGGCGATATCGAAATGATCAATGGGGGGTTTGCTTGCATGGAAGCTCTGCTACAAAGGAACGGTCATCGGTGACGTAGTCGATCACAGGGGCAGCATCGGTCTCGGGGTCTACCGGAGAGAAGAGGGGGAAGAAACAATAAATATAAAGCAAACAAAGCATCACAATGAATAATTTAGCAATACGTCGTGCTAGGGGTGACATATCGCCGTGCTACACGTTGCAGACGAAAAGGGAAAAAATCCGGAGAGGTTTTCCCTGCGTTTGGTATTTTCTGGATAGACGAAAGAGAGGGGACGGGTCCATGTTCAGCATGCTAGGGGCATGTGACAGCTGAGCGGACTGCGTGTTCGGATTCGTTGGATTTTTCTGAGCAACTTTCATATATAAAACTTTTTCATCTGACTTATGGTTTATTTTCTATTAATTTTCTAAGTTTTAAATCAATTTCTATTTATTTTTAATTCCGAAAATCACTAGTTAAAACTGGGTGCACCCGGTGCAGTGCACCCGGTGCAGTGCACCCACGGGTGCACCAGAGGCTGATAGTGGGTCCAGTCAACTGCTGACTCAGCAGTTGACAGGTCCACGGTTGACCAGTCAGTGGGTCCGGTGGGGCCCGCACGTTAGTGACTCAGGGCCTAAATACAGCTTTTATTAAAAACTAACAGGTTTTAATTAGTGGCCTGGGGCCCAGTTGTCAGTGGGGTTTAGAAGGGTGGGTTAGAGTTAGTGGGTCGGTTTAGAGGTTAAATAAAACAACAGAAAGGAGGGGTCGGCCTCATGTCCAGAGAGCTCGCCGGCCTCTCTAGCTGGGCTGCACGACCGCGCGGGAGGGCGCCGGCGGCCAGTGGTTGGCCGGGGTGCTGGGAGGCAGGGGCAGCGGCGGCCCTGGCAGGCGCGGCTGAGGCGGCGGGGCAAGTGCAGCGGCGTAGCGCACCAGCAGCGCGCAAGCAGCAGGCAGCCGGCAGCAGCGGCGCGAGGCAGCAGTAGCAGCGCAGCGGCAGGAGCAGTTGCAGGGGACAGGACATTGGGTGGCTATAGGCGCGCGCATCCAGCAGGCGCGACCAACGCGGGCGTGTGGATGGCTGCCGGGGGGGGGGGGGCACGCGGTGTAGGGTGTGCAGCGGCAGTCAGCGGGGGATGCGGGGCTAGGCAAGCGCGTGCGGCAGTGGCGCGAGGCAGGCAGAGCAAGCAGCAATAGCAGGCACTAGTGAGTGCGTGGCACACGGGGGGCGGCCGTGGTGTGGTGAGCGTGGTCACGAGCGCGAGCTCCAGCGAGTTCGGCCGCGGCGGTGTACGACATCTACGTCGATGGAACGAAAGGGAAAAAGGCGGGAATCGGAGGAGGGCCTCACAGCAGAGCTCGTGGGCGCGTCGGGGAAGCCGGGGGAGCTCGATAGGCGGCGAATCGAGGCGGTGACCGTGGCGGTGCAGACGGGAAGAAGAGGACGATGGCGAGGCTTCGAGGCATCCTAGCTCGGGTTGATCCACGCAGGCGAAGTCTTCGATGGAGACGAACCTCCCGGATAGGTGGAGGCGGAGAGGGACGGCTGGTGGACATGTGAACGACAGCGGTGTGCTTCGGCTCCTCTCAAGTGAGCGTCTGAATGAGGAGAGCGAGGCGAGGGAGGAAGAAGTGGGGGTTAGGGTTTGACAGGGAGAGAGAGGAGGGGCGTGGCATCGACGGTCATGGCGGGGTGGATGGCTGCCACACCATCCCCTTGTCTCCCGTCTGTACAGTAGAGGTAGGGGAGAGGCCGGTAGTGGGCTTGGGCTGGCACTGTAGCAGTGGGCTACACGTGCATAGTGTCCACTCCTTTTTCTTTTTATCCTTTTCTGTTCTTAATTCCTTTTCTGTTTCTATTTAGTTGGCAGAGCAAATGAATTTAGTTTCTTATGGAACTTTGCACATAAATACTAGGTACTATCCTAGAGTGGCACATAAAGTTTCAAAGCAATTTGGAATTGTTTAAACATTTTTATATATTGAAAAGACCAGGTAATTTGTTGCTGCTCCACATTAAAAGTTGTTGTGGTAATTTAAAATTCAAATCATGTTGGTTTCACTTGGAAAATTACTGAGGGATTATTTAGAATATTGTATACATTTTTGTTTGACCATTTGAAGAAAAGATTTCTAACTTGCATTTTTAAATTGGATTTTTTTGGAGTTGATTTGAAATAGGTGGCAATTAGCATAGTAATCATGATGATATGACTACCATTAGGGGGAGATTACTATAGCATGATTCTTGGGGTGTTACAAATCTCCTCCACTACAAGAAATCTCATCCCGAGATTTAAGAGGTAGAGTAAGGGGGGAAGTTTGGTTACGAAAAATCTAACGGATCTTCTCGTTCTTGGTTGCTCTTCTCGAAGAAGTTGATCCCTTTCGTTGGTGTCTTCATTGGTCCGCTCCAGGTCATCATGATGAAGTCGTCATCCTTTCTTCGGTGTCTTCATCGTACTTACAAAAGGACAAGGGGTAACTTCGGAAGAACGGTCCTTTACAAGGTTGCTTATCTGGTAGATAACATCAGGGAAGGTGGCGGAAAGTAACTCTCGAATTGAAACTTAAGAAAATATCGAGGGCAAAGTAAGAAGGTACCATGAGAAGTTTCGAACGGCAGGCAATCGTTCGATGACTAATCAGAAGGTGAAAGGGGTTCAGAGCAACGGAAAAACTTATTGCACCTCATACTAGAATAGATCATCTCAAGGAAGGTGGCTCGTGAATTACCTACAAAGCCAAGCATGAGGACTAACTTTGGAAACAGGGATGTATAGGAGAGCCAGGTTTTGATCCTCTGGAACTGTGGGATATGGGCCCACCATGTGGTTAAAAGTAGAAAGGGTGCTGGCATCTTGCACGGTCATGATAGCAAGGCATGTCAGAGGATAGCCTGTCAGTTATGTCGGCAAAAACATTGGTACCAAGGGCGAGGGACGAAGAGAACCATTTTCCTGCTCGTTGAAACGAGGTGGACCAATAGGCAAAGTTCTCGTCCATCGGTGGTTACCGGAATGTCATCAACTATAGTAACAGGGTCTTACTGACATAGTTGTACATTGAGGTGTTTACATAAGCAGGGAAGTATTCCTGTTATGTGTTGGAGGGAAGGCAATAATGTCGTCGATGATAACACAAATCCTCGAGGGGTAAGGATGGTATTTCCCATCATGAGTTCGATTGATATCCTGGAAGAGCTCAGAATGTTGATGATGATCACGACACATTTGTCAAGAGATTTCATGAAGATGTAATCGATCGGCGATGACATCAAGTCAAGGGAATGGTGAAGCGAAAGGTTATTGGAGCCACGGGTACGACAGAACTCGAAATCAAGCTTGTTGTTCAAGGCAAAATGATATGATGAGGAAGATCGACGTAAGCTTAGCTCTTCATCAAAAATTGTGCTCCGGGAAGAAGGACCAGGTAGCACAGTTAAAATTAGCACGACAGTGATGTAGTCGATAGTCTAGGAATGACAAGATTGAGTTTAAATTTCCCAGCAACAAATTACTAGGGGTACTGAATCACAGTGCGGATTCGAGTCATTTGTTAAAGTTCTCGAGTGACGGACAATGCAGACCTGCAGAGTGACTAAAACGGTGAGAGTATTAGTCAAACAAGAATTCATAAGAGCTAGTGCAATGGCATGATATCCTTGAGATACCAGGGGGTAATACTCGAAGGTGGAGCGAGATTGAGGCTGGACAAATGTATTGATCTGCAGAAGACAAGTACTTTAACTTGTCCGAGAAATGGAATCAAAGGGGAACAATCATGGTCAGAACCACAGTTGCAAAGGACCAAACATAGATACCAGATGAACTTATAACAAGGGGATTATTATTATCACAAGAAGCTTCCATGATAAGTTCCACATCGGGTCCATGGGCATGAACACAAAGTTCAAGGTCGACTCCCACTTCTTCAATGCATAACCTTCCATTCACTTCTCTCTCTCTCAATGAAGTTGTAGTGTTGAAATTATATCTGGCAAAACATCATAAGAGTATGACTCATGAAAACTCTCGGGTTCACACGGATTAGGGAAGGCATAGGTTCAACCCATAGGGGCATCTTAGGAACATATACCACAAACTTAAAGAGTAAATAACACAAGCTCGAAGGTAGAGCATGGTTGACAAAAGGAGAGGATACAATTTACCAAAGGCATTATGTATCAGGGAAGAACTCACAAGGTGATTAAATATGGGGGCACTATCGGATAATAATCCAACAAAGGATCTGGTGGTCCACAAGGAATCTGATGTGAGCATCGGTACCCAACCAGAAGAAGAAAGAATGCAAGGAGATCAGATTATAGAAATAACTGACTAATTCAAAGCTCAAATGCAAGGGAATTATAATTTCGAAATCAAGGGATCAAAAGCAAACGCTCTGATTAAGGATGGATAAGTTGAATAGACATAGGGGTACAATCGACGGCAATTTGATTGGTCGAGAACCAGCTCATGTCCGGAGTGACGTCTAAGCCAAAGGGACGAATTCTAGTTTCGAATGATGATTGTGACCATTCACAAACATATCGAATCAAAGGCTCAAAATGACGATGACAAAGGATACCAATGAATATTTCTAGACATATGGGAAGTAACCATAATGCAAGAAGACAAGTATTTGCAGAGCAATAGCTGGCATAGGGTTTCCAGAAGATCAGATAGTAGTTCTATGTATCTTGTGAATTATATGAAAAACTGGGGAAGAACGGATACTCGGTAAGTGCGAGGAATTATCCGTAGGGGGTATTCATGTGGCAAGGAACTGCAAGGCAGTAAGCTCAAAGGATTCTCGGAACAATAGAAAGAATTTCGGGGCATCTTGTAATAACAAGAGCAACGAGGAATGATTGTATGAATGGCAAGTGTATGTAGTTTTCCATAGGGGTTGATGGTGGAAGGGAATCACAAAAGCGATGAGCACAAGTTCTCGAGCGAACATCGGAGAGTATCTTCGGATGAAGCAAGCCATCCTATGGAATGAGGGGCTCTCCGGGAGGAAGTAGTTACGAGAACCTAAAGTTAGAGTTAGTAAAACCTTTAACCCGAAAAGAAGAGATATCAGAATTCTAGAGTAAAGACGAGGAATAAAAGATCCTAATACCACCCAATTATGATATGGGCCCGTAAGCCACACAACAATGTTAGCAGAAGTTTTGCAATGACTAGACTCAACTTCGGCCAAGGAGTTGGAAAGGGGGATTCCTACAGGCAGTCGGCTCTGATACCAACTTGTGACGCCCCCAGTGCGATCGTACACTAATCATACACGCAAATGTGTACGATCAAGATCAGGGACTCACGGGAAGATATCACAACACAACTCTAGACACAAATTAAAATAATACAAGCTTTATATTACAAGCCAGGGGCCTCGAGGGCTCGAATACATAAGCTCTAATACAAACGAGTCAGCGGAAGCAACATTATCTGAGTACAGACATGAGTTAAACAAGTTTGCCTTAAGAAGACTAGCACAAAAGTAGCAACGATCGAAAAGGCAAGACCTCCTGCTTGGGAGCCTCCTAACTACTCCTGGTCGTCGGCGGCTTCCACGTAGTAGTATGCACCCTCGGGGTAGTAGTAGTCGTCGGCAGTGGCGTCTGGATACTGGGCTCCACCATCTGGTTGCGACATCCGAGAAGAATGGAAAAAGGGGAAAAGAGGGAGCAAAGCATCCGTGAGTACTCATCCAAAGTACTCGCAAGCAAGGATCTACACTACATATGCATCGGTATGAATGAATTGGGTAGTATCTGTGGACTGAACTGCAGAATGCCATAAGAGAAGGGGAAAGCCTAGCCTATCGAAGACTAGCATCTTCAAGCATCTTGCAGCATCAGAAGAGATAAGAGTGGCATATTATATTATTAGTAAGTATGTTGTAACATCGCCCAGAGATCACTTCCTTGACTCCCTGCGAGAAAGCAATCCCGAAGCCATCATTTCCATTACATGCCTCAGCATCAAGTTCTAGTTGTATCGATCGGGATACAACTCCGAGCGTCCGTTACCGTGGACACGGCTATTCGAATAGATCAATCTTCACTGCAGGGGTGCACAAACTTACCCAACATGCTCGATCAACTCCGGCTGGACACACCATCAGGTCATGACCGCCTCGGTCGATCAACATGACGTAGTCCTACCTAGGCTCAACAGAGAGGTCACATGCCGGTCTACATCCTAAATGCGAAGGGGTCATGGGCCAATCGTCCTTTGCAATCCTGCGCATTGCAAGGATGGCCGGGATTAGTCCTGGCTACCTCCGTATACAAGGCAGGTGCTTACGCGGACCACCCGGGCGCGTGCCGCTCAACTGTGGCGTCTGAAGAGCTTTCGGGAGAATCGTACGACGCTGAGTGCCCATACTTATTCCTGCGTGGTGGTTAGTGCGAAAAGGCCAGAGGCCTACTTTGATTAAATATCCAAATCGTTAGTGTCTTGGGAGTGCGCGGTAACGATCAATGATCCACGATATGTGGTCCCGTCGCCCCGTCTCACGGACTTGTGGCAAGGGCTAAGAATGCCCGGCCGCGCGGCATGGAAAACTCACAGGTATCCTCTAGATCAACCCGACTACACATCAACTCGCGGTACCCCTCAGGGCCGACCCGACTTCAGTAACATGGTTCTGTGGTAAAGTCAAAGTAACCGTGTGTCCAAAACAGCAAGGGGGAAACCCGAGGAATCACCCTTGATGGATTCCCACTCGGAGTAACCGTCAAGGTGGACTTGAAGGAATCACCATCGATGATCCACACTTGAGGGGTTGCACGACAGAGTCATTATCGGAAGTGGTGAAGGAGGAATCACCCTCGATGACCATGACCGATTAACTACAATACAGAGTTAACATCAGAAGTGCTATACGAGGTATCACCCTCGGCACTCGATAGTAACCCTGGAGTGTCGTACAACTAAGGGGGGTGTGATGTGATGTGTCGGACTCTGGACATCGATCACATTGATCGAGTCATCGGTCATCAAGCGGGGGCAACTGGGACAAGGTGAGGGGTCACTGGTGGATCACTAACCATCCTATACTAAGCAGTTTAGGATAAGCAGGTAAGGTATGAAAGCAGGTAACAAAAACAGGCTATGCATCAGAGTAGGATCATACAAAAAGCAGTAGCAGTTCTAATGCAAGCATAAGAGAGAATGGAATGGGCGATATTGAAATGATCAATGGGGGGTTTGCTTGCCTGGAAGCTCTGCTGCAAAGGAACGGTCGTCGGTGACGTAGTTGATCACGGGGGCAGCATCAGTCTCAGGGTCTACCGAAGAGAAGAGGGGGAAGAAACAATAAATATAAAGCAAACAAAGCATCACACTGAATGACTTAGCAATACGTCATGCTAGGGGTGACATATCGCCGTGCTACACGTTGCAGACGGAAAGGGAAAACATCCGGAGAAGTTTTCCCTGTGTTTGGTATTTTCCGGACAGACAAAAGAGAGGGGACGGTTCCATGTTCAGCATGCTACGGGCATGTGACAGATGAACGGACCGCGTGTTCGGATTCGTTGGATTTTTCTGAGCAACTTTCATATATAAAACTTTTTCATCTGACTTATGGTTTATTTTCTATTAATTTTCTAAGTTTTAAATCAATTTCTATTTTTTAATTCCGAAAATCACTAGTTAAAACTGGGTGCACCCGGTGCAGTGCACCCACGGGTGCACCAGAGGCTGACAGTGGGTCAGTCAACTGCTGACTCAACAGTTGACTGGTCCACGGTTGACCAGTCAGTGGGTCCGGTGGGGCCTGCGCGTCAGTGACTCAGGGCCTAAATATAGTTTTTATTAAAAACTAACAGGTTTTAATTAGTGGCCTGGGGCCCAGTTATCAGTGGGGTTTAGAAGGGTGGGTTAGAGTTAGTGGGTGGGTTTAGAGGTTAAATAAAGCAACAGAAAGGGGGGGTCGGCCTCATGTCCAGAGAGCTCGCCGGCCTCTCTGGCTGGGCTGCACGACCGCGCAGGAGGGCGCCGGCGGCCAGTGGGTGGCCGGGGTGCTAGAAGGCAGGGGCGGCGGCGGCCCTAGCAGGCGCGGCTGAAGCGGCTGAGGCGGCGGGGCAAGTGCAGCGGCGTAGCGCAACAGCAGCACGCAAGCAGCAGGCAGCCGGCAGCAGCGGCGCGAGGCAGCAGTAGCAGCACAACGGCAGGAGCAGCTGCAGGGGACAGGGCATTGGGCGGCTACGGGCGCGCGCATCCAGCACGCGCGACCAACACGGGCATGTGGTGGCTGCCCGGGGGGGCGCGGCCTTGGGCGTGCAGCGGCACTCAGCGGGCGACGCAGGGATAGGCAAGCGCATGCGGCAGTGCCGCGAGGCAGGCAAAGCAAGCAGCAATAGCAGGCACTAGCGGGCGCGCGGCACACGGGGGGCGGCCGTGGCGTTGTGAGTGCGGTCACGAGCGCGAGCTCCAGGGAGTTTGGCCGCGGCGGTGTACGACATCTACGACGATGGAATGAAGGGGAAAAAGGCAGGAATCGGAGGAGGGCCTCACAGCGGAGCTCGTGGGCGCGTTGGGGAAGCCGGGGGAGCTCGACAGGCGGCGAATCGAGGCGGCGACCATGGCGGTGCAGACGGGAAGAAGAGGACGATGGAGAGGCTTCGAGGCATCCTAGCTCGGGTTGATCCACGCAGGCGAAGTCTTCGATGGAGACGAAGCTCCCGGACAAGTGGAGGCGGCGAGGGACGGCTGGTGGACATGTGAATGACAGTGGCGCGCTTCGGCTCCTCTCGAGTGAGCGTCTAAATGAGGAGAGCGAGGCGAGGGAGGAAGAAGTGGGGGTTAGGGTTTGACAGGGAGAGAGAGGAGGGGCTTGGGGTGTTCTTATCCACCCGCTCGACCGCGGGATGAACAACAGCAGCGGCATCGACGACCATGGCGGGGTGGATGGTAGCCACACCATCCCCCTGTCTCCCCTCTGTACAGTAGAGGTAGGGGAGAGGCCGGTAGAGGGCTTGGGCTGGCACTGTTGCAGTGGGCTACAAGTGCATAGTGTCCACTGCTTTTTCTTTTTATCCTTTTCTGTTCTTAATTCCTTTTCTGTTTCTATTTAGTTGGCAGAGCAAATGAATTTAGTTTCTTATGGAACTTTGCACTTAAATACTAGGTACTATCCTAGAGTGGCACATAAAGTTTCAAAGCAATTTGGAATTGTTTAAAAAAAATTATATATTGAAAAGGACAGGTAATTTGTTGCTGCTCCACATTAAAAGTTGTTGTGGTTAATTTAAAATTCAAATGATGTTGGTTTCACTTGGAAAATTATCGAGGGATTATTTAGAATATTGTATACATTTTTGTTTGACCATTTGAAGAAAAGATTTCTAACTTGCATTTTTAAATTGGATTTTTTGGAGTTGATTTGAAATAGGTGGCAATTAGCATAGTAATCATGATGACATGACTACCATTAGGGGGAGATTACTGTAGCATGATTCTTGGGGTGTTACAATGACAGGATATATGAAAACCTCAACAATCTTTTCACAAAAATCAGAGAATATAGCAGTCATACATCTTTGAAAGGTAGCATGTGCATTGCATAAACCAAAAGGCATACGTCTATAAGCATAAGTTCCAAATGGGCAAGTAAAGGTGGTTTTCTCTTGATCAGGTTGTGAAACAGGTATTTGAGAAAAACCAGAATATCCATCCAGAAAACAAAAGTGTGTGTGCTTGGATAATCTTTCCAACATTTGATCAATAAATGGCAAAGGGTAATGATCTTTTCTAGTTGCTTTATTTAATTTTCTAAAATCAATTACCATTCTATAGCCAGTAATAATTCTTTGTGGAATAAGTTCATTTTTATCATTAGGAACAACAGTAATACCTCCCTTCTTAGGGACACAATGAACGAGACTTACCCATCTACTATCAGCTATGGGATAGATTATACCTGCTTCCAGAAGATTTAATATTTCAATTCTTACCACTTCTTTCATCTTAGGATTCAAACATCGTTGATGATCAACAATGGGTTTAGCATCAGGTTCCATATTAATCTTGTGCTGACAGAGAGTGGGACTAATGCCCTTAAGATCATCAAGAGTATATCCAATGGCAGCACGGTGCTTCTTCAGAATTCTCAATAATCTTTCTTCTTCATGTTCTGAAAGGTTACACTAATAATAATAGGATATATCTTTTTCTCACCAAGATAAGCATATTTCAAACTGTCAGGCAATTGCTTTAATTCAAACACAGGATCACCATTAGGTGGAGGAGGACCTCCTAGAGTTTTAATAGGCAAATTGTGTTTGAGCAGAGGTCGTTGTTGAAAGAAAATTTTATCTATTTCGTTTCTTTCATGCATATGCATATCATTTTCATGGTCTAGCAAATATTGTTCTAGTGGATCGGTAGGAGGCACGATAATAGAAGCAAGACCAATTATTTCATCCTTACTAGGTAATTCTTTCTTATGTGGTTGTCTACTAAACTTGGAGAAATTAAACTCATGAGACTCATTACCAAAGCTAACACCGACAGTTTGTTTTTCACAATCTATTTTAGCATTCACGGTGTTCAAGAAAGGTCTACCAAAGATAATGGGACAAAAATCATCTTGTGGGGAACCAAGAACTAGAAAATCAGTAGGGTATTTTATTTTCCCACACAAGACTTCAACATCTCTAACAATCCTGAGTGGTGTGATGGTGTCTCTATTAGCAAGTTTAATAGTAACATCTATGTCTTCTATTTCAGCGGGTGCTATGTCATTCATAATTTCTTGGTACAAGGTAAAAGGAATAGCACTCACGCTAGCACCTAAGTCACATAAACCATGATAACAATGATCTCCTATTTTAACTGAGACAACAGGCATGCCAACAGCAGGTCTATGTTTATCTTTTTCATCGGGTTTGGCAATTCTAGCATCATCATCGCGGAAGTAAATAACATGCCCATCAATATTTTCTACCAGGAGATCTTTAACCATAGCAACACTAGGTTCTAATTTAATTTGTTCAGCAGGTTTAGGTGCTCTAATATTACTTTTGCGAACCACAGTTGAAACCTTAGCATGTTCCTTTATCCTAACAGGGAAAGGTGGTTCTTCAATATAAGCAGTAGGCACAACTGGATCAACATTATAAATAATAGTTTCATCTTTAACAATGACCGGTTCCTTAATTTCTTCTTTAATAGGGGGATGATATTTAAAACACTTCTCCTTAGAGAGATCAACATGAGTAGCAAAAGATTCACAAAAAGAGGCTACTATCTCAGAGTCAAGTCCATATTTTGTGCTAAACTTGTGAAAAGCATCGGTATTCAGAAAAGATTTAACACAATCAAATTCAAGCTTAATACCTGACTATTTACCTTCATCGAGTTCCCAATCTTCAGAGTTGCGTTTAATTCTTTCTAAAAGATCCCACCTGAATTCAATAGTCTTCTTCATAAAAAACTAGTACAAGAAGTATCGAGCATGGATCGATCATCATGAGAAAGCCGAGCATAAAAATTCTGAATAATAATTTCTCTAGAGAGCTCATGATTGGGGCATGAATATAACATTGACTTAAGCCTACCCCAAGCTAGAGCAACACTTTCTCCTTCAGGAGGCCAAAAATTATATGTATAATTCTGATCACGATGAACTAGATGCATAGGATAATTTTTTTGGTGAAATTCCAATTTCAATCGATTCCAGTTCCAAGATCCAATATCATCGCATAGCCTATACCATGTCAATGCTTTTTTCTTCAAAGATAAAGGGAAAACCTTCTTCTTAGCTTCATCTCCGGATAAACCTGCAAGCTTAAATAATCCACAAATTTTATCCACATATATCAAATGCATATCAGGATGTTCGGTTCCATCTCCTGCATAAGGATTAGCTAGCAATTGTTCTATCATACCAGAAGGAATTTCATAACCAATATTTTCAGTAGGTGTAGTAGGTTGAGGGGGAAACTAATTGTGCTTCTGGTCGAGGTGAAGATACCCCAAACAAACCCCTTAAAGGATGGTTCTCCATAGTAACAAGTGACAATAAATTTCAGCACGTAGTAATAATTTTTCCTTACCAATTTCCACTTACCAAGAGCACTTTACTCCCCAGCAACAGCACCAGAAAAGAGTCTTGATGACCCAAAAGTATAGGGGATCAATCGTAGTCCTTTCAATAAGTAAGAGTGTCGAACCCAACGAGGAGCAGAAGGAAATGACAAGTGGTTTTCAGCAAGGTATTTTCTGGAAACACTGAAATAATCAGTAACAAGTAGTTTGATAGCAAGATAATTTGTAACAAGCAAGTAACAGGAACGGTAAATAAAGTGCAGCAAGGTAGCCCAATCCTTTTGTGGCAAAGGATAGGCCAAAACGGTATCTTATGATAAGCAAAGCGTTCTTGAGGATACACAAGAATTTTACCATATCACTTTCATCATGTTGGTTTGATTCGTGTTCGCTACTTTGATAATTTGATATGTGGGTGGGCCGGTGCTTAGGTGCTGTTCTTACTTAAACAAACCTCCTACTTATGATTAACCCCCTCGCAAGCATCCGCAACTACGAGAAAAGTATTAAGAATAAATCTAACCATAGCATTAAACTTTTGGATCCAAATCGGTCCCTTATGAAGTAGCGCATAAACTAGGGTTTAAGCTTCTGTCACTCTAGCAACCCATCATCTAATAACTACTCCACAATGCATTCCCTTAGGCCCAAATATGGTGAAGTGCCATGTAGTCGACGTTCACATGACACCACTAAGGGAATCACAACATACATATGATCAAAATATCGAACACATATCAAGTTCACATGATTACTTGCAACATGACTTCTCCCGTGACCTCAAGAACAAAAGTAACTACTCACAAATAATAATCATGCTCAAGATCAGAGGGGTATTAAATAGCATAATGGATATGAACATATAATCTTCCACCAAATAAACCATATAGTAATCAACTTCAAGATGTAATCAACACTACTAGTCACCCACAGGTACCAATCTGAGGTTCCGGTACAAAGATTGAACACAAGAGATGAACTAGGGTTTGAGAGGAGATGGTGTCGTTGAAGATGTTGATGGATATTGCCCTCCCAAAGATGAGAGGGTTGTTGGTGATGACGAGGATGATGATTTCCCCTTCCGGGAGGGAAGTTCCCTCGGCGGAATCGCTCCGTCGGAGGGCAAAAGTGCTCCTACCCAAGTTCCACCTCGAGACGGTGGTGCTTCATCCTAAAAGTCCCCCTCGTATTTTTGCTAGGTCAAAATGACCTATATACCAGAAGATGGGCATCGGAGGTGGGCCGAGGAGGGCACAACCCACCAGGGCGCGCTTGGGGGCCCAGGAACGCCCTGGTGTCTTGCGCTAACCTGGGTGGCCCCCTCCGGTAGTTATTTGCTCCAGTATTTTTTATATATTCCAAAACAATTCTCCGTAAATTTTCAGCTCATTTGGGGATGTGCAGAATAGGTAACTCTGACGTAGCTTTTTCAGGTCTAGAATTCCAGCTGCCGGCATTCTCCCTCTTTGTGTAAACCTTGCATATTATGAGAGACAAGGCATTAGAATTACTCCATAAAGCATTGTTATGCATAATTTTTTTTATAAATAATAGTAGGAAAACATGTTGCAAAATGGACGTATCACTAGCCATGGATTGTGTGAGAATGGTGGAAAGGAAATAAACTTTACTTTCTGTTTGGGAACCGCCTATGATTTATCTAGCATGGAAGATATTGGGAATTCTCGGTCATTTTCGTTGACAGGAAAAGCATGCCTCTCAAAATACTTTTTATCTCTGAATTTAAGATTTGAGCTCTGGCTCCTCTACAAATCTCTGCTTCCCTCTGCGAAGGGCCTATCTATTTATTTTTATTCAATTTTTATTTTAAATTTGAGTCTGCATCTTCTCTTATAAAGCACCAACTAGGGAACACTATTGTCATACTTGTGCATTGGATTTAGCTAATATTTGAGTGTGTTTCATGCATGGATCAATGATTAAGCATAATGGGCTAGGGATAACTTTCTTTAGCGTTGATATTTTGAAAGACATGGTTGCTTGTTGATATGCTTGAGTATTGATGTTTTCATGTCAAATTATAGACTGTTTGCTTTGAATCATTCAAGTCCAAATGTCCATGCTATAAAAGAAAAGATTATATGATGAATATGATAGGTAGCATTCCACATCAAAAATTCTGTTTTTATCATTTACCTACTCGAGGACGAGCAGGAATTAAGCTTGGGGATGCTTGATACGTCTCCAACGTATCTATAATTTTTGATTGTTCCATCCTATTATAGTATCAATCTTGGATGTTTTATATACATCTACAAGAAAATTTATATCATTTTTTGGGACTAACCTACTAACTTAGTGCCTAGTGCCAGTTACTGTTTTTGCTTGTTTTTTACTTTGTAGAATATCAATACCAAACGAAGTCGAAATGCCACAAAACTTTTTGGAGATTTTTTTCTGGCAATAAGAGGCCCTGGAAGCTTTGGGAGGCCACGAGAAGATGGAGCAGTGGCCCACTAGGCACCAGGGCGTGCCAGGGGGCTCTAGCGCGCCCTGGTGCATAGTGGGGCCCACGAGCCTCCGTTTGACCTACATCCGCCTCTAAAAATACCCTAAAATCAGAAAACCTACGGGGGAGTCCACGAAATACTTTTTCCGCCGCCGCAAGCCTCAGTTCTCGAGAGATCCCATCTAGGGACACTTTCTGGCACTCTGCCGGAGAGGGAATCAATCACGGAGGGGTTCTTCATCATCCTTGCTGCCCCTTCGATGATGCATGAGTAGTTTACCACAGACCTACAGGTCCATAGTTAGTAGCTAGATGGCTTCTTCTCTCTCGATGTTCTTCAATACAATGTTCTCCTTGATGTTCTTGGAGTTCTATCCAATGTAATTCTTTTTTGCGGTGTGGTTGTTGGGATTCGATGAATTGTGAGTTTATGATCAGATCTATCCATGAATATTATTTGAGTTTTCTCTGAACTCTTTTATGAATGATTATTATAGCCTCGTATTTCTTCTCTGATTTATTGGTTTGGTTTGGCCAACTAGATTGATTTGTCTTGCCATGGGAAGAGGTGCTTTGTGATGGGTTCGATCTTGCGGTGCTCAATCTCAGTGACAGAAAGAGACATGACACGCATGTATCATTGCTACTAAGGGTAACAAGATGGGATTTATTTCATACGTGAGTTTATCTTGTCTACATCATGTCATATTGCTTAAGGCGTTACTCTGTTCTTTCATGAACTTAATACACTAGATACATGCTGGATAGCGGTCAATGTGTGGAGTAGGGTTCAAGTTTCGATCGATATTTGTGGAGTGGATCATCCCTCTCGAAAACGAAGACTTGAAGTTGTCCATAATTTACTGAGTACTTGGTATAACTCACGCATTCGTGTACAAACAAGACCGTAGACAGGCAAGTGAAATCCAATCCACGAAATAATTTGATCCATGGACGGCACCGTTGTGGTAAAGGTCGTAATTTCGGAGGAATCATTACCGCAAGGCATAGAGGGGGCGGAAGAAGTATGTACCACATGAGGCAAGGGCTAGCCAGAACTCTTAGTATGGCCACTTTTGCAGGATAATAGTAGTAGATGCAGAATCGTTTCGGTCTACTTGTCTCGGACGTGATGCCTATATACATGATCATTGCCTTAGATGTCGTCATAATTATTTGCTTTTCTGTCAATTGCCCGATAGTAATTTGTTTACCCACCGTATGCTATTTTCTCGAGAGAAGCCTCTAGTGAAAACTATGGCCCCCGGGTCTATTTTCTATCATATATTAAAACCAAAAATACCTTGCTGCAATTTTCTTTTATTTCTTTTATTTTGTATTTTTGTTAGATCTATTTATCAAAACCTATACAATTTAATCTTGCTCATAACCATTGAGGGATTGACAACCCCTGTAAGCGTTGGGTTGCAAGTATTTGTTGTTTGTGTGCAGGTGCTGTTTACATAGTGTTACTTGGTTCTCCTACTGGATTGATAACCTTGGTTTCATAACTGAGGGAAATACTTATCTCTAATGTACTGCATCATCCTCTCCTCTTCGAGGAAATCCGAACGCAGCTCACAAGTAGCAAGGATGCAATCGAACAGCGACTGTATCAAGCAAGGGAATGATGAAGTGGAAAGTTATGGGAACAACAGATAAGATGCAAGCTCAGAATCAGAGTGCTTTTCAAGACAACAAAATGATGTTGAAAACTCGACGTAAGCCTTGCTCATGATCTGAAGAATTCATGCACCAAAGAAGGACGGGGTAGCACGGTCAAAGGTAGCATGATAAGGATGTAGTCGGTAGTCTAGGAATGACAAGATTGAGTTTAAATTTCCCAGCAACAAATTACTAGGGGTATTGAATTGCAGTGCGGATTCAATTCATTATTCGGTGTTCTCGGTTGACAACAACCCAGAACCCTTAGAATGACTAAGTCAAGGAAAGGTATTACTTCATCAAAAATTAATAAGGTGTAGTGCAATGGCATGATATCCTCAAGATACCAGGGGGTAATAATCGAAGGTAGAACAAAATAGAAGCTAAACTGGGTCGTTGACTTGCGACAACATATACTTTAACCTTGTCGAAAAATAGATGAGGCGGGAATGGAGTTATCAATATGAGGTCGGCGTGGTTAAAACCATAACTGCATGGAATCAAGTTAAAGATACCGAAAGAATTATACATATGGATAATTATTTTGCAAGAAGCTTCCGTGATGGTCTACATCATTTCCATGGGCATGAACACAAAGTTCAAGGTCGACTCCCACTTCTTCAACGCATAACCTTTCATTTACTTCTCGCTTTTGATGAAGTTGTAGTGTTGAAATTTTATTCAGCGTAACACCAGTAGAGTATGACCCATAAAAGTTTCCGGGTTCACACATATTAGGGAAGGCATTGGTTCAACCCATCGTGGAATCTTAGGAACATATACCACAAACTTCAAGAGTAAACAACACAAGCTCGATAGTAGAGCACGGTTGACAAAAGCAGAGGATACAATTTACCAAAGGCATTATGTATCAGGGGAAGAAATCACAAGACTTTTGAATGTGAAGGACACTGTCGGATAATAACCCAGCAATGGGTCTGGCGGTCCACAACGGAGCTGATATGAGTATCTGTACTCAATCAGAGGAAGAAAGAATGCCAAGGCATCGGATTATAGAAACATCTGAATAATTTGATGCTTAATTCCAAGGAAATTATGATTTACATATCGGTGTATCAGAATCAGATGCTCTGATCAAATATGAGTAAGTTGACTAGACTTAGAGGCACAATTGGTCAAGGTTTGATTGGCTGAAAACCAACTCATATCTGGAATGACATCTGAGCCGGAAAGATAATTTCTAAGGGTCAACTAATGATTGCATGCATTCGCACACATTAAATCATTAGGCTTAAAATGGCAATGACAAGGGATGTCAACGAAGACTACTAGACATATGGAATTAACTAGAATGCAAGCAGGCAAGAATTTCAAGAGCAATAGACTGTAGAGGATTTTCGGAAAATCGAATAGCATTATGAAGTATTTTGCGAAACACCTGAACAACTGGGGATGAACGAATCCCCGGTAAGTGTGAGGAGTTATACGCAGATGTATTCATGCGGAAATGGAGCTGCAAGGCTGCAGGCACAATGGATTCTCGAAATATAGGAAAAATGTTTCGGGGTATCTTGTAATAACAAGAGCAACAAGGAATGATTGTATGAATGGCAAGTGTATGTAGTTATCCATAGGGACTTATCGGTGGTAGGGAATTGCAAAGGTGGTGGGTACAAGGGTCTCAGGAAAACATCAAAGAGTATCTTCGAAATCTTCTGGTGAATTAAGCGATCATCTGGAATGAGGGGCTCTCCGGGAGGAGGTAGTTACGAGAACCTAGAGTTAGAGTTAGTAAAATCTTTAACACAAAAAGAAGAGAGATCAGAATCCAAGAGTAAAGGAGAGGAATAAAAGATCCTAATCCCATCCATTGGCGATGTGGGCCGGTAAGCCTCACAACAATGTTAGTAAACTAGTTTTTCAAAGACTAGAATCAACTTCGGCCAAGGAGTTGGAAAGGGGCTTCCTACAGGCAGTCGGCTCTGATACCAACTTGTGACGCCCCCGACTCAATCATGCACTAATCATACACGCAAATGCGCATGATCAAGATCAGAGACTCACGGGAAGATATCACAACAGAACACTAGACACAAATTCAAACAGAAAGCTTTATATTACAAGCCAGAGCCACGAGGACCCGAATACATAAGTCGGTGAAAGCAACAATACATACATAAATAGACAAGTTTGCCTTAAGAAGGCTAGCAAAACAATAATATCTAGATCGAAAAGGCGCAGGCCTCTTCCCTGGGGCCTCCTAACTACTGGTCGTCGGTTTCCTCGTAGTAGTAGGCTCCATCGAGGTAGTAGTATCCATCGGCGGGATCAGCTGGCTCTGCGGCTCCGTCATCTGATCGCAGCAACCGGGTAGAGGGGAAAAAGGTAGCAAAGCAACCATGAGTAGTCATCCAAAGTACTCGCAAGACTTACATCAAATCTAAACTAAGTATGCATCGGTATCAATGGGAAGGGGTTGTATCTGTGGACTATATTGCAGAATGCCAGAGTAGAGGGGTAAGGCCTAGCCTATCAAAGACAAGCATCTTGCAGCAACAGAAGAGAGTAGAGTAACTTAACATATAGTAACAAGTATATAATAGCAACGCCCAGAGATCTTTCCTCGTCTACCCCGCGAGGAAGCGATCCCGGAGCCATCATATTAGTTTAGTGTAACAACTATCTAGTTCTAGTTGTAGTAGATCGGGATACAACTCCGAGTGTCCATTACCGTGGACACGACTATTCAAATAGATTACTTCCCTGCGGGGGTGCACCAACTTACCCAACACGCTCAATTAACTCCGGCCGAACAAACTTTTTTGGGTCATGCCCGACCTCGGCCAATCGACACACCGTAGTGCTACCTAGGCTCAAGAGAGAGGCCAGCACGCCGGTCTAAATCCTAAGTGCAAAGGGGTCATGGGCTAATCGTCCTAAGCACTCATGCGTGTTGCGTACGCGTCCTGGAGCAGACCCACCTCCTTATACAAGTGCAGGCGGTTACCATCCAACTGGGCGCACGCCGCTCAACTACTGACGTCATCAAGAGCTTTCGGGAGAATCGTATGACGCCGAGTGCCCATACTTATTCCTGCATGGTGGTTATTGAGAAAAGACCAGAGGCCTACTCAGATCACATATCCAAACCATTAGTGTATTGGGAGCTCATGGAGACGATCAGTGATCCTGTCGCCCCGTCTCACGGACTTACGACAAGGGCCAGGCCCATCCCTCTCTAGGGCGGCCTGCTTGCCCGGTCGTGCCGCGTCATTATCTCGCGAGTACCCTCATTGTCAACCCAACTTCAATAACTCTCGCGGATACCCCTTGGGTAGACCTAACTTTAACAAAGGACTGGGGTGAATGTCAAGGTATCCATGTGTCCATAACATCAAGGGGGATCTGAGGAATCACCCTCGATGGATTCCTACTCGATGTAACCGTCAAGGTGACCTTGGAGGAATCACCCTTGAAGGGTTCACACTTGAGGTGTTGCACATTAGAGTCATCATCGGGAGTGGTGAATGAGGAATCACCCTCTGTAATCCACGACTGGTTGGCTACACTACAGAGAAATCATCAAGAGTGAGATGCGAAGTATCACCCTCGTCACTCGATAGTACCTCTCCAGAGTCATACAACTAAGGGGGGTGCTGGTGATGTGTCGGTCTCTGCACATCGATCTCATTGATCGAGACATCTGGAAGCGAAGCATGGAAACGCGGACAAGGGTGCAGGGCCACTAATGGATCACTATCCAGTCTATACTAAGCATATGGGATAACAGGTAAAGTAACAACAGCAGGTTACAAAAAGCAGGCTATGCATCAGAATAGGAACTATTGATCAACGGTAGCAAAATCTAATGCAAGCACGAGAGAGAAAGAATGGACGATATAGGAATGATCAAGGGGGTTTTGCTTGCCTAGAAGCTCTATGGCAAGTGGCTGAACGTGTGCAGAGTAGTTGTACTCGATGGCGTCAGCGTCGGTCTCGGGGTCTACCGGAGAAGAAGAGGGGAAGAAACAGTAAATATATTGCACTTAGATGCAGCACAATGCATGACATGGTGATATGCTATGTTAGGGGTGACCTAATGCAGTGCTAGCTGTTATAGACAGAGCGACAAATATCCGGGAATATTTTCCCGGCTTTAGGCAATTATCGGACAGACGAACTAGAGGGGAAGGTTACATGTTTGCAGTGTTAGAGACATGTGACAGGTATGTGGATGGCATATTCGTATTTGTCTTATTTTTCTGATCATTTTCATATATAAATTATTTTCATCCAAGTTACGAATTATTTTATATGAATTTCCAAAGTTTATTGAATTTCTAGATTTTCTAGAATTGTTATTAATTTTGAAATTAAAACAGAAAAATACTTTTGTCACCAAGTGCTATTATAGCCAGAGTGTATGACAGTGGGGCTAGTGGGGTTGGGTTGACCCAGTCAATAATTGATTGGTCAATAGATAAATAGTGCGTGTGGGGCCAACTTGTCATTGACACAGATTTTTAATTAGGCCTTTTAAATAAAATGGGTCCACATGTCATTGGGCCACTAGGCTAATTAATCACTAAATTAACTTAACCTAACCTGTCCCTAATTAAACAGGGGTCGGGGTCCATCTGGCAGTGGCACTAGCCAGCCCCTCTCGTTGTGTACTCGCGCACATAGAGGGCTCAGCCATGGCCATGGCCACGGCCAGCGGCGAGCGCGGGGCCAACCGGCAGCAGCGGCCGTAGCAAGCAGCAGTAGCAGCGGCAAGTAGCAAGCAGGGAGCAGCAGGTAGCGGCATTAGGCGGCAGTAGCAGTAGCGCAGCAAAGGCAGCTAGCAGATGCAGCAGCAGCGGTAGCTAGCAGGGCAGTAGAGCAGCGGCAACAACATGTAGCAGAAGCAACGCAAGGAGCAGCAGGCGCGCATACGCAGACGCCGACCTTCAGCCATGGTGGCCGCCGCCTCGTACAGGCGACTACGACAACGGATCAAGACTCAGGTGAGGGGAATTCGGAGGAGGAGCTCACCGCAAGCCTGGTGGCGTGCTCGGGGAGGGTCAGGGTGGACCAGAACGGTGGGAATCGACGATGGTCGCCGGTGATGTACGTGATGAAGACGACGACGATGGCGAGCGTATGGGCCGCCCAGCTCGATTCGGTGCTTGGGATGGACAAAGTGGACCGTGGAGGTTCTCCTGGAAGTCTTCTCGGGCGACGAGGCGCACGGAGGCCACGGCTACGACGACGGCCATGGCGGGCGCGAGCTCGGGTGAGCTCCAAATCGAACATGAGAGTGAACAAGGGGGAGAATGGGGATTAGTGAATCGGAGCCAGGGTTCGCCCTAGGTGTCTTGGGGGTCCTTATCCACGCGGGGGAGACGACGGATGATCGACGCGTGCGGCATCAACGCACGCACTGCGTCCACGCCATGGCCCCTGCCTACTCCTCTGTCAAGAGGTAGGAGAAAGGCCAGCCAGATGGGCTGGGCCTGGTACAGGGAAAGTGATGGGCCATAGTGCACGGTAGGTGCTAGGCATTTCCCTTTTCATTTGTTACTTTTATTTTCTTTTCTGCTTTATTTTTATTGCTCCTGTTTTGCAAATTCTGTTTTGCCATCAAATGACTTTTTAAAAATATGGGACTTGGCCACATATTTACTTTGCATTATTTGGCACTGCCACAAAAAGTTTTGGAAAGTATTTGAAGTTGTTTGAATTTTGCATAAATGGAAAAGTATTTGAATAGGCTGATTTGGCACTGTTTTAATTGCTAGAGCCCAATTAAGCAAATAAGTGATGTTGTTTTCCTTACCAAATAATTGTTATGGAATATTTGCTAAATGATGGACTATTTTGCAACCATGTTTGTGAAACTTTAAATTTCACTTGCAATTTGAATTGATTTTGAATTGGTTTTTATCAAGGGGGAATTAAGCTTAGCAAAATAAGATGACATGACATCGTTAGGTTGGAATTATTGTAGCATGATTATCGGGGTGTTATAGTCATCATCTTCTAATTCAAGCACCAACATAGAGAGCACAATTTTCATTCTTAGATTAACATGCATTGAGTCTAGTTAATGTTGGATCTGAGCATGACTAAATCTCTTCTACCCTGAATTAAAATATTTACTCGCTGCTTGAACTTCAGAGGTGCTATGCATTTATGTTTTGCGGTCTCAGAAAGGGCTGGCGAGATACCATGTTATCATATTACATCATTATTGTTTTGGCAAACTGTTGGCATTTGAGATATATTATTATTGCTCGCTAGTACATTGTGTTATTGTCATGAGTAAATGTGAGATCTAAGTGTTATCATTCATATGGTTAGTTCATAATCTTTGCTGAAAACTTGAATACTAGTTAAGCATATATACAACAACAGAACAGAAGAGTTTGTAAAAGTTTTTCTTTATCCCTTTCAGTTTATCAACTGAATTGCTTGAGGACAAGCATTGAGTTAATCTTGGGGGAGTTGATACATCTCAAACGTATCTACTTTTACAAACACCTTTGCTCTTGATTTGGACTCTAATTTACATGATTTGAATGAAACTAACCCAGACTGACATTGTTTTCAGCAGAACTACCATGGTGTTATTTTTGTCCAGAAATAAAAGTTCTCAGATTGTGCTAAAAATTTACGAAGAATTTTTTTGAAATATATAAAAAATACCGGCGAAAAGATCTACTAGAGGGGGGCCAGCACAGAGCCACAAGCTCAGGTGGCGCGCCCCCTAGGGTGTGCCACCTGAGCTTGTGGGCCCCTTGAGCCTCCGTTTGCCATACCTCCAAGTCCATAAGTACCGTCTCGTGGAGAAAAAAATCAGAGAGAAAGTTTCATTGCGTTCTACAATACGGAGCCTCCACCACCTCCTATTCTTCATCAGGAGGGCTGATCTGGGGTCCGTTCGAGGCTCCGAAGAGGGGGATTCATCGTCGTCATCATCATCAACCCTCCTTCATAAAAAATTCCATGACGCTCACCACCGGAGTGTGTAATTCTGATATGTCTCCAATGTATCTATAATTTATGAAGTATTTGTTGGGTTCTACGGTAGGGTGCATCGACTGCAAATTAAAAATTCCTACCTGTGGAACATCCAGGAACATGCTAACAGAGATGGATCACGGATCGTTACCACTAGACACACAATGTCATGCAGCGGAAGAAGAGTTGGGTAGCGCGTCCACAGGGTTCGTCTCCTCCTCGTCCAATCTCCCTCGAACAACCTGACGTCAGATCCCACGTATTGCTTCGCCGGAGCGACGCAAGTGCACAACCTCTAACGGTATCCGCGCGTGCAGGAGGAACACCATGCAGCGGACTACTAGGTCCGGTCACACAGTCGGCGGCGAGTGGAGGTGGCTATTCGCAAGACATGCGGAACCTAATGATAGCGTAGAAGCAATCAACCGAATGAGTGTGACGCACCCCCACTATATATAGGCATCCGTCGCGGACTCAACACTTGGGCCTTGCATAGATCCTAAAGCCCAAAGTCTGTTTGACCTAGATCCAAATCCGAGTAGGATCACATCTGACTCGTGCAGTCGGATCCGGCCTCACAGGTTCCTTCCCTTAAGCATGCAACCCTGCTACTTCTTGAGCTTGCGTTGGGTTTTCCCTTGAAGAGGAAAGGGTGATGCAACAAAGTAGAGATAAGTATTCCCTCATTTTGAGAACAAAGGTATCAATCCAGTAGGAGGTACACACAGGTCTCCAATCTATGCACCTGCACAAATAATCAAACACTTGCACCCAACGCGATAAAGGGGTTGTCAATCCCTTCACGGTCACTTGCAAGGATGAGATCTGATAGAGATAGATATAAAATATTACTAAAATGTAAAACAAAATGAAATTAAATAAATTGCAGCAAGGTATTTTTGGGTTTTTTGTTTATAGATCTGAAAATATATGATGGAAAATAGACCCGGGGGCCATAGGTTTCACTAGAGGCTTCTCTCTTGAAAGAAAGCATACGGTGGGTGAACAAATTACTGTCGAGCAATTGATAGAAAAGCGCAAAGTTATGACGATATCCAAGGCAATGATTATGAATATAGGCATCACGTCCGTGTCAAGTAGACCGACTCCTGCCTGCATCTACTACTATTACTCCACACATCGACCGCTATCCAGCATGCATCTAGAGTATTAAGTTCATAAGAATGGAGTAACGCCTTAAGTAAGATGACATGATGTAGAGGGATAAACTCAAGCAATATGATGAAAACCCCATCTTTTTACCCTTGATGGCAACAATACAATAGATGCCTCGCTACCCCTACTTTGTCACTGGGTGAGGACACCGCAAGATTGAACCCAAAACTAAGCACCTCTCCCATTGCAAGAAGAACCAATCTAGTTGGCCAAACCAAACCGATAATTCGAAGAGAAATACAAAGATATCAAATCATGCATATAAGAATTCAGAAAAGACTCAAATAATATTCATAGATAATCTGATCATAAATCCACAATTCATCGGATCTCGACAAACACACTGCAAAAGAATATTACATCGGATAGATCTCCAAGAACATCGAGGAGAACATTGTATTGAAGATCAAAGAGAGAGAAGAAGCCATCTAGCTACTAACTATGGACCCGTAGGTCTGTGGAAAACTACTCATGCTTCATCGGAAGGGCAATAGAGTTGATGTAGAAGTCCTCCGTGATCGAATCCTCCTCCGACAGGGTGCCGAAAAAGGCCCCAAGATGGGATCTCACGGGAACAGAAGGTTACAGCGGCGGAAAAGTATTTTGGTGGACGCTTCTGGTCATTCGGGAATATTTGGGAATTTATAGCGAACAAATTAGGGTTGGAGGAGTCCCGTGGGGCCCACAAGCCAGGGGGCACCCCCCTAGGGCGCGCCCTGAGGGCTTGTGGAGCCCTCGGGACTCTTCTGGCCCCCTCTCCAAGTCTGCTGGGTGTCTTCTGGTCCAAGAAAAATCATCGCAAAAATTTATTCCATTTGGACTCCATTTGATATTCCTTTTCTGTAAAACTCAAAAACAAGGAAAAAACAAAATCTGGCACTGGTCTCTAGGTTAATAAGTTAGTCCCAAAAATAATATAAAATAGCATATTAATGCATATAAAACAACCAAAACAGATAATATAATAGCATGGAACAATAAAAATTTATAGATACATTGGAGACGTATCAAGCATCCCCAAGCTTAATTCCTACTCGTCCTCGAGTAGGTAAATGATAAAAACAGAATTTTTGATGTGGAATGCTACCTAACATATTTATCCATGTAATTTTCTTTATTGTGGCATGAATATTCACATCCATAAGATTCAAAACAAAAGTTTAATATTGACATAAAAACAATAATACTTCAAGCATACTAATAAAGCAATCGTGTCTTCTCAAAATAACATGGCCAAAGAAAGTTATCCCTACAAAATCATATAGTCTGGCTATGCTCCATCTTCATCACACAAAGTATTAAATTATGCACAACCCCGATGACAAGCCAAGCAATTGTTTCATACTTTTGATGTTCTCAAACTTTTTCAACTTTCACGCAATACATGAGCGTGAGCCATGGATATAGCACTATAGGTGGAATAGAATATGGTGGTTGTGGAGAAGACAAAAAGAAGGAGAAAGTCTCACATCAACTAGCCGTATTAATGGGCTATGGAGATGCCTATCAATAGATATCAATGTGAGTGAGTAGGGATTGTCATGCAGCGGATGCACTAGAGCTATAAGTATATGAAAGCTCAAAAAGAAACTAAGTTCATCCAACTCGCTTGCTCATGAAGACCTAGGGCAATTTGAGGAAGCCCATCATTGGAATATACAAGCCAAGTTCTATAATGAAAAATACCCACTAGTATATGAAAGTGACAACATAGGAGACTCTCTATCATGAAGATCATGGTGCTACTTTGAAGCACAAGTGTGGTAAAAGGATAGTAGCATTGCCCCTTCTCTCTTTTCTCTCTTTTTTTTGTTTGGGCTTCTTTTGGCCTCTTTTATTTTTTGTAAAGTCTGGAGACTCATCCCAACTTGTGAGGGAATCATAGCTTCCATCATCCTTTCCTCACATGGGACAATGCTCTAATAATGACGATCATCACACTTTTCTTTACTTACAACTCAAGAATTACAACTCGATTCGAGAACAAAATATGACTTTATATGAATGCCTCCGGCGGTGTACCGGGATGTGCAATGATTAAGAGTGACATGTATAAAAAAATATGAACGGTGGCCGTGCCACAAATACTATGCCAATTACATGATCATGCAAAGCAATATGACAATGATGAAGCGTGTCATAATAAACGGAACGGTGGAAGTTGCATGGAAATATATCTCGGAATGGCTATGGAAATGCCATAATAGGTAGGTATGGTGGCTATTTTTAGGAAGGTATATGGTGGGTTTAATGCACCGGCGAGAGTTGCCCGGTACTAGAGAGGCTAGCAATGGTGGAAGGGTGAGAGTGCGTATAATCCTTGGACTCAACATTAGTCATAAAGAACTCACATACTTATTGCAAAAAATTATTAGCTATCGAAATGAAGTACTACACGCATGCTCCTAGGGGGATTGATTGGTAGGAAAAGACCATCGCTCGTCCCTGACCGCCACTCATAAGGAAGACAATCAATAAATAAATCATGCTCCGACTTCATCACATAACGGTTCACCATACGTGCATGCTACGGGAATCACAAACTTTAACACATGTATTTCTACCAATCCACAATTACTCACTAGAATGACTCTAATATCACCATCTTTATATCTCAAAACAAATGCAAGGAATCAAACTTCTCATAGTATTCAATGCTCTTTATATGAAAGTTTTTATTATATCCCTCTTGGATGCCCATCATATTAGGACTAAATTCATAACCTAAGAAAATTACCATGCTGTTTAGAGACTCTCAAAATAATATAAGTGAAGCATGAGAGTTCAACAATTTCTATAAAATAAAGCCACCGCCGTGCTCTAGAAAGATATAAGTGAAGCACTAGAGCAAATTGCCTAGCTCAAAAGATATAAGTGAAGCACATAGAGTATTCTAATGAATCATGATTCATGCGTGTCTCTCTCAAAAGGTGTGTACAGTAAGGATGATTGTGGAAAACTAAAAAGAAAAGATTCATATCATACAAGACGCTCCAAGCAAAACACATATCATGTGGTGAATAAAAATATAGCCTCAAGTAAATTTACCGATGGATTGAAGATGAAAGAGGGGATGCCATCTGGGGCATCCCCAAGCTTAGATGCTTGGTTGTCCTTGAATATTACCTTGGGGTGCCTTGGGCAACCCCATGCTTATACTCTTGCCACTCCTTATTCCATAGTCCATCAAATCTCTACCCAAAACTTGAAAACTTCACAACACAAAACTCAACAGAAAACTCAAGAGATCCGTTAGTATAAGAAAATAAATCACCACTTTTTGGTACTGTTGTGAACTTTTTATTTATTTATATTGGTGTAATTTCTACTGTATTCCAACTTTTCCATGGTTCATACCCCCCGATACTACCCATAGATTCATCAAAATAAGCAAACAACACATAGAAAACAGAATCTGTCAAAAACAGAACAGTCTGTAGCAATCTGTAAACTTCGTATACTTCTGTAACTCCAAAAATTCCAAAACATTAGGAAAATCTGGGTAATTTGTATATTAATCTTGTGTAAAAAATTCAGATCAAAATCACGTTTCTGTGATTTACTGAATTTTTGGCAATGAGCGCAAAATTTTCTGGTTTTAAGCAAGATCAAATCAACTATCACCGTAAGCCATCCCAAAGGTCTTACTTGGCTCAAACACTAACTAAAACACCAAAACACAACTAATACAGAGGTAATAATGTGCATTTATTGAAAGACATAACCAAAAAAAACATACAAATAAAATTGGGTTGCCTCCCAACAAGCGCTATTGTTTAATGCCCCTAGCTAGGCATAAAACATAGATCTAGGTATTGTCATCTTTGGTATGCAATCCATAAGTAGCCCTCATAATGGATTCATATGGCAACTTAATTTTATTTCTTGGAAAGTGTTTGATGCCTTTCCTTAACAGAAATTAAAATCTGATTTTTCCTTCTTTCATATCAATAATTGCACCAATCGTTCTAAGGAAAGGTCTACCAAGAATAATAGGACATGTAGGATTGCAATCTATATCAAGCACAATGATATCTACGGGCACATAATTCCTATTTGCAACAATAAGAACATTATTAATCCTTCCCATATGTTTCTTAATAGTGGAATCCCCTAGATGCAAATTTAAAGAACAATCATCAAATTCACAGAAACCTAGCACATCACATAAAGTTTTTGGAATCGTGGAAACGCTAGCACCCAAATCACACAAAGCATGGAATTCATAATCTTTAATTTTAATCTTAATAGTAGGTTCCCACTCATCGTAAAGCTTTCTAGGGATTGAAACTTCCAACTCAAGTTTTTCTTCAAAAGATTTCATCATAGCATCAACGATATGTTTAGTAAAAGCTTTATTTTGATTATAAGCATGAGGAGAATTCAACATGGATTGCAACAAGAAAATACAATCTATCCAAGAACAATTATCATAATTAAAGTTCTTGAAATCCAAAAGAGTGGGTTCATCGCTACTTAAAGTTTTGACCTCTCCAATCCCACTTTTATCAATTTTTGCATTAAGATCTATAAACTCCGAATCATTGGGACGCCTTCTAGCAAAAGTTGACTCATCTCTAGTCCAATCTTTATCAAGATTTATATTAGAAAACAAAGATTCAATAGGAGTCACACCAATCACTTTAAGATCTTCATCATTATTCAAAGACTCCGGTTTAGCAGCCATCTTATTCACCAAAGTGGTTTGTTTATCGGAAATTTGGCCTACTAAATTTTCAAGATGAGCAAATTGAGATTTAAGACCATAAAATTCCTTGGTAACATCTTCAAGCTCTTTATTAATATACTCCATCATAGTTTTTTGTTCTTTAAGCTCATTCCTAAAGAAACTATTATGCTCAAATTGCAAAGACATGAAGCTTTTAACATTATTTTCAATATCTTCCAACTTCCTATAGTAAGGATCAAAGCTCTTGGGTTGAGCCATATGGGCAAACAAGCAATCTAGCACACAAGCAACCAAAAAGCAAACGAAAAGACGAACGGAAGAAGGGCGAATAAAAAGGCAAATCTTTTTGTGTTTTTCTGAAATCATTTTAGAAGTGGGGGAGAGGAAAATGAGAGGCAAATGGCAAATAATGTAATGTAAGAGATGAGAGTTTATGGTGGGTACTTGGTAGGCTTGATGTAGAACCTCCTCCGCAATGGCACCAGAAATTCTTCTTGCTACTTCTTGAGATTGCGTTGGTTTTTCCCTTGAAGAGGAAACGGTGATGCAGCAAAGTAGAGATAAGTATTTCCCTCAGTTTGAGAACCAAGGTATCAATCCAGTAGGAGGTACACGCAAGTCTCCAATCTATGCACCTGCATAAACAATCAAACACTTGCACCCAATGCGATAAAGGGGTTGTCAATCCCTTCACGGTCACTTGCAATTATGAGATCTGATAGAGATAGATATAAAAGATTACTAAAACATAAAAAAATAAAAGTAAATAAATTGCAGCAAGGTATTTTTGGGTTTTTTGTTTATAGATCTGAAAATATATGATGGAAAATAGACCCGGGGGCCATAGGTTTCACTATAGGCTTCTCTCTTGAAAGAAAGCATACGATGGGTGAACAAATTACTTTCGAGCAATTGATAGAAAAGCGCAAAGTTATGACGATATCCAAGGCAATGATTATGAATATAGGCATCACGTCCGTGTCAAGTAGACCGACTCCTGCCTGCATCTACTACTATTACTCCACAGATCGACCGCTATCCAGCATGCATCTAGAGTATTAAGTTCATAAGAACGGAGTAACGCCTTAAGTAAGATGACATGATGTAGAGGGATAAACTCAAGCAATATGATGAAAACCCCATATTTTTACCCTTGATGGCAACAATACAATACGTGCCTCGCTACCCTTATTTTGTCACTGGGTGAGGACACCGCAAGATTGAACCCAAAACTAAGCACCTCTCCCATTGCAAGAAGAACCAATCTAGTTGGCCAAACCAAACCGATAATTTGAAGAGAAATACAAAGATATCAAATCATGCATATAAGAATTCAGAAAAGACTCAAATAATATCCATAGATAATCTGATCATAAATCCACAATTCATCGGATCTCGGCAAACACACCATGAAAGAATATTATATCGGATAGATCTCCAAGAACATCGAGGAGAACATTGTATTGAAGATCAAAGAGAGAGAAGAAGCCATCTAGCTACAAGCTATGGACCCGTAGGTCTGTGGTAAAGTACACACGCTTCATCGGAAGGGCAATAGAGTTGATGTAGAAGCCCTCCGTGATCGAATCCCCCTCCGGCAGTGTGCCGGAAAAGGCCCCAAGATGGGATCTCATGGGAACAGAAGGTTACGGCGGCGGAAAAGTATTTTGGTGGACGCTTCTTGTCGTTTGGGAATATTTGGGAATTTTATAGCGAAAGAATTAGGGTTGGAGGAGTCCCGTGGGGCCCACAAGCTAGGGGGCACGCCCCCCTAGGGCGCGCCCTAAGGGCTTGTGGAGCCCTCGGGACTCTTCTGGCCCCCTCTCCAAGTCTGTTGGGTGTCTTCTGGTCCAAGAAAAATCATCGCGAAAGTTTTATTCCGTTTGATATTCCTTTTCTGTAAAACTCAAAAACAAGGAAAAAACATAAACTGGCACTGGGCTCTAGGTTAATAAGTTAGTACCAAAAATAATATAAAATAGCATATTAATGCATATAAAACATCCAAAAAAGATAATATAATAGCATGGACGAATAAAAAATTATAGATACGTTGGAGACGTATCAAACCCCCTTAGGTTCAAGTCGGCTTGGTCGCAGGTCGAATCACCTCCAACCTGCTCGGCTGGTAGCGGCCTCTAGCAAGGCGTGCCGACCACCAAGTAGACAATGAAGCCGGTTGGCGAACCTATACAACATGTCACACTTCTGTTCCCTCTGCCACACGATATATTTTGTCAGGCTCAAGGCGAGTCTGTCATCCTTGTGCTAGCCCGACCTCTTTCTTGTTCCAGTGATGCCGACCACAAACTGGATTATCACATAATCCTTGTTGCATGGCCATGCTTATCCTGGTCGGACCACACGAGGGGCCCAGAGTATATCTCTCTTGATCAGAGGGGCAAATCCAATCTTGCTCGACCATGTCTTGCAGCATGGGTCTGGACAAGCCTGAAACCTACCTTTGTAACTACCCAGTCACGGAGTAGCGTTTGGTCGGCCCAAAGCTGGTCTGTCACCATCCCGAGTACATGCGCTAGCTCAGGTCTTAGGACATAGAACATATATTGTACTAGAGACTCACAAATGACCTATCGCTGCGTCATAGTTGGGGTTGTCCGACTGGGACCTTATCTCAACTCGGATCCGACTATGTCGAATCTGACCAGATCCTTTCGAGCCCATATAATGCGGCTAGCATCCAATGCTACATGGCTAGTGAGACCGAGCCATCAACCGTGTCATATGCTAGTCTAGTCGGCTGCGCGTCCACACAACCCTTTCGACTAGGGACCTTTTAGGACAGTCATCATACAATGCATAGTCCCACAAACAAGTTACGTACTTGTTGATACACATCATTGATAATGTCCAAGGACTATCTTTCTTCATAAACACATAGGAAATATCATCATACATGATTGCCTCTAGGGCATATTTCCAACAGTCTCCCACTTGCACTAGAATAAATCAAATAGACATCGTATGCCCATAGCTCTAACGTGCCCCACATGCTTGGGTTTTGGAAGCGGCTTAGTCAATGGATCTGCAACATTTGCATGCGTGTGAATTTTGCATAACTCTACATCACCACTCTTTACGATCTTTCGTATCAGGTGATATTTCCGATCATTGTGTCTGGTCTTGTGGTGATTCCTCGGCTCCTTGGCTTGTGCCATGGCACCAGAATTATCACAATAAAGGTCCAACAGTTTTACCGAGGCTAGGAAAATACCAAGATCATCCAAAAAGTTCCGGATCCAAACACCGTCCTTTGCAGCTTCGCAAGCCACGATGTATTCAGCTTCTGTGGTATAATCGGCCACCGTATTTTGCTTGGAACTCGTCCAACTTACTGCTCCTCCGTTCATGATGTACACGAATGCAGATTGTGATCGACAATCATTTTTGTCGGTTTGGAAACTAGCATCAGCATAACCCTTTACACGGAGCTCCTCCTCACCTCCATAAACTAGGAACATCTCTTTAGCCCTTTTCAGGTACTTTAGAATATTTTTCACCGCCGCCCAATGACTATCACCGGGGTCGCCCCGGTATCTGCTTGTTAAGCTTATTGCCAATGCAACATCAAGCCGAGTACATATCATGGCATACATGATGAATCTGATTGCCGAGGCATACAGAATCCTACTCATCCTGCTTTGCTCATCAGATGTCGAAGGACTCCAAGTCTCGCTTAGCCTTATACCATGTGAGAGTGGCAAGAACCCTTTCTTGGCCTCACTCATGTTGAACCGCTTCAACACTTTATCTATGTACATGCTCTGGCTCAAGCCGAGCAGCCTCCTCGATCTATCTCTATAGATCTTAATGCCCACCAAGTTCGAGTGTGCCGCAATGATCCCGAATGAGTGTGCCGCACCCCCACTATATATAGGCATCCGTCGTAGGCTCAACACTTGGGCCTCGCATGGATCTTAAAGCCCAAAGTCTGTTCGGCCTGGATGCGAGTCCGACTAGGATCCGGCCTCACAGGTTCCTTCCCTTAAGCGCGCGACCGCTTAGGTTCAAGTCGGCTTGGTCGCAGGTCGGATCACCTCCGACCTGCTCGGCTGGCAGCAGCCTCTAGCAAGGCGTGCCGACCACCAAGTAGACAATGAAGCCGGTTGGTGAACCTGTACAACATGTCACACTTCTGTTCCCTTTGCCACACGATATATTTTGTCGGGCTCAAGGCGAGTCTATCATCCTTGTGCTAGCACGACCTCTTTCTAGTTCAAGTGATGCCGACCACAAACCGGATTATCTCATCATCCTTGTTGCATGGCAATGCTTATCTTGGTCGGATCACACGAGGGGCCCAGAGTATATCTCTCCTGATCGAAGGGGCAAATCCCATCTTGCTCGACCATGTCTCGCAGCATTGGTCTGGACAAGCCCGAAGCCTACCTTTGTAACTACCCAGTCACGGAGTAGCGTTTGGTCAGCCCAAAGCAGGTCTGCCACCATCCCGAGTACATGTGCCAGCTCAAGTCCTAGGACATAGAACATATATTGTACTAGAGACTCATAGATGATCTATCGCTGTTGTGACGCCCCCGGTTCAATCGTACACTAGTCATACACGCAAACGTGTACGATCAAGCCCAGGGACTCACGGGAAGATATCACAACACAACTCTAAACACAAATAAACGGAGGTCCACAATATTACAGACCAGGGATCCGAAGATCCGAATACATAAGTCAGTCATACAAATAATATCTGGGTACAGACATAGTTAGACAAGTTCTGCCTTAAGAAGGCTAGCACAAACAGCGACAATAGATCGAAAGGCGTTGGCCTCCTGCCTGGGAGCCTCCGATCCCATCGGGCAGTGGCCCAGGCCACGGGCGCGGGCGACGGGCACGGCGCGCAGCGCGCGTGTGCGCGGCCGCAGTCGGGCACGCGCGGGGGCCGGGCGCGGGCGCGGGCGGCGGGCGGGGCGAGGCCGGAGGGGGCGTGGGACGCGCGCGGTGGCCGGAGCGGCAGCGGGCGGTGGCGCGCGAGTGGCAGCGCGAGAGGGGAAGGCGCGGTGCGCGCGGGCGAGCGCGGGCGAACGGCCGAGGCGAGCGAGCACTGGCGAGGCCGCGCGCGGGGGCGGGGCGGCGCGCGTGCGCGCGCACGGGGCAGGGGAGGGGGAGGCCTGGGGCCTCACCGAGATTTGCAGGGACGGGGCAGCGGGCTCGAGCTTGTGGAGGGGGGGGTCGGCGACGGGGTCGAGGCGGGCGTCGGCGTCGAGCGCGAGGAGGGCTCGGGGTGGAGGCCGAGACGACGGGTCGACGGGGAGGCCGGCGTCGGTGGAGTCCGGCGAGGCGGCGAGGCACGGACGAGGTGGCATGGCGACGGGGCAGCGGCGTCGGCGTTGGCGAGGGGGAGGCGGCGACGGCGGCGGGGGTGGCGCGTCGAGGGGCGCGTCGGGCCTGCGCCCGATCTGGATCGGGTGGGTGGGGGGGGGGAAGTGAGCGAGAGAGAGGGGGGGGATCTGTCGGTGGGGGGGGGTGGGGATTTAGGGTTTGGTCTCCAGGGGAATAAGGGGAGAGTGGGGTGGGGCGGTGGGCCAGCAGGGCTTACGGCCCAGTTGGGCCAGAGGGGGGGGGGTTTTTTCCTTTATCCTTTCTGTTTCTTTTTCCTTTTCTTTATTCTCCTTTCTCAATCTAGTAAATAGCTAGGCCTCAAAATGGTTGTTAAAACATGAGACTAGTTCATAAATACCATGCATGCTATTCCCTAACACCTAAAATTAGTTTGGACAAAATATAATTCATATTATTTCAGTTTAATAAATGGTTATTAAATGATTATCTTTACACTGTTTGAGGTTTGTTCGAGTCACTTATCCAATTCCAATGATGTTGGTTTCAATTTAGAATGAGCCTCTGGAATATTGTTATTTATCTGACATTTTAGTTTCTATGTTTGGCAACTTTTATATTCCACTTTCATTTAAATTTGAGATTTGACTTAGGAGTTGAAATGCAATATGATGCTAATGATGATTATGCACTATTAAGCTTGCTGACATGTCATTATCAAAGCGATTACTGTTGCTAACCACCGGGGGTGTTACATTCTCCTCATCTATTAGAATTCTCGTCCCGAGAATTAAGAGGAAGACTGAAAGAAAAGAGGGTATTCTTCGCGAACGACGTCCCGCGTTCCCAAGTGGCCTCATCTTCAGAATGATTTGACCACTGAACCTTGAGGAACTTGATTGACTTTTGACGTGTTCGACGCTCAGCTTGATCAAGAATACGGATGGGATATTCTGGATATGACAGATCTTCCCGTAATTCAAGCACTTCATGATCACAGCCTAATAGGATCCTTGAAGCACGGCGGAGTTGGGATACATGAAAGACGTCATGGTACTTGAGAAAGGTTTGGCGGCAATTGCAACTGATATGCCACTTCTCCTCGACGGGCAAGAATACGAACGGCCAATTAGCGAGGGGCTAACTTGCCTTTGATTCGAACCGATGAGTGCCTTTCAACGAGGACGCGTGTTAATAACGCTTGCTCCAGTCTATATGACAGTAATTTCCTGTGCTTTCGGTCATAGTTGCTCTCTGACGAGACTGAGCAGATTTCAAATGTTTCACGAACAAGTGCGGACTCGTTCTTCAGCTTGCCGAATATGTCCGGTCCGAGAGGTGAGCGTTCCCCAGTTTCTGACCAATTCAGAGGGGTTCGACACTTACGACCGTATAGAAACTTCAAACGGTGCCATCTTCAGACTACTTGGTACTATTGTTTGTAAGAGAATTCGCATTACGGGAGAGATTCCTCCCATTTCTACCGAAGGGATGACGCAAGCTCGAGCATATCTTCGGCCCATTGATTAACTCGTTCAACTTGACCCTGTGACTGAGTGGTGAAAAAGCGGTGTAAAAGACAGGTGAGTTCCCATAGCTTCTTGGAAACTATTCCAGATCTGGAGGTGAAGAGGCTGCCACGATCAGAACTGATCTCCACAGGAACACCGTGGAGTGACACAATTCGGGAAACATACAATCTGCTACGGCTAGCAGTGATTGTCTCTTTAACTGGCAGAAAGTGGGCAACCTTAGAGAATCGGTCAATGACGACAAATATAGCATCATTACCCGTCTGAGGATGTTGGGAAAACCAGTAATGAAATCCATTTGGACCTTGTCCCATTTCCATTCAGGAATTTCCAGGGGTTGCAGAGTTCCTGCGGGCCTTTGATGTTGAGCTTTAACGCGGCGGCAAACGTCACACTCAGAAACATAACGAGCAATGTCTCGCTTCATATTAGGCCACCAGAATCTTTGACAAATGTCACGGTACATCTTTGTGCTACCAGGGTGAATGGACAAGGGAGTGTCATGAGCTTCCTTCATAACGTTTTCCCTCTCATTCTTGAACTTGGGTACGAAGAGACGGTGTTGGAAAAATAGGATCCCATCTGCATCAAGATGGAATTCCGACGGCTTTCCTTTCTCGAAGTATCGCTTGATCTTTTCAACTTCAGTGTCATACCTTTGCATAACCTTAATGCCGTGTTCTAAATCTGGTTCGACAACCAGGGTATTGAGATAACCCTGTGGAACAATATGGAGGTTCAATTTGCAAAGCTCTTCATGGAGAAGAGGTTGTGTTTCTTGAACCATAAGATTGTTGCTATAGGACTTGCGACTCAAAGCATCGGCCATTACATTAGCCTTGCCGGGGGTATATGAAATATTCATATCATAATCGGCAATTGTTTCGAGCCATCTTTGTTGACCAAGGTTCAGATCTGGTTGAGTATATAAATACTTCAAGCTTTGGTGATCCGTGTATATCTCGCAACGGTTACCGAGAAGGTAATGTCGCCATAGCTTCAAGGCATAGATAACCGCAGAAAGTTCAAGATCATGCACGGGATAATTTTCTTCATGAGGACGCAATTGTCGGGAGGCATAAGCAATCACTTTGCGCTCTTGCATTAGGACACAGCCTAATCCTTGACGAGATGCATCACAGTATATCACGAAATCCTTTTGGGAATCCGGGGGTGCTAATACTGGGGCAGATGTCAATTTATCTTTTAGTGTCTGAAAGCTTTCTTGACATTTTTCTGTCCACTCAAATTTAACACCTTTGTGAAGCAGATTTGTCAAATGACAATGAGAAGTTTAACACAACTCGGAGAGAAAGGTTAAACAAAACAATGGAAAGGAAAATGATTATCAGACTAATCAGATCAATGACAGGGAAATCGCACAGATATCCAGCTCTCCGGGTAGACGGGATTTACGAGATCCTAAGTGTCGGCGTTAGTAAAATTTATTTAACCCGAATAGAAGAGAGATCAGAGTCCCAGAGTATAGACGAGGAATAAAAGATCCTAATACCACCCAGTTGGCGACATGGGCCCGTAAGCCACACTGCCAAGTTAGTAAATTAGTTTTTCGGTTTCTAGACTCAACTTCGGCCAAGGAATTGGAAAGGGGCTTCCTACAGGCAGTCGGCTCTGATACCAACTTGTGACGCCCCCGGTTCAATCGTACACTAGTCATACACGCAAACGTGTACGATCAAGCCCAGGGACTCACGGGAAGATATCACAACACAACTCTAAACACAAATAAACGGAGGTCCACAATATTACAGACCAGGGATCCGAAGATCCGAATACATAAGTCAGTCATACAAATAATATCTGGGTACAGACATAGTTAGACAAGTTCTGCCTTAAGAAGGCTAGCACAAACAGCGACACTAGATCGAAAGGCGTTGGCCTCCTGCCTGGGAGCCTCCGATCCTACTCCTGGTCAGCTGGCTCGATCCAGTAGTACGTGCCCTCTGGACCCGCCTGGTAGTAGGCTTCGGTGGTGGCGTCTGGCTCCTGGACTCCATCGTCTGGTGTATCATCAAGGTGGGGTATATGGGGGAAAAGAGAAAATAAAGCAACCGTGAGTACTCATCCGAAGTACTCAGCAAGCAAGGATCTATACTACATATGCAACATTATCAATGGAGAAAAGGCTGTATATGTGGACTGGGCTGCAGAAATGCCAGAATAGAGAGAAAGGCCTAGTCCTATCGAAGACTAGCATCTTCAAACATCTTTTCAAAGCCATCATCTTGCAGCAGTAGAAGAGAGTAGAATAGCATTTTATTTAGCAAACATGTTGAAGTACAGCTCAAAGATCCTTCCTCGACTCCCAGCGAGAAAGTAATCCCGAAGCTTCAATTAAGTAACAAGTATCCAGTTTAAGTAGTAGATCGGGATACACAAACTGAGCGTCCTTTACCGTAGGACCGGCTATCGATAGAAGATTCATCCCTGCAGGGGTGCACTACTGTTACCCAACACGCTCGATCAACTCTGGCCGGACTTACTTGATGGGTAATGCCCGTCCTCGGAAGATCAACACGAAGCAGCGCTCTACCTAGGCTCAGCAGAGAGGTCAGCACGCCGGACTAACCTATGCACCCAGGGGTCTCGGGCCATCGCCCTGGGCACCCTGCGCGTTGCGTGGCTGGCCGGGGTGCAGGCGCGACACTGAACTCGCCAGTGAAGTATCCAGCCCAATCCCGACGATCAGCCCGCACGGTGAATCGTGACGTCTGATAAGCTTTCGAAGAAACGTACATCGCAGAGGGCCCCATAACCATAATCCCGCGTGGTGGTAGTGCGTATAGGGCACGTCGACCCACTCAGATCACACACCCAAATCCAATAGGCTCAATTAGTATCAAGCGGAGACAATCAGAGTCTCTGATGCTCCGCCACAATGTCACACTCGAGTGCCCTTCCGGCACACCCGAAATCATAGATCCCCAGCGGGTACCCACCAGGGTGGACCCGCCTGTGACAAAGGTCAAGTAACCGTGTGGTCATAATCATCAGGGTGAACGTATGAGGTATCACCCTCGAGGTTCACACTGAGGGGTTGCACGACAGAGTCGTATCGGACATGGAGAAGGAGGAATCACCCTCGATGACCACGACCGAACAGCTATGCTGCAGAGTATTTATCGTGAGTGCGTTACGAGGTATCACCCTCGGCACTCGATAGTAACTAAGCAGAGTCGTACAACTAAGGGGGATGTGAAGTGAGGCGTCTGTCTCTGATCGACGATCACGTTGATCGAGTCGTCGATGAACAAGCAGGGGCGACAAAGTAAGGTGGTGGGGTCACAGATGGTTCATACCAACCTATACTAAACAGTTTATCATAGGCAGGTAAGGTAGCAATGAACAGGTTACAACAGCAGGCTATGCATCAGAATAGGAGCATACATTAACAGTAGCGAAATCTAATGCAAGCAGGAGAATAGAATGGGCGATATCTGGAATGCTCAAGGGGGGGGCTTGCCTGGTTGCTCTGGCAAGAGAGGGAGGTCGTCAACGGGCTGCTCGTCGGTAGAGTAGTCGTATCCTGGTGCAGCGCCGTCGGTCTCGGCGTCTATCGAGAGAGAAGGAGGGGGAGAGAAACAATAAATTCCACGGCAAATATGCAAACAATATGTATGACATGTCTAAATGATATGCCGGGGTGTTCTACTGCCTAACTAAATGATTTAGTTAATTTAGGAATTTATTCGGATTTATTTAATTAAAGTTGGACACTATTCATTTATCGAAATCGGTCTAATTGTTCAACGTTCTTATAGTTGCGGGCATCTGACGGAGATACCGAGGGCGTATCCGGGTTCGTATCGTCGTTCTGAGCAAGTTTCATGTACAAAGTATTTTCATCGGAGTTACAGTTTAAAAGATATGATTTTCTAAAGTTTTTATTAATTTCTGAAATTTAATTAATTATTTAATTCAACATTATCCGAAACAGTGATTGATGACGTCAGCATGACATCATGCTGACGTCAGCAGCCACCTGACAGGGTGGGTCCCACCTGTCATAGGCTGTTAGGTTAATTAGGTTTAATTAATTTAATTACTGATTAATTAACACTAATTAGTTAATTAGATTAACCTAATCAGGATTAATTAACTAATTAATTAACTAATTAATTATTTAATTAATCATTTTATTTATTTCTATTTTTATTTTCTATTTCTTTTAAATCGTTTTTAGGGGGGTGGGCCCCATCTGTCAGCGGCACAGGGGGGGCAGGGCCCACCGGGCAGTGGCCCATACGGCCACACGGGGCGGGCGTGGGCGCAGCCCGAGCGGGCGCGTCCAGGGTGCGCCCGGGCGCTGGCCACGGGCGCCGGCGAGGCGCGGCTGGACGGGTCGGTGGTGAGCGCGGGGCCACGGCGCGCGATGCGGACGAGCGCGCGGGCGAGGTGTGGGGGCGCGCGCGCGTGCGGGTGGCCGCGGCGAGCGGAGGCAGAGGCGAGAGGACGAGCGGCAGCGGCGGCTGGAGTGGGCAAAACATAATTCCATATTTATTTCAGATTTAATAAATGGTTACTAAATATTATCTTTATCCACTGTTTGAGGTTGTTCGAGTCACTTATCCAATTCCAATGATGTTGGTTTCAATTTTAGAATAGCCTCTGGAATATTTGTTATTTATCTGACATTTTAGCTCCTATGTTGGACAACTTTTATATTCCACTTTCATTTAAATTTGAATTTGACTTAGGAGTTGAAATGCAATATGATGCTAATGATGATTATGCACTGTCGATCATGCTAACATGTCATTATCAAAAGTGATTACTGTTGCTAATCACCGGGGGTGTTACAACTCTCCTCATCTATTAAGAATTCTCGTCCCGAGAATTAAGAGGAAGACTGAAAGAAAGAGGGGTATTCTTCGCGAAGACGATCCTCGCGTTCCCAAGTGGCTTCATCTTCAGAATGATTTGACCACTGAACCTTGAGGAACTTGATTGACTTTTGACGTGTTCGACGCTCAGCTTGATCAAGAATACGGATGGGATATTCTGGATATGACAGATCTTCCCGTAATTCAAGCACTTCATGATCCACAGCTCTAATAGGATCCTTGAAGCAGCGGCGGAGTTGGGATACATGAAAGACGTCATGTACTTGAGAAAGGTTTGGCGGCAATTGCAACTGATATGCCACTTCTCCTCGACGGGCAAGAATACGGAACGGGCCAATGTAGCGAGGGGCTAACTTGCCTTTGATTCCGAACCGATGAGTGCCTTTCAACGGAGTGACGCGGAGGTAAGCTTGCTCGCCAGGTTGATAGACTATTTCCTGGTGCTTTCGGTCATAGTTGCTCTTCTGACGAGACTGAGCAGATTTCAAATGTTCACGAACAATGCGGACTTGTTCTTCAGCTTGCCGAATAATGTCCGGTCCGATGAGTGAGCGTTCCCCAGTTTCTGACCAATTCAGAGGGGTTCGACACTTACGACCGTATAGAACTTCAAACGGTGCCATCTTCAGACTAGCTTGATAGCTATTGTTGTAAGAGAATTCGGCATACGGGAGAGATTCCTCCCATTTCCTACCGAAGGAGATGACGCAAGCTCGAAGCATATCTTCGAGCACTTGATTAACTCGTTCAACTTGACCCTGTGACTGAGGGTGAAAAGCGGTGCTAAAAGACAGGTGAGTTCCCATAGCTTCTTGGAAACTATTCCAGAATCTGGAGGTGAAGAGGCTGCCACGATCAGAACTGATCTCCAACGGAACACCGTGGAGTGACACAATTCGGGAAACATACAAGTCTGCTAACTGGCTAGCAGTGATTGTCTCTTTAACTAGCAGAAAGTGGGCAACCTTAGAGAATCGGTCAATGACGACAAATATAGCATCATTACCCTTCTGGGATTTGGGAAAACCAGTAATGAAATCCATTTGGACCTTGTCCCATTTCCATTCAGGAATTTCCAGGGGTTGCAGAGTTCCTGCGGGCCTTTGATGTTGAGCTTTAACGCGGCGGCAAACGTCACACTCAGAAACATAACGAGCAATGTCTCGCTTCATATTAGGCCACCAGAATCTTTGACAAATGTCACGGTACATCTTTGTGCTACCAGGGTGAATGGACAAGGGAGTGTCATGAGCTTCCTTCATAACGTTTTCCCTCTCATTCTTGAACTTGGGTACGAAGAGACGGTGTTGGAAAAATAGGATCCCATCTGCATCAAGATGGAATTCCGACGGCTTTCCTTTCTCGAAGTATCGCTTGATCTTTTCAACTTCAGTGTCATACCTTTGCATAACCTTAATGCCGTGTTCTAAATCTGGTTCGACAACCAGGGTATTGAGATAACCCTGTGGAACAATATGGAGGTTCAATTTGCAAAGCTCTTCATGAAGAAGAGGTTGTGTTTCTTGAACCATAAGATTGTTGCTATAGGACTTGCGACTCAAAGCATCGGCCATTACATTAGCCTTGCCGGGGGTATATGAAATATTCATATCATAATCGGCAATTGTTTCGAGCCATCTTTGTTGACGAAGGTTCAGATCTGGTTGAGTATATAAATACTTCAAGCTTTGGTGATCCGTGTATATCTCGCAACGGTTACCGAGAAGGTAATGTCGCCATAGCTTCAAGGCATAGATAACCGCAGAAAGTTCAAGATCATGCACGGGATAATTTTCTTCATGAGGACGCAATTGTCGGGAGGCATAAGCAATCACTTTGCGCTCTTGCATTAGTACACAGCCTAATCCTTGACGAGATGCATCACAGTATATCACGAAATCCTTTTGGGAATCCGGGGGTGCTAATACTGGGGCAGATGTCAATTTATCTTTTAGTGTCTGAAAGCTTTCTTGACATTTTTCTGTCCACTCAAATTTAACACCTTTGTGAAGCAGATTTGTCAAATGACAATGAGAAGTTTAACACAACTCGGAGAGAAAGGTTAAACAAAACAATGGAAAGGAAAATGATTATCAGACTAATCAGATCAATGACAGGGAAATCGCACAGATATCCAACTCTCCGGGTAGACGGGATTTACGAGATCCTAAGTGTCGGCGTTAGTAAAATTTATTTAACCCGAATAGAAGAGAGATCAGAGTCCCAGAGTATAGACGAGGAATAAAAGATCCTAATACCACCCAGTTGGCGACATGGGCCCGTAAGCCACACTGCCAAGTTAGTAAATTAGTTTTTCGGTTTCTAGACTCAACTTCGGCCAAGGAATTGGAAAGGGGCTTCCTACAGGCAGTCGGCTCTGATACCAACTTGTGACGCCCCCGGTTCAATCGTACACTAGTCATACACGCAAACGTGTACGATCAAGCCCAGGGACTCACGGGAAGATATCACAACACAACTCTAAACACAAATAAACGGAGGTCCACAATATTACAGACCAGGGATCCGAAGATCCGAATACATAAGTCAGTCATACAAATAATATCTGGGTACAGACATAGTTAGACAAGTTCTGCCTTAAGAAGGCTAGCACAAACAGCGACACTAGATCGAAAGGCGTTGGCCTCCTGCCTGGGAGCCTCCGATCCTACTCCTGGTCAGCTGGCTCGATCCAGTAGTACGTGCCCTCTGGACCCGCCTAGTAGTAGGCTCCGGTGGTGGCGTCTGGCTCCTGGACTCCATCGTCTGGTGTATCATCAAGGTGGGGTATATGGGGGAAAAGAGAAAATAAAGCAACCGTGAGTACTCATCCGAAGTACTCAGCAAGCAAGGATCTATACTACATATGCAACATTATCAATGGAGAAAAGGCTGTATATGTGGACTGGGCTGCAGAAATGCCAGAATAGAGAGAAAGGCCTAGTCCTATCGAAGACTAGCATCTTCAAACATCTTCTCAAAGCCATCATCTTGCAGCAATAGAAGAGAGTAGAATAGCATTTTATTTAGCAAACATGTTGAAGTACAGCTCAAAGATCCTTCCTCGACTCCCAGCGAGAAAGTAATCCCGAAGCTTCAATTAAGTAACAAGTATCCAGTTTAAGTAGTAGATCGGGATACACAAACTGAGCGTCCTTTACCGTAGGACCGGCTATCGATAGAAGATTCATCCCTGCAGGGGTGCACTACTGTTACCCAACACGCTCGATCAACTCTGGTCGGACATACTTGATGGGTAATGCCCGTCCTCGGAAGATCAACACGAAGCAGCACTCTACCTAGGCTCAGCAGAGAGGTCAGCACGCCGGACTAACCTATGCACCCAGGGGTCTCGGGCCATCGCCCTGGGCACCCTGCGCGTTGCGTGGCTGGCCGGGGTGCAGGCGCGACACTGAACTCGCCAGTGAAGTATCCAGCCCAATCCCGACGATCAGCCCGCACGGTGAATCATGACGTTTGATAAGCTTTCGGCGAAACGTACATCGCAGAGGGCCCCATAACCATTATCCCGCGTGGTGGTAGTGCGTATAGGGCACGTCGACCCACTCAGATCACACACCCAAATCCAATAGGCTCAATTAGTATCAAGCGGAGACAATCAGAGTCTCTGATGCTCCGCCACAATGTCACACTCGAGTGCCCTTCCGGCACACCCGAAATCATAGATCCCCAGCGGGTACCCACCAGGGTGGACCCGCCTGTGAAAAAGCTCAAGTAACCGTGTGGTCATAATCATCAGGGTGAACGTAAGAGGTATCACCCTCGAGGTTCACACTGAGGGGTTGCACGACAGAGTCGTATCGGACATGGAGAAGGAGGAATCACCCTCGATGACCACGACCGTACAGCTATGCTGCAGAGTATTCATCAGGAGTGCGTTACGAGGTATCACCCTCGGCACTCGATAGTTACTACGCAGAGTCGTACAACTAAGGGGGTGTGAAGTGAGGCGTCTGTCTCTGATCGACGATCACGTTGATCGAGTCATCGATGAACAAGCAGGGGCGACAAAGTAAGGTGGTGGGGTCACAGATGGTTCATACCAACCTATACTAAACAGTTTATCATAGGCAGGTAAGGTAGCAATGAACAGGTTACAACAGCAGGCTATGCATCAGAATAGGAGCATACATTAACAGTAGCGAAATCTAATGCAAGCAGGAGAATAGAATGGGCGATATCTGGAATGCTCAAGGGGGGGGGGCTTGCCTGGTTGCTCTGGCAAGAGAGGGAGGTCGTCAACGGGCTGCTCGTCGGTAGAGTAGTCGTATCCTGGTGCAGCGCCGTCGGTCTCGGCGTCTATCGAGAGAGAAGGAGGGGGAGAGAAACAATAAATTTCACGGCAATAATGCAAACAATATGTATGACATGCCTAAATGATATGCCGGGGTGTTCTACTGCCTAACTAAATGATTTAGTTAATTTAGGAATTTATTCGGATTTATTTAATTAAAGTTGGGCACTATTCATTTACTGAAATCGGTCTAAAAGTTCAACGTTCTTATAGCTGCGGGCATCTGACGGGAATACGGAGGATGTATTCGGGTTCGTATCGTCGTTCTGAGCAAGTTTCATGTATAAAATATTTTCATCGGAGTTACGGTTTATTTAATATGATTTTCTAAAGTTTTTATTAATTTCTGAAATTTAATTAATTATTTAATTCAACATTATCCGAAACAGTGCTGATGATGACATCGGCATGACCTCATGCTGATGTCAGCGGTTAATTAAGTTAATTACTAATTACTGTTTAACTAACACTAATTAGTTAATTAGATTAACCTAATCAGGATTAATTAACTAATTAATTTATCTAATTAATTATTCATTTATTTTTATTTTGCTTTTATTTTATTTTCTATATTATTTTTCTTTTTCCCCTTTTTTTTTGTTCTGGGCCGTGGGCCCGTTTGGCAGTGGCACAGGGGGGTTCGGCCCCACGGTCCAGTGGCACAGGGGGGGTGGCGGGGCCCATCGGGTAGTGGCCCAGGCCACGGGCGCGGGCGACGGGCACGGCGCGCAGCGCGCGTGTGCGCGGCCGCAGTCGGGCACGCGCGGGGGCCGGGCGCGGGCGCGGGCGGCGGGCGGGGCGAGGCCGGAGGGGGCGTGGGACGCGCGCGGTGGCCGGAGCG